>OX387409.1:0-1200000 GCA_947563765.1 Anarsia innoxiella | reverse complement strand
GGAAATAGAATTAATCTAAAAGAAAAACACGTTTTTATATCCACTTTTTTAAATACCCAACGAATCTTTTAGCCCAACCTTTAGAATGCAGGCCTCTATTCACAGCGCCAATCTTGCTGGCTGAATAGTCGTTCCAATATGGCGCCCCTCGGATGACATGGCATTCATGTGACTATAGCATGTCTATGAATAAATGAGATGGCTTCAGTCTTGACTCAAAGAGGTCAGCTAAGAACTGTCGAGTGAAGTTTGTTGGTGTAATTTTAAGAATTTATTTTGGGATGATATTTGAAATAAAACTTTATTTGAAAAGAGCAACCCCACAGAGTTTCTTGCTAGGTTCTTCTCTGGGGGAAACTGCGCTTTGCGAATCTAGCACTAGCTTAAAAAAAGTATATTATAATAAGTAATGTAACGGTTTCAAGAGCATTTTTTGTGCCTATGAAATAAATATATTTTGACTTTGACTTTGACTTTGACTTTGAAGTAGAATGTATAGTTCAGAGGTGTTAAGTTGGATGTTGTCGGTACATCAGTACATCAGTACCTACAACATGCAGATTGCGAATTTTTATGTAGGTACTTTTTTATGAATTGGTTGTCTTGACTCTACTAACATGTCAGTTGGTTTTGGTATCACATAATGTCAATACTTAAGTATATCAAAAGAAAACTCTGTAACCTTTGGAGTTTGTGTTTTTTTTATAGGCAAAGGCCGTCCGTGATTCCATACGCTCATAACTTAAAAAAAAACTTACGTACACATTATCTATATATATAAAAATGAAACCCGTTTTCCGTTGTCACGACATAACATGAAAACGGCTTGACCGATTTGGCTGATTTTTTTAAAATGTTCATTGAAGTCCAAGGATAGTTTTTACGGTGAGAAAAATTCGAATAATTGCCGGGAAAGCCCTAAAACAGACCTTTTCTTTTTCCCATACAAATGTTTTCTTACTAAAATGTAGAGTCAATTTGAACTTTATTCCTACACAATAAAGTTCATTCTAAGGCGGGACAAAGTTCGCCGGGACAGCTAGTCCAAAAATAAATATGTGTATTTCTGTCAAATACCTAAGCTAGCAACCAATCATCCTCACAATAATCATCGGTACAGACATTGACATTTATTCTGAATAACTTTAAGTAGAGTGCGTTTCACGAAAGAAGTCCCCCGGATATTTTTGGAACTAAATTTGACAGGTCTATTTTCCCTATTTTCTGACCTTTTCCCTGATAGTAGGTAGAAAACCTATTACTTTTCTTAATACAAATATACTTTTTGCATAACAGAAATATACGTAAATAGATGTTTTTTTATCAAAATGTACATAAACTTACTTAAGGAATGACCACGACACTCGAAGTAGGCTGGAAATTGTATTATTTGATAAATTACAATTAAAATATACATAATAAAGGTAAATTTGTACTCATAAATGGCAACATTATCCATTTTGACTTCTTTCGTGAAATGGACTGTAGTCATTCATCAACATGTCAAAAACCGAAACATTTTCTACCAAAGAGATTATTCGATTTAAGATTATGTATCCACCAGAGAAGAAATTCGAAGATGTATGTGAAATCCGCCAAACCGCACTTGGCCAGCGTGGTGGATTACGGCCTTATCACTCTCTGTATCTGTTATCGGTGGGGACATATATGGGCTGATAACAAGCAAGATTATGTATCTATTAATAGCCTCTACCACCAAAAAACTAATAAAAACCAGGATTTTCCAACAGAACCAAAAAGATTTTAAAGTCACTCATCAAACCATCAAAAAACAAAACAATTTCTACCAAAGAGATTATTCAATTTGAGATGATATATCTTTGACCAGCCAGTATAAACCAGTATTTTCCGACAGAACCATAAAATCAGAGCTGGCAACAGAAAATCCTTGAAAAGAATAAAATTTGAATAATACGCGTCCAACAATGAATGCTTCGTCTATTGTATCTTGGTTCAACAATATATCATTGTGTAATATTTGTTTATGGCTGGTGAATGACCTAGGTTAAGGTGCGTACAGACCATGTAACATAACATGTTATTTAACATGTTTTACATAATGTGGACACTGAATGTTATAAAACAATGTTATTGATATGTAAAACAATGTTATATAACTTTGATCGCGTGGAGGTGCATACAGACCATGTAACATGTTATTTAACTTGTGTTTTATAACACGTCCACACTATGACCTTGTGATTCAACATTGCAACATAAAAATGTTATATAACATTGTTATATTGCATTGTTATTCTAATGTGTACAGTATTATTTTATGTTGCAATGTTGAATAACAAGGTTACATAGTGTGGACGTGTTATATAACACAAGTTATATAACATGTTACATGGTCTTGTTTGTTGGGGTTTAGCTAGATTGATTTCATTCAAAAAACGATGTTCTACTGTGATATTGTTCTAATTTTTTTTCATGCAAGTGAATTGTATTCTTAGTGCTCGTTCTACCACCTACAAATAAAAAAAACTGACAGATAAACCTATGTCTATTTCATAAAACATGACGTTTTAGACAGAGACAGGTATAAAATATCTGTCAGATAATTTTTTTCTGTAGATGATGACACAGCCCCTTAATCCTCAATGTTCTCCGTCGAAGCATCTGTTATTTGTGTCGATAGGTTGGTAGATGTGAGCTTGATATCATAATGTTTATTAATCTTTCACGCAAAAACTACTACACAGATTTCAATGAAACTTTACAATAACTTTCTTTAGGTATCAGAATAACACATTGGCTACTACTATTTATAGACATACCTATATTGTTTTTTTTTTCGAAAATACCACAATAAACGTGAAGGTACGAAGTCGCGGACAGCCTCTAGTCTAGTAGGTACATTCATATATTTAAGAGCAAAGCTTTTTGAAAAGTAATCGCCATATAATCTTAAGCAAGCAAAATCTTCAAAGACCTACAAAATCTTATCTAACCAACCCTCCAAACTAACTACCTACAACCAACTTTTATAAAGCTTATACGTTCATTGAAACTTTACCGTCTCAAGAAATAATATGAAGAAACCTTATATAACCAGACAAAATTAAATTTGCTTCCCGCACCATATTTCATAAGGAAGAAGACTGCTTGAAATATTGTACTCATAACCATTGAATAGGCCAGTTAACATACTAAGTTGTATTATGGAGTGCCGAGTTAATGTTTTATTTTGTTAACAATAGCTAAATTGCTGACATAAATCTTTGGTGTAAGTCTTTCAATGGGTTATGAACTGTCGCTGTTTAAATTAAAATTTTCGGGATGCTTTTGCTGAGGGTTTTGAGGCTGCGTTAAAAATTGTGTTATTTTTTATAAGAAAATAGCTAGGTTGATCCGCGCTCCCGTCTACAAGCGGCTAGTAGGAATACCGTGGGGTTTTAGCCGTTGAGAGTCTGGCATAACCCTTCGTCTTTCTCTGAGTCGACGGGTATCCATAATGGATTTCCCCACTTTAAAAAAAAGCTTGAATCACTCAAAATAACATTGACATATTTATCTATTTAAAGCGCTAAAGTGTATACCTTTCGCATATGAAATAAAGATAACATGAATTTTAAGTTTAAAAATGATGATCAGATACCTACACCAAAATTTAAAACGCGACTTGTATATGTAAATAGACTAGACAAGGTACAAAGCTAGCTAAAGTCATACTGGGCTTTTGCCAAGCTATGGAATATAATAGCAAAGAAAAAAAAAGCCAAAAGCAATATTAAAACAAAGATAAAAATAATAACACTCACCGGTACCTTAAGGCGCATATTCATCGGCAAGCTGTAATTGTAACCGAACAGACACAGAAACGAGGTTCTAGTATGTACGCGTGTTACAGTTACCCTTTGATACGCAGCAAAATTCAATAATCGTCGGCTCGCTACGAGTCGTTCATGTCGCGTTCTTCGCAGACTCGTAAACCACGTACGGTCAACATCATAAGTCGATTAACACATTCGGATTTTCAAAAATAAGATACATCATTATTAGACGTAAAACCTTAATTATTTTCCTTATTTTGAACCTTATTCGATGTTTATTTAAGTCTGGAGTATTTTTGCTAAGCGATTTTCGCCTAAAATGATGTAAAGTGTAAAACTTTTGAAAATCTAAATGTGTTCATTGACTTATGATGCTGACCGTACACACTATGTTTTTAGTTACAGTACATGTAACGGTTACAGTAACAACCAATAAATACGCGCTTCTTTTCAAAACAAAACGGAAAAAAGAATTTCATAATATTAAAAAATCCACTTGAAAAGATTTTTACAACAAATTAATTTTCACCTTATAATAAAAGTAAAATGTAGCACTTTAAGCGAACGTAGTATGGCATATTTTAAATGCCGAAGCACGAAGGTGCATTGTTCTATATTAAATTTTCATTTAGCCATGGTGTTTGCAACTCTTGTGCTATAACAGGCGGCTTTCTTTTATTTTTGGTTAAACATATTTGTTTTTGGTTCTAGTCTGTGTCTTTATTTTTGTCTTGTGAATTTATTTAGAGCTTGTATTTCAATTTATACCATTATATTGTTGGTTTTCAACAGGTAATGCTATCTATACACCAAAACCGCCGGCATGCCACCGGGCTAGGTCGGCGGCTTTCCGTTATACGAATGGCAGCTGTCAAAAAGCCGGCGGCATGCCGGCGGCTTTGGTGTGTAGACAGATTAGGCAACCAAAACATACAACAATTCTTATATAAAATAAAAGCTCATAGTCTACCCAATAGGGATGATAACTTATTTTTTTTATTAGTCCATCAAGTAGACTAAAAAAAATAGACACGTATTTTTTCTTTTTTCTCTTGAACTAAAAATGTCAACATTACCTACACTGGGTTAAAGTTCGTCGTGTCGTTACACCTTAGTACAATTTTTACGTAGAAATGACGTCAAAAGCCCCCACTCCGTAACTTAGTTGCTTTATATCTTTGTATTTACTTATCTATTTGATCAGGTAGAAAATGTGTTTCAAATATTTTTTAATAGCCTAAAAGACGGACAAAATATAATGCCATTTTTTAATTCATCATCCCTTTTCTAATTGCATGTAAAGAAAGAAACAGCAGATTACGTGCTGCCATGATAGTAAAAATTTTTTTTCGTTAATTGTAATCACCACACATTAAGCAATACGCTTACAATGTTACAATTAAATTCAATACCATTCTACAATTAGGCATGATGACTAAAAAATATTTTTTGTCCATCACATAGATTATTTTAAAATATTCGACATCTATTATTTCTTTTTTCACTTAAACTAAAAATGACAAGGATACACTGGGTTAAAGTTGCTCGTGACGTTACTCCTCAGTACGATTTTAACCGAGGAGTGACGTCAATACCCCCCACTCCGTAACTTTGATGCTCTGTATCTTGGTATTTATTTATGTATTAGAACCGGTAAAAAATGTGTTTCAAATATTTTTTAATAGCCTAAAAGTCGGACTAATTATTTTTTGAATTTTCGAATGTAGTCATCATCCCCATTGTAATCACCACACATTATCCAATACGCTTAAAATGTTATAAATTAATTAAATACCATTCTACAATTCACAAATGAAATGAAACAGATAATCAATAGACCGTAAACGCATTCCATTTGACAATGTATTTTTGACAAATTTCGTGAAACGCCACAATTCAATTGTTTAAAACCGACCAAGTGCGAGTCGGACTCGCGCGAGAAAAATTCCGTAGTAGTCATTATTGATATCGAGCAAAAAAGGCAAAAATATCACATTTTCTGTACGGGTTTGTTGCTTAATTATATTAAGTATTATTATTACTTATAAGTTATTTAGTATTTGTTGTTACACAACATATGTGAAAATTTCAACGCTCTAGCTGAACGGTTCATGAGGTACAGCCGGGTGACAGACGGACGGACAGCCAAGTCTCTGTAATGGGGTCCCGTTTTCACCCTTTGGCTACGGAACCCTAATAACGAATGTAACGTAATCAACTGTGAAATGAATAATTTAATTTGTCATATGTTATTTTATTCGGAAAGCAATCCTACTCATTACATTAATGTCGAAGTTTGCGCTGATGAATGAATGGGTGTGAGGATGTTTACACGAAACCACTGAACTGATTTTATTAAAACTTTACAATAAAACTTGCGCCTTAGAATAACATTTATGCTATAAGAGGCTGCCCGCGTCTTCGTACGCATTTATCGTTATACCTTGGAAAACAATCATGATATCTCAAAATAATATAGCCTATGTTTCATTCTGATATCCAAGCTAAGTTATTGTAAAATTTCATAAAAATCTCTTCTTGTGGTCTTTACGTGAAGAAGTATCAAACATCCATCCATTCATCGGCACAAACATTGACATTTATAATATTAGTTGGATTATTTCAAGATACTTAAAGTTTAAAAGATATCTCGATATACAGAGTGTAACAGAAAGGGGGTATAATGCCGAAACACAGCAATAGTCCTCATGAAACTGAACAACTTTCCCCAAAGAACATGGGTCGTAACTCGAAAAAATTTTTTACATCGCCCATACTTAGTCGATCAGCTGATCGGACATTTTGTATGGGAAGGCGAATTTTTTATTTCGAGCTACGACCCATGTTCCTTGGGGAAAGTTGTTCAGTTTCGTGAGGACTATCGCTGTGTTTTGGCTTTATATACCCTTTCTGTTACACCCTGTATATGCAAAAAGTCACCGGCTGCCCTCGCCTTCATACGTGTTTCTCATCATACCTTCGAAAACTTTTACAATTCTTAAAATAATATAGCCTGCTACGTATTATCATCATCATCATGTCAGTTTAAGGACGTCCACTGCTGGACAAAAGCTTCCCCCACGGATCTCCACAACAACCGGTCTTGCGCTGCCCGCATCCAACGGCTTCCAGCGACTTTAACCAAGTCGTCAGTCCACCTTGTTTTGATATCCAAGCTACAATAATGAAAAGTTTCATCAAATTTTATAGAGTGGTTTAAGCGTAAACAAAAATTGTTATAAAGTTGAATGAACGACCAAAAAAAATTAAAAATACTTCGATAAATAAATTGACTCATCTAACAATCGTTTGCAACTTAAAGCCGGGTCCGCTGCGCCATGTTTTCGTGTTCACAAACATCATAACATGTTAGCAAAAACATAAAAGGAGCGTGGCCTTACCGTTTTGTTCGCAAAAACACAAAAACATGTTTGCGGGGAGGGGAAACATCGCATTTTGTGTTTAGCGCTCATTGAAGCAAGAGCAAGACGTCAATCAATTCAAGTATTCATTTCTGTTTAGTTCGTTCGTTCGGTCGTGAATTCAAGACAGGTACGAAAGCCGCGTGAAGCCAATAAAAAAAAAAAAACATTTTTGAAATAACAAAACACAAAAACGCCAAGGCCAAGGCTGCGTACGGGCAGTTTTAATAACATGTTTTGATAACCATTTTTAGGGTTCCGTACCTCAAAAGGAAAAAACGGAACCCTTATAGGATCACTTTGTTGTCCGTCTGTCCGTCCGTCCGTCTGTCAAGACCCTTTTTCTCAGGAACGCGTAAAGGTATGAAGCTGAAATTTATATCAATTACTCAGGTCTACTGTCCCTTGAAGCTGTGAAAAAATCAAACTTTTAAGCCAACGCAATCAAAAGATACAGCCATTTATGCCGCAAATTTTCGACACTTGCAAGGGAATCAAAACCTACAGGGTGCTTCCCGTGAACTCAGAATCTTGAAATTTGGTACGAAGCAACGTCTTATAGCATAGATAAAGGAAAAATTACGAAAACCATAAATTTTTAGTTACATCACAAAATATTTTTTTTTTAATAATCTTAAACTTACTACCCATTTCCTCATAAACGCGTAGAGGTATTAAATTGAAATTCATACCAAATACTCAGGTCTATAATACCTTTAAGCTGTAGCAAAATCAAACTTCTATGTCAACGCAATCAAAAGAAACAGCAATTTAAGCTGCATATTTTGAAACTCGCAAGTACTTGCAAGGGAATCAAAACCTAAAGGGTACTTCCAGTCGACCTTGAATCTTGAAATTTGGCATGAAGCAACGTTTTATACCACACATAAAGGAAAAATTCCGAAAACCTTAAATTTTTAGTTACATTACAAAATATATATTTTTTAATAAATATAAACTTATTACTTTTTTCCTCATGAACGCGTAGAGCTATCAAGTTGAAATTCATATCAAATACTTAGATCTAATTGCCTTTAACCCGTGAAAAAAAAAAATTATAAGTCAACCCGAAAACGCAAAACGCAAAAGTACAACCATTGATACCGCATATTTTGAAACTCGCAACTACACGCAAGGGAATTAAGGTGAGGCAATAGCTTACAGCACAGGTAACAGAAAAATTCCGAAAAGCTTAAAATTTTAAGTAGTTATACCACCAAAAAAATTGTGATTGTAAACATAATTGTAGTTACAGCAATGACCGCGAGTTATTATACTATGTATGGGGAGGGCAACATTTTTCAAACGGCAAAGACGACCTCACTCATCGTCATTCAATCCCGATGTTTTGGTGAATGTAGCTGTATAATCTAAATGCGTCCTAACTGCTTAAAGTGTTATACTTATAATTAAATTCAATGACATTATTATATTTCTTATTGTTGGTTATTATCAGACAGCTTGCTTGTATTGTTTCTACTGGCGAAGTTTGATGGGACGCTGGTGGCACGGGTGGCACGCGGGGCTATTCACACCTTTTTCAGTCACCATTTACAGGTCTGGTTCAAATTTAATACTTAATTAATATTTTTGAACCAGATTTCTAAATAGTGACTAAAAAACTTAGTAAATAAATAACTTTAATAAAAGAACTTTCGCAAGTCTGCTGCAAGGCTAGTATAAGTGTTTCAGTTATATTATAGATAAATGATATGTGTTAATATAAAATAAAGGATTACTTAAACGATAAAGAGATCTTTGTCTTAAATTTATGCTCCTCCATCTTTCCCCATTGTAATGTTATGAATTTCATTTTGCAATAAAAATACCATAGTTATGACTCGATTGTCGTAATGAACGAAACCTTGCAGGTTTGTACGGAACCCTCGGTGCGCGAGTCCGACTCGCACTTGGCCGGTTTTTTTTTGTTAGAAAATTTGCCCAGCGGACTCGGCTTAAGAAAGTAATTTATTGCATTTAATAATACCAGCTAAGTTAAGAAAGTAGTTGAGACACTTAAAGTGAGAACGTCGTATTAACTATCAAGTTCTAAGAAACTTTTCACTTAATAAAAAGATAAGTCGCGTGAGAAAGGTCTTAGACTGAGTTAGTTTAAAATCAGGATTGGTTATTAGGTAGTTTTTCTTTTATAACTTTATTCGGTATTACTCAAGGTACAATATTTTACTTAGCACTAGGACTTCATAGGTACCGAAAAGGTTATCCAACTCAGCATACTGCTGTGACTCAAGATCACAACAACTGATTTTCAGCTGGACCCTAAAAACATACTACTAATTATGCGAAAAAAATAAAAAATAAATAATAGTTTGATATAAGTCTGGTAATTTGTATCGTTTGAAATTAAGATTGAATAAAAATAGATCATAATTTTTTTTTTTTTACTTAAAAATTGTAGCTATCATTTTGGATTCTGCCTGTGATAAGTAGAATAAAGTTTACTATAAATATATCCCAATGGGAGAGAGGCGTGACGGATATGTATGTATGTATGTATAAATATATAGTTTTGTATGGGTAAATACATATTATATACTCTTAGATCAAAGACAAACATCCCAGAACACCGCAGTTTTGTTTTTCTCTAAATGTGTCAAAAAACGGCATTGACACTCTTCTGACACACAACTGAAAATATTGAAAATTAGTAGACTTGGGCCCTGTAGGCTTAGCATGGCAGCCCGTGACAACGCTGTCTCTCGCGCGGGCGTGATTCGCAATCGATTTATCGACGGTCATTAGCATGGCGCACTTCCTAATGCTTGTCCTTATGTCAAACTTATGTCAAACATGACTTTATGTGATTTGGAGACATTCGATATAAAAACAGTAGCATGCACCCCACTTTTTATCATATTGAATCGAATTTTGACAGATGATTGAGCAATTCTTCTCTTCGACTATTTTGAAGCGCGACAGTCGGTTTCTTGCTTGTTTGTGTAGTGTGGTGTGAGTGTCAATTTGGTGGTTTTCGAAAATATGTCTGTGCCTTATTATAACTACCGGCTCACGATGGCTGCGGCCAAAAAACGGAGGAAAATTCAGCGGCGGCATATTCGGGATCTTTGTGATCCGTTAGATTTGGGGGACAGAGAGTTCCAGTCCCTTTGGCGGATCACAAAGCCCATGGCCATTTATTTAATAGAGAGGCTCAGGGTGGATCTGGAGCCCAAAAATACAGATCAATATGCCCTACCTGTCCACATCAAGGTAAGAATAGTTACAGTTTTCTAGATTATTACTGATATAACCTGTGGTACCTAACCTTAAATTGACCTTTTTTTTAAATTTGCTAAAGATTCTCTGCTGTGTCCAGCTGCTGGCCAATGGAGGCTACCAGCGCCAAATCGGACAGGACCACACTCTCTGCCAGGCCCAGAGAACAGTGAGCAAGTGTCTGGACCAATTTTTGGAGTCTGTTTATAACAGGTAAACACTATGACCTATATATATTCTAATAAGAACTTCGGTAGGGTATGATGCTACTAACAGATTAATCTAAAACGTGGTTGATTTTCTTTTTCCATTCTTACAGACTCTTGGCAGAGTGGGTGCACTTCCCGGCTTCGGAACCTACGAGGCAAGAAATCTCTCGCAGGTTCCAGGAGAAGTTTGGCCTGCCCGATATATTGGGGCTGGTAGACTGCACGCATGTTGATATATTCCCCCCAGCCGGCACTGACGGAATTTATTATAAAAATCGAAAAAACAGGCATACAATAAATGTCCAACTTGTAAGATTATCTACCTAATTATTCATCATATTATATTATACATTCTTGTCCTATTAAGTAGGTAATTATTTTATTATATTTATTGCAGATCGTCGATGCTGACTGCCGGATACTCAGCGTAAACGCCAGGTATCCGGGAAGGGTGCACGACGCATACATATGGCACTTCTGTGCCATTAGAACTGAGATGCAGAGACTGCACCAAAATCATATTGGCAGCTACGTATTGTTAGGTAAGTGGGTTTAGGACATAGAATAATAACTTTGTTATTGTTTATATAATAAAAAGCAGTTTTCGTTTTTCATAAAAATGTTTATTAGATGTATTTTCTTTCAAAGTCAAAGTCAAAAATATATTTATTTCATAGGCACAAAAAATGCTCTTGAAACCGTTACATTATTATAAAGGTAATTTTTTTTAAAGCTAGCGCTAGATTCGCAAGGTGCAGTTTCCCCCAGAGAAGAACCTAGCAAGAAACTCTGTGAGGTTGCTCTAATTATTCTTTTTTAATAAATTGTAAATTTTCTTCCTGTAACAAATAGCTAACGTTAATTTTTTTATACATATACTAACAGGTGACTCGGGGTACCCACGTGAGCCATGGCTCATGACTCCCATAGTGGGAGCACAACCTGATTCCCCAGAGCAGCGATACACCGACTGGCATTGCCAAGTGCGTAACGCGGTCGAGCGCACCAATGGCTATCTTAAAGGTAGCCTCCGCTGCCTGGGTAGCGACAGGGTGCTTCGCTATACCCCTGAAAAGGCGTCAAAAATTATATATGCTAGCTGCATCATATATAATATGATGAAACATTTTGGGTAAGTATAAGAACTTTATAAGATTTTATAAATCCTACGGAGGTTCCACTGCTGGGTAAGAGTGTATAAACTAAAGCATTATAATTTTTACAGGGTTCCGATAATTGCCGACGAAAGTGATGAAGAGGTCGATCAGCAAGGCCCAATGATTGCATTGCCCAGAGATGTTATAAGGGCGGCCCAATTGAGAATGGCACAATTTGTCAACCACTTTAGAGTCTAGGTAACTTATAAATTTTATTAAATTCAAGTAAGGTTAAGGAACCAGTTATAGACAGTGCACCAATAATGAACACTTTACAATTCAAATGGTATAAATAAATAGCTATTAACCGGACTCCACCAATATTCTTGTTTTTTTTTTGTTACAGAACAGTGGGCCATCACTATCTATATATATATAACGGAGGGCCCTGTGCGATTAGCCTTCCTCCTCTCAGCTATACAGCTCATTTATTCTATACTTATGTATATAAATAACTTACAGTGTATTACTATTTTTTCTTTTTATTGCAATGCTGGCTTCTTTCTGCTGTATTTGTATTTTTTTTAGTTCTATCATTTCCTGAAAGTAAAAGTTCAAATAAGTTATATAATAATTTAAGTTTTTTTAAAATACTTGAGGCTGCCTGTGACTTCGTACGTATAATAAAGGACAAAGAATGTATGAAATATTGTTTACTTTCAATAAATTATTCTGCTCCACTTGTGCCTGGAGGAAGCGGTCCTCAGGCATTTGTTTTTTTTTCTTATTTGCCACCACCCGTGGCCGTGGCGGGTGCAGTGGAGCGGGTGGCGGCAGCAGTTCTACGGCCGGAGCGGGTGGCGGCAGCGGCTCTATGCCAGGAGATGGTGGCAGTATCAGCTCTACGGCAGGAGAGAATGGCAGCACGAACTCTATTTCAGGAGAGGGTGGCGGCAGCGGCTCTACGGCATGAGAGGGTGGGGGCAGTGGAGCAGCGGATGAAGTACCCGGTGGAGCGAACTGAAAAAGATAATACCTAATAAAAATTGAGACAAAAGAGAGGAGGATTTTGAAAGCAATAAGTGTAAGTAGATACTTACGCCAATAGGAGATTCAGGCGGGCCAATTCCTACAGCCATGCCTTCTCCAATAGTGTCCAGAATAAGACGGGAATTACTCGAAAGCTCTGGTATAAAAGCAATATTCCCCGTCTTATTCTGGGCTTTGTTCAGGGCTCCGCCCTCCGCTCTCGCACGGCGTTTTTGGTCACGCCATGCCTACAAACAAATACATAAATTATTTAACCTGTAAATAGGTAGTTATTACATACGTATTGTAAGCACATGATAAACAACTAAATTTTAAACTTACAGTCTTCCACTGCTCCACTGTCCTGGAAGGCCCCAGCTCGTCCAGCGCCAATTTAAGCCGAATCCACTCCCGCTCTATACTTGCTGCACCCTGAGGAGTTTTAAACTCCCCTGCCGCGAACTCTTTATGCCGTGCCATATAGTGGCACAGGTGTGCCAGCTGCACCTTATTGCTTCGTATACTACAACATGGAAAAATAAAATCATAAAAAACCGGTTGTACATAATAAGTTTTGTGATTTCAAACTGATTTTCATTTCCCGTCGCAACTCTCTCGTCAAACGATTAATTGAGCGCGACGCCATATAAGAATACGAACACGAGTACTTACTGCTTCTTCTTGCTGCTATCCATTTTCTTTAATAAAGAACTTAGCTCGTAACTTCAATCAATTCTTGGTAATATGGCGGTCCTTCTTTGATTTCGCCAATGTCCAGTGGTGTAAGCTAAGTAAATCAAAAGTAAGCTAAGTAAAATTAATTCGAAAAAACTCAATAAATTGTCATAAGTCTTTGTGAAAAATTGAGAAAATCCAGCTCGTAACTTAGTAAATACAAAGTAATGTCGAACAAATTCATATTTTTTTTACCTTGCGCACGCAAATATTTTGACAATAGTCTGTCTTTGTTACGTTCGTATGAGTAAAAGAGAAAGTCGTAAATTCATTCGTTCTTTTTTATAATATATCTTCTTTGCATAGGGCCCTTTAAAACTGTAGACACATAGACTTGACCATAGATATTTCTATAGAACGAATGAGTTGAAGTGTTTCTATATTAAAATATTTTTTATCGTTTCTTCAAAGTCATGAATGATTCGTTGCGATTCACTGTCTCTCACGTCGCCCATGCTACTGATTGTGATTGATATAATCTATTGCTACGACGAGTGATTCATTTTCACGTCGCGGCCATGCTAAGCCTACTGGTTATTAAGTTAATATAAGTCTAGTGCCGACGAGTATTTTTTATTGTTTGAAATCAAGATTGAATAAAAATGTTGGTACATCGTGAGTTTTTTTTTTTGTTTATAAAAATGGCAACTTCTTTGTGAATTCTACCAAATGTCAAGTGCCAACCTAGACGATTGAATCTGAGGTTTTAGTCCGATTTTATATAAGACTAGAGGCTGCACGCGACTTCATCCGCATTTATCTTCATATCTTGGAAAAAACATGCATTCTTAAAATTTTATAGCCTATTTCTGACGCATAAGCTACAATATTGCCAAGTTTCATCAAAATCTGTTTAGTAGTTTTTGTGTGAAATAGTAACAAACATCCATCCATCGGCACAAACATTGACATTTTTAATGGTATCTACACACCAAAGCCGCCGGCTTTTTTGACAGCTGCCATTCGTATGACGTAAAACCGTCGGCCTAGCCCGGCGGCATGCCGGCGGCTTTGTAGTGTAGATAGCATAATATTAGTAGGATTTATTTTAAATTCCCGAGAGATAAAGATTGGCTACGTAAAAGCATTGTATCATCATGTTCCTGATAGCAAGATCAGAAAATGAAATAAAAAATGTATATTACATTTATTCTTCAGTCTTCTTTTCAAATCTTCGCTGGTTTAACTTTGAAACCTGTGCAAAGTCCAATTCTGCTAGCGTTTTGAGATGCTCACAGCTCACTTAGTTCACTGGTTTCGGAGTCTTGTAGCTTTTAGCAGAATTGGGTCCAAGATTTGCTGATGAAGCCGTTGCATTAGGCAAGTGCAAGCGTAAAGGACATATTATATTTGGATAATATCATGGATCATAGATTTATGAAGTCAATGACATTGGATAATGTAATATTATAGGACTAATGCCGTGGTAGTAGGCAAACTGTTAGCGGCTTACTAGTTTGCGGCGTATCGATTTAGTACGCCCTTCCATATATTTGAAATGGAGTATCCACAGTCAGCTAGTTTTCGCTCACTGTACGCAGTTTGCAGCGTTACGCGCGCTGACTATCTCAGACAGCAGCCGACTCCCACCAAAACCGGTGATTTCATTGATTTGAGTTTGCGGCTAACTTTTTCAGTTCGCCACAAAGCGGCTCACTCAGTCGGCCGCTAACAGTTTGCCTACTGGGGCCACGGTCTTAGGCATTGCATTAGGCAAATGCGAGCGTATAGGACCATATTATACTATCATATATTTGGATGATATCATACATCATAGATCATAGATTTATGAAGTCAATGACCTTGTATAATGTTATATAGGACTAAGGTCCATTTTTTCATATTTAATTATGTTGGATCCAAGATAGGTTAGTGATATTGTAATATGATATGACCCTTTCCTAAACACTTTTAGTAGAGGCAGCACGCACACGCCTTATTTTTTGGGGATACCTTAACCAATTCTGCTACCACTAATATACCGTAGCATTCGCAGCTAGAGTTGAATCTAGATATAACACTAGCATTCATAATCAGAATTGCAACCTTAAGAATCTCACTAAGCCACCAGATGTTCACGAAAAATTGCAGCTGCCTTTTAGAATGTCGGTAAAAAGCTATTTGTGTTACAACTGTTTACTTTTGAAATAAAATTTATATCTTTTTTTCTGTTTTATTACGAAGTTTGCCGGTTGCTTGCTATTTTAGTGGAGAAATGCTACTTAAAATGTTCTTATTCTTATTTTTAGAGCTTGTTTTCACTTGTTGGATGCAGTTAGTAAACGAATTTGCCAATTTCAGAGCATTTTGTGTATCAATTTTAACCCCCGATGCCAAAAGAGGGGTGTTATAAGTTTGACACCTCTATCTGTGTGTCTTTACTTGTTAGATCTGATTTTATGTCGCTCATGTAAAGAAATCATAAAAAATCAAGTGATTTTTTTTACTGGTTGCGAAGGCAGTCCTGCTCACGTGTATTAAGGCGCGTATTCACTGGCGAACTGTAAGTGTAACCGAACAGATACAGTAACGAGGTTTTAGTGTGACCGCGAAGCGAACACTATCCCGCTCATTACAAAACGAGTTTTATTTATAGTCCTATAATAATCTCAGATAAATGACGTTTCGGCTACAGAAAAAACGTCAAAAAATGACATTAGTCCTGGACCTGTCTTTAAAACTCGTTTTGTATTAACGGCAATGATGTTTTATAGGTAAAGATATGTTACCTTTATAGTGATTGGCGTTTAAATCTGTGCCGATGATTACAATGACATAAATGACAGCACTTCAAATCATACTCCAAATGTCTTCAGACTAACTGAGACTAGCTACAAGTTGTCTTAAATAGGTCTATTTACAATTTACAGTCTTCAAAATGTGCGCGCATATAACATATCGTCAGTGGAAAGGATAAAATGCTAAAGCGCCAAATTGGCATTTGTGGGAAATCGAGTTCAAAGTTTTTTTTTTTACGAAAAAAAATTATATCTCTGATATTATTAGAGTTAGAGAGATGTTGTAAAGAGACAAAATATTATTTGATTTTTTGTCTAAATATTCAGCATAACTTTGAGTGTCTATCTCTTTCCGTTACTAAAATAAGTGGCGCTTTAGCAAAAAGACGCTGAAAAGTAAGAAAAACATATTCAGGAAAAAAATGCTAAACTCTATCTACTTTGAAAAACCAATTCATGTTAAAATGCTAATATACGGCAAAAGTCTCTTATCCAATCAACGGAAAATACTAATCTACTTGATTTTATCAAATGATAATCATGACTCTTTTGCTAAACGTTACCATATCCTAGAAGAAAGCGAAAGGAAAAAAATTCTAACAGTATGATTCAATCTACATTTGTTTAAAACATTTGTTAAACAAAATGCTTATTCACCCATATATGAAAAAATCAATTTAAAAATATAGCTAACCGTCTAATTTATTGATGTTGCTTAAAGGGAACTGTTATCAACTTTTATAACAAATGAAAAATATTTTTTGGGTCTACCTTTTTTTGTATAAGATTAATTTTCCTAATCGTACCTATTGCATTATAATGTTTGGCTAAAGTATATTATAGCCGAAAATGGTATCGCAGAATGCAATTTTCACTAAACTTATATCGTTTTATCTTGTACGTAAATTTTGATAGGGACTAATAATATTTTATACGTCTGTCACAGACCTGTTTTCTGGGTTTTCATACAATAAAATATCTAAATCAGGTTAGATTTTTCCGTGTCGGTGTGCCTGCATTTTGCTGTGTCGTCTGCCTAATTTTGGGTTCCTAGTCATAAAAAATAACCTATCAGAGACGGGGTGCCCCATTTCGGTGCTTATGAAAACACATTTTAAACATATTTTCGAAGAAATAAAACTTTGCGAGAAACTTTAAAATTGTTTGAATAGAGTTTTAGACGAAATGAGTCATATGCCACGTAAAACTTTAGGCGATAAGTGTTATGTTTAATGAGTTTCGGACAAACCTTTTTCTTTCTGGAACTCACTAAACAAAAAATACTACTAACAAAATGTCTTCTCTTCTTAACTAATTGAAGTCAACTACGAATAAATATAATTTTGCTTAACCCGTATAGATGTTACGGGCAATTAGATAAGTCCGGTCACTATTAATAATGGTCGGTGTGTATTAAGCTATCTACACACCAAAGCCGCCGGCATGCCGCCGGGCTAGGTCGGCGGCTTTACGTCATACAAATGGCAGCTGTCAAAAAAGCCGGCGGCTTTGGTGTGTAGACAGCATTAATAATGCCCGACTCAATTGGACAATGTAATTAATACTGCATGATTATCACTTTTCCCTATTGTGAATAATGCCCACCCTATCATGGAAAAAGTAACAAAAAAGGTGAACTGAGTATTTTTGTTTATGAACCTAACCTTTTCGTGTCGGTTTTTCGTTAACCTAATCTATCTGAGTTGAGGTGCCCCATTTTGGTTAACTGGTTAGTTATTTTTGCATTTACATTTTCTACCATCATCTACAATCAATTTTTGACAACGGCCGCGGTCCAATTTATCACATTGCACGGCTACAAGTAAGGAATTATGCATTGCCCGGTCCAAGTCATAAGTTTAGTCAGCTTTCCCGTCGCTCTTGGGCGTTATTAATAATGATCGGACCCTACTTATAATGTCCGTTGTTAATCAAGTTAATCACGTTGGAAGTGGAAAAAATAACGCGTACGCTCCGCAAACGCGCGTACGTCTTCAATGTCTCTTAATAATGCCCAGTTAATCATGTTGTTGATCACATAAAACTAAGCATTTTTGCTAACGTTGACAAATGGTAAGTATTGATAAGAGGAATAGTAAGTGATTTTTGCTAAAGCGACATCCATACTTATAATATTATTCAGCGAACTTTTGCTAAAACGCCATACAGTTTGAAATCATAGTGTTGGAAAACTGCTAATGAACAAAGTTATATAGAAACACAAAAGGCATTTTTTGCTAACCGCTGCACAACTATCAAAATTAAAATCAACGAAAAAATGCTAACGTCACAGTAACAAAAAAAAAGCGTAAAAGAAAAAGTTCTTAAGCGACTTTTGTTAAAAAAAGCCCGAAAAAGTGCCGCTTTAGTCATTTTGCCGGCTATGTTTTAAGGTTTTTATCAAAAATTTGGAATGCTAAAGCGCCAAAAAAGTGCTCAGATTGCTACGAAACCTAGCTAGATCGACGCAGAAAAAAAAATGCAGTCGAACTGTATATATAACTCAATATGGTCAAATTGGCGCTTTAGCATTTTATCCTTTCCACTGACGATATCTATACCTATAAAAAAATCATTGATTAACGGGCTATGTTTTTTGTTACAATGCATGCAACAGTTACAATTACAGCTCGCCAATGAATACGCGCTTATATAGGTCAAATAGGTCTCAATACATTTTTTGACATATGATACACAAATACGTAAATAAGTTTTTTTTAATAGCCTATTGTGTCCCACTGCTGGGCAAAGGCCTTCCCCGCATTCTTCCATACCTCCCTATCTCCGGCCGCCTCTGGCCAGTTTGCCAAGTATGCATTCAAATCGTCGCGCCATCTCCTTTTGGGCCGACCTCTACCTCTGTGGCTATTAATAAATTACGAAACCTAAAAAACATGACCTAAAAATTAATACCGAAAAGAAGCCTAAAGCAATATTGACGTAAAAGTTCATAAGATCGGATATAAGGCTCGGTTTACACGCGCTACATGCTACATGTAATCCCAACACTATTTGTCATGGCTGCCGGTTGACCTAGTTGCATATCTTTTAACGGAGAAAGGGTGAGATGCCAGTATCAGAGGGTACAGTTTCTTTTTATTTCACTTCACTTCACAAACACTAAAAAGAATCTACTCGAATATTATCATTAAAAAAAAATAAGGAAAGAAGTAAAAAAAGATGAATGCTTATGAAAGTAAAATTTTCACTTAAAATTTAAATGAACAGCATTAAAGATGTCACAAAAAATCATTTTGTCCAGAATAAGGTGAAATCAAAAGGAAAAGTAATGATTTTGTCAGTCTATCTGTTTATTAAGTAATATCTGTATAGAATACCTACATGTATTCCATCTATCTGAAAGACACCTAAACGAAAATCCTCAAGGATGTGGTTATGTTGTATCCTTAAAAAGATGCTAGCAAGACTACTATTAGCCGATTGGTTGATTAATTGGTCTAGCAACTCGCTAGCACCCACCTCTCTCCTAATGTCCTTAGTCGACTGCATTATCTGAATTGAGGTAGCCCTTGTCTCGTCCTCTAATGATAAGTAGGTACTTAGTAATTTTGTGTAATTGCAATACCGCTATCACTGCCACTCCACCCCGTACCTTCTCCGCGAAATCTCGGAACACTTAGCTAACTACAACACAAACTGAAACTGTTCAACTTCAACTCTGTTTTTATGAGAAATTTGCCGACTTAGCTCCTCCTCGCTTTGCCTGGATTCTCACTTTAACTGCGTCTTCAAAACCAGCTGTTATTCATTGGAATGATTTTAGCAGATTTAACAAAATTCTACATAATTTTATAGTTACTTATAACAAAATATTATAACTACATAAACTATGAATACGTACATACATATCAATCACAGCTCTTTCTCAAACGAAAGGAGATTAACAAAAGAGATATACAAGGCAAAAGTGGATGGAAATGTTGAGAGGGGGAGGCCAAGGCGAACGTACCTCGATCAAATCGGGGACTTGCTCAAGAAAGGCCAAGTCAGGAATACCCTAAACCGACTTGCATGTATGAGGCGACTGTTGAATGTGGATGAAGTGAAGGAAGTGTGTTTGGTTCGTAGCAAGTGGTGGGAAGTGTTATCTGCTTATTCCGATGGGAAACAATTGATTGTCGCCATCTTTAAGACTAAAATTTTCCCGTTTTGTCATTTCTAGTCTGTATACTTTCTCTGAGACATTAATTATTGTTGTGTCTTAAATGTGGCAGTACTGATTTTTACTAATTTTTCTTTCTCTTTGGTATGTACTTCGAGCACAAATTCCCGCATTTTTATTTAAATCTTCAGTCCACCTAAATAAGCAAGACCGTTACATACTTTTCCTTGCCAGTGAAACTCTAGTTTTTAGACAGTCAATTGTTTGTTCATGTGGCACATACCTCACCTACGTTAGTGACATGTCACGTAAGAAACAGAAGGCTCTGCGACACTGGGGTCCCACTGGGCATAAAGCTAATCCGTCTAGAGTAGGTAAGTCAGTTCGTGCTTTTCCTGAATTTTCACTTAAACTGCGACTTTAGAATCAGCTGCGCTGTTATTCTTTGAAATGATCTTGGCAACTCTTTTGAGTTTCTAACGGATTATTTCGGAGAGCGTAATTTTGACTTTATATCCTTTTTCCTACTAATATTATAAATGTCACTACCGATGGATGGATAGATAGATGGATGTTTGTTACTCTTTCGGGCAGAAACTACTGAACAGATTTTGATGAAATTTAGCAATATTGTAGCTTATATTCTCAAAATAATACATATGCTATAAAATTGCAAGATATCATTATTCTTTTTTTAAATATGACGATAAATGCGCACGAAGTCGCGGGCACCGCTAGTCATTTAACAAAAATTATATAAATAACAAAAATTAGGTACAAATTTATTTGATAACAGATAAGTTACTTTCTGACATAATTTATTCCATGATCATTAAATTTAAGAGCTTCTTGACGGTGGAGTCTATGCCACTCTGTTCTATTTTCTGTCTTCCTTTTGAGTAGCTGATACGACACAACTTCTATCCCCTCTTTCATTTGATCTATGTAAGTTCTTCGTGGTCTCCCTCTCTTCCGTTTTCCTTCTGCTTTTCCTTCCAAGATATTTATTATTTAAAATTTATTCCATAATTAAACTTTCATTATAACAATAATTCCATGTTTCACTAAATTAATTTCCACAAAATCACCACTATAATCTATTACGTTTATTAACCCATTTTCTATTTTTTAATCACCCCACGAAAGTTGTTAGATAACAATCTGAAATATGGCGGAACACCCCCCGTTTAAATTATTACAAATTATTTCATTACGTGCTTAAAATATCAACGGTTAAATCGGGAAAGTATAACTTGTTCTCGCTATGTCGGATTTGATTATTTATCGGATGATTCAGTGCTAGAGAATTTTGTGTAAAGCTATTTAAAGTACACAATTTTCGAAAAGACTTGTATAAAACTGGCCGTCCAATAAACTGGAACAATGAAGCGAAAGAAGATAGATAGATATAGTTAGTATTAAATACACGAAGAAGTGAAATTAAAGAGGGCTTTGGATCGTAGCAAGTGGAGCAAAGTGGTCCCTGCCTACCGGAATGGGAGAGAGACGTGCGTGATACATAGGTATGTATGTGCATCATCAGCCCTTCTAACGTCCCCACTACAGGGGCATGACCCTACTATCATACGAGAGTGATTAGGCCGTAATCCACCACGCTACTGGTCCAATATGCCTGTAGGCAGATTTCACATACAACTTTGAATTTCATCTCTAGTGAATGCAGATTTGTTGTTTTCTTTCAGTCTGTGAGTGGTCATCGAATATTCAATCTGTACATGAGAAATAAATAATATGTATACATAATGTATCTACACTCGGCTTCAAAAAAATCGCACCTTTTAAGAAATCTATTTTAAATATCTTTCAATCATATTTGTATTATGAAATATTGGTAATGTTCGGTATCATTTGAAAGGTAAGGAAACAGAGAATGCAAAAACAATAATTCATTCAATGTTTTTTATTGGAACTGAGAAAAATTTACAAAACAATAAAAATCCTTAAAAAACCCTAATGAAATCTGATAATTTTTTCAAAACAAAGTTGCTTAAAACTAACCTAAAACCTAGTGTTACCCCCCCTAGCCCTAATGACGTCTTCCATGCGCTCCCTCATGGATCGCACCAACTTTAGGACCTCTTCTTGAGGGATTCTGTCCCATTCCTCAATAACGGCGTCTTGGAGCTCCTGAAGAGTCGCGGGAGCGGGATCACGGGATCTAACCTTGCGTTTCAGCTGGTCCCAGAGGTGCTCTATCGGGTTCAGATCTGGACTTCTCGCTGGCCACTGCATGACAGGGATCCCAACCTCTTGAAGGTAGCCCTGCACAATTCCAGCAGTGTGCGCGCGAGCGTTATCGTGCATTAATGTCAACCCGTCGCCAATAAATCCAGCATAGGGGACCACATGTTCTTCCAGGATCTCTGTGATGTACCGGTGAGCAGTCATCGACCCTTGCCCGCGAGCACCGCCGGTCCGAGAGACGCAAGAAAGTTCAGTTTTGCCGTCGGCAGATATGCCGCCCCAGAACATGCAGGAACCGCCCCCGTATTCTACCGTCTCTTGGATGCAGGCTTGGGCAAAACGTTCCCATTGTCTTCTGTATACTCTTTTGCGTCTATCGTTGCAGAAAAGGCACACTCTCGTTTCGTCAGAGAAGAGAACAGCTCTCCATTGGTCCAGGTTCCAATTGACGTGGGCGCGAGCAAATTGCAGGCGTGCTCGCCGATGCGCTGCGGTTAATTTTGGACCTGTGGCAGGTCTTCTAGCCACAATATTTCTCTCCTTTAGTCTTCTTCTAACTGTAGAGACACTCACGGCCCTTCTACGAACTGCTTGAAGCTGCTGTTGCAACTCAACAGCATTAGAGAACCGATTTCTCAAAGACGACGAATCGGTCATCTCTCGCAGAAGTGCAGCGATTTCTACCAGACCCACGCCTTCGGACAAAGCCACCGATCTGCAGGAACCGCTGGTACACTCTTCGAACAGAAAAGCGACTCAAGTGCAATTGCCGAGCAACATCACACTGACGTAGTCCTGATTGCAGTAGTCCGATAACTTGGGCGGCTTCAGCAGCAGTAGTGTCCATCTTCAAGGACGTTTTTCTGATGAAAGATATTCTTCTGTGTCTTCTTCGACTGTTGGTAGCAAATTTATCCCCCAATAAGCTGTATCGACCCCTTTATACCCCAAAAACAAAACAATACAAACAAAATTTGAAGAGGAGAATCAGTTCCATTGTCATTCACAGTGACTTAAAGTGTTTAAGCTTTTTCTTTAATCAAATGAAATGGATATTTTTTTAAAGAGTTTTTATAGGGCTCTCAAATGATACCAATATTGCTACGAATAACTGCTTGTCTTAAGGATTAACAGTGCATAAAGCCTATTTTTACGGACGTGCGATTTTTTTGAAGCCGAGTGTATGTGATGTGACGGATATGTATGTATGTACATAAATATCCGTCACGCGTCTCTCCCTTTGGGGTAGGCAGAGACCACTTCCTTCCACTTGCTACGATCCAAACACACCTCTTTCGCTTTATCCACACTCATCAGTCGCCTCATACATGCCCGTCGGTTTAGGGTACTCTTGATTTAGCCTTTCTTGAGTAAGTCCCCGATTTGATCGAGGTACGTTCGTCTTGGTCTTCCCCTCCCAGCATTTCCATCCACTCTTGCCCTGTATATATCTTTTGTTAATCTCTTTCCGCTCATTCTTTCTACATGTCCAAACTATCTAAGCATCCCTTTCTCAATTCTTGTCACTACATCTTCTTTCAAATAAATATCATATTTCAATAATATGTATGTATGTATAAAACCGCTACCGCTTCCCACCATACGTCCACCCATCTCATAATGGCGACTGCTCATGGGCTTGTCATTCGTATAAATCAGACGACAATCTGAACCGTTCGTAATGTGACTTCAACACGCTATGTTTGTTTAGAGTTTATTGTAACGTTGCAATTTCGGGTTGCAAACGGAAATACATGGTTTGGGGAAAGAAATGGGTTAAGTTTCAAAGCTTGCATGCTTTAGTGGTGGGAGTCGCTTCTCATCATTATTTAAAGGCCAAAACACACCGGATGCGTAGACGTAACGTAGACGTAGACGCAAGCGGTGACGGTTCCATATATTACAACTCAGAGGTACGCATACGTCTACGCATACGTATCCGGTGTGTTTTGGTCTTAAAGCTGGAAAAAGAGTGATCCCACGTACACAACGTGTGTGCATTATGACGTCTGATTCATATAAATAATATGATTAGCAACTCACTGTATTTCTCTTACCCCTTCTCATATAAGAGTTTCGAGACATAGGTGTATCTATTTAGGCCTATGTTCTACTTATGCTCTGAGGCCCAAGTCCCAAGCCCAAGTCTAATTTACAAGATTCTCAGTTGTGTGTCCGCAGATTATCAATGAAAGTATCAATGTCATTTTTCGACACATTTGGTCGCAATCAGTGTCATTTTAGTGGAATACCAAATGTGTCACAATGCCGTTGACACTCTGTAGACAAACAACTGAGGCTGTTTGATGCAACACTCTGGTTGTCTAAGAAATCTTATAAAACACATAAATTATTCTGGCAGTATTAAAACTGTATTGACAGGCAGCGTTTATTTTAAAAGTCGGTTGAAAATCTTAAGATTCCTAGACATTAAACACTATATGACCTAGAATCTGAATGCTATAAAAGTTTATCTATCTAGAAACTAGTGCACGAGTAAATCCACTAGATATTTGTCACGCGTCCTCAAATATTCGAGACGTTTCCGATGTACGAACACGTATTGACGGAAAATTACGAATGCCATACGAAAAGGTGTAACTTAAAAATTTTATTTTTTTGCCCGACTGCTACACGACTACACGGCTTGATGGATTTTAGGATTGTGGATTCTGCCAATACAAGTGTTAAGTGAAGTAAGGCCCATTGTCCAACTAACCGCACATCATAAGCACGTTTTCGTCAATTGCCGATTGCAAGACGAATGCTTGCTGGCATCTTGCATAGAAACAAGAAAATTTGATGTTTAGCGCCTTACGCGTAGTTGCCGCTTCGTGCACGTAGATTTTTAAATTTTTGGTCATTTTGAAAAATTCTCAATAAAATCACAATGAAATATACATGTTTGACTTTTGTTATTCTTATAAAGTTCTCTCTTATCATCATCATTATTATACATATTATGCGTGGCTCAAGTTAATGAAGTTACCACTCTGCTCTATTCTCTGCCGTCTGTTTGAACATCAGGGGCCCAAGTCTGCTAATTTTAAATAGCCTCAGTTGTGAGTCGGAAGATCGTCAATGGCATTTTTGGCACATTTAGTATTCTGCTAAACAATGGCTTACACTGATTGCGATCAAATGTGTCAAAAATAACATTGACACACAATTGAGAATTTTATAAATTAACAGACTTGAGCCCCTGATACGACATAACTTAATAAATAAAATATTTGAGTTACATCATTTCCCTTTCAATAATCGAATACGACTTTTAGTTGTTTGGAAAAAATATGAGGTATGTCGGTTTAATATTGTATTAGTCTGCGCACGGAAGGTTCTACCTAAATCTGGAATGTTGCTCGGAATTTTTATCGATACAATTGTATTGGTGGAGATATGTCTGTTTCTGAGTTATTACTGTTATGCTATTGGAGTTTAAATCGTAAAATTGTATTTAGTTTAGGTTTAGTTTGAGGGTTCCGTACCCAAAGGGTGAAAACGGGACCCTATTACTGAGACTTGGCTGCCCGTCTGTCTTTCTGTCCGTCCGTCTGTCACCAGGCTGTATCTCATGAACCGTTATAGCTAGAGCGTTGAAATTTTCATAGATAATGTTACTACCTTTGCCGCTATAACAACAAATACTAAAAATAGAATAATAATAAAAATTAAGGGGGTCCCATACAACAAACGTGATATTTTGCTTTTTTTTTGCTCACCATGAATAGTAAATGGTACGGAACCCTTCCTGCGCGAGTCCGACTCGCACTTAGCCGGTTTTATTTTTAAGGTAACTGCCATTTTGTATCTTATGTCAAGTGAAGTAAAGCTTACAATAATTAGTGAGTGGTAATCAAATATTACACACTGATGACTTGGCTAAAGTCGCGGGAAGCCGTTAGATGTGGGCAGCGCAAGACTGGTCGTTGTGGAGATCCTTTCGGGAGGCTTTTGTCCAGCAGTGGACGTCCATAAGCTGACATGATGATGATGAATCGAATATTCGATAATCCGTACATGAGAAATAAATCTTAGTGGTGCAGGGCGGGGATCGACACCGCGTCTCCAAGATTGGAGGCGGGCGTTCTACCAGCTAGGCTGCCACCAACATAAAACAAACATCAAAAGAAATAAATTCTTGTTTCTTGTTTCAGAATTTTATGTTCGTTGTGTTGCAAACATTTTTCGCTTGCAAAGTTAAAAAATATTGCACGAAATCACGAACTTTACTCTATTTACCTTATTTTCAAAACCATTCAAACACAACCTAAGCACCTTATCGTGGTAACATTCTGTTATATACTACCTAACAGTATAAGCTTTTCTTTTGAATTCCAACCCATAAACTTACTTCGAACTTTAACTTTAAAGTCTAAAATAGCTTGAAAATGTAAACCATGTCCGAAGACCCGATAAAAGAGAAAAGGAAGTCCCGTCTTTATTGAAACCTTACACGCTAGGTAGAAACCAGTATTAAATGAGCTCTCATTGCAAATAATTTGTAAGATAGTACAGTTCTTTTATGTATGTATAACCAACCAGTCTAAAAAGGTCTTTCGTTTTTACACGTCTTTTATAAAAGCGAGCTCTTTGAATTCTTGTCATAGTGTGTCGACCAAAATACTTAGAGCTCTTTTTGGACTCATGTTGATAGAAATAATGGGTTCGCTTAAAATGGTTTTGGTGTAAAAAGCTATTGGAACGAGCTGAAGTAGGTAGTGTCGGTATTTTGTAGTAGGTGTGTTCTCTTGTTAGAGCCTGTTTTAAGTATAATCAAAGTTTCTTGGTATTTTCTGGAGCCCAAGTCTGCTCATTTAAAGGTCTATCTATACAGATCGGGTCGTGCCCGGGACGTGTCCGGGCCGTGGCCCATCAGGAGAGAACACAATACGTCCTCATGACAACGTGTGTGAACGAATCCATAGAAAATTTATGAAATTATATTTTTTCCTTGGCACGTCCCGGACACGGCCCGGACACGTTGTCATGACAGCGTATTGTATTCCCTCCTGAAGGGTACGGCCCGGGTTTGTGTAGATAGAACTTAGACCATCCTCAGTTGTGTATCGGCAGAGTCAATGACATTTTTTGACACATTTAGTATTCTGCTAAACAATAGTAACAATAGTAGTTGAGTAACTCTTCTTTTTTTCCTTTTCATAGACATTATGGAAAATTAAAATTTAATTGGTTAAAAATATATTGTTTATAATTTAGGTAAACCAAATTGCACAAATTCTGTAAACTAACCTGTAATCTGGTTCCCCAAGATACAGGCTCTGCCTAGTTTGGGGACCTCTGTTAATTTAGTTTAAGGCTGGATCTACTTAGGACTAATTTAAGTAATTGTGTACCTATACCGTGTAACTCAATGTGTGTACCTTTGTATTTCCTATTTCGGATAAATAAACAATATTTTCATTTTTTTTTTTTTTTTATAGTTTACACAGATTGCGACCAAATGTTTCAAAAAATTACATTGACACTCTCATTGACACTCTGCCGACACACAACTCAGAATATTGTGAATTAGTAGACTTGGGTCTCTGATGAGATTGTGATTTGACTCGTTAATAATAAACAACTTTAAGCACGGCACCTATTACGAAATCACAAAAAAAATATTCCCCTGAATGATGAATGTGGATGAAGCGAGAAGTCTATTTGGATCGTAGCAAGTAGAAAGAAGTGGTTTCTTCCTATATCGATGGAAGAGAAACGTGACTGATATGTATTTATGTAAAAGGAATTAACTGATTTGGATTTTTTTTATCGCGTGACCATTTTTATTTTGACTTTTTGGATACTTATATGATGATAAAAAATTGTTTGTTTTCGCTTCAATAAACCTAAAATTGAGACTAGACAGCTTCTCGTATAAGTTTTCAAGAGTAAAAGCCTGCTGCAACACTTACAGATAAAATTTAACTGACAGATAAACCTATGTCTATTTCATAAAACATGACGTTTTAGACAGAGACAGGTATAAAATATCTGTCAGATAAATTTTATCTGTAGTTGGAGAAACGGGCCCTTAGTATAGTAACACTGTAACAACTATAAGTTCTGATTTTTGGAAAATATAGAATTTTCAAGATATTTAAAGGACACTATAACAATCCTTTCTGCAACAAACAGTTAATCTTATGTATACAGGGTGGCCCGTCGATTGACGTCCAAAAGGAAAATTAGGATTCCTCGTGTCGTGGGGTATCCGAATCACGCCCATGTAGGTATGTTCCGCGATTTTTTACGGTTTCCGAGTTATGACGTGTTTTATGATTTTTTGAGATTTTTCAACCAATCACCCTAAAAAGGTTCGTAGAAAAAAAAGTACAACACTTTTTCATAATTTTATTTTTGCATCAGATGCTTCAAGACGCGTACTTTTATGCATAAAATATTCACCTTCGTAACTTTAATAAAAATTGGGGAAATGTAGGTCGGAAGAGGAAAAATTGTATTGACTGAAAAATAATCGAAATTTTCAAACTTAAATTAAGAGCGGCTTTTTTTAAAATAAAAAAAGCTAATTCTTTTTTTAAAATGTTCATTGAAGTCCAAGGATGGTTCTTACGGTGAGAAAAATTCGAATAATTGCCGGGAAAGCCCTAAAACAGACCTTTTCTTTTTCCCATACAAATGTTTTCTTACTAAAATGTAGAGTCAATTTGAACTTTATTCCTACACAATAAAGTTCATTATAAGGCGGGACGAAGTTCGCCGGGACAGCTAGTTTAATTTAAAACCCTATTTCGAAAATGGAATATGATAAAAATAACGGTTATGTTTGAAGCTGAATTTACAACGAGCCGACGATCCAACATTTCGCGCTACATGCATGATGGATAAGCCAATCGAGCTGAAATATCTATTGTTTACAGGATTTATAAACTAACTAGAAGCTGCCTGCGATTTCGTTCGCATTTATTAACATATTTTTGAAAACTAACATGATATCTTATAATATATACTTACATATCTGTCACGCGTCTTTCCCATTGCAGGTAGGCAGAGATCATGCCTGTCCAGTTGCTACTATCCAAATATACTTGGTTAGCTTCATCCACATTATCAGTAGCCTCATACATGCTCGTCGATTTAGGGTGATCCTGACTTGATATCTAAAAATAATATAGCGTATTGGTATTATTCTGATGTGCAAGCAACAATTTGTTAAATTACATCCAAATCTGTTCACTAGTCAATTTTTGGATAACAGAATAACAAACATCCTCATATCCATCGAGCGGTACAAACATTGACATTTATTATATTAGCAGGCTTCATAACATGTTATAATAGAGTTTAGAAGCACAGTGATGGCCTTTTCGCATTAGCGGTTGATAAAATAAAGTATAAAATGTAATACAGTAAAAAACCTAACCTTTTTATTAAAAAACCGACAATGAATAAAAAAAAAATGCAAATTAAAAAAAAATGAAAAAAAAAATAAATGCGTTTAAAAAACACATTTTTTTTTATTTTGATGTACCCAGTATCTCTTGTAAATAGGAATCTAAGGATACCTTTCAAGCTAAAATCCATCAAGCCATTTAAGCTGTCAGGCGTGCCAAAGAATTTTACATACATAGGTACATACATACATACTTTCGAACAACATTACCCTCTTTCAGGCGTAGTCGGGTATTTTTTTTCCCCAATTAATGAAAAAAAAGCCTCGCCAATGCGTGTTAATGGGTCTCATCAAAGCAACATAAAAACAACTTAATTTAAGTAACAGTAAAACGTATTTTTTATTGCCTTAGCGCAACATAAAGCATTAACTGAATAGAGCGGGATTAAGTCCGGCTGTAAAATTAATAATGCCGAAAAAGGGCTTATCTTAGAATTTAAATGCCCATCTCTATGACGAGACTCAGTACTAGACAGACTAACTAGATTATTTGATTTCTTACCGCTTCTGGATGGTTGCAAAAAAAGTAGGTATGTATTTTGACATGACATGACAGCTACCATTGCGGATTCTGCCATGGTCAAATTAAAGCTTATTTTAATTAAATATTGTGCTAAAATCTTATACATAGTTTTCTATTTATTTATTTATCAGATAACTTTGCAAGTTTACAGGATAAACCCAAAGAACAAGTAAGTTTACTACATTCAAAGAATTAACAATAATAATTAATCAAGTCAAGTCTATATAGAATAAAAAAAATGATTAATCTAATCTATTAAGTTTTTATACTGACAAACATCCAGGCCCCCAAGTCTGCTATATTAAAATAGCTTTAGTTGTGTATCGGCAGAGTGACAATGGCATTTTTGACACATTTGGGATTCTGCTAAACAACTGCGATCAAATATGTCAAAAAATTACATTGACACTATCATTGACACGCTGCCGACACATGCTGAGAATATTATAAGGCAGCTTGGGCCCCATTTCGTCTAGTAACAAATCTGATCGTACGTACTAGCATTTGGAGGGGTCCAAAGCGGTTTTAACTGGATAATAGCGGCCCGATTACTTCATAATGTGATTAGATGGTATTTTAACTGAACAAAACTCAGGGATTCCTTTACTGGTCGGAAGGGAATCCGGCAGATTACGTTTAATGATCGTTCTTAAAAAGAAATACTTACCGGGGTACTTCTTAAATTGGTGGCTTTTTACAGCCGTTCCCAGTATTCAAGGACAGATAGCTATCCGAGAGCGGCAGTACTTAACTGTCAAATAGCTGTCACTTTTGATTTATCCTTCAGAAGAATCCCATAGATTTGTTGACAGCGGTAGGTTTATAGGGACGAAAAATTCTAATTGTATCTACACGCCAAAGCCGCCGGCTTTTTTGACAGCTGCCATTCGTATGACGTAAAGCCACCGGCCTAGCCCGGCGGCATGCTGGCGGCTTTGGTGTGTAGATAGCATAAGACAGAAAACTATTTCTGCCTCCAGTAAGTAGGGCAAAACCAAAGATAAATGGAATATTGGGAACGCCTGTTAAGTCTCACTGGTCACTTGAGAAATGATTTTTCATTATTCGTGGTGACGTAACTCGTCGAAAATATTAACGCACCTAGATTGCTGACGTCATGCAACTCTTATGTACTCGTTAGACCCAGAACACACGGGGAAACGCAACTGCAACGAAACTGCAACTGCTAGTTACTTTTGAGTTGCATCTATATTTCTGCTTTAGGCTCCTTTAGAAAACTACACACGATACAACTCAAAAGTAACTAGCAGTTGCAGTTTCGTTGCAGTTGCGTTTCCCAGTGTGTTCTGGGCCTTATGGTAAGTACGAGTTGCATGTACGAGGTGGATAGGAAAAAACGTGGGAAGCGCATTCCAACGACGTGCGTAGATATTTCACTCAGGTTAATACTACCCTGAGATATGATTGATCATTTATATTGATTATGTGTATTAATGAAATAAGTACCAGTTTTTAAATAGTCAGATAAAATTTAACTGACAGATAAACCTATGACTATTTCATAAAACATGACGTTTTAGTGACTATACTTGTCACTAACTAAAATTTTGTCTCCTAGTCGGACTAAAATTTAGTCAGTGACAAGTATTAAATATTCCAAAGAATTTTCAACTGACTTTTAAAACGGACGTAATATACAGGGTGTAACAGAAAGGGTATATAAAGCCGAAACACAGCGATAGTCCTCATGAAACTGAACAACTTTCCCCAAGGAACATGAGTCGTAACTCGAAAAATAAATTTCGCCTCCCCATACAAAATGCCCGATCAGCTGATCGAGTAAGTATGGGCGATCCAAAATTTTTTTTCGAGTTACGACCCATGTTCCTTGGGGAAAGTTGTTCAGTTTCATGAGGACTATCGCTGTGTTTCGGCTTTATATACCCTTTCTGTTACACATCTGTTACACCTGTATAAGTACTAAATACTTAATTTGTGGTACCGAAGCTTCTCCTTTTAAATTAAGTGCTCGTTTCACCGCTTACAGATAAAATTTTACTGACAGATAAACCTATGTCTATTTCATAAAACATGACTTTTTAGATAGAGACAGGTATAAAATATCTGTCAGATACATTTTATCTGTAGTTGGCGGAACAGGCCCTAAAACTTTTATTTATTTATAACTAAAAAGTTTAAATACCCAAGAGGTTTTATTTGAAGGTAAGATGTAAAGTAAAGAGGTTTGGACTAAGTGTTCTCAAAGTAGGAACTAATTATGGTTTGAATTTTTAAACACTGTTTTAGAAGAAAGTTTTCTTCCAAAAACGGAGTAGCTAAAGGCTCGTATTCAATTGCGAACTGTAACTGTAACCAAACAGATATAGTAACGAGGTTCTAGTGTGTACGCGTGTTACAGTTACCCTTTGATTCGCGGCAAAAACCGATAATCGGCAGCTCGCTGCGAGCTGCTCGTGTCGTTTTCGCAAGCTCGCGTACCTGGGCCGTTCGCCAGAATGTCCAGAAAGGTGAAAGACGACCGTTAAACGTCATTTGCATTTTTAGTTTTATATCCTGTAAAAATGTATTGGAGTTCTTTATATCACAAAGATGTATGGCGATTCTGTGCACACCTACAATAATAAAATCATTTTTCAAAAAACACGTGCGCGTAACAAGATAACAACTTTTTACGAAACGACATTTCACGTTTTTAAAAAAAACGTCTTTATCCTGAGGTTTGTTTTTCTGAAGAATGACCCACCTACCTACTTAGACACCGGCCGTTTTCCCAATATTCAAAGACAGATAGCTATCAGAGATCGGCAGTACTTAGTACGTAGCTGTCACTTTTGATCTGTCCGTCAGAAGAATCCCCTAGATTTTTTGACACCGGTAGCTTTATAGAGACGAAGAATTCTAAGATAGATTACTATTTTTTATCTCCAGTAGGGCAAAAGCAATGAGGAAGGAATAGACTGGAGATGCCCCATTTGATTTCATATACAAATGAGTTTATGACAGCGTGCCAAGGTTGCGTCAAGTTTTTTAATAGTTTTCTTGGTAGATATCCTGTCAAACGATACAAAAAGTAGTCATTTTGCGCCAGAGCAGGCATGCTGATTCAGATGGTATTTCATATTACTTAAGCTATCTTTTTGTATAAACTTGCTGTTAGATATCTTGAATAAATAAATAAGTTTTATACATATCAGCATCTCACCGATACATATCAGCAGGGAAAACCAGAGATAGATAGAATATTGGGAACGGCTGTAAGTTACAGTATATATAACGGTTACAGTTATAGCTCACCGATGAAAAATTGTTTTAAAAATGCCACTGGAGTCTTAACTTTATAACTGGATTGGAACGACAATTGCTAACAAGGTGTAACTATACATGCATGAAAAAAATAACCGAATACAAGCTCAGGGTAGGTCGTCCGAAATATTCGTATCAAAAACTGCGACACGATTCCTGAATAAAAACTGACTGGAGTTTGCAATACGTTTTACAGGATGTTTGGAAAAGAATATGTGGGAATTGGAATAAGGATATTATAAGGGTCCACAACATGTAGGTACTGTAAATTATTTTTAAGACAATTTTATAATTTTGTGGAATCGCAATAAATATTAAGATGATGATGATTATGATTATGGAAAAGGATATATGACTGCTGTTTGAGTGATTTTAAATGTTGATAGCGTGTTTTATAGTTTTTATTATAAATAATCTGAAAATTATTACAAAAGGGATTTGAAGTTTTTTCTTACCAATAGCTGACTTGAATACCTGGGCAGAGGAAGTCCGAGACGGAAAGTCACTGGCGGAAGAGGAGAGAGGCATTTGCCCAGCATTGGGATACAGGTGGCTGGATAAGATTAGTTGGGAAGTTTTTTTTTAAATAATCGTTATCTTTGCGGAAACCTTCATAGATCAACTACCATCGACACAAACTTAAAAAATATATATATGTCTAAGGTACTTTACTTAGAATTACATCAGATGGACATATACATACACCTTTTTACTTACCAAACAATATAATAAATACAATCCAATAAATAAATAAAATATAAGCAGCACAAACAACGAAAAAAATATCCAAAATTAAAACAATCAAATCACCAAAAATTTCAACAACTAAATTCCACACAAGAGAATTCCCTACCTTTTTGCAACACACTCTATAAAAACAATAAAAACGCCTCGATTGTGGCACGAAAACAATTTTCAGAGCTGAAACGGCCCAAGAGGCCATAACAGAGGTAAAACTGTCCATTGTGGACCATCGTGGACCATATCATGGGCCGGACTCAGTGCTGCACAACATGTCACCAACTGCCCAATAAAATGTATCAGTTATGTTATTATAGGATACTTACAGGTTGGTAGGTCCGTGAGCTTATTGCAGGAGAAATATTTGTTTATCACATTAGGTTATGATAAATTTACTAGAAAAGAAGATTGTAAAGAATAAAGTGTGTGGCACAAGAGCTGGGAGACAACAGAATAATTTTCCTCTAATTAAACTTTTTTATCGGCTTCATTGCGATGACATTCCATGCGGTTTCTATACGTCAAAGAATACTTTAGTATACAAAAGAAAAAAGAAAAGTAAAGTTAAATTATTTACTATTCTTTGACGTATACAACTTTTAGAAATTGCGGTTATCTCCCCATCCCTCCGCCCAAATATCATCGCCTAATGGTATCTACACACCAAAGCTGCCGGCTTTTTTGACAGCAGCCATTCGTATGACGTAAAGCCGCCGTTCTAGCAGCGCGGCTGGCGGCATGCCGGCGGCTTTGGTGTGCAGATAGTATAAGACTAATCGTTATTTCATCATCATTATCATCGTTCCAGCCTATAGCTGCCCACTGCTGAGCTCCAATGGTCATTAAGTTTTTGTAGAAGCGTAGAAGTAGTAGGCGAAACGATGGCGCGACGACCTGAACACATTTAGGGAAAATTGGTGGAAAACCGCCACCAACAGAAATGTGCAGAGAAGCATGGGGAAGGCCTTTTGCCCAGCAGTGGGACGACATAGGCTAGAAAAAAAATAAAAAATACTTAAATAGACGTTGGGGGTTTGTATGGAGTATCAAAGGCTTCCCTGTATTAAAAACACTAAATGCTAACCAACCCCAAACCCCGTATGTATAAATATTAGTATGTGATGTAGTCTTCACGCGGCCACCGTCTTCTTTTACGACGTTCACATACTCGGATATTAAGACGATATTCGCTTCATGATCGTACCAGATAATAGCAACTATTACAACACTATAGATAGGCTACATTGTACTTATCCTACTAATATTATAAATGTCAGTGTTCGTGCCGAAGTATGGATGGATGTTTGTTATTCTTTTACGCAAAAACACTGCTCAAAATATTGTAGGTGAGTTTGCACATCAGAATAACACGTCGTACATTATTTATATTATTAATAATAAATCAAATAAAATCCATGATTCTTTATATATCTATAAAAGTAAATTGCTGAAACACTTTGATTAACTCTAAATAATTAATTAGCATACCTATTGATCTCATTTATGTTTGTAGTTATAGTATTTTGTTTGAAAAACTTTTAGTATTAACATAGTTATTAAATAGTTTATGATAATGTTGTGTATGCTTGTAATTGGAAGACATAATATAGCCAATAGTTACTAAATGTTTTTTAAGTTAAAGTTTATCATATGTTTTTGCTGTTAGCGTACCATAAATAAATAAATAAATAAATAGTAAACCTTTTTTTTTTTTTTTTTACGTGGGGAAATCCATTATGGATACCCTCCGTCGCGGAGAAGGACGGAGGGTTATGCCGGACTCCCACCGGCTAAAACCCCACGGTGTTCCAACTGACCACTTTTGACGAGAGCACGGGAAAACTCGCGCTTACTTCCGCGAACTCGTCTGAAATAAATAGTAAACCTAGTAGTACCTACCTTTTTTATGAATAAGGTCAACAACAAAACATTTAGACAAAGTTTACAATATGCATGGTAAAAAACGTATTGATTATAGGCGTAAAACTATAAGATTTTACAAAACTTACACAACATCTTTAAATAATAAAACCTAGGTGTAGATAAGCTACAAAATTGTAAAGTTTCTTTAAAATTAGTTCAGTGGTCAATCAATCAGTTTATTTACAACCCAATAAATAGATAGATAGATAGATAGATAGATAGATAGATAAATCATACAAAAAAAAATAAAATAAAAAAAAAAAAATAAAAAAATAAATAATAATAATAAAATAATAAATATCTATACATAATTTTACCTTAAATAAATACAATATAATACAAACTTATTCTAAGTACTTCTACAAGTTCAGTAGTTGGAAATCGTAAACAAGTAGTAGACAGAGACCACTTCCCTCCACTTGCCACAGTCCAAACACCATCGCTTCATCTACATTCATCAGTCGACACATAAATACACGTTTCAGATAAGAAACTACCTGCATCATATGCTAGTCTCCAAAGATCGAAATATCCAAAACTTTATACACAACCAGTTAAATATTCTGTTACCGACAGAAATCCTATCCATGCTTTGAATCAAATACCTGAAACTTGTCGGAACTCCCCGAACAAACACGAGGATACCCGAGTGGCTTTAGCTAATCGAAAAGTTAAAGTTTGACTGCTAATCTCGTTGTGACCTACTGAAGTTTAGTTTTCAACAGTTTGACGTTTTTATTAGGTGTTAGCCCGTGCTTGTTACGTGCATTGTTGATCAATTGATGGAGTTGGATTGGTAAAACAGACTCAAATTTTAAAAGGAATGAAACACTCGACAAATCGCTTGATAAATCTAAAGTGACACGAAATTTTCGTATCAGAATCAAATCGTGGTGTCAATTTAATCACATAAAGGTATCTACACACCAAAGCCGCCGGCTTTTTTGACAGCTGCCTTTCGTATGACGTAAAACCGCCGGCCTAGCCCGGCGGCATGCCGGTGGCTTTAGCGTGTAGACAGCATAAGAGTAAACTTTATGGTTTCTTAAAATTAGAACATTATTTTAAATACATAGGTATATCTTAGTGACATGGCTGCCCTTGCGTACTTTATTAGCTTAAAGTTTCTTCTAGGTCATAACTTGAAAAAAATTTTTTGATCGCCCATACTTACCTACTCGATCAGCTGATCGGACATTTTGTATGGGGAGGCTAATTTTTTTTTCGAGTTACGACCCATGTTCCTTGAGGAAAATTGTTCAGTTTCATGAGTACTATCGCTGTGTTTTGGCTTTATACCTCCTTTCTGTTACACCCAGTATACTACATAATTACTTCATGTTTAGTAGATACTCGTAAGAATCGAACCCACAACCTATTTGCAGTTAATCTAACATCTGACTGCGGTAATCTACCTAGTTAAATTATAGCCATAGTGTACCACAATTTCAACCAAAACATTCATATTACTTAACCTATAACAACCAACATAAATTATGTCACGGAAACGTGCTACCTAATTCACAATTAATATTATTGGACATACGCTGTGGCTGTTTGAATGATAGCCTTTGCCTGCGTTGAGTAATCGCAAGATGGCGACGACTAAATGGCAGCTGTCACTTGCGGTTTTGGCGCCAATTGGTCAAACGTCAATTGGGCCTATGACGTTTTATATGAATTGAGGAAGCTTGACGGATTAATAGATATGTAAATGTACGTAGATACGTCCGTATTCATTTATTCATAAGCGATAATTGCAACAAACTAATGATTCTTAGATCTTGAAGTCTGACAAAGTTGTCATGCGTTTTGGCAGTATTTTTTCTATTAAATCGAATAATTCGCTGCAATGCATGGATGATAGTCTCGTTTCTCGACGTAAAACGTACTCATATATTATGTCTCATTTTATTTATGTACTTATGCATTAAATCAATTTGTAGTCAATGTAAATACGTATATGTTACAATCAAAATCATATCCAGTCAAAACAACTTTTAACTGCTAAAATCAGTCACTTTGATATTTTTTTTCATTTTCACCACCATAACTTTTTATATATATTGACTGGTGGTTATATCATTTAAAAGTGGTTACATTTAAAACTCTTTTTGATTGCAAAATCAGTCAAAGGTGGTTTTGACTGAAAACATCGTTCATAACCACTTTTGACTGATTTTAGCAAGTAAAAGTAGTTTTGACTGGCAATGAGTTTTGACTGTAACATATAGACAAGAATCACGCTATTGCAGCGCGATGAACCGCTTCAGTCGCGCGATAAAAACGCCTATATTATTATAATATATATGAAAGTGCTCTTAAAATCTGTTCCAAGCAAGAACTCAATTAAATATGTCTGAAATTAATTAAGTTTTTGTACTGAAGTGTTAAGAGCACTGGTGGTTGTTTCAAATCTTACAATCTGTTTGAAACGTCTGTGGTGTGACGTGGAGGTAGAATAGAGTTTAATATTGCTTTGTTATTAAAGTTCGATTTCAATTTAGGAAATATTTTTGAAGATATTTATGTAAAAATCATATTATTATTATAACATCCATCATCTATAAAAAAGGTAATGGCGGCGGCGTCAACAAAAATAATCAAGAATTTTCGTACCAAAAGAATTTTCAACAAAAATTTTCTTTTTTCACCAAAAAATATCATTTAAACTCGTTTCAAATCACAAAATAACCTGACAATACAAATGAATGTCACGATAAAAAATATGTCGTTGACAAACGTCCCTTTTAAGAAAGGTGTTCAACAATAAAGACATCAGAAAAAAAAAGACTGCACATTCTTAAAAAGGCAATTAATTAAAAAAAAATTGGGGCTTTATCTATCAAAATATTTAGTCTTGAAGCAGACCAAAGAATTACACCTCAAAAGTAGTAGTAGTACTAAGAAAAACGTTTTGATTCTGTAGCGTAATAAACTAAAGTTATAAAAGACTTTACAAAAGACTCTATATCCACGTTTCATTTCTAAGTAGTTTTCAAACATAACAGTAACAACAATACAGGGGGCCGATTCTTCTAAATTAAGTTAAGCAATCAACTATTGCCAACACACTGACATAGTATTGCGATAGGTGAGTTTGGTAGTCTGCTAAGTTCCGCGACAGATACGCCAAATTCGCCATTTTGCTAAATTTTTGACAGTCCGATGACTGGATAAACGTGAAATAGCGAAGATAACACCATTTGGAACTGCTACTTTTGTGACATTGTGGAGCAGCAAATAGTAATAGTAAAGTATGGTCTATGTATCGTCTATAGTTGTCGTGGTCAATTTATCCGTTAGAAGAATACCAAAATGGTAAAATCGTACAACTTACATTTTAGAGAGACACTATTTGTACATTAAGTACATACATACATATCTGTCACGCCTCTCTCCCATTGGGGTAGGCAGGCAGAGACCACTTCCTTCCACTTTTTATTTAGTAATAAGCAGAATCAGCCCCTGTAGTCTACAATGAAGCTACTCGCTGACATATTGCTATAAATACTCGTACGTGACAGTCTAGTACTGCGTCGTCTTCGAAACTACTTAATGTCATGTCTCTAGTGCAGCTAATATTAATTTTCCTCGTATTTAAATATATATTTTTAAGATTAATACTTTAAGGGGTGACTTTTTATAAGTGAACGATTAAAAAAGAATATAAATGCATATTCTTCACGTAATAATTAACGACTTATTTATTGATTGAAATCTGATCGCTGTCTGATTGAAATCAAATTGATGTACGATTGAAGTCTGACTCATTTTTGATTGATATCTGATTAAAGCCTGTTTGATGTCTGCTAGGTTAGCATACACTCCGTGACAAGACGTTGTCATGGGTATGTCACGCTTACGTCTCTGTCCATAGTTTTAAATGTGATAAGGACAGGATGACGTGAGATAATTGTCGCGGCACGTATGCTAAGCCTCCTGATTGATATCTGATACGCGTCTGATTGAAGTGTGATTAAAATCTGGTAAAAGTCAGATTAAAATCTGATTGAAGTCTGACTCATTTCTGATTGATATCTGATTCAAGTCTGAAATTTTGATTTGAAATCTGGTTGAGGTCTGATTGGTGTCTTATTCTGGTCTAATTGAAATGTGATTGAATTATGGCGGAATTCTGATTTCGTTAAAATTGGTTTCTGATTGATATCTGTTTGATTTTTGATTGAAGTCTGATTCATTTCTGACTGAAATCTGATTGAGGCGTGATACATGTCAAGCAAAATTATGTTTTGCTAAATAGTAAAATTAACCATCCAAAACAATTTAAGTAACTATTGACATACCTACATACGGACTCCAACACATAAACTCGACACGACAATAAAAAGTTATGGTATTTATTAATTTATCCTTATTTATTAATAAAAAGTTATGCTAGCTTAGCATACACTCCGTGACAAGACGTTGTCATGTGTTTGTCACGCTTACGTCTCTGTCCATAGTTTTAAATGTGATAAGTACAGCATGACGTGAGTTAATTGTCGTGGCACGTATGCTAGTTCTCATAGTGTTTATTAAGATTCTACTGATGTGTCGTAGATTTCCACGGCGCGACGTCGTGTCGTGTTTGTATGTGGGAGCTCTACCTATCTAAATATTAATAAAATAACTACGTCTTTCTCTGCTCAAAGCAACTATCGTATTCACCAAAACTAAGTACATCATCGGCTTTGTAAATCAATACGGTACCTTGCTCAGAACGCAAGGGTGCCGTCTTTCAACATTCTCGCCTTACGAAATGCTTGTATGATTAAACGAATTTTACCTTATCTTGCCTTTTAAGGAGTGATTTTTGGAAAGAAATCTTTTTTAATTGGATAAGACATATGAGATTTAAAAAAAAAAACAGTACAAAGAAACACTTTGTGCGAAAAATGCTAGTAACAGCTAACTTACAAACTAAGAGTTAAGTAGGAACTTGTATAATATATTTTATGATAGTACAATTTAGTTTTAAATAGAATTTAATGTAGTATTTTATAGTCACTGCGTCATCGTCTCTTTAAAAAAACGCTTAATAAGCAGTCAACTTAAAAAATATTTTAAACGATAGGATTTTTTACAGCTGCATTTCTATAGGTTCATATCCGTTATTCGTCTTACCCATCGGGGTAGGCAGAGACCACTTCCTTCCACTTGTTACGATCCAAACCCACCTCTTTACTTCATCCACATTCATAAATCGCTACGTCGGTTTAGGATACTCCTGACTTGGCCTTTCCTTAACAAGTCCCCGATTTGATCGAGATAGGTTCACCTTTCGCTCGTTATTTATTTATTTAAATTACTTCAATACATCCAAGCAAAACTAATACCAGCATACTGGTCTGTCTACACATATCCGGGCCGTGCCCGGGACGTGTCCGGGCCGTGGCCCGTCAGGAGCCACATGTCAGGAAAAACAATTCGTCGTCATGACAACCGGACTCGTTTGCACGGCCCGGAGATGTGTAGTACCCTTAAATTGGGTCATCTATCTCTAGTAGTCTCATAGATAGAGAGACATTAGCAAGACGTTTTGTACCGCATATATCGGCATCTAACTCGCGGAGACTGTCTGACGCATTTGCTGGAGGTTTCTTAAATGTTTCGGGGTGAGCCACTGTTAGAGAAGGAGCGGGTAACAATTTCAGAGGATTCTTATCGTTTATAAAATTAAAATAAGTTCTAAAAACTGGCCAAATGCAAGTCAGACTCACGCGCGAAGGGGAACGTTAATACTAACTAACATTATTTGGGAAAATTTCTATGCTCTAGTTGAAACGATTCATGAGATAGGGCTAAAACATCAATTTTATTCACGACACGACGCGACACGACGTCGTATAGTGAAAATCCACGACGTCGTGTCGTGTCGCGTAGTGTCGTGTAATAAATTTATATTTTGGCCCATACAGCTAGGTGACAGACGGACGGACAAATAGCCAAGTCTTAGTGATGGGGTCCCCTTTACACCCTTTGAGTACGGAACCCTTAAAACTAAAACCTGAATACGAAAAGTATCTAATATAGCCATAGTGATGTCAAAACGCTTCCAACTATACCTCATGCAAATTATTATTACTAGTTTATAAGTTAGGACTCAACAGATGAACATACATTTACGTAGGCACATATACTTCGTGGTCAAAATCTTATACTGTCCTTCTTCTCTGATTTAATAAGAAAGAGGCGTGAAAGAGATATAGGTATGTAACATAGCTCCGTCTTTCAACATAACCAGACCTTAAGTTGAAGTTAAATCTTCTATCCTATTCTACATAGAAATCGACTTTCGAATCTCCGAGGCAAAGGCTGCTATTTCCGAGGCATTTTACAACTCGAAGCTAAAATTCTTCTAAATGTTTGTAGCGATTTAGAATGCTATAAACTTAGACTAAGTTTTATCGAGTTTTATTTAAATACGAGTACTTATATGAATGGGTTATTTTTCGTGTCGATCCGATTTTTTCAACAAATGACATTTTAATATTATTTTTTTTAATAATTAAAACGTATTTTGAAATGATGATACTATAACTTTTATTAAAACCTTCAGGCACTTCAGGCACACAAAACCGGCAAGGCGAGCTAATTTAAAAAACAAAGCCGAAAGTAATTGACCTGAAAATAATTTCGATAAAAGTTCCAACAATGGGAAACGAAAGAACCTCAAAAAGTAAATATGAAACTTGAATCTTCGTTTCTATAATGCTGTGGTTGAGATTAAAAGGGAGATAACTTAAAAATATATATTTTTCGGCTATTTTAGTCTTATGCTTTGCGTCCACTGGATTGGAATCGGAGTGGAAGAATTTGTTGCTTTATATTGATTTTTATGACGCAGGAATGTCTATCTAGTACATGCAATACCATAGAAACTCCGTATTCTCCGATTCCTTTTCGGTGGACGCGTAGCTTTACGCGACTTTCTGTTTAGCACGATCTTCAATAGCGTCTCGCTATTCCTGTGAGAATGCATCCAGATCGTTGTACTATAGATAGTTCTCTTTAGAATGCATCCACATCGTATCTCCACCTTTGCCTAGGTGTCTGTGACAATCTACTAGTAATCATTCTATTATTTTTATATGGATCCATTCTATAAACATTGCGTACGCTGCGTTGGAGGACCAATCGGTTTATAACTTTAGCAGTATGATGTAAATAAATTAGGCGCGGCGCAAACGAGCCACCGACCACAGCCACCTAACACGTAGTGCTCGCTCACTCACTCGCACGCTCGCTCGATACTTGCTCGCTTCTGACATTGTGGCGGTAGCGCGCGACAGCGACCGTCAGTGGCTCATTTGCGCCGAGCCTTAGTAAACAGCCAATAAAAACAACCATCTCTTTTCTTCATCAAAGTGTCATATTCAGACTTACTTCATTTCCCTTCAAACTAAATATACTTGACAATACTTTACAATCAATAACCAGCAATCCGCGGGCTCAAAGTACTCCACAATAAATAAGAAGCACACAATAGACGATAGGAAAAAAACTTTGGACAAAAAGCAGGAAAGTTTACTCTCTAGCGTTTCAATCGAGCGGCATTGTCCTAAGTTTACTACGGGTTCTCGAAGATTCCGTAAAAATGTGAGTTAATAAAAATCTCATTTGGGATTTTAGTGAAATGTATAACCCGATTAAATACAAATCAATCGCGGTTGAGTGAAAATTATGAAGTTGACAGGCGATTTCAAAAGTTGAGTGATAAATGTATTGTTTGAAGTGGACAATGAGGTAGGAATGGAGTGGCCCCATTTTTTTTTCATAAACAAAGAGTTTATGACAGCGTGCCAGATTGCGCCAAGTTTTCCATAGTTTTCTTGGTAGACGACCTGTTAAACGACAAGAAATACCATACAAAAAGGTAGCCATTTTGCGCCAGACCAGGCACGCAGATCCAGACGGTATGGCTCCTTCTTAAATATTCTATACTTAAAGGAAGTGGAAATGGATCCCATAGTTGACTTTTAAGTTAAAAAATCACTGACGTTTGTCATTGTCATTGTTTTCAGATCCACCGTCAATTATTTACATAGTTACCATTTAGGCAGTTTTTTCCTGCCATGCGTGTTTTGATCCGCATGTGGATCTAGTCCGCATGCAAAAGATTGCATGCTATTGGCCAGTACGTGTGCCGTCCGCATGATAGGAAAAACCGGACATTATTTGTATGAAATCATAGGTTGCGGGCGGCACCCATGCGGATCAAGCATGACAGGAAAAAGACAGTTTTAAAAAATACATTTTTGTTTAGTCGAATTATAATAACAGTCGCGTGGTTTCGACAGTAATTATAAACAAGAGAAGTCTAGATTTTGATTAGTACATACATACATATCCGTCACGCCTCTCTCCCATTGGGGTAGGCAGAGACCACTTCCTTCCACTTGTTACGATCCAAACAAACCTCTTTCGCTTCATCCACACTCATCAGTCGCCTCATACATGCCCGTCGTCGGTTTAGGGTACACTTGATTTGGCCTTTCTTGAGCAAGTCCCCGATTTGATCGAGGATTTTCATTAGTATGTTAAAAAAATCCCCAAAGATACAAATGGTAAAACCGCACCAGTGGGACTGAAACCGCCGTCACAGATTTGTCTTCATTTGTCCGGTCGCAATCTCCGGCGCCGCAGCACGGCAATAATTGACTGTGTCCTACGCCAACTTTTATTTATTTTGCATTTTTTATTTATAAACAGAAATACTTCGAACCCTCGATTTATTTCCGCGGGAAAATTGAACCATCATTCACTTCCGTAAAGTATTAAAGGAATGTATTTTTTATCTTTGATATTTGCTGAATAAATTGAGTACAACTTGGCAATTTCACTCATTTAAAAACCTACCAATAAAGGCCAAAACAAACCGGATGCGTATGCGTAGACGTATGCGTACCTCTGAGTTGTAATGTATGGAACTGTCACCGCTTGCTTAACGTAGACGTACACGTCAACGTAACGCGTAGCCCGGTGTCAAATCGAGTTACACCGTAACTACGCGCGTGGCTACGCCGTGCTTACGTCTACGTTACGCATAGGCTTCCGATATGTTTCAGCCTTAATCGTAAATTATGTTTGTACCGATGGATATGCAAGGAAGTTTGTTAACCATTCGCGCAAAAACGGCTGAACGGATTTGAATGAAATTTTACAACATTGTAGCTGCCATTTAAGAATAGAACCGGGCTATATTATTTTAAGATTTCATGTTTGTTTTTCAAGATATCACAATAAACGCGTACGAAGTTGCTTGCTTCTCGACGTCATCACAGATAACTAAATAGTTACTGTCATATTCTTTATACAGGCTGACTTTGAATTCAGTCGACAAAATTGAGGCGATGTTGTGACATCGATTTAGAATAATTCTGCACAATTAAAAAAATATTGTTGTTGTCGCCCATATATGTCCCCACCGAGGGGTACGAGCCCCGAAAAAAAACATGGAAAAAAAGTTATTAAATTTCAGAAAAGTGATATTAAATGTCAACCAAAAGTCAAAAAGTCACCAAACCATGTATCTACTGCCAACTATTTAGTTTATATTTATTAAAGTTATAAAAAATAGTGATTTACACACTGAATTTTTATATATACTATTTGAAATAGAGATGTATTTTTATTTTTTAATGGAATTGACTTTTGATTCGTTTGAATAAATACAAAATTTATTTTGTACCTTTGCTGTCAGTTGCCTTTTATTCGATGCTGAATAAAGATATTTCAATAAAGTGAACCTTTTGATTGGAATATGCTTTAAATATGCCTTAAATATACATATGGCTGCTTTTTTAAATAAATTGCCTGTCTCAAGCAGTAATATATTGAAACACTTTCATTCTTGAGCTGGACAGTAATTAATAATTCTAATACATAGAATATATATATATATATATATATGGAATAAAGACTATTTTTATAATGTTTTTTTTTTTATAAATTGTCTTATCTTCTGTCTTCGTGTCAGATTTTCAAAAATTGAACTGTTTGTGTCAGACGTCAGATATAAAAAAAAAGTATAAATAAACAAAACGATGTTGTTATAAGATTTTGAATATTAAAAGATTATCAAAAGATTATCGATCCCTTTATTTCTACTGAGCGTTTTCTACTTATATATATATATAAGTAGTATATATATATATATATATATATTCATCATTCACGTAGGTAAGTGTAGGCTAAAAAACATACATGATATCTTAAAATAATAAAGCCTATGTATTATTCTAATATGCAGCTACAATATTGAAAAGTTTAATTTAAAAAAAATGCAGTGGTTTTTTCGTAAAAAAGTAACAAACATCTTCATAACGGGGTACGCAGAGACCACTTCCCTCCATTCCATGATAAAAACATCTCTTTTGCTTAAAGATCTTTTAAACTCAAAAGTTGAATACATACACATACATATCTCTCTCCCATTGGGGTAGGCAGAGACCACTTCCTTTTTTGATTGAGCAAAGGATGCTTAGATGGTTTGGGCATGTAGAAAGAATGAGCTAAAGGAGATTAACAAAAGAGATATACAAGACAAGAGTGGATGGAAATGTTGGGAGGAGAAGGCCAAGACGAACGTACCTCGATCAAATCGGGGACTTATTCAAGAAAGGCCAAATCAAGAGTACCCTAGTTTTAAATCGAGGACTTAGTAAAGAAGGTAAGGCAAGACTACCGACGGACATGTATGAGGCGACTGATGAGTGTGGATGAAGCGAAAGAAGTGGGTTTGGATCGTAGCAAGTGGAAGCTAAATAAGATTCAAATATTTAACGGATAATCAACTTGGACCACCGTTTCTGCAACACAATGTAATTTCATTTCCGTTGTTCCCTCTTCAAAGAGCAAAACAAATACTCTTTTAGTAAAAAGGTTTTCTTTGTAACAGTAATTAAATGAACTATGTCCTTATGTTTTGTCCTTAATAATATTGGTTGGACTGTTTGTTCGAAACAAATTATCTGGATCGAAGACGCACTCGGGTCAAGTTTGTGTATCTTGTTTTGGACACCATTTTCCTTGATCGCCGTGGAAATATACGGGGGTGAAATTGAGTGGAAATGTAATTACATTTAATGTATATTTACAACTTGTATTTTTAATAAGGTTTGCCAACGGGCTAAAGAGCGCAGTATGCTTGGTGTTAAACTTACTGACAAGGTAAGAAACACTATACTGCGCTCTTAAACGCGTATTGCTGATGTGGCAAAAACAGCTGCCAGGCTGAAGTGGGATTGGGTCGGCCACGTCTGCCGCATGCCAGAAGACTTATGGGCTAAAACAGCAACCCAATGGCTACCAACTGCCAAACGTCGCGGCAGACCACGGAAAAGGTGGTGGGACGAGCTGGATACCTTCTTGAGTACCTGGGCGGAGGAAGCTCGAGTTAGAAAGTCATGGTGGATGAGGAGAGAGGCCTTTGCCCAGCAGTGGGACACGAGTGGCTAAATTAGATTAGATTAGATTTTTAATAAACAATTTAGCTTTAAAATGATAGTGGGAGGATAAAGCCGGAGTCATTGCATATCTCCTGATACTTATTTCTCTTGATAAATATGACTTCTTAGCCATGAGGAAAATTGAGGAATTATTGGAGGCTGCCCGTGACTTCACATTTATTGTCATATCTTGAATTAACACAGTGTTGTTCTGTTGTGGAATATAAGTAACGAAACACCATAAAGAAAACATCGTAGAAACTTCTTTTTTTTATTTCAGAGCTTTGATCTTGTCTTTGAAGTGAACGCCACTCTGCTCTATTCTCTATCATCCGTTTCAGCACTTGATATGACACAACATCTCTTCCCTCTTTTTTGTTGATTTTATAGATCACAGATAACTAGCTCTTTTAATAGCCATTAACATCTCCGAACCCAGCTCATACCTTGGAAGTATAGAAACCCCATCCATCAAGACCCCATTGCTGGGCAAAAGCCTCTCCCGCGACTGCCCATTCAACATGGTCTCTAGTTACGCCCCCCATTCCCGTGAAAATGCATCCAGATCGTCTCACCTCAATTAAAACTCTATAAACTAAAACTCAGCTAAAATACACCCGTATACGCACTATAGGAATAGGCGTAAAGTTCCGCACACACTTTGGCGCGGGTTCATTAAAACTTGTTGACAAATTGACGGACTGGTAAACAAACTGCTTGATGAGTTTACCTGATATTGACGGATTAGTTTAGTTCTATTTAGTTTATAAGGTACGCTTGGGGTGTTTTAAAGGTTATATAGAAGGTTTTATATTACTATTTTCATACATAAAAGTTATGCAAATATTTATACGTACATTCATAGCTCGAAAAAACGCAAATCTTAGGCCGTGGCCCCAGTAGGCAAACTGTTAGCGTTCTATACTCAAAGGATAGAATATAGACAACGGGCGTTGGAACCCAAAACAAAACCTTGTTTTAATCCATCTTAACCTTTCGAAGGTCGAAAGAAACGTTCAGAGATTAATATTCGTATCAGGTGCTTCTTAAAGGTGAGCGCCGACTTATCTGAGACGCTAAGTAAGCGCAGCGATAATGTGTGGTGGTACCTTTAGAATAATAAGTAATACCTAACCACCTAACTCGCGTCATTGGGTAGAAATTTGAAGGTATATTAACTGGGGCTCAAGTCTGATAATTTACAACATTCTCAGTTGTGTGTCGGCATTGGCAGATTCCAAAATAGCAGTTGCTATTTATGCTTAACCTTTTTTCTTTAATATAAACCTGACTGCGTTTAAATAGGTACTTTTTTTTTGATGTACCACCTCTCAAGCAAAAATCCATCAAGCCGTTTAGGCTGTAGAGCGTGCCAAAGATTTAAACATACAGACATACATACTCTCGAAAAACATAACCCTCTTTCTGGCGCAGTCGGGTAAAAACCAAGTAAATATTAATGATTTTCAAGCAAAACCAGAATATACCGTAGCGTGAAAGAACAGCGTGAAGTTTTAAAGTAGATGTGAACTTGATTCTACGTCTTTGCAATTATAAATAAAATTGGTTCTCTAATAAAAAAACGTCTCACCATAAAAAAATATGAAGAAAATATGCAAAAAAAAAGAAGATTTCTTAGAAAAAAAATACAATGTCCGGATAGTTAACGGGCAGTGGGTTCGGGTCCGGTTTTAATGAACCGGTAACAAGCGACGTGTATCCGGGTGTTGCATTAGATGAAGATCCGGCTACAAGGCCAGCGAGAGGCGAGCAAAGATCATGCATGTATGAGGCGACTGATGAATGTGATTGAAGCGAAAGATGTGTGTTTGGATTGTAGCAAGTGGAGGAAAGTAGTCTCTGTCTACTCGGATGAAAAAGAGGCATGACAGATATGTATTTAGGTATGAAGCAATGATTCATCATCATCATTTAACTTAAGAGTTAGACTCTTGTCGGTGGAGCATTCGCCATTTAGGCCTATCCTCTGCCAGTGCCTTGACTTCTTGATACGACATGACGTTAACTTTCTCTTTCACTTGAGTGAAGTAGGTAAGTCGCGGTCTTTCTCTGCCTCTCTTCCCCTCAACCTTTTCTTCAATGATGTTTCTCAAGAAACCGTCATATTGCATCAAGTGCCCTATAATCTTCTCTCTTCTATTTTCTATAGATCTTAATAAGTAGCGCTTCTCCTTGACTATGTTTAACATTTCTTCAATGATTAAATAATAAAATATATATTTACAATTTTAAATTAATTCGTGAATGAATGCTAAGACTTTATTGAGTTATCAAGTCATTTTAGACCGACTATTGTTTGCTTTTAATTAATTTATGATTTATGAATACCTCCTACACGTATTCTGAATTCCTAATTCAAAATTTGAATGAAATCAAAATATTAAGACCTTAATTTATTGTACTCGCGAAGAGTAAAACTTATTATTGAATTGTTTTAAAATAAACCTGTGAATAAAACAAGTAATAAAGCAAAAATAAATTTAATTTCTAAACGTTTTTGAAATAAAATATTATTATTTTATTTATAAAAGCAAATCTCGCAGTCTGAATGATAGTAATTTTGTTATATTTATTACTTATGGCCGTCCACAACTTAAATCCTTGTATCTATAGCTTAGAAAACAAAACATCTAAAAGTCATTGTACACGCTACATCAGAATACATCAGAAACATCGAATCAGCTACATCAGGCAAGCTATTAATTACAATGTTTTTTTTATGTGATCAGTAGATTTTACATGAAAGAGTAACAAGCATCTTCACGTCCTATACGTGTCGGCTCAAACGTTGACATCTAAGTATAATTTTGCAGAATTTATCTAGCTATCAATATTATATTTATTTTTTATGTAACATTCGAATATATTTTTTTAATTTAACTAAAACAAGAACTTTATGATGGGTTATTGACTGAATAAAAGAGCCAAAACGGGATTTGCAGAGATTCGTTTTTATTATTGTCGGTTGTCGAACAGAACAAAACAGAGAAAGTAACAGACTTCAGAAAACCTGACACACCTTATACGTTTAGTTATCTAAGTTTATAAAGCTAAGCTAGCTCTAAGGCCCAGAACACACGGTGAAACGCAACTGCAACGCAACTGAAACTGCTAGTTACTTTTGAGTTGCATCGAAGTTTCTGCTATAGACTTCTTTAGAAAACCACATACGATGCAACTTGTTTCAAACGTTTCGTTTCAGTTGCGTCGTGTGTGGTTTTTTTTCAATTGCGTTTCACCGTGTGTTCTGAGTCCTTTTATTTTTTGTCCTTATTTATCCTTTTTGGTTGTTAAAATAGAAATAGAGTTCACACATGTTATATAAGTTGTGGTATCCGTGATTGGCGAAAACATATTACTACTTTATTTTTATGTTACCTTACTTATGGTTAAGCTGTGGATATCCTTAAATAAATAAATAAATAAATAAATAAATAATAAACTCAAATTCAAAAATAGAGAGAATTTCTTATAAAATGTACACTTCAAAATTTATACTCCAAAAGTGGTCGAGTAATGATAATGAATTATTAAAAATTATTTCAAATCAAGAAGAAGATAGAAAAGAAGAGAATAAAGATGGAAAATACCTAAAAATGGATGATGTAATAAAAATATTAGGACTTACTTGGGACAGAAGTAGTGACGCCTTTCGATACGTAGTCAAGCTTTCTGAAGTGACTCAACCCATATCTAAAAGGAAAATGATATCTGATATAACGCGGTTATTTGATCCATTAGGATGGATCACACCATGTATCATTGTTGCTAAGATTATGATACAAAAGCTTTGGCTCACAGGTATCAATTGGGATGATGAAATCCCAGAGAATATTTTAAATGAATGGCGTACTTACCGGACTGAACTTCCAAAATTGTCCAACGTTCAGATACCAAGATGGACTGGAACCAAGTTTAATGATAGAAAGCGAGAATTACATGGGTTCTGTGATGCATCCAAATCAGCTTATGCAGCAGTCGTTTACAGTCGCACCGTTGATTGCGATGGTAATGTTAAAGTCGCGTTGATAACAGCTAAGTCTAAAGTGGCCCCTATTAAGCAAGTTTCGATTCCGAGATTGGAACTTTGTGGTGCTGTGTTATTGACTAAATTGATGCAGGATGCAGCTAAGGTTTTTGGCATTAATAAAACAGAACTCCATGCTTGGACCGATTCGACTATTGTACTTGCTTGGCTTAACAGCCATCCTAATAGATGGAAGGTTTTTGTTGCCAACCGTGTATCAGAGATACTAGGGTTCTTGGAGCCACAACAATGGTCACACGTCTCAACAAAAATGAATCCAGCAGATTGCGCATCCAGAGGGTTAACACCTTCTGAAATGGGAAGCAATTCGCTGTGGTTTCAGGGTCCTCCATTCTTACTGGACAACGAAGTTAAGTACGACAAACCTTCTTATATTGACACGGAGTTAGAAGAAGTTAAAGGTCATCACGTGACCACATCGAATGACGAGAACATATTTTCGAGGTTTTCTTCAATGTCGAGGTTAGTTCGTGTAATCGCTTACTGCCGAAGATTTCTGAGGAAGACAAGATCTGGAAAAGAGAAAGGTTATTTAAAAGCAGAAGAACTGAAAGAATCATTAGAAACATGTATAAAAAAGAGTCAACGATTTTATTTTGAAGATGAAATTAAGGACCTGGAAAACAAAAGAGAAATTAAAAAGAAAAGCTCATTGAAATCTTTAAATTGTTATTTAGATGAAGGAAATTTGTTGAGAGTTGGTGGAAGATTGGAACATGCACCTTTAGAGGCAGATAGGAAACATCCAATATTAGTGGCAAAACATTGTCATTTGTCAAAATTGATTATTGCACATGCACACAAACAAACTTTACATGGAGGTTTTCAACTTACCTTGGCGTATATTGCTAGAAAGTATTACATTCTGGGCGCGAAGCAGTTGATAAAAACACATATCCGGAAATGTGTGGTTTGTGTAAAAAACGCTGGCCTTTCACATACTCCGTTAATGGGACAGCTACCAAGTGCACGTATCACACCATCGCGTCCTTTTGTACATAGCGGTGTTGATTTTGCAGGTCCCATTCAACTTCGTACAGCTAAAGGTAGAGGTCATAAGTCGTACAAAGGTTACATCTGTCTGTTTGTCTGCATGTCGACGCGGGCAGTTCATGTTGAAGCTGTAACGGACCTTACTACGCAAGGTTTCCTTCAGGCTTTCAAACGTTTTGTCGCCAGACGCGGTCACTGCCAACAAATTTGGAGTGATAACGGAACCAATTTTGTCGGAGCCGCAAGGGAATTAAAAAAGTTATTTCTAACTGAAAAAAATGGATTACAACCTGAATTGGCTGAGACTTTGGCAAATAATGGTACTATATGGCATTTTATACCCCCTCACTCTCCAAACTTTGGCGGATTATGGGAAGCATGTATAAAGTCTGTAAAATTCCATCTCAAAAGAACCATTGGTGAATCAACATTGACCTATGAAGAAATAGCCACTTTGCTCGCCCAGGTTGAGGCATGTTTAAATTCGCGACCTCTGTCTAGAATCTGTAGTGAATCAGATGGTACTACTATACTTACGCCAGGCCATTTCCTTGTTGGGGAACCACTGGTGACACCACCTGATTACAATTTTGAAGCATCAAATATCAGTAGTCTGAAACGATGGCAATTAACTCAGCGCATGTTACAAGGGTTTTGGCGCAAATGGTCACAGGAGTACCTAGGGCAATTTTTACATAGGTATCGTTGGTCTGCTGATACTCAACAAATTGAGCTGGGTGATGTTGTTTTAATTAAAGAGGACGGTCTACCTCCATGTCGTTGGCTTTATGGAAAAGTTGTAGATCTACACCCAGGTCAAGACAAAATAGTTCGTGTTGTTTCAGTTAAAACAAAAAACTTAATTATTAAAAGACCTACATCAAAATTATGTTTGCTTCCGATAGAGAAATAATTTTTAATAATTCATTATCATTACTCGACCACTTTTGGAGTATAAATCCTGCTCCCTTCAACAATTTATTAAGTTGTCTGTAAACTTCTAACGCTTCTTCTATATTCTCACAACCTGTCATTAAGTCGTCCATGTAAAAGTCTTTAATCACCCTATCGGCTACAAGAGGATACCTTCTACCATCATCGTGCGCTACTTGTTGAAGTGCTCTAACTGCAAGGAATGGGGCAGAAGCAGTGCCGAACGTTACGCGGAGATGTCTATAATCTTTAATCTTATTCCCGTCTCTCCACAGTATTCTTTGAAAGTCTACATCCTTCTCATTAACCTTTACCTGCCGATACATTTTAACAATGTCGGCGGTGAGACAAATTGGAGACAATCTCCATCGCATCACCAAGTTTCGTAGACCAGGTTGGATTGTTGGTCCAACAAGCAATGTATCGTTTAGAGAAACACCGTTTTTACCTTTCTGTGACGCATTAAACACAGGTCTAACTTTAGTTGTGTCCCTGTCCTCTCGAACTACTGCATGATGCGGCAGGTAAACCGCCTCACTTCTCTTCGGGTCAGGTTCCGGTACTTCCTCCATATGACCTAGCTCTAAGTATTCCTTTATCACATCTGTGTATCTTGGTTTCAGGTTCATATCTTTGTTCAAACGCATCTCTAACCCTTTCAACCTTTTTTCAGCTACAGTTCTTGTTTCACCTCTTTTGCAGTCTGGATCTTCAGTTTTGAAAGGTAAGCAAACAATGTAACGTCCCTCTTCGTCTCTGATAGTAGTTTCAACAAATATCTGTTCACATTTCTTTTCATCTTCTGTATAAATCTTTTCTTTTGTTAAAGTTACATCAGACTCCAGCTCCCAGAACCTTTTTAATATATCTTCTCCCTCCTGAACTTGACAGTGCAACGACTGCATACCTTCAGTTGGATTAACTGAGGAGTCGACTACTCCTGAAACAATCCAACCGAGCCTTGTAGCTTGGGCAATAAGTGAGCCTGCAGGGCTCCTTAAGAGACCTTCCTGAAGTATTTGACCATAAACTTCAGCTCCAAGCAACAAGTCTATTTTATTGGGTGACCCATAATCAGGATCAGCTAATGTGACCTCTGGTAAATCTGACCATTTCAGAGCGTCTACTCTGCGATTGGGTAGACAGGTAGTGATAGTTTTCAAAACATAAGCCTGCACTGAAACGATTTCAGATGGATCAAACGTTGATTTTATTTTTATAGTAACCTTGGCCTTAGATAACACACTTTTACCTTCGCCAATGCCTGTAATAAGTCCCTTCACAGGCTGTTTTGTTAATTTTAAAGTTTGAACTACCGATTCGGTAACAAAATTGGCTTGCGAGCCTTGATCCAATAAAGCTCGAAGCACCTGATCACCATTTTTCGACTCAGCTTTGACAAGCGCTGTGGCTAGCAAAACTTGTTTTATTGCATTACCTGTCGAAAAACAAGCAACTACTGAAGTTTCTCCTTCTTTACTATTCCCTGCCTTATTGGCGTCGTGTTGACTGGATGAACTATCTCCCTTCTTCGACTCGACCTGATCACCAACAGCGTCAGTAGTAGTGGTACCCTTTGGATGTAACAATGAATGATGACGACGACCGCATACTTTGCAACGTATCTGTGACGAACAAACCTTAACGCTGTGATCCACACCCAAACAATTAAAGCAAACATGATTATTTAAAACGAATGCGCGACGTTGGTCTACCGATTCTTTCAAAAATTTCTTGCAATAACCAAGTTTGTGTGCTTCCGAGCAAAACAAACATTGATATTTCGTTACATGCAACGACTTAAACTTAACCACTGCTTTATTAGGATCTTGACTAGTAGAGTTTGAATTATTAGAAGAACCTTGCATACGGGTGTTACTTGATTTAAAATCCAAGAATTCCAAAGCTTTATACCGTTTCGTCAGAAATGTTTTAAATTGTTCAAACGTAGGTAGTTTGTCGCAACTGATATCAGGTCCGCCATCTAAACTAGTAGATGAAGCACTGCCACCAGTTACCCAAAACTCCCACTGTTTCCTGGATTCCGAATCAAGTTTTAACGTCAGCAGATGGATAATTATTATATCCCATGAAGTGGTATCTATACCTAGATTAGACAATCCACTCAAACAATCAGTTGTGGTGTCCATTAGCTCTTTTAAACTAGTTGCTGATTCGACAGTTATATTCTTCTGGCTAAGTAACCTTTTTAGCATAAAATGTGAGAGGAACCTTTTATTATCATACCTAGCTTTGAGTTGATCCCAACATCTCTGGTAATTAGCATCAGATATCGGTATTTGCCTCAAAAGTTGTTCCGCTTCTCCAGCTAAATAACTTTTTAAATAATGCATCTTTTGCACGTTATCCAATTTACTATTGTTGTGTATTAGCGACACAAACAAATCTCTAAAAGTAATCCATTCGGTATATTTACCAGAGAAAGATGGAATAACAATTTTTGGCAATTCAATTGAGACTTTGGAATCTTTGCCTGCATTGTTTGAACCTGATGCCTGAGATGTGTCAACAGTCTTAGATGTCCCTTTCGATCTAGCAAATTGGTTTAACAACGTTTTTAATTCTGTTTTATAATCGATATAGATTTCCTCAGCTTGATTATAAACATCTTGAATAATATAAGCCTGTTGTTGCACTGTGCTGCCATATGTCTCAATTAACTCCTTATGTAAATTATCGAACGAAACCCATAACTTTTCTAAAGCTTCGTATCTAACTTGTACATAAGCTTCAGTTATCCTATCTTTTGGACTCTTTTTAAAATTAATTCGTGCTTTAGTAATTTTCTCAAAATTATTGGTCTGAAGTAATAATTTCCCTTCCATATTGGGCTATTGTAATTAAGCAGTGTACAATGCAAAACAAGATTATAATTTCCAAGTAGAACAAATAAACTAAATTAAACTAATAAGTTGAAAACGTATGTCGTTTCGAATTTCACTAATCACTTCAGAAAATGTTCGAATCTTCTATTATTTAAAGATTGACTTCGCGTAATGATAAATAAAGAAAACACTCACGGGTTTTTCATTCACTTGATGATAACGTTAACTTAATGAGGATCAAAGGAAACACTCACGGTTTTTTGTCCTTTTGTTTCACTCACTTGATGATGTTCGCCGCTTTGTGACTGTTTGGTCACTTGCTGCAGTCGCTTCTTCCGTCCAGAGCACTACCTGACATTTCTGTCGAAGCCCTCGAACCTGGTTTGTTGATCACCAGATCCGGGCTCCTGATCGCCCTGAACGGAAGCTGACGGGTCCACTCCACGACCGCGAAACAAACTATGTAAACTATGTGCTGATTATTTAAATCCGCTCGTAAGGACCATGATCAACCGGCTGTCTGATGTGGTCCTTATCGAAGAAGGGTTGTAAATTGGTTAATATTTTAATGAAAAAAAGATATTTTGCTTCAAGTTACATTTCAATATATTTTCCGATGAAAAAACAAAAGTTTGACAAAATTCAAAAGACAATAAAAAGATTAGGTACAGGTTTGAACAATAAGTTTTTATATGCGGTTGAACAATCCGGCATCACAAGTTTGTTAGACCAAACCATGTACCCCCACTCAAAGTACAACCCACTGCACATTCTATACCACTTACACAGGGTTTTCCTTGTAGCAAAGGCGGGAAGGAACTGGCTAGATTTATAGAACGGGGCGGGTACCAAAGTGGATAGCCGATATGTAATTTATGACGACAAAAGTGGCCTCTTGGATTTCTTTTAATGATAGTTGGATTGTGAATCGGGTGGTTGCTTTGTGGATAATGGTTTTCGGTACAAAAACGATTAGTATTCCAAATTATGTAAAAATAATACAATTAATAATTAATCAAACAACATCTTACTAATGATTTTTTCAACAATGTCCTAACATAAAAAATATTTCATGCTCTCCTGTAGATAACTGTTTTCTGGCAATCTTCTCATATTGTCTAATAATTACTTAATAAAGTTTTTTTTCTCAACTCGTTATTTCAAAATTATCAATGTGCTTTTATTGTCTTTTAATTTTAATAAGTGTAAATCTGTTATTGGCTTTATAACAATTTATCTATGAAAAACATTGTAACAATTTGATTTACCAAATAAAATAAAATGAATAAATAATATAATTTCGAGATTGAACGCACCAAAACAAAAATTTTGGGCGCTGAAAATTAGCGTTCAATATGAAACTACCGATTAGCAACTGACCTGAGAACTAATATAATGATTTAGAATCGCTTCTAATTATTAATGGCTCTGCGGGGAATATTGGTGATTATCACGCAACTAAAATCTGTTATTTTTACTTGCAATGACAACACGAAGCGAAGCGAAGTGAAGAGATGGAAGTGTGTTTAGATCGTAGCGAGTGGAAACAAGTGAAGGATGGGAAAGACGCGTGCGTGACGGATGTATGTATGTAAGTGTTATGTCAAAACCATTTAACTGTGTAACCTATTGTCGCATCAGCGTAATTACGTACATTTAGCTATTTACACAACCTATCTGCATTTTTTTTAAATAAAATATGGTAGCTACCGATTTGATTTCAATCTAAGTTCGAAAACATCCTTTTTTAAAAGTACCCAAATTGAGAACCTCCTTTTTTCTATGGTATAGGCATGATGACTAAAAAAATTTTTTAGTCCATCACATAGATTATTTTAAAATTTTTGACGCGCATTTTTTCTTTTTTCTCTTAAACTAAAAATTACACAGATACACTGGGTTAAAGTTGCTCGTGACACACGTTAGAACGATTTTTACGTAGGAGTGACGTCAATACCCCCCAGTCCGTAACTTTGATGCTCTGTATCTTTGTATTTATTTATGTATTTGATCAGGTAAAAAATGTGTTTCAAATATTTTTTAATAGCCTAAAAGTCGGACTAATTATTTTTTTGAATTTTCGAATGTAGTCATCATCCCCATTGGTTTAAGTTGGACGTCAGTTAAAAATAAAGGTAAGTAGTTTCAATAAGCAAACTAAGGAATAAAATTACTTTAATATGTCACCAAACAGTGTAAAGTCTAGTCTAGACAAACCCATCAAACTATACGAGCAACATATGCCGAATATTCCCGCCAAATTCTACCGGAAGTGACGCCATGTTGCATAACCATGAACCGGAAACACTTATTTGCCACAGACATGATTCAGTCGAATATTGCTTCAAGGAAAATGATGTTATAATATTATTTTATATGTATTTTCTTAGTAAATAGTCTTTTTGTTGGTTTTCCTATTTATTTGGCTTTGATAAGTTGTTATCATGTACTAAAACATTATAAAAAGAAAATAATATCCCAAGACAAGAAAAAATTAATGATTTTTTTTTTTAAATTAAAAAGAAAAACAAGAAAAAAAAATGTGAATATCTCAAGACAAAAAAAACGAAATAGCGCAATCGATCCCAAACTTAGCTTGTATCTTGGTAAAAAAACATACATACATACATATCTATCACTCCTCTTTTCCATCGAGATAGGCATAGACCACTTCCCTTCGCTTGCTTTGGTTCAAACACACTTTCGCTTCGTCCACATTCATCAGTTGCCTCATACCGGGGGCCCCAGTCTGTTAATTTAAAATAACCTCACTTGTGTGTCGGCAGAGTGTCAATGGCATTTTTTGCACATTTGGTATTTTGCTAAACAATAGCGTACACTGATTGCAACCAAACGTGTCAAAAAAAATAAGTTCTAAAAACTAAAACCCGCCTACGGAAAACCTGCGATCTTAAAAGTAAGAAACAAGAAATAATTCTTGTCTTCTTAACTAGGTACCCCATAAATGCACAGACGTAGCGATTTTCAGAGGAAAGCCGTGGTTGTATATACTCATTCATCAAAATCGGTTCAGTAGTTTAGACGCTACGGTGGAACATACATACATACATACAAACATACATACATAGACTGCCAAAAACATTACCCTTCCTTTTGGCTTTGCCGTAGTCGGGTAAAAAATGACATTGACACTATCATTGACATTCTGCCGACACACGACTGAGGATATTAGGATATTGTAAATTAACAGTCTTGGTCCACTGCACGTCAGTTCAGGGTACTCTTGATTTGGTTTTTCTCTCAGAGACTCAAGAAAGACCAAATGGTTTCTAAAGGTGCGTACAGACCATGTAACATAACATGTTATTTAACATTGTTATATAACATGTTTTACATAATGTGGACACTGAATGTTATAAAACAATGTTATTGATATGTACAACAATGTTATATAACTTTGATGCGTACAGACCATGTAACATGTTATATAACTTGTGTTATATAACACGTCCACACTATGACCTTGTGATTCAACATTGCAACATAAAAATATAACAATGTTATATAACAATGTTATATTGCATTGTTATTCTAATGTGTACAGTATTATTTTATGTTGCAATGTTGAATAACAAGGTTACATAGTGTGGACGTGTTATATAACACAAGTTATATAACATGTTACATGGTCTGTACGCACCGTTAACTAGCTTAGGACTTTAATAAAGCTATAAATTGTCTTATATTCGTCAGAAAATTCCAAATTAAGACTATTCTGCCTTCTTGCTACCACTTCTCTCTCTGTGGGGTCTGCATGGAAAAAATTCTTTTAGAAATATGCCGTCGTACCTTTTGTATAACTTCTCTTTTTTTCTGTCTCTATGTACTATTATCTTACGATAAACTGTTAAATAAATAAATAAGTAATAAATAAAATTCCTTAAAGCTTGTTTCAATTTCTATAGACAAAAATCTAAAAGATGTTTTATACCTGTCTCTGTCTAAAACGTCATATTTTATGAAGTAGACATAGGTTTATCTGGCAGTTATATTTTATCTATAAATGATGAAATGGGCACTTAGAGAAATAAATAAACAGCAAAAATATAACAACAGATCTCATAAATACGATCACGTATAACCATTCTGCTCGATTATTTGAATATTAAACCAATATCCAAAATTTCTGCGCGCGGACAATGAGTGCGGACCACAATCGTTAATTGAAAATGGGACCCAAATTATTGTGTGAGCACCCTTTTGGGTTCGGTTACAGTTACAGCGGTTTTACATGAAAATTCTTTTCCTAGAAAATCACTGTCATATTTGTATAACCCAGTTTAAAACACCTTTTTAAATGAACGCCTGTCAACGTCATAATTTTCAAACTACCTGCATTGATTTGTATTTAGGTCTAAAACATAAATTCACGACGCGACACGACACGACGCAACGCGATACGACGCGACACGACACGACACGACGTCGTACGACGTCGTGGATTTTCATGATGCGACGTCGTGTTGTGTCGCGTCCCGTCGCGTCACGTCGTGTCGTGAATTTATGTTTTAGCCCTTAGTCGGGTTATACCAGCAGAGTTTGAGTAGCTCATAATAATGACTTTGTATCTGAAACAAGAGGACTTGACCTTCTGATTTTTTATCAATTTATAGGCACGTTTTCTTGCTTGCCCTCTCTTGTTAATCCAGTTATTCAAGGAATGTTTCAGTGGCTGATTAAAAAGGTATCAAAGAATTTTATATACTTAATTAAATTTCGATTTTAAGAGGTTCTATTTTAAACTTTTGACGACTACTATGAAGCCAAAAGAAAGGGAAAAGTTTTTGATCGTTGTCAAATATTGTACTTTCAGTGATGTATTGTTTGTTAAATTAAACACTTGAGAAGGTCTTCAGATTTTTATTTATACGTTCAATGAACTTAATATTAATTTCTTAATATTAATATTAATTTTAAAATGTTTCTTGGTTAGCAAGAAGCTGACCAGTCTGTCAAAGTTAGTGAGGTGACTGTTAAATAATTAAATGTCAAAACACACTAGTGTTGCACTCCAATACAAGTGATAGTAACCTCTATCAATGACTCCCAACCCGCCACACCGCTTTCCGTTTCAAATGCCAATTTTATCCAGATCTCCGTGACCTTTTGTGTTCATAACAAAGTACTTCGTTTGTAGATATGGAAGGTTCGGAGCTTGCTCTTTTGTAGCCTCACTTTATGTGTTTGATAAACGAGAGGTTTTGAATTTAGGAAATATAGGTACGCTAAATATGTTAGCTTATATACCTACATGTCTGTCTCGCCTATTTTCCCATTGGAAGCTAAACGTCTATCTACACAGATCCGGGTCGTGCTCAGGACGTGTCCGGGCCGTGTCCGGAACGTGTTTAGATAGACCATTATTATTGTACTTTCCTATAAATATGTCGACGAGGAGTCATCAGAAGTGGCGTTTTAGTTTTTAGTTAAAATAATACAGTGGGCGTGTAACGAACAAACTAGCTTTATTGGCTTTATTTCAATCACGTTAGAAAATAACCAGGTGTACGTGATGTCTTCCGATATCTCTTCAAATCAATACTCAAACAGAATCCATCATACATGACAGCGACTCAAATATGAAAGCGCCCAAGTGACAACCAGTCCGAAACATGCCAGTTCTTGCATTTTAGCAGTAAAGAGTTTGCAAATGGTTCCAAAATAGCCTTCATGAACGTAATCTCCGACAAATATAATAAATGCCAAAGTTTGTGGCGATAGATAGATAATAAGTAAGCTAATTAAGTCTTAATAATTATGTATATCCTATTTCCGGCCTAGTATTATAAATGTCAAAGTTTGTGCCGATGGATGGATAGATAAGCGAAATATGTCTGTATTAATTATAATATTATCCTACGTCTCACTAATCTTCTTATAAATGTCAAATTTGTGCCTATGGATGGATGGATAAACAGGAAAGCTAAATAAATCTGCTTAATTCTGTATATCCTATCTCCTACTTAATTTTACACACTCATCAGTCGCCTAATACATGCCCGTTGGTTTAGGATACTCTTGACTTGGCCTTGTGTGGATGAAGCGAAAGAGTTGTGTTGCGATCGTACCAAGTGGACGGAAGTGGTCTCTGCCTACCCCAATGGGAGAGAGAGGCGTAACGGATATGTATGTATGTATGTACTTAATTTTATACCTAAATCACCCTAAATGTCAAAGTTTGTGCTCATGAATGGATACAACTGGACTCAGTATGAGTAATCAGTATAAGAAAACAAAAATATTCCTTAGTTTATACAAATAATGTAAGTATTCATAGAGCCCAATTTTTAAGTTTTCTTATGTTTACATTATAATAACTGTAAAATATACAAAATAGATTCATTTTCTTTTTGTTATTTTCAAAATGTTTTCACTAAACAAAATGTAACAATTTCTATTCATCATTTTAATACCTATGTAATTATATTAAAATGAGGTAGATATATTATATTTTGTTTTATATTTTAGGTGAATTATAATTACCCACATACTTATATTGCAATTATAATTCAAAGAAAATACCAAAAATATTTTATAATATTTATCTTCCTCATTTTTTAAAATTTTAATATTTTTAAAACAGTGTTAGATCGAAGTACAGTAATCCCTCCCGGAGAGAATCTGACATGCGCGGCTTAGCTATCTAGATTCTGGATTCATTCGTGGCTTATACAGCTAAGTCTCAAGTTCTCTATTTTAAATTATTTCTTTATTTGAAAAACATGAACTTGTTGCGTTTTGTGTCAGTAGGTACGTACCTTAAAAAATGACATCATAAATTCATGGACAGGACATGTATCGCTGATGTGGTAAAGACAGCTGCCAAGCTAAAGTGGGATTGGGCCGGTCACGTCTGCCGCATGCAGAACGATCTCTGGGCAATCACAACAACCCGATGGCAACCAACCGCCAAAAGATCTCGCGGCAGACCACGGAAATGGTGGCGGGAGGATCTGGACACCTTCACGAACGACTGGGCAGACGCGGCTCAGGATAGAGAATCATGGAGAAGGAGGAGAGAGGCCTTTGCGCAGCAGTAGGACAGCAACGGCTAGATAAGAAAATAAAATTAACGAATATGCCTAAACAGATGCCTGCTTCTAGTTTCTGCTATATGTTTTTTTTTTTATTTGGTGTAAGCAATAAAGAAATTCTATCATGTATCTAGATATCTAGATAGACAATCAGCGAGTAAATTCCTCTCATGTCAAAACCACTCAACTGTGAAACCAAATTTTTTAAGCCAACGCCTGTTAACGTTAACTATTTCTATCTCCAGTAGGGCAAAATCAGAGATTTCTGTACATATTGTAAATACTTTGTAAAATATTTTAAATAATCTTGTCTATTATATAATACTACTTTGTAAAATATTTTAAATAATCTTGTCTATTATATAATACTACTTTGTAAAATATTTTAAATAATCTTGTCTATTATATAATACTACTTTGTAAAATATTTTAAATAATCTTGACTATTATATAATACTACTTTGTAAAATATTTTAAATAATCTTGTCTATTATATAATACTACTTTGTAAAATATTTTAAATAATCTTGTCTATTATATAATACTACTTTGTAAAATATTTTAAATAATCTTGTCTATTATATAATACTACTTTGTAAAATATTTTAAATATCATGTATGTTTCTAATGTATTGTGTTCAGCTTCACTTTTACAAAATTTATTTTAGTTATATTTAACTTTATTGAGCCCACCTATCAAATGTAATAAAATATTGTTTCTTAAAGTATTATTTAACGAGTATTAAAATGAGAACTAATTATGTATACAAAAATTACTTATTGTGCATGTTGACTAAATTTGGATTTCTTTTTTAAACTTTTAATTTGCATGCCGATGTTAAAACGGCTGCGTAGGTGAATCTTATATTGTGATATTACTATTCTTACTATGTTCTGTACTGTACCCTATGCAATGCAAATAAACTCATTCATTCATTCATTCATTCATTCATATTATATACATTTTATTATGAATAAATCAGAGATTGATAGAATATTAAGATCAGCCTTTACAGATAGACAATCAGCGGAAACAGAAGAGTATTAAACACAACATAGATATAACAATACACGTATTTACGAAAAGAAAAGGCAGTCATTTGTAATCTATCAAATCTGTGATCTCATTTCATTAATATCCTCTCTACGCTTAGATACGCTTCGAGTAATCTTACTTCATCTTATCCTATTTCGCTATTGTTCATAATTCATTTGTCTTTAGTGTTTATTTCGGAGGTTTTGCTTTTTGATGTTTTAGATTTGGGTTGAAGATTGTTGTGGAAAAAGGAGGGATAAAATGGCATCGAAAATAATGAAAGAACTTTGAAAATTGTTACATGCGAACATTTTCAAAGTTCTATATCTCCGAAAGTATATCACTTTCGACTTTTGTCCAAAATACTATCGTTTTATAACATGTTTCTATATCGATTAACTTAATTTTCATCAGTGGCCGCCACCTTATTTTTCTCCATACTAGCTCGAATTGATGTTGAGCTTATTTGATACCGAAAATTTTTACTAAACCAATTAAGTTGGATGCTCTTTAAGTTGTTAACTGGCACTTTTGCTGTCAAAAATATACTCTTCAATTGTTTTTACACGACTACGGCAAAGCCAAAAGGAAGTGTAATGTGTTTGGCAGTCTATGTATGTTTGTATGTATGTATGTATGTTCCACCGTAGCTTCTAAACCACTGAACCGATTTTAATGAATAAGGTGTCAAAAGATTCGTAATAATACGGTGGGTGACATAGGCTATATAGATTTGCAATAACTTTGCCCACTAGTGGGCAATAAGTCGAGTCGAAGAAAAAAATTTACAAAGGCTATTGAGTGGGGTATCAAATGAAAGGGCTCTGCGAGTACATTACAAATATATATATATATATCACTAGGTTTTGCGCGCGGGTTTGCTTGTAAATACATAATATGTGTTTTCGCGTAAGTATATTGATTATGAATTGCCAAATACGGTCTCTTTAGAATTATATTGACTGTTTTACTCATTTTAAGTTATATTCAATTAGAGGTACAATAAGTTAAACACATTGTCCACTAGTGGGCAAGAAGTCACCTATGAAAAAAATCTGTTCCTTTTGCGGGCGGCGTGCGTGTACCGTAACACCTATATGAATGTAATGTACCCTAATGTACCATATTGTTGCTCTCATTTTAATGAACATATAAGTCCGTAATAGTATATGTTTACCAGATGTACGTTTTAGAAGGCGATTTAGCTGCACATTTTCTCAATCCTTATCAAATTAAATACATTAATCATCTTTTACAGTTCATGATAATTATGATTGCTCTTTACACAAGATATTAATTTAAATGTATACTTTAGGAGCTATGGCAAAAAACACACCTTATTGAAATAAATACTAATAACGACGATGTCGGAATCAAATGCAATGAAATCGAATCGAATGAAATCGGTCGGAAAAAAGGCAGCCTCCCGCCAAAAGAAAAAGTCATCCCTAACTTATACTCTATGGATATGGCAATCGGTGTGAAGGGGGGGTTTGGGGGGCGCAGCCCCCCGTCAGAAATAGACGTCTTTAACTTATACTCATTCTATGGACATGGCAATCGGTGTGTAGGGGAGGTTTGGGAGGCGCAGCCCCCCGTCAGAAGAAAACGACGTCCTTAACTTATACTCATTCTATGGACATGGCAACCGGTGTGTAAGGGGATTTGGGGGGCGCAGCCCCCCGTCAGAAAAAGACGTCCTTAACTTATACTCATTCTATGGACATGGCAATCGGTGTGTAGGGGGGGTTTGAGAGGCGCAGCCCCCCGCCAAAAGAAAAAGTCGTCCCTAACTTATACTCATTCTATGGACATGGCAATCGGTGTGTAGGGGGGGTTTGGGGGGCGCAGCCCCCCGTCACAAAAAGACGTCCTTAACTTATACTCATTCTATGGACATGGCAGTCGGTGTGTAGGGGGGGTTTGGGGGGCGCAGCCCCCCGTTAGAAGAAAAGACGTCCTTAACTTATACTCATTCTATGGACATGGCAAACGGTGTGCAGGAGGGGTTTGGGGGGCGCAGCCCCCCATCAGAAGAAAAAAACGTCCTTAACTTATACTCATTCTATGGACATGGCAATCGGTGTGTAGGGGGGGTTTAGGGAGAAGAGACATCTCAATGTCAAACTCATTCTTTGAATTATGCAAACAGTGAATAAAGGGGATGTGAGGGCCCAGTCTTCCGCACTAAGACAAAATGATATATCCAAAACTTTTAACGATACTATGGACAAGGAAAGTATTTCGTAGACACCTACTTCTTGTGTAGTTTTTTAAGTGTTATGCGGCAACAAGTGCAATGTATGAACATATGAATCTACACGCGCACGAAGTTTTAGGTGATTTTTATGTGTATATATTGCTAGTACAATACATATATTGGGATGGAAAGAGGTTAAAAATTAGATTGGAAATAAACTATAGGGTTTGAGTAGTTTTTCAAAAAAATAATTGTTATCGTCTTTAGGTGGTCATAAATATTTGGTAGGTAGGTAGGTTACCATTGATTTAACTAAAAAGTATGAAATAAAAAATAAGTTCTAAAAACTAAAACACGCCTACGGATATCCTGCGATCTTAAAAGTAAGAAACAAGAAAATTATTCTTGTTTTCTTACCTACCCAATAAGTGCACAGAAGAAGTGATTTTTAGAGCATAGCCGTGGTCGTATGCCTCCATATAATAATAGTTGCCTGCACGCAATTTATAAACCTAATTAAGTACCTTACACAGTTTCCACACTTGCACGTTAATTAATATCAGGGCAAAGAGGCATACGACCACGGCTATGCTCTAAAAATCACTTCTTCTGTGCACTTATTGGGTAGGTAAGAAAACAAGAATAATTTTCTTGTTTCTTACTTTTAAGATCGCAGGATATCCGTAGGCGTGTTTTAGTTTTTAGAACTTATTTTTTTTAATAAGTTGTGAGGCGACAAAACAGTAGTCCTCTCATACAATCCATTCAAGTACCTACCTAAGTCAATTATGATATAAAAACCTATAATTTAAAGATTAGCCACGTCTACTATTTAATGAAAGTACAATATGGTAAAGTTTTATTAAAGTCTGTTTAGTAGTTTTTGTCTAAAAGATTCACTAAACATTGTCATATTGATAAATTGTCGTATATAATGTTAAAAAGATATATTTTTCTCTCGAAGACAAGCCCCGAGCTCTCAGGTAGAGCGAGCAAATCCTGCCACGGTCGGATTATGTAGATTTAGATAATACAGTCGTGTTCAGCTATCGGTAAAATTACATTTATGCTTTGTTTATTATCTATGGTTTCACTTACTTTGGCTATAGTGGCTACATCCATTAAGCTTAGATAGTTGATTTTGTACAAATAAAAAATAAATAAATGATAGACTCTATCTGTGACTTTATAAAATATGCATTTATGTCTATATTTAGCAAAATTTAGACAAAATCTCAAAATGAGTGATAAATATGTGTTAACCTAATGTGCAAACTACAATATTGAAAAGATTTAGTATTTTTTGCTAGCAAGAGTAAACATCCTCAAAATCAATGAATCTTTGAAGAATTTTCATATTTATACTAGTATAGTTTTATTTAGTATGGTTAGGTAATAACAGTTGAATGATTACCTTTTCACCTTATTTTTTTATTTATAAACGCAAAAAAAGTTCCAAAACTGGAATCGCAGATGTTGGACGAAAAGCCGCCAAATTAAAATACGACTGGGCTGGCCATGTAAGTCGCATGCATACGAAGCGCTGGGCGAGAATAGCCACAAATTGGGTGCCAGAATGCCAACGTCGCCGAGGTAGGCTCATAAAACGATGGAGTGACGACCTACGCTCATTCAGGGAAGATTGGTGGGAAGCAGCTAATAACAGGAGTGTTTGGAGAGACATGGGAGAGGCTTTTGCCCAGCAGTGGGACGAAATAGGCTAATTAAAAAGAAAAAAACGCAAAATGCTTTTTAAGCGTAACCAAATTCACATCACACAACTTCATTCTTTATTCTATCTAGAAATCCTAATAAATATACAAGGAACCGGATACAATCTAGCAACAAATCCAATATTCGATCCAGACTTGAAGTACCCAATCTGCAACTGGATAATGCAATTGGGTTGTAAACACGAATACTAGATGCAGTTTGTAATACGTGCGTATTATTGCTGCAATTCTTTCGGTAGTTAAAATGAAAAATATTACCCTTCCTTTTGGCTTTGCGGTAGTCGGGTAAAAATGAAAATGTTGACAGGCCTGTTAGCGTGTCGGTAGTGAGTCTGCCTCATACGAATGGGTCGCGGGTTCGATCCCCGCTGGTTAACAAACATTTTTGTGATGAGCATACATGTTTGATCCGTGTCTGGTGTTATATATTTATCTATGTATGTTAATCAGTCCCTGATACCCATAAAACAGGATTTGCCTAGTTTGGGGTCAGGTGACCGTGTGTGAAATGTCCTCCAATATTTATTTATTTATGTAAAGTGTTTTATTCAAAAATAGACAAAATTTCATTACACTTTTTCGATGACACTTTTTTGATTTAAAACTACTACCGATTCACTACCTGTATAGCCGAGAGGAAGAAACGGCAAGAAACCTTCGGCACAGAGCCCTACGTTTTATCCAATACACACACTACATGGAGAGTATCTTCAAAGATAAAGTGTCATTACTATTTTTGCACATCAATCATGTAGATGGTGCTAACATCTCCAGTGCGAAACAGGCGTGATAGATATGTAGGTAAGTATGTATGTAAAGGTGTATACTGACCAACGTTACGCGGTGTAATGTAACATGTTACACAGCGAGCATTCGAGCAGTCAGTACGTCGTGTTACGGCGAAACCAGCGAGCAACGAGCCACTCGTGCTCTACCGGCTGTCGGTTTATTGGCGAATCCTTTGAGTGTTACGCGGTTCGGTCAGTACGCTCTTGCAAGCCGTCACGAGCATATGTCAAAATTATAGGGCATCTCCTTATATATTCTATACTCAAAAGAACTAACGGCGAACGGCGAGCGAATGCGGAGCACACAGTTTTGACGAGCATGTTACGCTGATTTTTACAGCGTAACATGTTCGCGCTCGTTGCGAATATTACATTACACCGCGTAACATTGGTCAGTACCCACCTTTAGATGTTATCACACTCTATGCCAAACATTAAATTACATTATCTGCCTATGAAACTGAACAACTTTTTAAAGAAACAGGGTTCAAAATATGAAAAAAAAGAAATCAAACTGATGCGTATGCGTAGACGTATGCGTACCTCTGAGTTGTATGTATGGAACTGTCACCGCTTGCGTAACGTAGACGTACGTACACGTCGACGTGACGCGTAGCCCGGTATCACATCGGGTTACAACGTAACTACGCGCGTGGGTACGCCGTGCTTACGTCTACGTTACGCATACGCATTCCGTGTGTTTCAGCTTTTATTAGCAGATTACGTCTCCTAATTATTGATACTGAGTGTATCAATACCTTGTCTAAGTAGACACAAATCCCTGAAACAAGGGGTCAAACACGTCACTTTAGCCACGCCGTTCCGTGCTTACAGTGTCATCGATTGATCAACAACTGACGGCGTTATATGGCAATCTGAGCACGAAATCTCTGTATATGTAAGTAAAGCCGACCGTGGCATAGCGGTATTGGTCTATTGATAGCTATATGAATAAAAATAGTACTTTGGAGTTGAGAGTCAGATACATTATGTATCAGGGTATATCTAGATATACCTATGTATGTGTCTGACTCGGTAGGCCTCTTTCTATTTGGCGTAGGCAGATACCCAAACCATCCAGCAGCACAAATTTAAACATTTTTAATATTACATAGGCTTATAACTAGAAATCTAGCGATAACATTGAAAACATAAAATTGACTTAATTCAGTTGCTTTGTATATTTGCTTAGAAAATAAAGATAATTTGTGTTTAGCTAGACCCAAATTATACGAGCATACAATATACTTATCCATCACACCTCTTTCCAATCGAGGTAGACAGAGACCACTTCTCTCCACTTGAAACGATGAAAACACACTTCCTTCGCTTCATCCACATTCATCAGTCGCCTCATACATACGAGGTGCACGTCGGTTTAGGGTACTCTTTACTTAGCCTTTCCTTAACAATTCCCCGATTTGATCGATACGTTTGTCTTAGCAAAATTATGTAACTAAAACAGTATCGAAAAACCATTAAATTAATCCAACTCATAATTCTAGGATTAGTAACAAAACAATGAAACGGTTAATTTAAATACAACGAAACTAAAGCATTGCAAATACTGGATATAGGTTACCCGGACAAATTCAGAATACACAGCAACATTTGCTGCTCAATGTATACTATCACCATTTTAATCCGACCGCGTTCTCCCTTCCAGTGATTATTTTTAATACATTTCTCGTATTACGTGTGTGTTTTAAGTTGCTATTGTAATATTGTTTATTAATTTTGCTTTATATAATAAAATCTTAACATTTAAGGTCTATCTACACAGATCCGGGCCGTGCCCGGGACGAGTCCGGGCCGGGGCCTGTCAGGAGGGAAAACAATACGTCGTCATGACAACGTGTCCGGGACGTGTCAGGGAAAAAATATAATCCCATACATTTTCTATGGATTCGTTCACACACGTTGTCTTGACGACGTATTTTTTTCATCCTGACAATGAATGAAAAATGTATGAAATGATATTTTTTCTCTGATACGTCCCGGGCATGGCCTGAATGTGAGTAGATCACAGAGCACCTAGATAGACCGTAAAACATAAGTCCCCGATTTAATCGAGATCGCCTTGGCGTTCCCCTCCCAACATTTCCATCCACTCTTGCCTTGTAATTATATCAATTTCGTTAATCCCCTTTCGCTCATTCTTTCTACATGCCTAAACCATCTAAACAAATCACCCCTTCTCAGTCCTTTTCTATTCACTAAAAAACTTAGAATAGAGTAGGAAATAGATATTTCACAAAACTTGTATTTATTTATTTAACAGTTTATTGTAAGATGATAATAGGTACATAGAGACAGAAAAAAAAGAGAAGTTATACAAAAGGTACAGCATATTTCTAAAAGAAATTTCTTCCTGCAGACCCCACAGATAGAGAAGTGAAAGCAAGAAGGCAGGATAGTCACTTAATCTGCAATAAACAATAAATATATAAGTATAAACCTACACATATATCTTCGATAAATACACATACATAAATATTATAATTTATATAAATATACAGGTTGTAACAGAAAGGGTATATAAAGCCGAAACACAGCGATAGTCCTCATGAAACTGAACAACTTTCCACAAGGAACATGGGTCTTGAAAAAAAAATTTCGCCTCCCCATACAAAATGCCCGATCAGCTGATCAAGTATGGGCGATCCAAAAAAATTTTTCGAGTTACGACCCATGTTCCTTGGGGAAAGTTGTTCAGTTTCATGAGGACTATCGCTGTGTTTCGGCTTTATATACCCTTTCTGTTACACCCTGTATATTCTATTCTCTATGATAAGGAAAGATAGTGCTCTTTAACTTTTCGTTTAAAAATATGGAGAGAGCTACTTGCTGTCACGTTACTTGCTAACAAAACCAAAAATACAAATACAAATATTCTTTAATGCACAAAAAGATATAAGGTACAGACACAAACAAGAATATAAGAAGCAACAGGCGGCCTTATTGCTAGGTAGCAATATCTTCCAGGCAACCTTAGGGTAAGAAATAGCGAGAAATAGGTAATAATGGATGTGGGTTGTGCAAATAATACAGAATACATACATAACATAGATATACATACCAAAACACCTAATACCTATAATAAAAATAAACTACCTCCAAAACACAATACAAACATTAAAAAATAACGTAATTCTATACCCTATTGTTCCCTGTCCGCGCCAGCATAATTACCATATCAATTGCCATCAGCACACGTAATACAACCCTATTGTCCTAGATCACCCTGTATGTATACCTATACAGCATGTTTATATACAGCCCGTATGTTCCAACATGTGCATTATATGGTGCGCTTGACATCAGCACAATAGAGAGTTTTATATGTAAGTTTTATGAACATCCTGTATTTAAAATTTGTTAAAATTTTTTATTTTATTATTTATTTTATAATTTAAAATTTGTTAGTATTTGAATATAGTGTTATTACGGTGCGTACAGACCATGTAACATGTTATATAACTTGTGTTATATAACACGTCCACACTATGTAACCTTGTTATTCAACATTGCAACACCTAGCAAGAAACTCTATAGGGTTGCTCTTTTCAATTTAAGTTTTACAAATCTCAGGCATAAACACAGAAACATAAAATAAAATTAATATTTCAAAAGAGCTATCCATAATATAGTATGTCCTTCGTGGTCTCTCTCTCTTTCGTCTTCCTTCTACTTTTCCTTCCAAGATGTTTTTTATATAGAAGTTGTGTCGTATCAGGTGCTCAAACGTACGGCAGAGAATAGAGAAGAGTGGGGCAGACTCCACCGACAAGAGCGACACTCTTAAATTTATAATTGTTGAAATAAGGTTTTATTTAAATTCATAATCTTGTTATATAACATTGTTATATTTTTATGTTGCAATGTTGAATCACAAGGTCATAGTGTGGACGTCTTATATAACACAAGTTATATAACATGTTACATGGTCTGCACGCATCAAAGTTATATAACATTGTTGTACATATCAATAATATTGTTTTATAACATTCAGTGTCCACATTATGTAAAACATGTTATATAACATGTTATGTTACATGGTCTGTACGCACCTTTACAAAACGAGGTTCAAATATAGTTCTAGAACTAAAGATAAAGATAAAGAACATTTATTGTCATAGATGCGGTACATGTAAGTAGATGTTAAAGTACATACGATAATGTTTCAACACATCAGCTAGTCAGTTTAACCGACATACAATATTTATTTATTTATTTATTATAAATAAGCAAACGTGTTAATAACATAATAATGTAAACAGATAACATGTTAATTCAGATTTATGTCATGTTCATGACTTCATGACGTTCATGACTTTGTCTATGACGTGTCATGACTTAGAACTGAATTAGTTCTAGAACTTATTTAAAACTCGTTTCGGAATAACGTGTTTTTTAAATCTCGCGTTGTGTTTCTATGGAAAATTAATGATTAGGTACCTATGTAATTAATTGGTAATAAAAGACTTAATAACTGAATTAAATGGTTTTTTATTGCAAAAATATAAGAAACACACCAATAGCTGAATCCGCCATTTTTTCAAGAACAACGAATGAACGAAAAAATTGAACACAACAGAAACTATTGCTAGTACATACATTGCTGCATTGTATTACATTGCTTCTATTAACTAACAACAAGGTAAGTGTGTGAATAAATAAACACTCTGTATACAATTTCATTAAAATTGTTAATATCAAGTTAGTGCCGATTGGTTTTAGTATGTTATTCTCACGCAAAAACCACTAAGCAGATTTAAATGAACTTTTCAATATTGTAGCTTGTACATTAGAATAACAGATAAAGGCAATATTATTTTAAAATACTAAGTATTTTTTTCAAAACTACGATAAAAGCGAACAAAGTCGCGTGCAAACTCTAGTATATTGGTACTGAATAGAACGTACTACTTATATACAGGGTGTATTTTGTAAAGTGCTTGACAGCACAATAGGTTGGTCGAGGAGGAATTTTTATTATCACCATTTTACAACACTCTGTATATAGGGGGACTTATTAAAAATATGAACTTGCGTTTTGTTGGTATTTATGGTGGCTATGGATTTGTTCTGTTGTTATTTTTTTTATTATTATCGTTGTTTTTTTGTTAATTAATGTGTTTTATTAGTGAAAATGAGTTGTATGGTACTTTTTTAAGTTATAAGTAATTGAAGGCAAAAATATGATATACTAGAGGCTGCCCGCGACTTCGTACATATCTTGGAAAACTTACACAATATTTACCTACTGTACAGCAAAAAAACTCTAAGGGATTATTTTATCATACTGCAGATAAAATTTATCTGACAGATATTTTATACCTATCTCTGTCTAAAACTTCATGTTTTATGAAATAGATATAAGTTTATCTGTCAATTAAATTTTATCTTTAGGCGGCGAAACAGGCTTTTTAAGTCATATGCCTACAGGAAAACTTATCTAAAATAATCACACTTCATTTTGTCTTAACGGTACAGTCAGCAAAAACAGGATACAGTTGTGAGGAGCTACGTTCATACATTAGCATACAAGAACATCCGGCGGTTTTACATCCTTGCTTCTACAGTTGTAAACTAGAAGATAATGTTTCTTGGTTAAAGTGGTTTGAGGGATGAGAGATAGGAAACTCATTTTTTTTTTGTTATATTTTTGTTCAAAATTGGAACACCATGTATGTATACTTTGAATAAGTTACTTTTTTAGGGTTCCATACCCAAAGGGTGAAAACGGGACCCTTTTACTGAGGTCTGTCTGTCTCAAATTTTCACACATCATGCATTACCATTACCGATATAACAACAAATACTAAAAATAGAATAATAATAATAATTAAGGGGGGTTCCAATACAACAAATATTATTCTTTTGCCTTTTTTTGCTCGATATCAATAAAGGCTACTTTTAGACATTTATTATTAGACTATTGTTAACCTAGTGAATGGTACAGAACCCTACGTGCGCGAGTCCGACTCGCACTTGGACGGTTTTTTTAAACTAAAACTAAGCTTTTTCATCGTTTTTTTTCAGAAATCCTACTAGTATGGAATAAGAAAAAAACTATGTAAGTACTAAATGTTTACTGTGTAATTTTTAAAAACTCTACGCCGTAGCACAATCGTAGCTAATCGTAGCCAAATCGTAGCAGTTCTTTCGTGGAGCTGCTACAAGTTGGCTCAATAGCTAAACCATAAACATTAGTTCATTATTTTCTTTTTATTTCTTCGTAAATAGCCTAGCATCTATTTAAACACGCTACTATTCCGTACCTTATACCCCAAAACATCAGTTCCACATAGTAACTCCTAAATTCAAAGCGAGCGCAACTTCTCGTCAATATATCAGCCGAGACTGATCCCCACTCTCAAATAAAGGGGAGTGAGTCTAACCAATTGTTTGGTTAATAGGCTTCAGATTTTTTATAAGATAAATCGTTTAATGAAAATTTTGTACCTTTTTTTTAGTTTTTATTTAGGAATTTACTTTTTTTTTAAATAATTCTAGTCTTATCTTATCTTATCTAGCCGTCAGTGTCCCACTGCTGAACAAATGTGTCTCTCTTCTTTTTGCACGATTCTTTATCCTGAGCCGCCTGTACCTAGACATCCGTGATGTTGTCCAGTTGATCATAATTTAGTAATAATCTTTTAAAAATACGTTTCTGATCAAAACAAATAGAAATATTTAAGAAAAAGGAGGGGTTTTGCGTGAAAGTGTAACCAGCAACCTCACATACAATCATCCATCCATTCATCCATTCATCCATCCATCTATCTATCCATCCATTCATCAGCACTAACATATACATTTATAATACTTATAGAAAGTAGTACATAAAACCAAAACCACCTCAATTCTCAATTCAAACCAATCAATTCAAAGCAAAAAAGAAACACATTTTCCTTACAATTTCATTCTATAATCCATAACATTGTATTCTAAAGTAATAAATTACCAAGCTACCAAGCTTGAGCTGGAAACCATTTGTAAAGAAAAAAAAAGAAAAGGAGCAAAGGCAAACTTCTCAAAATCCACTTACCGTCGTCGTTAATCAAGCTCTTTTCTTGAGTTTAAAAATAAAACGAGGTACGTTCAGAAGTACATTAGTAAAAGGAATTTTTGCACTGTATTAAAGTGAAATTGAGATCGAGACACGCCGGCAGCGTGTCAGGCCAATTCAAAGACAAAGCGCCACAGTGTATCTTTACACGAACCACTTGGTACTACTTTTCACCCTCCCATAACTCAAAAGTTCTTTAACGTAAAGACATAAAACTACGCATGTTCAATTTTATCCATAACGACACGAAGAAGCCCAAATTTCATGAAGATAGCTCAAACGGTTATGAAGATATGAAGGTCCAAAAATCGCAAAATATGTTATTGACTGACTGATTAAAGTAGCAAAACCTAACCTACTTCCAGATGACCTAGAAGGTTGAGATTTGGAATTCAGCTCTATAATTACATTTGACCGTAGGAAAAAATCCAAAACTTTAAAAAAGTCAATTTTTTTTTGTTATCCCCATACAAAAAACTTGCAATATCCACTAAAAGTGGTATAAAAAATTATACAATTCTTTTAGATTTAATTTAATAACAAGGACATGACTTGATACATAAAGATAGATTATAATGAACAAAAAAAAAATAAAATAAGAAATAAAATGTATTCACGTAGGATCGAACCTCCGACCCGAAGACCTCTTTACTTACCGCATAACTATTGCGCCAACCATAACTGTTAATAGTACTACGAAATTTAGATCTACTTATTTAAAGTATCTAATCTGTTACTCCAGCCAATCAAACAAAAAACAAGCGATATACGATTTAAAATGCGAACGAACCAGAGTATGCTCTTAACGGCGCTCACTTGCGCCAGCGTCTTCGTTATGCCCGGTTGCCTAGAAAAAACTCGCCTATTAGATTGCGTTTTATGCTGCGTCTTTCATTAGATTTATTTGAAGATAGATTATAATGAACAAAAATAAAATAAAAATAAGAAGTAAAATGTATCCACGTAGGATCGAACCACCGACCCGAAGACCTCAGGTGTCTTCTTACTTGGCGCTTAACTATTGCGCCAACCATAACTGTTGATAGTATAACGAAATTAAGATCTGCTTATTTGATACTCTGATCTAAATTATAAACGTTAAGTGTATGTATGTAATGTAACATATTATCGCAGAAACGTAGACTGGTATGTACGGATTTAAATTTTATAGATGGCGTTACGTGGTAGTGATTTATAGTGGTAAATGTATCAGAAAAGTAATAAAAAATTAAAACTTATTAAATTAACAGTTATCGAGACACAATTTATATTTAACAAAAAAGAAAAATGTTGAAAAATTAAATTCGTTCATGTGGGATCGAACCACGGACCTAAAAATATCGAAAGAAACATTTTACAATGACGCTTACCATTAGGCTAGCTAACACTATGCCCATGGAGTTGAAATTTAGAACTAGGTAGTATTGATTGACTGACTATTTAAAGTAGCTAATCTTAATCTACTTCGAAATGACCTAGAAGGATGAAAGGGGTTTGAAGATTTTAGTGTGGAGAGTGCTCTACAACTTTTTTTTTTAATTTTCCGAAAGTGGCGGCAGTCAATGAAACCTTCACTAATCTATAGTTCAGGTCAAAACAAATAGAAAAAATAGATGAAAAAAGAAAATGATAAAGCGTCACGTTTCCGAGATATAGGCTGTCAAAGATAGACTAGTGGCGCCAGTAACTATTGGAACATGAAAAACTGTGTTTTGGTGTTATTAAATGGCACATATTGTATTGGAAATTGATACTAGCAGTTAAATAAAGTATCCTGGCTTATTTTAGCAACGCCCCTCCCTCCCACCAAGATGCTCAGACTACTTATAATTTTTATTATTTTAGGTATAAATATGGTGGGAATTTATAGTGGTTGAAAAATAAGAGTTTTTGAAGCAACCTATGTCAACCAACTCCCAAAAGCATGGCCCCCTCAAATACTCCTTACCGTTTATTTTGTTCCTGCGCTGCTCTGCATACGTGCTAAATGGAGTACTGAAGGGCGGGACGTGGCTGTGCGAGGAAGATGCGCATCTCGAGCTATGCTACGTATCTCGATAATATAAAAAAACATAGCTTTGCTCGATAGCACACATCTATAGCACGCATCTATAGCACGCATCTATAGCACGCATCCATAGCACACATCCATAGCACGCATCCTTCTATGTGAAAAACATAGCTTAGCTGAATCCATTTCCACAAAACAATGAATATGATTGGTGGATTTCAAACGCATTCGTAGCAACGTAGCATAGCACATCTCTGGTGGAAAAGCACACTATATCTCGGAAACGTGACGCTTTATCAATTTTTTTTCATCTACTTATATTTTCGATTTGTATTGACTTGAACTATCGATTAATGCAGGTTTCTTAGACTGCCGCCATATTTGTGGAAAAAGTTACCATACACATGTTTAGGTAGGCCATTATATTCCATCAAACCCCTTTGGAATCCAGCTTGGTAATTACGAGTAAGCAAAGGAAAAAAACATTTGCTTACTTTAGGTATTTATACAACCCATTCACTATAAGTTTGCCGCTGTTGTCTCACTCACTCAGTCCTAGCTCCAGTGAGAAAACGCTACACTGACGTCATTAGCAGCAAACTTACGTTGTACTTGTATAGTGCGTTTTTAAGAATATTTATGAAACGCACGCACTCTTCGACGCGACGCAGCGGAAAAGCAAAAAAAAAAGAACTAAATCTTACTACTTGCCCAGTTCTCTGTACAAAAAGTAATGATATCCCACCAAAAACATAAATGTGAAAAAGGGTGGCCAATTCAATATGAAAATTATGTTGAGAGCTTTGCCGTAAAAAGTATGGAGATCTAAATGAGTGCCAATTCATAGGTATGCAAAATAGAAATATGTATTTTTATAGGAAAAAAATTATGCCTATTATGAACAAGTATTAATAAACTCTATTTCTTTGCTTTGTTGGATAACTTAAAACAATTGCTGTTATTAAAAAAAATATAAGATCTTAAAGGAGGTTAGTTTTATTTGGCCAGTTTTTAAAGTTTATAAATAAAATGACTGATTTAATGTAAACTGGCCAAATAAAACTAACCTCCTTTAAGATCTTATATTTTTTTTAATAACAGCAATTGTTGTAAGTTATCCAACAAAGCAAAGAAATAGAGTTTATTAATACTTGTTCATAATAGGCATTATTTTTTTCCTATAAAAATACATATTTCTATTTTGCATACCTATGAATTGGCACTCATTTAGATCTCCATACTTTTTACGGCAAAGCTCTCAACATAATTTTCATATTGAATTGGCCACCCTTTTTCACATTTATGTTTTTGGTGGGATTTTACACACCAAAGTCACCGGCTTGCCACCGGGCTAGGCCGGCGGCTTTAGGTCATACGAATGGCAGCTGTCAAAAAAGCCGGTGGTTTTGGTGTGTAGATACCATTAAAGTATTTATTTTGAAAGTAATCTTTTAAAAAATATAATATTATTATTTTTAATTCATTTACAAAATTTCAAATTAAAAATTTATTATGTTTAATTCATTTACATACATATCCGTTACGCCTATCTCCCATTGGGGTAGGCAGAGACCACTTGCTACGATTCAAACACAATTCTTTCGCGTCAACCTTCTTCTTTGTATTTTAAAATAATGTAGTCTATTTTAAAATATTAAGAAGTACATGTATGAGGCGACTAATGAGTATGGATGAAGCGAAAGAGGTGTGTTTGGATCGTAGCAAGTAGAAGGACACTTCCTTCTACTTGTTAGTAGGTCTGTGCCTCCCCCAATGGGTGAAAGGCGTAACAGATATGTATGTTTGTATTTATGTAAGAAGTACATACAAGATTATTATTAATCGTGCTATAGTTGATTACGGCTATAGTTGAAATAAAGCGTATAAGCACCGACGGTCGCTGTCGCGCGCTACCGCCACAATGTCAGAAGCGAGCAAGTTTCGAGCGAGCGTGCGAGTAAGCGAGTGAGCACTACCGCCACCGGCTACACGTGTGCGGTACCGCCATACAATTCATATGAAAAACCGTGTTAGGTCGCAATCGCTGGCCACCGGTGGCTGTGGTTAGTGGCTCGTTTGCGCTGAGCCTTCAGCTTAATTGACCTTTTCACCTACTGATTATAAGCACTAAAACAAAACACGACTATTAAAAATTTTAAAAACTAATTCCAATTCCGAGACGTCACCTTCCAATACAATTTAATCAAAAAACAAAAGAATTCCAACGCTGTCAACTTTATAAAAAGAACTAAATTCAATTTTCGAACGGTCGATCACATTTTGAAAGTCTGAGCGCAATTTGTCGTGGAAAATGAGGCAAGTGACACCAAACATTCTGCCAGACGACAGTGACGGTTATACTGTTGCATTTTTTGCAGTTTCTGAACGTACTTTGGAAGAACGTTGTCGTTTTTGAACGTTCTTTTTTAAGTCTTAGATCTAATAGAAAAGTTCAAGTTAAACGACTAGAATAAAAATGTACGAGAAAAGCTATTAAAAACATACTGGAATCTAGAATCAGAGTTAAAATTAACACTATTCTAGGCTAGTTTGTAAGGACCTAACATTGTTTCAAAACATTGCGTTTTAGCAACAGAATCAACGTATTTATATAACTTATTTAACATAATTACCTACTTACTACTTAAAAAATAAAATGAATTTTAACATCAACTTTTTGAAACTAAACTAATTGATAAACATATGTTTTCTATTTAAAAAACATTGCCTTTCATAAAAAAATATAATAACACATTTCAATTTCGAATATTATTAAAGTTTAATAACATGCTAGCTGTAACTTTGGTGTCAGTTGAACTTGTTAAAAGTCAAAAGTTCTTAAAGTTTGGCGCAGAAAGTTTATTTTTCAAGTTACATCTCTTCTACGGGTGCAAAATTTCTGTTTAAGGCGGCCGTACACTAACTGTCAAGAAAAAGAAGTGTAAAATATTCTCTTATTTAACTATTGACAGTCAGTGTACGGCCTACGAAAAATCCTACAAAACAGGATTATAAAAATATTTCAAAAAAAAAAAATACTTATATTAATTATTAATATTAAATATTTTATAGGATTTTTACAATCGCCTGAAACACGTTAATTCTTAAAGCTAACGCTAGGATTCGCAAGATGCAGTTTTCCAAGAGAAGAATCTAGCAAGAAACTCTGTTGGGTTGCTCTTTTCAAATATCGTTTTAATTTTTTTTTTTGCATAAACACATAGTTCATCATTATTAAATTTAAGAGCTTCGCTCTTATCGGTGGAGTCTACGCCACTGTGTTCTATTTTCTGCCGTCCTTTTGAGTACCTGATACGACACAACTTCTATCCCTTCTTTCATTTGATCTACATAGTTACTTACATTGAAATTAAAGGTAATTAAAAAGAAACTTAAATACTGCTTCAAGCAGTTGAGACCCGACTGCTTGAAGCCGCGACCGCGCGGTAAACTATTGAAGCGGTCGCGACTGTTAGCAGTCGCGTGTACAGCAGCGAATGAATGTCTATAGCTCATCGTGCGGTCTCAGCTTCAAACAGTCGGCTTTTATTTGCTTGAAAAAGAAGAAAAATCATTTAATCCTGTAGGTTTGGTTTGACAACACTTGAACGAGTAATTTTTTTAAGTTAACGCTAGATTCGCAAGAGTGCAGTTTCTCCCAGAGAAACCTAGCAACTTAGCAAGAAATTATGTGGGGTTGCTTAAAGCAGTCGGCTCTTAACTGCTTCAAGCAGTCGGCTCTCAACCGCTTGAAGCAGTCGGCTCTTAACTCCTTGAAGCAGTCGGATCTTAATTGCTTCAAACAGCCGGCTCTCAACTGCTTCAAGCAGTCGGCTCTTAACTGCTTGAAGCAGTCGGCTCTTAACTCCTTGAAGCAGTCGGATCTTAACTGCTTCAAACAGCCGGCTCTCAACTACTTTAAGCAGTCAGTGTACGGCCGCCTTTAAGTTTTCGTATCTTGTTATTTTGCATGAGTTTTGCTCAACTGAATTTGTAAATGGAGTTTCGATGTGTGAAAGTTTTTAGCTCACCTGTGATTGCTGTTTATTAACGACCATACGCTGTACAGTTCGTGCGCGATTAACGACATTATATTAAAAACTTAGCTTAATAATGTAGATAGATAAAATTTTTGTACTTCATTACACACAATTGCCCAGTAACGAGTGGCAGTGGCAATATAATGTATGGTACCTACATATAGATAGATAGATAAATCATTTATTCACTGCACAGTACATAAATAACAGTTAACAATAAATTCAATTGATTACAAGCACACTTAATGCTAAAATAAGGTGAACATAGTTACAAAATTGTGATGTGTGATTGCTTCATATCGTGTACTGTGACAGCGAAGAGGTTCTTACTTCATATCTATCACGCCTCTTTCCCATAGAGGTAGACAGAGACCACTTCCCTCCACTATCTACGATTCGAACACACACTTCTTTCGCTTCAACCTTATTCTTAATATTTTAAAATAATGTTGGCTACCTATCTGTTATTCTGTTATGAAAGCTACAGTATTATAAAGTTTCAATAAATGTTAAGTTGTTTTTGCGTGAATGAGTAGCAAATATCCTCATATCTATCCATCGACACATACGAGTACATACGTATCCGTCACGCCTTTCTCCCATCGGTATACGCAGAGACCACTTCCCTCTACTTGCTACGATCCCAACACACTTTTTTCGCTTCATCCACATTCATCTGCCTCCTCATACATGCACATCGGTTAAGGCACAGAACACACGGTGAAACGCAACTGCAACGTAATAAATACGATACGCAACTGAAACGAAACGTTTCAAACTAGTTGCGTCATGTGTGGTTTTCTAAAGAAGTCTATAGCAGAAACTTCGATGCAACTCAAAAGTTTCAGTTGCGTTGCAGTTGCGTTTCACCGTGTGTTCTGGGTCTTAGGCTACTCTTGACTTGGCCTTTAAAGGCCCCTAAATACCAATTAACTCGTTGCCAAAACCAAACTACAAATTTCAAGGAAATTAGAACAAAACTCAAAATGACAGAGTCAAGAATAGAACACAATTCTGTTAAACGTTTATGTTGTAAAATGTAGTCCTTTGTCATGTAAATTCTGGGTCGAACACTTAGAATGAAGTTCAAATCCTTCTATCAAAGGGAACGAAGTAAGAACGTCTAATTTGGCGTTTTGGAATTTGAAACGGACCTCCTTAATGAAGTTCATGTTTTGTTGGTTTTGAGGCTTTGTTTTTGGTATTCAATGTAATTACGTTTCTATTTTGAGGCGACTGATGAATGTGGATGCGAAAGAAGTGTGTTTGGATTGAAACAAGTGAAGGGAAATGGTCTCTGCCTACACCGATGTGAGAAAGCCGTCCGATAAAGTTGTTTTTATTCGCACTGCGACTAAAGGCCAAAACACACCGCTTGCGTAACGTAGACGTACACGTCGACGTGACGCGTAGCCCGGTGTCACATCAGATTACACCGTAACTACGCGCGTGGCTACGCCGCCGTGCTTACGTCTACGTTACGCATACGCATCCAGTGTGTTTCAGCTTTAATACTGCAGCTAACCGGACGGCTGACCGCATTACAGATGGCTACATAGTGCGAGCGGGCGCTAAAAATCTTCAGTTTATTTTTATTGTGTCTTTAAATTTAATTTTTTGACATCTTCCTCGCGCCCCGTACAACAAGGTATACTTCCGTTCACTCTAACATTCAATCTTACTCCTTATGAAGATAAATGCGTACGATGTAACAGGCTGTGGTTTAGTTTTTTATATAACACATGCGCATTCATCATTCTATCTTGGGAAACTTACACAATTTCTAAAAATAATATAGTGTTTACGTTATTTTGATTTATAAATTACTAGCTGTCCCGGCGAACTTTGTCCCGCCTTAGAATGAACTTTATTGTGTAGGAATAAAGTTCAAATTGACTCTACATTTTTGTAAGAAAACATTTGTATGGGAAAAAGAAAAGGTCTGTTTTAGGGCTTTCCCGGCAATTATTCGAATTTTTCTCACCGTAAGAACCATCCTTGGACTTCAATGAACATTTAAAAAAAAACAGCCAAATCGGTCAAGCCGTTTTCATGTTATGTCATGACAACGGAAAACGGGTTTTATTTTTATATATATAGACAATATTGTAATATTACGTACAAAAGAGATATACAAGGCAAGAGTGGATGGAAATGTTGGGAGGAGAAGGTCAAGACGAACTACCTCGATCAAATCGGTGACTTACTCAAGAAAGGCTAAATCAAGAGTACCCTAAACCGACGGGCATGTATGGGGCGACTGATGAGTGTGGATGGAGCGAAAGAGGTGTGTTTGGATAGTAGCAAGTGGAAGGAAGAGGTCTCTGCCTACTCCAATGGGTGAGAGACGTGACGGATATGTATGTATGTATGTAACATTTATATTTTGTTTAATAGTTTTTGTGTGAAAGAGTAACAAACATCCTTCATACTTCCATCGGCAAAAACTTTGACATTTAAAATATTAGTAGAATAAGATGTATCATATCTAGCCAGTTGGCTAGATTGTTGGCGTGACCCTATTTCCCATTTGATCTCCACTATAAGATACTATGATGTGCAGATATGTTTGTCTTAATTCTTTGTGTATAATATGTACGCATTTATAGTAAACTATAATTATTATAAGTAAGCTTTACTTTACTTGACATTGGTAGTATCTTTGAGTATAGAATATATAAGGAAGTACCACTTTTTTTTTCATATACAAATGAGTTTATGACAGCGTGCCAAGGTTGGCGCAAGTTTTTCATAGTTTTCTTGGTAGATGACCTGTCAAATGATAAGAAATTCCATACAAAAAGGTAGCCATTTTGCGCCAGACCAGGCACGCAGATCCAGACGTTATGGCATCTCCATAGAATCTATAAGCATTGTATATTGCCGATTCATGGATAGATGTGACGACGTTTTTGTTGTAGTTATAACTCTAAGATAATAAATTATTCCAAAAAAAAGAAATATCACAAAAACAAATTTAAAAAATACGTCGCAGAAAGTAACAGCTACAATAACAGCCAGGATAATACTCGGAAAGGCTGAGAGCACACGAACAGATTAAAGTCGTGTTTACACTGTCGTATTTCAAACGGTATTTATTGAGGAAATCGCGGCGGATTATTTGTATTGCGATACAATTTTACTGCTATATTAAAGTGTGGAGTTTCTGTTTGAGTATTCTCTTGGTTGTTGTATAAAATTAATTCAGTGTTTCTCTACTGGGTGTAACAGAAAGGGGGTATAAAGCCGAAACACACCGATAGTCCTCATAAAACTGAACAACTTTCCACAAGGAACATCGGTCGTAACTCGAAAAAAAATTTCGCCTCCCCATACAAAATCTCCGATCAGCTGATCGAGTAAAAGTATGGGCGATCCAAAAAAAATTTTCGAGTTACGACCCATGTTCTCTGGGAAAAGTTGTTCAGTTTCGTGGGGACTAGCGCTGTGTTTCAGCTTTATACCCCCTTTCTGTTACACCCTGTATATGAAAAAAATCAAGGTCGGACTTAGTATTTACACACCAAAGCCGCCGGCCTGGCGGCTTTTGACAGCTGGCATTCGTATGACGTAAAGCCGCCTGCATGTACCGTCAGCATCATAAGTCGATGAACACATTCAGATTTTCAAAAGTAATATACACCATTATTGGACGAAAATCGCTTAGCAAAAAATAATAGAGTTAAATGAACATCCAATAAGGTTCAAAATAAGGTAAATTAGTATGGTTTTACATCTAATAATGGTGTGTATTACTTTTGAAAATCTGAATGTGTTAATCTACTTAAGATGCTGACTGTACATATTTATTAAGCATCTTCTAAGGTTTCTTTTCTCCATTTCCATAAAAAATCAATACAATACAAATAGGTTCTATTTATTGCATTAATTAAACAGCGTTTAGAATAAGCAAAACAGACAAAAAAATACATAAATAAATCATACTTTAAAACTAAACCCAAACGTCAAAAATACACAACTAATTTAAGCAGCAACGTAACTTTTAAAACTTAAAAATACCTTCCCTCGCACAAAGGGTATAGTGACCTAAAAACTACCTTTTTACCTCTTTACCCTATTATCCATAATTTCTCTGTGGTATTTCCACTCGACCCCTAATCTGCCTGACATAGGCCGGACGGTTTAACCCCTGTGCCTTAGATCTAATAAAAAATGTAGATAGACTGTTAAAAACTTTTTTTTTTTGTACGTTGTACGATTCTCACTAGAAATAAACAGTCCTGAGGTAAAAAAACACAAAAAAAACTACGTACTTACCTTTAATATTGTTCAGTTTTGTTATCTATGTACTTTTTTAAAGGGCAATACCTTATTTGTTTGTTAAAATAAAAATAGAGTTCACACATGTCAAATAAGTTGTGGTATCCGTGATTGGCGAAGACATATTACTTTATTGTTATGTTACCTTATTTATGGTTAAGCTGTAGATATCCTTAAATAAATAAATAAAAGATGTTTGTCTAAGTTTAGGTGTTTGTGTGTATTAAATATATTTAAGCTTTACTTCGCTTGACATTGGCAGGATCTATAATAGTAGCTACAAATTTAAAAAAGTACATAGTATTTAGTATAATTTTATATACTTACACCAACATCCAAAGTAAAGAAAAACATATTTACCTTATAAATAGCCAATAAGTGCGTTAGTGAGATGTAGGCAAATATGTGAAATTGCATCATTCTATTATCCGCAGCGCTTTATCTAAAATTTTTACTTAATCTAAGCCCTTTACTAAATAACATGATTTAACAAAACATGTTGGAATTTTTTACTTTGTGCTATTTTCTACTCTATAATTAAATGGATAAGAGTAATTTTAGTATTGAAGTTAAAATGTTACTAAGCTGTTTTTAATAATGATACGTTTTAACTAAACGTGAGATTATTTAATAGCATTAATTAAGTATGAATAACAGTATATGAAAAAGCAGTTTTTTTTTATTTATGTAATATATTATAAGGTTGTCTGAATGAAATCACTTTTAGTGTTAAGTTAGCTTCTAAGGCCATTACATTAGTGTCAGCTTATGGACATCCACTGCTGGACAAAAGCCTCCCCCAAGATGTGAAGATCACAACGACCGGTCCTGCGCTGCCCTCAGCCGACGGCTTCCCGCGACTTTCACTAGGTCGTCAGTCCACCTTTTTGGAGGCCTTCCCACACTGTGTCGTCCGGTACGTGGTCGCCACTCGAGAAACTTTGTAGGACTCGCCACAGATGCGGCACATTTGACAGTCAAAGTCCTGTTACAGGACTCGCCACAGACAAGGGGATAATCGAATAGATATACATATAAAAAACTCAAACTCAAAAATGTATTTATTTCATGGGCACAAAAATGCTCTTGAAACCGTTACATTATTATATAGGTATTTTTTTTAAAGCTAGCGCTTGATTCGCAAGGTGCAGTTTCCCCCAGAGAAGAACCTAGCAAGAAACCCTGTGGGGTTGCTCTGTTTAAATAAAGTTTTACAGTTCTTATAAACAGTTACACAGGTATAAAGGTACATATTTACATCATTATAATTACTGTCCTAACTCTTTGTGAAACTCAAATATAGAATAAATGACAAGATGGCGCCTAAAGATTTCATAACAGCTGTCTATTATAGTATAAACTAGTTAAATCCAGATCAAAAGGACAACTTGCTGAGTTAATAAGTTAAGATGTACCCCTGAGACGGGACCGAGCTAAAATTTAACTTTGTCCCAATAATTTCTGACGTCACTTCCTGATTGTGAAGATAGCATGAATTTAGTTTAATTCGATTTAAAGTTGTGCTTGCGTTTGTATGTAATTATGTGTAGTTAATAATTTGTTTTGATTTTGAAGTGTTTAAGGAAAGGTATAGAAAGTTACCAAAGGTAACTACCTTCCCCAAATGAAAGTTAAAAAAAGATTAAGAATTTATAGGTAACAAAAAATTCAAAAAAAAAAACCAGAAAAAGTTGTACAATTAAGGTCTATCTACACTGATCCGGGACTTGTCCGGGCCGTGGCCCATCAAGAGGGAAAAACATGCGTCGTCATGACAACGTGTGTGAACGAATCCATAGAAAATTTATGGAATTATATTTTTTCCCTGACACGTCCCGGACACGGCCCGGATGTGTGTAGATAGGCCATTATATGTCAATGTTTATGCCGATGGATGGATAAATGTGAGGATACTCTCTCTTTCACGCATAAACCACTGAACAGATTTTAATTAAACTTTACAATATTGTAGCTTGCACTTCAAAATAACACATACGCTATACTTATTTGCATTGTTTTCAAGATATTAAGTACTTTTAGACCCAGAACACACTGTGAAACGCAACTACAACGCAACTGAAGCGAAACGTTTCCAACTAGTTGCGTCGTGTGTGGTTTTCTAAGGAAGTCTCTAGCAGAAACTTCGATGCAACTCAAAAGTAACTAGCAGTTTCATTTGCGTGGCAGTTGCGTTTCACCGTGTGTTCTGGGTTTTAAGGTTATTTTTTATTGGTATATTTAAAAAAAGTCATAAGAATTTTTTTTTTTTTTTTCAATATACTAATATGACTTTAGCAATACCACCTAACTTTTAACGATATAATATTTAGAGTTCTTAAAAGATCGTTTCTAGTGGAGCGTGGGTTAAGTACTTGCCGATTAGAGATGGGACTGTACTTAAAGTTTACATTATGTATTGTTGGAGTGATATTTTAGTAACAGGTACGGTATTACTGTTACTTGTTACTGGACTACGTAGACAGAGAGAAAGAGGAACGCGTAGGTATTATTTATTTATAATTATTCGAGCCAAATACGGTCACCATTACAGGAGACAATCTTAAAAACGGGTATGTCATCTTATGCTATCTACACACCAAAGCCGCCGGCATGCCGCCAGGCTAGGCCGGTGGCTTTACGTCATACGAATGGCATCTGTCAAAAAAGCCGGCGGCTTTGGTGTGTAGATACCATTAGGCTAGCTTCACATTAGGTTGCAGTCCGTGCGACTGCCGCGTGACTGTCACAGTTTAGTATAGAAATTGACAGCAGCGAAAGTCACGCGCGTCTGTCAGCTGTCAATTTCCATACTAAACTGTGACAGTCGCGCGGCAGTCGCATGAACTGCGACTTATTGTGAAGCCAGCCTTAGGATTAAGGTAGAAAGACTCAACGTGACGGTGCGCGTAACAAGTGACATGATACCATGAAGACTATAATTTATTTTGATCATATAAAAAAGAGCGTTAACAAGTCGTATCAAGAAATCAAATTGCTAATTTCATCTTGTTGTTATTAGCCCATATATGTCCCAACCGAGGGGCACGAGCCTACTCTCACACAGAGAGTGATTAGGCCGTAATCCACCACGCTAGTCAAGTGCGGGTTGGCGGATTTCACATACACCTTCGAATTTCTTCTCTGGTGTATGCAGGTTTCCTCACAATGTGTTCCTTCACGTAATTCTCTTAAATATAACGCGTCTACTTACTTCTTTTTATCTTTTAAAATTATGAGTGTGGTTGTGATCAAACATTGATCGTCACAAAATCTTAAAAACGCGCCAAAAAAGATAACCTACTACTTTCAAATAAAAAGTAAAAATATTAGTTACGAGTACAAAATACTACTTTAACACACAACACTATTAGGGTTCCTCTAATCCAATTTAGCAATTTCTTTGCCAAAACCCTTCCGAGTGCGAAACCCATTTAGGTGAAGGGCTAACCTGATTTCAATGTAATGCAGATTCATGATATCTGATTTATTTTAGCTTTCACTTATTTATTTAATAACTTTTACCTTTATATTCGTATATTTTGCTTTTTTTATTTTTTTTATAATATTTATGTATGCGTATTTGTCAATTATATATATATGTGTAGGTTTATACTTATATATTTATTGTTTATTGTAGGTTAAGTGACTATCCTGCCTTCTGGCTTTCACTTCTCTCTCTGTGGGGTCTGCAGGAAGAAATTTCTTTTAGAAATAAGCTGTACCTTTTGTATAACTTCTCTTTTTTCTGTCTCTATGTACTATCATCTTAAAATAAACTGTTAAATAAATATATTTTTTTAATCTTTCAATATTATATTAAAAAATATAAATGAAAATGTTTTTGCCTATGAATATGATAATGTTTGTTGCTTTTTCTCGCAAAAACTGATGAATAGATTTTGATGAAATCTTGTAATATTGTAGCTTATACTTTATCAAAATAACACATACACTACATTATTTTAATAAATATTTTGTGTAAAATCCAAGATAAATCACACGAGAAAAGATTTATTTAAAGGCGATTAAAATCTTAAGAAATACTATACATGTGAATATGTTATTAAAAATACTACACTCTAATAAATAAAATATAACCGCTGAACTAAACTAAACTTAACCTAACTAACACTAATCCAGGAACAATCCGCCCCTGGTCTCTCCTGGTGCAAACGTGCCCATCACCCCAGCTGCGTTTCCACGCTGGATAGCGATAGACAACCGCTGCAGCAGAAAAGACCCGGCGCGGGGATCACAGGTCCTCTCCCTCAGCCTACCAGCTAGCTCTTTGGTAAACATTTTGGCTTCCTTACCAAAGCACCCGGTCGTTTCGATTGTACGACAAATTCGTAAAAAGTCACTTAGCGACCTCTAGTACACTTATATCTTTTAATTTAGAATTCTTTATATGTTCTTTCTTTTATGAATAAATAATTCCGGATTAATCTCTTCGGACTGTTATCTTTTCTTTTTTACCCACGACGGAACGGAGCAGGTATATGCGTTTAGGGTGAGAGATGTTTGTTTGTGTGTGCGTTTGTGCAAAGTTAATGTTCCCTCCTATCTTCTAAACTAATGATCCGATTTTGATGCGGTTTTCAATAACGAGTTTGTGTTTGATAGGTGCATGTTCTTAGACAGGTGTCATTGCTGTAACTCACTAGGGGGCGCCACAATATTAGTGCAAAATAATGTTACAATATAATCAAAACGAAATATCGGATTACAATTCTGTTTTCAGAAATGTGTTCATAGTAGCTTAATGTATTAAATTATAAGCCGTACCTATATGCTCTCTTAAAAGTCTAAAATAAATAAACAAAATTAAAAATTTTGAAAATTGATATTCCTCGGTCGAGGGTTTTTTGAGTTATTTCATTATTTTTCGATTAAATTACCGTCGTGGGTATTTTTCAAAATTTTTAATTTTTTAATAAATAAATCTTTTCTTTTTGTAAATAAATGAATAGTTTTTAAGTAAGCTCTTTGAGACATAATGTTATAACACAAAATATTAATGAGCTCTAGAACTATATAATGAAATACAGGTTACAGTCTCAAAATAAAAACCGGCCAAGTGCGAGTCGGACTCGCGCAGGAAGGGTTTTTGGGGCATCTGCAGATGGTAAAACATTCCCTTAGTTTTTCAATAGAAGCCGATAAATGCGAACGAAGACGTAGTATTTAGTAACATACAAACTATTCAAGGGCAAACCACACAATTCCGGGAACACGCCCCAGACAGAACACGGAAAAAATCGGTTACATACAAATTGTATGAACTTGTTCACACAGCTCCGAGCCAAGCGTCTATACCTACTGAAACGGATAATAGGAATGATAACTACATTCAAAAATTTAAAAAATAATTAGTCCGTCTTTTAGGCTATTAAAAAATATTTGAAACACATTTTTTATCTGATCAAATACTTAAGTAAATAAATACAAATATACAGAGCATCAAAGTTACGGAGTGGGGCTAACGTCACTCCTACGTAAAAATCGTACTAAGGCGTGACGTCACGAGCAACTTTAACCCAGTGTATCTTTGTAATTTTTAGTTTAAGAGAAAAAATAAAAAATACTTGTTCACATAGCTCCGTTTCAGGCATCTATACTGAAACGGATAATTCTGAACACGGAAACTGACCCGGAAATGTGTGGATAGCCCTTTATCCAACTGATCAAAGGGTAAACAAACTTATAAAGGAACAAGGATACGCAATCACCGGACACAATTTTTGTACTAAACCTCTATCATAGAGGAAAGAAATGTCCACTCGTATCGATACGAGACTAATCATGTTGATGGAAAAAAGAGATCGCCCTGTAATTAAATAACACAGAAATGACAAGGGTCCTGTCAGAATGGCTGTCAAAAACTATTGGAAGTCGCGTGGTGATTTAGGGTTGTCATTCTGTAATTTTTTCTCCTATATGAATGTTTCGGCTGGCTTTTGAACCTGTAATGGTATCTACACACCAAAGCCGCCGGGTTTTTTGACAGTGTAAGTCAAAAAACTGTGTAAGTAGCTACATTTTTTAAAATAGAAAAGCCATTTTCAGATAGTATGAGGCGGTTGATAAATGTAAACGAAGTGACAGAGGTGTGTTTGGATTGTACCGAATGAGGAGAAGTGATCTCTGCCTTCTCCGATGGGAAAGAGGCATACATTATACCTACATATTATTTGTGACGCCTTTTTCCCATATCGTGGTAGTCAGAGACCACTTCCCTTCTCTTGATACAATCCAAACACACCTCTTTTTTTCAATTCATCCGCATTCATCATTCGTCTCATAAATATACAAATTGTATGGTATCATAAAAATCTTCGCTTGTCCTTTTTTTCGGGGGCTTGTTAAAGAAATGTCAAATAATTTTAAATTCTTGGAACTACCTTAAACCTGACTTCCATCCACAAACAGGTAAAATAATTAAAACTTGCTTTAAGTAAAATTAATATCACTGAACTAAGTCTTCAAATAAATATATTTTTACAAGATTTTCCAGCCTACAAACAAAAACCAAAAACTACCAACCCTATCTCACAGACAAAGCAACGTATATTGCAATACAAACCTTGCCCTCAACAGAATAGTTCCCTATTTGGCACAGACCATAAACAATAGAAATATAATCATGACGTCATTCTAGATTTCTCAGAATTTGGTTCGGAGTAAATTCGATTTAGCGGTAATCCACTTTATTGTCACACAGTATTCTTGCCTTCATCTCTCGAGGAATGAAGAAATACACATATTTATACGTATCAAATTGCTTTATTTATTATAGAAACTGAAACATTACATAAACATACTGAAATACTCTTACCTACTGTGTGCCAAGGATTGGCAAAGATTTTTGGCATACAACAAAATTAAAAATACTAAATTACTCTCTCTTAATACTATAATTTACACTAAGTATTACCAGGAGCCCAACTCTGCTAATTCAAAATAGCCTCAGTTGTGTGTCGGCAGTGTCAATGGCATTTTTGAAACACTTGATATTCTGCTAAACAATGGCTTAAACTGATTGCGACCAAATGTGTCAAAAAATTATATTGACACTATCATTGACACTCTGCTGACACACAACTGAGTATATTGTAATATCAAAATTAGGTTAACGGAGAAAGTTGAGGCAGATTTTTTAAAAGGAAGTTTTTGAAAAAGGAATTAGTACGTTCTTTATTTGACCAATCTCTTTTCAACTGTTTCAGCGTTCGATTCCGTAATTCAAATGTACAAGCCGTTACGTCACCGATTTGTTATCATCGCAACGCACCACAAAGGAGTCGTTTGTAATTAGAATTCTAATTAAAAAGAACCTTTAATTTCCGACGATCAGCGGAGGCGCGTCTTAGGAAATTTGCATTAGAAAAAAGAACTGCCCCTTCGCCGATTCGCTGAATTCAAATGAGATTTTATTAATTCCGACGACATTTTTTGTCTGTTCCATTTTTAAATAATCATCAGATGTCCGTTAATATTTTTTTTTGTTTATTTCGTTGCTTTAATTTGTTTAATTAAACTTTTTTGGTTTGGTGTAAAATTTTCGGATAACTTTTTTAATTACTTTCCTTCTTAGGTCAGTGACTCCTTTTTATATTTTAACATGAAAGTTTGTGACAGGGTTTGAATTTTTTTGATTCCTTTTTGTTTACTTTGCGGTGTATTTGACCCCTGGGCCTTGATTCTGTAAGTTAAAATAGCCGTGGATATCGTGTCGGTATACTGTCGACAGCAATTTTTGACACATTTGGTATTCTGTAAAAAAATGGCTTGGCTTGATTGGGATCAATGGGGCCACCATGAAGCCACTGAGCCATGGTTGCAAATTTTGGTATTCCGCAAAACTCGTTTTTTGATACATTTTTGACATCGATGGCGCCATCGTGGGGCCACGGAGCCATCTTAGCAAATTTTGGTATTCCCGTAATCAGTGGCTTCATGATGTCGCATCAAAACCGTATTCCCTAATTTATTTGACGTTTTTTTCAATGGCTGTCAACTGTCAAAACTGCATTTGAGCAGACACTGCTATTTTAGCAAAGTCCTTTCAATGTCTCTTCACATTTTATATAGTATCGATAAAAAAACACATAATGTTTCTTTGAATAACAATTCATATCTAGGAGAAAGAAGGTAAAGAAGGAAAAAAAACCTATTCCGATATGTCGTGTGTGTGTCATGTTTGATTTTATATACGTTTGGATTACTCTATCTCCTGCTGCAGTTTTTTCATTGTGTTGGTGTTTACCTACGGACTTTGAATCTTCCTCCTTGTGGACCTTTGCCTGTATACGTTTTGTAGTTATGTAAATACTGTAAACAACACAACTTTCTTTTATATAGGTACTTATATAGATTATTATAAATGTGTAAAAATGTATAAGTATTTCAGAATAAAAGGCTATAGTATTTTGCAATATCTTCCTTTATTTAACACAGTTACTAGCTAGTTTATGAGAGACCCACAACGTACACATATTCAGATAAATAAAACTCAATTGCTTCTTGCAAAATGAAACTACTAAAACAAGACTACACTATAGTTAACAAGAAAAAATTCCTATTAAATAATTTCTACATTCTACTCAAAGTTTAATACCTACAAGTAACATATTTGCTCTAAGATGTTTGTAAGCGATAAGTACCGTATTAATGTAGTTAATCATAACAAATTCTAATATATTAAATAAAACTCAAAAGGAGTTATAGCATTCTGAATGGGTTAATATTCAATACGTTTATTTGCACTATAGGTTTACATTAGGTCACGATAATAGTTTTAGATCAAACAAAATGTGACTACGGCGGCGGCGTCTATTAGTTGGTGTTAAGCCATGCAATGATATTTCTGAAAGCTTTGCAGCAAGCAACTCTATATCTTCTGCCTGAGACAATGTTATTTCAGCAGCTGCCTTCCTCCTGTTGCACTTGTCTTTTCTTTCTGATTTAATTTTTCTTATGAGTTTACTCTTATATTCGTTGTAATTCTGAAAAAGGAATAAATGTTGATCAGAGAGTAGTCTCAGGTTAGTACCTACATTAATATCATATTGTATGAATAATCCTCACTAGTTTTTATGAGTACCTACAGTCTGCCCCTACATTGTTCAGTATCAGGGCGCATTCCTCTCAGAGCCTTTAAGCTAGACTGCGGCCCTCCTTCGTCCTTGTGCACCTTCCTAGTGCCAGGTCAGGGTGGGCCTCCGTATAATCTATCAAGATGTTACCTAAAACAATCAGGTTTTTATAGTAAGAATTGTCTTGAACATTTAAACAACGTAATGATTTGTAAAAAAAAGACTAACTTACTTACTTACCAAAGCAGAAGTAATTTGTTTTTAAACAGTTTTTCTACAATTTCAGTCGCATCTTCCAAATTTCCAATGACTTTCACCGTCAAACATAATGTCAACCAACAAAAAACATGCCACTTTTTTCTTCAAATATATAATTAGCAGTAACATTCGGCTATACAGCCACTAAAAAGAACGAATGAAAAAAACATCATTAAAAAATATGGGTATCAAACGTGTTTAAAAAAGAAAAAAGAATGTCACGATCGACAGGATAGCGGCACCGAAGTTTTAATTTTAGAGACTACCAAAATTTTCTTCAGTGGCTTCATGATGTCGCATCAAAACCGTATTCCCTAATTATTTGACGTTTCTTTCGATAGTTTTTTTAATGGCTGCCAACTGTCAAAACTGCATCATAGCTTTTTGTGTTATTTTCTGAATTAATTCTGTTATTTATGTTTCTGCTACTTTTGTCTTCGGAGTTTTTTAAAATGGAGAGTAATTTTATCAAAGCAGACGGTAGACTTTTATGCTGCAGAACTCGGGAATGTGAAAACTGCTGTGTAAGTATATAATTTACATTCAACTACTAAAGATTTATAGCATTATTTTAGCTACCATTGCGAAAAACAGCTTCATTAGGTACCTAACTTACTTGTTCTTTGTTTTAGGGGTGGAAGAGAGTCGTACGGTGACGATGCCATTGGTTACGTGCAACTGCGTCGCGAGTCTGGCGTCTGCACACTTAAATGCAAGATTTGTCCAGAACACAAAGTGAAAGCGGGTTCTTACAATGTGACAATGGTTGTAGACGAGAACAAAGAGGAAATTGTAAGCTGCCAATGTTTAGACTGCACAGCATCAGCTGGCGGTTGCAAACCTGCTGTTGCTTTCCTAATGTGGTCTCACAGAAGAAGCGAGGAGCCTTCTTGCACAGAGGTGGAGTGCTATTAGAAGAAATCAAAACTTTCCCATGTTGGAACCACATTGAAGTTTGTAACAGTGGAACAACATTGCAATAAAGAAGCTTTGACTTCAGACAGTAGTGCAAGTTCTGCTAAATGAGTACCTTCAAACAATAAAAGATAGAAAAGTAATGAACTGTGAATTAGTGCGCTGCAAATGTACCTAACAAATTTAAAAAAAGCATATTTGTGCGTTGCACATCCAGACTTTGAAAAAACAAAGAAAGTGGATGTTGTTCCAGTTATATTTAATGAACAATATTTAAATTATTTATTTATTTCACCTGAGTTATTTTGGAAAAAAAATATCTGTCCCATATTATTCATAATCGTAATAATAATAGGTACCTATGTATTTGGTAACGGTACCATTATGGACCATACACCATTGTGTCTTTGCTAACTATTTAAGTAATTAAAATATTTTTAACTTCTTATTGTTTCCTTTTTACATAACACCATTCAGATAGGTATGTCAATATCATACAATAAATAACTATTGTTCATTGAAACCAAGTTAATTTATTCACTGACAGGACTAACTAATTTGAGTGCACATCCTAACAAGTAAAGATTGAAAAATTAGTTTGAAGTAGAGCACTTTCTACATTTCAGTGCCTATGAATTTGTTAGGTACTTACATACATACTAGGATATTATAGGTAACTTAGTAATCTTGGGTCATTTAACTGTCTTCCAAAAGTAATAAACAAAGCTACCAATTCCTATCAAGGATTAGGTAGGTAGTTCATTAGAGAGATTTTTTATTAGAAAAATAATAAATGCTGGATTTATTTAACAAATAACATATATTTCAAATAACTAAAACTAAAGGTACATAGGTACATTTTAATGCCCATCATTTTCCTTATTTTATAAGAGAGTCCTGTGTGTTGATCAGAGCACAAGCTTTAACGATAACATCATCAAGTACTCGTAGAATGTTTTTGTTGATAACATGATATTGTTTTAACATGTGGAACTCTCTTAATCTCCTTATCACTCGTTCTATATGAATTCTTAAACTAGCTATAATTTTCGTTTGCCTTACTTCTTTTTTTGTTAGCTTTGACCCTGCTGGGACACTTGGTGGTCTAAGCAATTTAATTCCCTTTGCATTCAGTGTTTGCTCAACATGCTTAAATCCCCAGTCAGCTGGAACATAATTACCTGGACCTAATAAATCTAAAAAGTCACAATTTTGTAATATTGTAACATCAGTGGCCCATCTCCCAAAACCAGGTGAAATGTAATTGACCTATCCATTTAGAGTACATGAAATCAAATATTTTACTGTACCTATTACCTTTTTTATAATCAGACCAAGTAAGTGCTTGGAAAAGGGCTTTAGGTGGCTTATGAATATCAATTTCTAAACAATCAATTATACAGCTGACATTGTAAAAAATATGGCGAAATGAAATGGGTAGTGGCTTTTTAGTTGAAACTACATCTATATTCACAATATAACTTCATAGCACATTAGCAATCAAGGGTATATTTTTTTAAAATAATTTACTAGCATATGACAGAGATAATCCAAAATTATCTTCAAGTTCTGAAAAAGTACTCCCTAATCATTTTTTTTTTAAGACAAAGCAAAATATGTTCATGTGGTATACGGATACGTTTATGAATCAGGTGTACTAAAAAATATGAATCTTCAGAGATTCCAATGTACATCATAGGTTTTCTATGAATAAGGCGCAAAATATGCTGCAAACACTGTATTTTATGAATATCTTCGTTGGTTTCTGCTATGGTTGTACCCGAGTTGGAAACAATAGATGAAGAAGGTGCATATGATGATGAATCTGGCTGTTTTGGAACCTCTACATTTTCACTGTCTGATTTATCTTCATCAATAAACCCAATTCTCCTATTAATTCAGTAAGACCCCTTTTTGATGGCTTTATTACATTACTGCACTGTTCCATCTTAAATGGAGATGTGTAACTTGTAATAGTTGACAATTTATAAGGAGAAAGTGCGACATCTTTGGACACCATTGTTGTTGGTAAAGCTTTACTTCTATAATGCAATTTTTCCTTAAATTGGACTGCCTTTTCAGCTGTGATGTAAATTGATCGTTTTCGGTTGATGTAAATTGATCTTTTCTTGGTGGTGATTCTGTAAAGATAAAAAAATATGAATACTTACATATCATTATAAAATAATTTAGGAAGCTTGGCTAATACAGTCTGGCTTGACAACAACAATATCGCATAAGGACTTTATATTCCTCTGTCATGTCTATAGTTTTCAAAGAAATTGATTCACGAGTTTGAAGCACTTGTTTATTAACTTACACAGATAGTAGCATCTAGGTAGAGAAATAAACTAAGTACCTATAATAGGCATACATAATGAAAAATCTCACATCGCTTTATTTTTGGATATGTAGATAATATAGAAGTTCACATACCTGTCGTTATAGGAGTTTCAATAAAAATTTCAGGCGCACTTTCAATAGGTTGAGATTCTTCCTCTTTTCTAATGAGCTCTAGAAGCATTTCAGTTTTTGTCTTTTATGAATGTTCGCCGAGAAGTACTACTTTTATCAGACGTTATTTTCCGGCGATCTGGTTGGCAATCAGATTTAGAAGGCGTTGCTCCATCGATCAATGCATTTAAAAAAAAATTCCTTTTTATATTGACTATAGTTAGCAATATCTTGCTCCATCTGTAACAAAATAACAAAGTTATAAGCTAACCTCAAAACCACAACATACTTTAGTACCTTTTATCACTTTAGTACAATAATCTTTTATCTCTAGGTATGTTAACTTACATTGAAGTGGTCTTCACAGGAAAAAGTAGTTGATCTATAAGACATATTCCTAGGATCCATGCGGGCAAGCTGCAACCACTTTTTACGAATTTTCAAATTTTTTGGTAAACAGTTTTTCGGGTGTTTTGGAGAATTAGATTACACCACTTATAAAGTCATTTTTACACCACTTATAAAGTCATTTTAGTGGATAAATACACGAATAAACACAAAATAAACACCAACAAGTTATCACAAACAATGTCAAAACAACGCTGACAATGACAACTGACAGCGACTCAGTGTTGCCATACAACAAGAACTAAAAATCTGTACATTCGACAGTAAAATCCGTACAAATTCCGTACGTAAAATAAATCTGAAACTCCGTACGAAATCCGTACAATAAAAAAAACAAATTCAATAGCAAGAATTATTTATACATGTATAAAAGGGGGTACGGTTTGTGGTATCTGTCTCTTAGAAGGAAACACGGTTTTATAACTCGAGTTTGGGTTTAATGTTTCCACAACAAACTTGTAAATAAAACTATAAAAATTAAGGTTATTACACAGTTAAAGTACACTCACAGTTTCTTAACACGGAAAAAAAAAACGTATAAGTGGCGAGTTCGCGACAAACTCTCTCTCACAAACTCCCGGAGGTAACAACGAAAAACAAATCTCTTGGTTTTAAAACAAAATAACAAAACGATTTTAAATTCAAAAATAGAGCGAATGACAAAGCAAACGACAATAAGAACGTACGACAAAAAGAGTGAACGTCTCGCCACGCATACATACTCCTTAGTCTAAATAACGTTGGGGCTTACGCAAAGGGCGCCGGGGTGCCACATATCGATAGCGGCAGCGGCGGCAGCACCTCACGGAGCGGAGACGGCGGCGCACGGGCCCCCATAGCCCGCTCAACAACCGCGTCCTCGACGCTCCGCGCCTTCTTTAACAGCTCCGCAAAGCTGCACACGGCGTCCCGATCAATCCGCTCCCTGATGCGAATGTCAAGGAGCCCGAAGACCATGTCCAATTGGACCCTCTCTGACAGGTCACCCTCGGGGAGCTTCGCCAGCAGGGCCCTCGCCCTTGCGACGAAAAGGTCTGTTTTTAAAGAGCCCTGTGTCAAAGAAAACAAATCTTTATAGATGCGAAAAGGTGGGCGACGCTCTCCAAACGCATATCGGAGCTGGTCTAGCGCCTCCTGCCAAGACCGGACAGTAGGCTTGACTCCCTGCCACCACGTCCCTGCGTCCCTGGACAGCAAGAGGGCCAGACCCTTCAGCGCCGTCTCGTCCGCGATGTTTGTGGCCTCCTTGTACACGACCACCGCATCCACAAAATTTTCTACGGACTCGCCATCGCCACCCGAAAACCTCGCCTGGCAGCGGGCGAAGTTAGCGCCCGCACCAGACACCGCAGAGTCGGCAACAGAAACCGGCGTCGGCTCCCGGCGGCTCTCCCGCATCTCCTTGATGAGGCGCGAGCAAAACTGCGCCTGGGAGGACTGGAACGCCTCAATCCACCGACCAACGTCGGGATGAGGCGCACCGGTTTCGTGAAACTGCTCATCGCCACTTGCGTCGTCCGACTGTGCTGCACGTGTACGCGGCATTATTTAGCCAAACTCGAATAAGTACCTACACAACTTTGAGACAGAAAAACCCGCGTTGGGGCGCCAGTATAAAAGGGGGTACGGTTTGTGGTATCTGTCTCTTAGAAGGAAACACGGTTTTATAACTCGAGTTTGGGTTTAATGTTTCCACAACAAACTTGTAAATAAAACTATAAAAATTAAGGTTATTACACAGTTAAAGTACACTCACAGTTTCTTAACACGGAAAAAAAAACGTATAAGTGGCGAGTTCGCGACAAACTCTCTCTCACAAACTCCCGGAGGTAACAACGAAAAACAAATCTCTTGGTTTTAAAACAAAATAACAAAACGATTTTAAATTCAAAAATAGAGCGAATGACAAAGCAAACGACAATAAGAACGTACGACAAAAAGAGTGAACGTCTCGCCACGCATACATACTCCTTAGTCTAAATAACGTTGGGGCTTACGCAAAGGGCGCCGGGGTGCCACACATGTCTTTATTAATTTTTTTAATCATATCATTATCAACATTCAAATCAAAACATGGCGTATTTCCTAACAATTGTTTAGTATGCAGAAGCGTATCGATTGTCTCTGTTGAGAGTTGATTTCGTTGTTTTGTTTTTATTAAGTTAATAGCAGAGAAAATACGCTCAACTGCTGCGCACACAGCAATACTTTATTCACTTTAAGAAAGAACAATGCGTGTAATGAGCGCGTTATGCCAAAACAATAACCACAACAACAATGGATTTATAATGTATCTCTTTCGTTCATTCATGTCAGTCGTGTATCATGCTCCCTCTGTCAGACGAAACGAAATATGTTGCGGTAATTCCCGATCATAGACAATCAGTTGTCATAGACAAGTTATTGTCTAGAATGGGGAATTACTTACTCAATAATATAATTTATGAGATGAGGGAAGTGAAAAACTATCGAAATCGACATAGATATTCACTTTTATTTTTGAAAGCGTGCTACATTTTATTTATAATGTGTAATAATTAAAAATCCGAACACAAATCCGTACGCCATTTCTCTCCGTACGTAATACCCCAAATTCCGTACGTGTACGGACAAATTCGTACATACGGCAACACTGCAACGACTCTATCTCATTCAAATATTTGGTAAGCAGTGACATTCGACTATACAGCCACTAAAAAGAACGAATGTAAAAATAAATCATTAAAAAATATGGGTATCAAACGTGTTAAAAAAAAAAGCAAAGTCACCATCGACAGGACAGCCACACCGAAGTTTTAATTTTAGAGACTACCAAAATTCAGTTCAGTGGCTTATCGGTGTCGGTGTCCATATCCTTACACTGAAAATAACAAGAAATTACAGAATCGAGGCCCTGTTAATGCCGACTTAAAGAATTAATTTTAGATTGAAGCTTTCTTTTACACAATACCTACCTACTTACAAAAAATGTGGTAAGTTTAAGATACTTCGACGTTGGTTCGCTTAGTTTGACGTTTCGGCTATGGACAAAACGTCAAACTAAACGAACTAACGTCGTACTATATATAAAACTATTTTTTTATATGCGAGATCGAGAATTAAATATGTTTTGCTAGAATTTGAACCTTATCATTAGCTAGTAGCAACTTACAAACGTGCATATTACAACACATCTTTTATAATCGCATTTCTTTCAAACCTCACAAGGAATAGTAAAAAAATATAACTTCCCAGTTTCATTCCCGAAACTGTGTATTCAAATCACAGAGACGCAATAAAAAAATGTTAGTTTGACGCGGGTGCGGGGTAAGAACACGAAACTTTCTGATTTATAGACGCTCAGATCTCGGTTGAAGCCTGTTGTAGTTTCTACGTGGACTGAATATGGTTAAAGTCGAAGGCATACTGTAAGCGGGGAATCATCCCTCCATAGTTTCCCCAAGTCTGCTAATTTAAAATAGCATTTGTGTCTTGGCAGTGTCAATGGCATTTTTTGACACATTTAGTCTCAATCAGTGTCGGATATTGTTTAGCAGAATAACAGCTAACAAAACGCGCGTTTTGGTAGCGGAAAAAAAACGCGTACGCTTCGCAAACGCGCCTACATCTGCAATGTCTCTGAAACCACACCTTTATTTGAACCAGTAGGTAGAAATTATTTGAAACGACCTAGAACTGTTTCCTATTTGTTCCCTAAGTTTATTTATTTACAAACTTCTGACATTGATATGTAAAGACTTGGCCTTAATTTAATGTTGTCCTATTTTGTAAGTTACGTGTGGGGAATATTTATCTACTGTTTGTTGGTTTGATAAATTGATAGTTTATTTCATTATTAAATTTTGTTTACTGATATAAAGGCACTAAAGACACAGAACCTTTATCAGAGGGAGCTCCGTCGTCGTCAGATATAACGGACAAGGAGATTGACATTGAATCCGATCTTAACACACACATTAACCACTGAAAATTACTTACAATTAATTTATTAAAATTTATAAAATTAATTGTAAGATTAATTAATATTATTTAGTTTTATTATTATTAAATATTTATTTATTAAAATTATTTATTAATTGTAAATATAAACGTTCATCTTATTTTATTCATAACGAAAACCATGACATTATGACTTATGACAGTCTCTGGCGCTATTGTCAGTGTCAGCGTTACGTTTAGGAATCAACTTAAATTACACACTTTATCCAAAAATTCGTAAATCGATTAAGTATTCGAATTATAATTACTAGCAACTAAATCGATACGCTGCGCCGACAGATATAGTACATATAAGTAAGTTATTTCGATTTTAGTAAATAAGATACTGACTAGAGGTTAAACGCGACTTCGTACGCGTAAATCGTCATATCTAACGTCATAGAAAACACACATAATATCTTAAATTTAAAAATATCTTAAAACATAGCCAATGCATAATTCTGATGTTCAAGATACAATATTTTAAAGTTTCATTAGAATCTGTTTAATAGTTTTTGTGTGAATGAGTAACAAACATCAATGCATCATCATTTTGGATGAATGAGTAATCAGCACCGTATGTATTAGAAACTTACTTATAGTATACTAGCTGTCCCGGCGAACTTCGTCCCGCCTTAGAATGAACTTTATTGTGTAGGAATAAAGTTCAAATTGACTCTACATTTTAGTAAGAAAACATTTGTATGGGAAAAAGAAAAGGTCTGTTTTTAGGGCTTTTCCGGCAATTATTTGAATTTTTCTCACCGTTTAGACCCACCCTGGACTACGACAAACATTTTAAAACCAAAATGAGCTCAATCGGCCCAGCCGTTCTCGAGTTTTAATCAGACTAACGAACAACAATTCATTTTTATTTATATAGATATACATACCTAACTACTTAAACAATCTTTTAATTAGCCTTTTTATTACTTATCATAAAACATAACCAGCATGAAAACGCCCTCATACTAAAACCCTTCTTTTGTAATTATAACCCTACAAAAAGCCGAAGGTAAAGTAAATCAATACAAAGCTTCAGATAAGCGTATTCTAAAATTATCGCGTATTATCCTCGCTTTACCCTTGGTCCTAATTTTTGAAGAAATAGGCCGGTGACTCTACCACAGATTGCTAAATAGTTACTAACATAAATTGAAATAATGTTCTCTGACAGTTACATACCGCCATCTATTCTAAACTAAGAAACAATTGTACAATGTACATGATACGGTGAGTGTTAAACATTTTTAAATCATGGTTATGTTGGTACGCCATTTCCGTCACATTTGGGAAACCTTATTGTTGTTGTTGTTGTTGTTTCAGCTTCTGGACGTCCACTGCTGGACAAAAGCCTCCAAGGATCACCACAACGACTGGTCTAGCGCTGCCCACATCCAACGGCTTCCAGCGACCTTAACCAAGTCGTCAGTCCACCTTGATAACTAATAGGAGAAAAAGTCGCGGGAAGCCCCGCGACTTTATTATTTTTTGACATATTTAGTCGCAATCAGTGTCAGCCATTGTTTAGCATTATACCAAATGTGTCAAAATGCTATTGACACTCTGCCGACAGCAACACACAACTGAGACTATTTTAAATTAGCAGACTTGGGCCCCTGGTGGTCTGAGCTGAGCGTATAACGATGAAATAGAAGAAGAGTGAAGTTGCTTTGTATATTATTCTATTAATTGATTCTCATTATTTTTGGACCATTTTCTACCTGTTACGTTATGGTATCTACACACCAAAGCCGCCGGCTTTCTTGACAGCTGCCATTCGTATGACGTAAGGCCGCCGGCCTAGCACGGCGGCATGCCGGCGGCTTTGGTGTGTAGACAGCATTACAGTTAAATCTCGCCAATGAATACGGCTCGGCGCAAATGAGCCACTGACGGCCGCTGTTGCACGCTACCGCCACAAATTTAAAAACAAGCAAGCTTGAAGCGAGCGTGCGAGTGAGCGAGCGAGCACTACTGTAGCGAGTCACCGCCACTGGCTACACGTGTGCGGCGCCGCCATACAATTCATATGAAAAAACGTGTTAGGTGGCTTTGTGGTCGGTGGCTCGTTTGCGCCGAGCCTACGCGTCTCACGCAATTTATCCACTCCCTCAAAAACTTATACTAGAGCTGTTCCCTCGTATAATTAATCAGTAAAGTTAAGCTGGAAGATGCGGGCTCTATCATCCTTTAGGAACGCATTCTGATAACTTTAGATTGAGGCCTTGGTATAATTAATTAATGTTAGAATAAATAGGATAGAGTTTTCAGGAGTTTTAGTTTGAATTTCGAAGATTTATGAGAAGGAAAGGAAGGTTTGGTTATGGTGTTAAGTAGTTCTTTTTTTAACCGACTATAAAATAAAAACAATCCAAGTAATATGAGATGGTTCTCAATTCGGCTGTTTTTTAATTCAATAAGTTTTTTGGACCCTAAACATAGTACTACAGTGACATGACAATATTCAAATACATACAGTAAATATATGATATTAAAACTAAAATGATACTAATCGAAAAAAAAAAAAGTTTTTTTGAGGAGGTTAGTGTCACCACTAAAACTACTAGTATTTTTTCTAATTTGTTTTTTAGATTTTTAAGGGGTCTAATGCGGTTTCACTCATACTTGAAGGTATTTATTATTGACAACTAAAAGAAACTAGAAGTATGTTTAGATCGTAGCAAGGAAAGTGGTCTCTAATGCTATCTACACACCAAAGCCGCCGGCTTTACGACATACGAATGGCAGCTGTCAAAAAAGCCGGCGGCTTTGGTGTGTAGATACCATAAGGGTCTCTGAATACCCCGGAAGGTGGAAAAGAAGCGTAACAGATATGTAAATATTATTGACAGCACATAACCATAAACGACATAACCCAAAAAGCAAACGAACCGTCAAAACACGTTACAAACAACTCCAAAAAAGCCGTTAACGTTAAAATTCCCGAAAAAAAAACCCTCATATTTTTTTCTCTCCCCAAATAGGCTACAAAGGCCCTTTCAGCGGTCTTCTGATGTTTTTTAAACAAATTCTTTTTAACATGAAGAAAGTACCTATCAACAATGATGAAACGGCGGCTTTCAACCCATATTTTCATTTTAAGGTACTTCGTATCTCTTTTGTAGCGAAACTCTGTTAATTTTGATGATTTTCTTTTGAGTTCAGATGTGTTTTTGGTTTAGTGTTAATAACTTCTTAGGCAGTTTAAAGGAAATTTATGTGAATGAGGTTAGAATTAAATTTATCATTTTTATACTTATATATTTATTGTAGGTAAAGTGACTATCCTGCCTTCTTGCTTTCACTTCTCTCTCTGTGGGGTATGTAGGAAGAAATTTATTTTAGAAGTATGCTGTACAGTCAGCATCATAAGTCGATTAACACATTCAAATTTTCAAAAGTAAATTACACCCTTATTAGACGTAAAACATTACTTATTTTCTTTATTTTGAACCTTATTGGATGTTCATTTCACTCTGGAGTATTTTTGCTAAGCGATTTTTGTCTAATAATGGTGTATTTTACTTTTGAAGATCTGAATGTGTTCATCGACTTATGATGCTGACCGTACCTTTTGTATAACTTATCTTTTTTCTGTCTCTATGTACTATCATCTTACAATAAACTGTTAAATAAATAAAAACTTATTACATGAATGATTACTACTCGAAAGTCTTCTATAAACTAGTTGTACTCCAAAGGTTGTCTGAAAGAGATCACTTTTAGTAATAAGGTCGCCTTTATGCTACAGTTATAGTTACAACTATTGGCTTTATCTCTTTGTGTGCAATTAAGTATTTCTATGTATCTATGTAAAGTTACATATTTTTACATTGATTTTCACATGAGCCATGAAACATGCGGCAAAACCGAAATTTAAATATTCCTGCCAGATTCCATTTTGATTTGTTTACTTAACTTGCATCGCCCTGTACATACGCTATTTGCATTATACGATCGCATTATGTCAAATAGCGTGTCTCAGAATGTCATAAAATCTAATTTGCGAACTGTACGTGCTGCGACTCGGAAACCGTTGAAACAAATGTGTTTTGGAAATTGATGTTTGTTTTGAATACTATTTTGATGAAAGATCTAGTTAGATTATGTATTGTTGAGCATAATTTAAATAATGTGAATTATTACAACTTACTAATAAGTTCCTATGATTTGATCTAAACCAAATCAGGGAATTGTTAACACAAGGCCAAGTCAGGAGTACCGAGGATTATTTACCAGAATAATGTAAATTGACATTACAACTTTTTAGATCAAATCGGGGACTTGTTAAGACAAGGCCAAGTCAGGAGTACTATAAACCGACTAATGAATGTGGATGAAGTGAAAGAAGTGTGTTTGGATGAAAATGTTACGTAAACTTCAAATACATTAAACCGACTTGCATATTATAAGGCCCCTGATGAATGTGGATGAAGCGAAAGAAGTGTGTTTGGATCGTAGCAAGTAGAAAAAAGTGGTTTCTACTCACCCGATGGGAGAAAGGTGTGACTGAGGCGTGAGTAACGTAAACTCTATGGCAGTACCTACTATTTAAATAAAAGTTATAAGGTAAAATACTATACCTGGATAACCTATAAAGTCGGAGGTACAGACAAACAAATCGCATTGATTTGTTATTAGCTTGGCTCGCTTCCAAACAGCTACATTTAACTTTTCCTCAATCTATTTCTGCATCTTTAGGTCTTGAAGAACGTTTTATTTTGAAGAAGAATCTTTTTATTTAAGTGCTTGTGTACAGGGGCCCAAGTGTGCTAAATTACAATACTCGCAGTTGTGCGTCGGCAGAGTGTCAATGGCATTTTTTGACACATTTGGTATTCTGCTAAACAATGGCTTACACTGATTGCGACCGAAAGTGTCAAAAAATAACATTGACACACTCATTGACTCTCTGCCGACACACAATGAGGATATTAAATAAGCAGACTTGGGCCCCAGGTATAAAGGCCAAAACACACCGGATGCGTATGCGTAGACGTATGCGTACCTCTGAGTTGCAATATATGGAATTGTCACCGCTTGCGTAACGTAGACGTACACGTCGACGTGACGCGTAGCCCGGTGTCACATCGGGTTAGACCATAACTACGCGCGTGGTTGCGCCGTGCTTTTGTCTACGTTACCCATATGCATCCGGTGTGTTTCAACCTTAAATGTAAACCGGATGAATATTGCAGAGGTTTTTTCACCCAAACTGCCACTCCTCGATTTTTATTATTATTTATTCTACACCCTTTCCCAGTCAGCCGTCCCACATATTTTATAGCCAATAAAACGGGACAGCAGATCAGTATGCCATAAAGCGACAGTTCATCGATTTGACTACATAAATCACTTATAAACAATATTCATGGGTGAACTGAAAAAACTGGTTAAGTTAGAGTCAGATTTACGTACAAAGGGTTCTGTACGTAAATCCGGTGTTTTTTCCACCGACAAGAGCGACGCTCTCAAATATGATGAATTGGGTCCCATTTTGTACATTTTATAGTTGTTGTGTTGTCAGCTTGTGGACGTCCACTGCTGGACAAAAGTTCATAGGAATAAAGCAAAGCATACAACTTTTTGAATTTTTCTTGTCCTAAATAAACAAACTCATTAAGTACAGACTTAGTTATTAAACGCTGTTCAAATTTTGAATAACTTCGGAAAGAGGCAAAACTTACTTTCATCATCATTATGGCAGCTCGTGGACGTCCACTGCTGAACTAAAGCCTCCCCCAAGAATCTCCACAACGACATATCCAACGGCTTCCCACGACTTTCACCAGGTCATCGGTCCACCTTGTCGGAGGTCCTCCCACATTACGTCGTCGGGAACCCTAAAAATGAACTATATTCCAAAACGGGAACCATTCGAAATCCACCCATGCATTTATTCATGAATTGTCTCGATTGGCTACTATTGTCATTTCATTCGAAACATCCATATTTTTCACTAGCCAAAACCCTTATCCCACGAAAATACAGTCTAAAATCTTTTAGCTGGCGTGAAAGATAACTTGGCAAATCATAAAGAAGTTTACGAAACGATTTTGCAGTGAAAATAACTCTTTTTCGAAAGATTTAAAGTTGGAATTTGAATATTTTCGATGTATAATGTAATTTTGTTTCGTGTTTTTGAGGGTACCTAGTTTTTTAGTGAATTCGCTCGGACACGTCGGAAATCTTAAGTTAAAGGAAAATAGGTGCTTTGAGACTTTTTACGAGTTTTCTACGTGCTTTTGTTCTAAAACCTTCTTTATTTCGTATTTTCTTGTTTTTCATAAGTATTTAAAAGAAAGAAAGTCTAGTCTACTAAAAAAAGTATAATTGAACTATCTTAACCGTCAGTGACCCACCGCTGGGCAAAGGCCTCTCTCTTCTTTCTCTACGATTCTGTAAAGAAAGGAAAAATAGATAACAAAACTTATAAATTACATGCATATCTGTCACGCTTCTTTATTACCATCGAGATAGGTAGAGACTAGATCCCTCCACTTGCTGCGAACCAAACACAGTCTCTTCGCTTCATCCACATTCACCAGTTGTCACATATAAATAAAAAAAAAACGGTTGTCTGTAAAGTCGGTTTACTGACGATAGTTGAACGTGACAACGTCATTAATGCTGCCGAACGCGGTCGATTGTGCCTCTTTGTCGCCCGATCCGTGCTCTCGCTTGCACTTCAAGCCTTAAATGGAACGCCTCAGAGCGAGGTAACGCCGCATGAGTCATGTTTTTTCGTGCGTGCAGCCGGCTTCATCGAATTATAAGACGTTGTCACGTCAAAAATAAAGCATAAAACCTACCCCATACAAACGTACCTATGATACTACCTTGCATCACGTACGATTTGCAAATTTTACGGTACTTTTGTTAGATAGGTACATAATTTTTAAACGTAGCGTATTATCGGTCGGCTACGCCAGAACAGGCCTATAGAAAAAACCCTCGACCGTTCACACTCAACCGAAATGTATCGTTAATATAACAACACATTTTAGATGCAATCACTATATAAATACAAACGTTTGTTTGTTTGTAAGCAAGGTCTGTTACCCGCTGAGAACTTTACTTGAGATCCATCAATCGGGCGGGTTGCACCGAAATTGTTAACCAGACGTTTGCTTAACACTGGTTAATGCGAGGCTAGCAATCATTTATTATTTTTTAAAGTAGGTTTATATTTGAAACACCTTTATGTACCTACTTTACTTATTTATTTAATAGTTCATTGTAAGAAGATATAACAAAGAGACAGAAAAGAAAAGAGAAGTTATACAAAAGGTACAGCATATTTTTAAAAGAAATTTCTGCAAATCCCACAAAGAGAGAAGTGAAAGCAAGAAGGCGGGACACTACTAGGCTACTTTATTGTAACACGAATAAATACTTATTAAATGGCATCGAACATATTTGTATGGAGCCTGGTATAGTAAAATTTTCAGTATCACTTAGACTCAACATCCCCTATTCCAGCTAGTGTATGGAGAAAAAAAAGTTGGCGGCCACTGATGAAACTTACGTCAATCGATGTTAGTTTCATCAGTGGCCGCCGCAAAATTTTTACTATACCAATTAGGTTAGATGCTCTTTGAATAAAAGATTCCAAATTCTACTCAAAAAAGTATTTCTCATGCGGCTTTCCTCCACAGTTCTCTTCACTCTTTTGACATTCCTTTTCCAGCATCATTTAACATTATTAATTATTTTTAGAACAGTAATAAATAAAAATAAGTCTTACATCTCCATCAATATCGTGCAACCAAGCCACAGCTAAATAAAGACAGATGGCCACATTTCCTATGGCACGATCAAGCTGTGGGCGAGCTCAGTAAACGTCGATACCAGCAGACTTAACTTGTTTAACTCTGATTTACGTGACTGTGGCTTTTCATTTTATTGAATGCTGTTTTAAGTATCACTAGAGGCTGTTGTGGCTTTTTTCGCACATGTTCTCTTGGAAAGTTTCAAAAAAAGAAGTCAAAATATATTTATTTCATATGCACAAAAAATGCTCTTGAAACCGTTACAAAGTAAGATTTTTTTAAAGCTAGCGCTATTACGTTTACATATCATCATATCTTTGTTTATATGTAACTTCAAATATAACATTTTTGTTATTCTGATGTGTAATCTTCAATAGTGTAAAGTTTCATCAAAATCAGTTTAGTAGTTTTGGCGTGAAAGAGACACACACCATGTCAAAATTTTTACACCGATAGATGAATGGATGTGAAGTTATTTGCACGTGCTTCAAAAAAGGTCAAAGCTCAATCATACGAGCAAAAGACGTGCGTAGAGAAAGTGCGTATAAAACTATGAGGAAGGAATATAAGGAGTGGCACCATTTTTTTTTTCATATACTAATGAGTTTATGACAGCGTGCCAAGGTTAGCGCAAGTTTTTCATAGTTTTCTTGGTAGATGACCTGTCAAACTATAAGAAATTCTATACAAAAAGGTAGCCATTTTGCGCCAGACCAGGCACGCAAATCCAGATGTTATGGCACCTCCTTAAAAAACGCTTACCTGAAAACGCCCTTGTTGTGTGTGGGTTTTTTTTTTTTCAATTCATGTGTTTACAAAGTCGCGGAAAGCCTGTAGGACTTTATTTTTATCCCTTGTGTAACAATTTACTATTTTCGTACACTTTAAACAACAATTTCCCTAATCGCGCGAACGGTAAACTAAACAAACAGCGGCTAGGAATACCTTCGTCAGCCACTTGGCAATATTGCTGGCTAATCCATCTTTATTTGTCACTGGCTCGTGATCTATGACCGCCTCTGTACATTATTAGGTTGGTAGCTTAGATGTGGTTGTTTTTTGATGCGGTATCGCTGTGATTAAAATAAATCTAAAGTAGATGCGTATCGTGTGCTTTATATTTCATTTAATATTGGGCACTTATAGTATCTACACATCAAAGCCGCCGGCTTTTATGACAGCTGCCATTCGTATGACGAAAAGCCGTTGGCCTAGCCCGGCGGCTTGCTTGCATGCTTGCGGCTTGCTTGCATGCAAGCGGTTTGCTTGCTTTCATACTGCTTGCATGCTCGTGTGGTCTTTACAGCGACTTTAAACAAGAGAAGTTACCAAATTGTGCCGGAGATCGTGACTAAAGAGGATTATTTTACTGAACAATGGAACAATCATCATTATTAAATTTAAGAGCGTCTATACGGGTACAAAATACGAGCATATTACCGCATCTACCCTCAAACATGTTCATGAGAAGAACGTGTAAACATGTAGAGATACCGAACTGTATCAAGTGACCCCTTTTGAACTGAAACTGAGGACAATACAGTAGATACTTCACTCTTTATGTTCATTTTACTTGTACTTTAAAGATTTTAAAAGGGAAAAAAGACATAGAGATATTTTAGTTCGTCAATAATTTGTGTGTAGAGTTTTATGTTCTTAAGTACGGTCGGCATCATAAGTCGATTAACACAATCAGATTTTCAAAAGTAAAATTCAGTATTATTAGTCGAAAAAAGCTTAGTAAAAATACTCCAGATTTAAATGAACATTCAATAGGGTTCAAAAATAAGGAAATTAAGTGAGGTTTCGCGTCTTATAATGGTGTATATTACTTTTGAAAATCTGTTTATCAACTTATGATGCTGACTGTACCAGTTTTACCAGCTACAGATAAATTTAACTGACAGATAAACCTATGTCTATTTCATTAAACATGAAGTTTTAAGGTGCGTACAGACCATGTAACATGTTATTTAACTTGTGTTTTATAACACGTCCACACTATGTAACCTTGTTATTCAACATTGCAACATAAAATAATACTGTACACATTAGAATAACAATGCAATATAACAATGTTATATAACCATTGTCGTTTGTCGTTCTTCAGTACAATCCACGCGATCAAAGTTATATAACATTGTTGTACATATCAATAACATGTTACTGTACCATGTTTTATGACATTCAGTGTCCACATTATGTAAAACATGTTATATAACAATGTTAAATAACATATTATGTTACATGGTCTGTACGCACCTTTTGACAGAGACACGTATAAAATATCTGTCAGATATATTTTATCTAAAGATGGTAAAATAGTCCATAAAATATCGTATACCTACACACATACCTATATCTGTCACGTCTCTGTCATCCTTGTAGGTAAGGATCACATTGCTGTACTATATTTGATTTAAACACACTTTTCTCGTTTCATCCACATTCATCAGTCTTGTTATACACGCACGTCAAGTCTCCGATTTGATCAAGATACGACAATAGACCTAATATAAGTATCTATAACATTAATTTCACTGGGCTGCAATGAAATCCTCCTTTAAAAAATTTTGTCAAAAATATGACGATCCAAATGTTCTTAATCTATCCCCGTTGGTCAATTTTTTTCATCACGTCTAGATTTTTCGATATGAATTTTTTTTTATATTTCAAAAATTTGGATTTTTATTTTTATTTTTTTATTCATCAACGTTACAAACAGTAAATACACTTACAAAATAAATTTGAACGAGTTGTAAGAGGAAGAAGGTGTTTTTTATGGTAGTAAATACGCGCATGCGCAGTATTCATTAAGACGTGACAGCAGTTGAGTGAAAATTTGTCGTTTAATTGGAATTTTTATAGGACCGCAGATACGTGAGCTAATAAAGGATGAAGTTTTTCTTTTGAAGTTGAGCAAAGCTGAAAAAAGAGCTTGGGTGGCGTTTGTGGAAGTGTGTCATAATTTCCTTGGGAACACAAAAAGTGACAACTACCAAAAAATCATTCAGGAGCTTATTTCTGCTTACAAAGCTTTGGGATGCAATATGTCACTCAAGATTCATTTTTTGCATTTGCATTTAGATTTCTTTCCTGACAATCTTGGAGCTGTATCAGATGAACATGGTGAAAGGTTTCATCAGGATATAATGCAAATTGAAAAACGCTACAATGGAAAATGGTCAGCAGCAATGCTTGCTGATTTCTGTTGGTCAATTCGCCGAGAAACTCTAATGGAAACTATGAAAAGGAAAAAAACTACTAAATAACTTAAATTTTACCGCTAAGTATATAATAATATAACTGACTAATATTTATTAGTTTTGTGACTATAATGCAGGATTTTTTGCTGTAAAACTCAGACTGCCATATTTTTTCTTTGCTTTATATTAATGTATACTTTGATAATATTGTTTTTTGATTAAATATTTATATGATATTTAAAATCTACGTGTGGTACTCATTTGTACGTCAGATTCCGTGTTTAGAGCATAAAATAAGATGGATTCATGCATAAAAACAAGAAGGATAAAAAAAAAATTTTTTTTGCAGACCAGTGATTTCAGCGTACACCAGCCACTCTGACTGTTTAAACCGCGGCTAGCTTTATTTTTATAATTGCTCCGTTTTTAAAGAAGTACCTACATTAAACTTAAATATTATTAATAATTTGTTAATTTGTACCATACAAATTAACAAATTATAGGTACATTTCTGTGGGAGACGAATTATTCATATCTCTCACATACACCCGTCATTCTGACAAAATCATCAAATCACCTTAATCCCAACTAAATATGACTAAATCGTCAAAATTCTCGAATCGAAATTGCAAAGTCCGTTTTCGGAACTTTATTCTGGATGAAAGGATCCTATTTCCCTTGCCCCCCAATATGGGTAGACGCCCTCTGGACCGTTAGAGGGGACTGGAATACGGAAATTTCGTCGACATTTGACAGGAAACCTTTTATTTGGAAGCGGACGGACTCAACGACTGACTAAGGCTGATATTTTGAGGAACGATATTGAAACAATTTATATGTTTGTAAATTAATAATTTTAAGATTGGTGGGAAGCAGCTAATAATAGGAGTCTTTGAAGAAGCATGGGAGAGGCTTTTGCCCAGCAGTGGGACGAAATAGTCTAATAAAAAAAATAATGATTTTATAATACTTACACAGATATTGAATGAAAAGCTAATCTGCTGGTAAATTGCATTGCATTGCATTGTATTGTATTGCCTTGTATCGTATCGTATCGTATTGTATTGTATTGTAAAATGTATAAAATATCGTTCCTCCCCATACACCCTACTTGCATGAGAATGTGCTGTCGCCGTCCTCCATATTGGTGCATTTGTGAAGTGCAGGGAAGATGTTTTATGCATCGAACGACCGACTTTAAGGAAATCTTAGTGCGTATCGACTTAGTGCAGTTTTTAGAAAGATTTTGAATCACCTTTAAAGAGATGTGTTTGTGTTGAGGCAGCTGGTATTGTGTAGTTGACAAGGAGCGAAGAGTAGAATAGAAAAACTGCACTTAGAATTTGATTTGGATTGACTATATTGGCACGGTAGAAATATTACAATAGAGAACACTGTAGGTCGGTCGAGTCCAAGTTGGTAAGTGATTAATTTAAAGTATGAAACAGAAAGTACAACTTTACATAGACAAAAATTATAGACAAACTAAACTTATCTTTGTTGGTCTTGCCAACAGTGTTTTTTTTTTTTAATTTCAAGGGTTGCTTGAACCGACGTGCATGTATGAGGTGATTATTGAACATAGATGAAGTGACAGAAGTGTATTTGGATTATAGCAAGTGGAGAAGTGGTCTCTGTTTATCGTAATGGAAAAAGGCGAGACCGATAGTATTGTAGGTACTTTTACAAAGCTACAAATTCTACTAATCTTATTATTAAATGTCAATTATTGTGCCTATGGATGGAAGTGAGGATATTTGTTACTCTTTCACGCAAAAACCACTGAACAGATTATAATGAAACTTTACAATACAGTTCATACGTCAGAATAACATAGGTACAATGCAATGATATTATATTATACTAGGTGAAGATATGTTATATGCGCACCTATTTTGAAGACTGTAAATTGACCTAACTATGACAACAACAAGAGAGAAAGAGCGATTGATTTTGACGCGAGAGCGATAAGGATGCGAGACATAGATTAGTTTTGAAGCATATTAAAGTGCTGACATCAGCTGTCATTTTAATCATTTTCGGCACATATTTAAAATGTCAATTACTATGAAGGTAACATATCTATACCTATAAAATTTCATTGGGTACATGTAAGTAAGCGATATTATTTTAAAACATTGCATAAATTCTCCGAGATATGACGATAATTGCGTACAATGTTGAGGGCATTAGTTTTAAATAAAACTCTTGTATGAAATGTGCAGGCTACAAAATTGTTAAGTTTTATCAAAATCTATTCAGTAGTTTATGCGTGAAAAAGTTACAAAGATCCTCATATACATCCATCCATCCATCATCTATCCGTCAACACTGACATTTAGTAAGTAAGTAAAATAATTAAGTAAGTAAATATTTATTTCCAGTCCAATAAAATATACAAAAACAAAACAAAATTAAAACACAAAATAACAAAATTAAACGTAAACAAAATTAAACACAAAATAAAACGAAACTTAACTACTACTTACTTTAATAGAATGATGACCTTGAAAATTAAATACTTCAACATAATTGAGGTAGAATTATTTTCTCGTGAAACATGAATGTTTGTAAAGAGAGTATGCAAAGCTTTGACACATCAAAGGATTTGAATTGCCTCAGGGCTGGGTTCCGTCGTACGCTATTGACTTACCAGATCGCAAATAACGCTTGAGAGTTTTCATAAGTTACTGGATATGGTCTTAAAACTAAAGAAACTCTGATATCTTTATTTCGTTGGATAACTTACGAGCTGGATACCTTCTTGAGTACTTGGGCGGAGGAAGCTCGAGACAGAAAGTCATGGCGGATGAGGAGAAAGGCCTTTGCCCAGCAGTGGGACACTAGTGGCTAAATTAGATTAGATTAGATTAGAACTTACAATCACTGATACCTATGTATCATGTTAAGTTAAATAAAAGGTTCAACCATTACAAAAAAACTAAATTTTTCAAAGGCGCATATTTATTAGCGAGCTATAACTGTAACCTTTGCATGCACTGTAACAAAGAAACATAGTGTGTACGACTTATGTGAATAATTAGCCTCCGGGTAGCGTGTGTTGTACGAGGTTCGCGAGTCGCGAGCGACGAACGTGACACGAGCGGCTCGCAGCGAGCCAACGATTGTCGGTTTTTAACGTGTATCAAAGGGTAACTGTAACACGCGTACACACTAGAACCTCGTTACTGTATTTGGGGCCCAAGTCTGCTAAAGATTAATTTAAAATAGCCTCAGTTATGTGTCGTCAGAGTGTCAATGACATTTTTTGACACATTTGGTCGCAATCAGTATAAGCTATTGTTTAGCAGAATACCAAATATGTCAAAAAATGCCATTGACACTCTGCCAAATGTGAGCCGATCGTGCGCCGCGCGAATTTCTATACATTTGTGATAAAAATATTGTTTCAGGCCACAACGTTTCCCAATCGCTTAACCTATCCATAAGTCGTCAATTTTGGTATCAATTGATTCAGTATTTGCAGACTTGGACTACTGTTTGGTTACAGTTACAGCATAAGAATACGCGCCTAATGCTATCTACACACCAAAGCCGCCGGCATGCCGCCGGGCTAGGCCAGCGGCTTTACGTATTATGAATGGCAGCTGTCAAAAAAGCCGGCGGCTTTGGTGTGTAGATACTATATCCTATCTAGATGTCTTTAATTCCCGAAAACCATTTTAAATAATATTGCGAGATCGAGTTTACTAAAAGCAAATTTCTAATTACTTGCGTGTAAGAGAAGATGTAAACAAGTACGTAAAGTAAGTAATTGAAACTGTTTGATGTGAAATAATGTTGCGGGTATTAATTCTTCCTACAAAAGATTATTACTGTATCATGTCAACACTTTTTGAATGTTGGATCCTGTTTTTTGTCGGTTGAAAATTTTTTTTTAAGAGCATCATCATTAATGGTCTATACAGATCCGGGTCGTGCCGGGTACGTGTCCGGGTCGTGGCCCGTCAAGAGGGACAACAATACGTCGTCATGACAACGTGTGTGAACGAATCCATAGAAAATGTATGGAATGATATTTTCCCCTGACACGTCCCGGACACGGCCCGGACACGTTGTCATGACGACGTATTGTTTTCCCTTCTGACGGGCCATGGCCCGGACACGTCCCGGGCAAGGCCTGGATCTGTGTAGATAGACCTGAAATTTAAGAGCGTCGCTCTTGTCGGTGTAGTCTGCGCCGCTCTGCTCTAATTCTCCGCCATACGTTTGAGCACCTGATACGATACAACTTCTATTCCCTCTTTTATTTGGCTTTTTAGGAGCATCGAGATAAAAACAGAATCAATAGGTGACGGATAGCTTTGTATAAAATGCTATGATACTACTTGTAGACATACATTTTATAAAGTTTTTAAGTAACTGGCAACTACTTGCCCTCTTGTTTGCTGTGCCCTATCAGGCCGTCTCATGTACATATGACTTTGTAACACCTTACCCAACTTGTGACTTGCAATAAACAAATTCTAATTCTAAATATACGCATCTTTCCCATCGGAGTATGCAGAGACCTCTTCCCTGCATTAACTTCGATCCAAACATACTTCTTTTGTTTCATCTACATTCATCAGTTCGGCTCATACATAATTATTTGGTACGAATATTAAACCATTTCCCTTTTATTACAATATGAGTTTTATTTATAGTCCTAGCATAAACTCAGATAAATGACGTTTCAAATATAGTAAAAACGTCAAAAAATTACATTAGTCCTAGAACTATTTTAAAACGTTTTGAAATGAGGGGTTTTTATTTTATTTTAGTTTTATCGTATTGATTGACAAGGTTCAACACAATTATAAATTGTTATTAATTCATGTATCTCTCACTCTCCCTTTCTCTCTCTCAATACCCGACATAAGCCGAGTTAGAAACGAGCCCTAAGCTAAATACCAAAATAATTTATATCCATCTACGAAGAAGATGTTAGAACATTATTAAAACTGGCACAAGTTGTGTGCAAAGCGATTACACGCTGCTTCCCCGAAACGGGTCGGTTTCATCTAATTAAAACTTGAGACGGAAGGTATGTATGTATGTAAGTATAATATGTAGGTTGTTCAGAAACTATTGTTTACAATGTTCACATGTTGAAGTCTGTAGGTGGATATTTTGATATATTTCGCGTCTTACTAAATAATTATTATGATCGAATTACTCAACTGTATCACACGACAAAATACATATAAATGCTGGGGCTCAAGTCTGCTCATTCAAAATAACCTCAGTTGTGTTTCGGCAGAGTGTCAATGGCATTTTTGGACACATTTGGTATTCTACTAATCAAACGTGGCGTACATTGCATGGAAGGAATAGACTGGAGAGGCCTCATTTTTTTTTCATATACAAATGAGTTTATGACAGCGTGCCAAGGCTGCGCCAAGTTTTCTCATAGTTTTCTTGGTAGATGTCCTGTCAAACGATACAAAAAGTAGCCATTTTGCGCCAGACCAGGCACTTAGATTCAGACGGTATTTCATATCCATAGGCTTGACATATCAGTGGTACACTGATTGCGACCAATTGTCAAAAACGACATTGACACTCTCATTGACACTCTCATTGACATTCTACTGACACACAAATAAGAATATTGCAAGCAGACTTGCGTAATATGAAAATTATGACGACGACGTTTTGAAAATTGGGCTATGTAGTTTATTACGAGAGTTTGGATAGTGGCATTATCTATAATATAAAAATAAATCGCAAAATGTGTTGGTAAGCGTATAAATCGACAACGCCTGGACCAATTTTATCAATTCTTTTTTTTAAATGTTCATTGAAGTCCAAGGTTGGTTTTTACGGTGAGAAAAATTCGAATAATTGCCGGGAAAGCCCTCTCTAAGGCAGAACAAAGTTCGCCGGGACAGCTAGTTAATAATATTTATCTCCGTGTTTACCTCAAAGGCTGCCTAAAAGATATTGCTAGCAGTAAAGGTCTACAAACATCCGGGCCGTGCCCGGGACGTGACCGGACCGTGGCCTGTCAAGAGGGAAAAAATACGTCGTCAAGACAACCAGACACGTTATCATGACGACCTACCTATTGTTTCCCCTTCTGACGGGCCACGGCCCGGACACGTCACGGGCACGGCCCGGATCTGTGTTGATCGACCTTAAAGCTAGCTATTGTTACTTTTTAGGGTTCCGTACCTCAAAAGGAAAAAACGGAACCCTTATAGGATCACTTTGTTGTCCGTCTGTCCGTCTGTCAAGACCCTTTTTCTCAGGAACGCGTATAGGTATGAAGCTGAAATTTATATCAATTACTCAGGTCTACTGTCCCTTGAAGCTGTGAAAAAATCAAACTTCTAAGCCAACGCAATCAAAAGATACAGCCATTTATGCCGCAAATTTTCGACACTTGCAAGGGAATCAAAACCTACAGGGTGCTTCCCGTGAACTCAGAATCTTGAAATTTGGTACGAAGCAACGTCTTATAGCATAGATAAAGGAAAAATTACGAAAACCATAAATTTTTAGTTACATCACAAAATATATATATTTTTTAATAATCTTAAACTTACTACCCATTTCCTCATAAACGCGTAGAGGTATTAAATTGAAATTCATACCAAATACTCAGGTCTATAATACCTTTAAGCTGTAGCAAAATTAAACTTCTATGTCAACGCAATCAAAAGAAACAGCAATTTAAGCTGCATATTTTGAAACTCGCAATTACTTGCAAGGGAATCAAAACCTAAAGGGTACTTCCAGTCGACCTTGAATCTTGAAATTTGGCATGAAGCAACGTTTTATACCACACATAAAGGAAAAATTCCGAAAACCTTAAATTTTTAGTTACATTACAAAATATATATTTTTTAATAAATATAAACTTATTACTTTTTTCCTCATGAACGCGTAGAGCTATCAAGTTGAAATTCATATCAAATACTTAGATCTAATTGCCTTTAACCCGTGAAAAAAAAAAATTATAAGTCAACCCGAAAACGCAAAACGCAAAAATACAACCATTGATACCGCATATTTTGAAACTCGCAACTACACGCAAGGGAATTAAAACCTAAAGACCACTTCCCGTTGACATAGAATCTCGAAATTTGGTAAGAAGCAATAGCTTACAGCACAGGTAACAGAAAAATTCCGAAAAGCTTAAAATTTTAAGTAGTTATACCACCAAAAAAATTGTGATTGTAAACATAATTGTAGTTACAGCAATGACCGCGAGTTATTATACTATGTATGGGGAGGGCAACATTTTTCAAACGGCAAAGACGACCTCACTCATCGTCATTCAATCCCGATGTTTTGGTGAATGTAGCTGTATAATCTAAATGCGTCCTAACTGCTTAAAGTGTTATACTTATAATTAAATTCAATGACATTATTATATTTCTTATTGTTGGTTATTATCAGACAGCTTGCTTGTATTGTTTCTACTGGCGAAGTTTGATGGGACGCTGGTGGCACGGGTGGCACGCGGGGCTATTCACACCTTTTTCAGTCACCATTTACAGGTCTGGTTCAAATTTAATACTTAATTAATATTTTTGAACCAGATTTCTAAATAGTGACTAAAAAACTTAGTAAATAAATAACTTTAATAAAAGAACTTTCGCAAGTCTGCTGCAAGGCTAGTATAAGTGTTTCAGTTATATTATAGATAAATGATATGTGTTAATATAAAATAAAGGATTACTTAAACGATAAAGAGATCTTTGTCTTAAATTTATGCTCCTCCATCTTTCCCCATTGTAATGTTATGAATTTCATTTTGCAATAAAAATACCATAGTTATGACTCGATTGTCGTAATGAACGAACTTTGTAAACCTTGCAGGTTTGTACGGAACCCTCGGTGCGCGAGTCCGACTCGCACTTGGCCGGTTTTTTGTCTATACTTTTTGTGTTATTTTGTGCAATAAAGAGTATTTGTATTAGTGACTTTACGCAAGAGAAAACGCAAGTGCGTTAGCGCCCTTTTATCAAAGTAATTAAAAACTGTATAGAAACTTTAATTTTTTAATTCTTCTCATAGCAACTCAAAGAGTAACTCAAAAGAAAAATTATGAATTCATTAATTTAGTTTTCAAAAGATGTTTTCCAACCTCGTAATTGAACAAGTTTCACTTTTATGTTTCGCTTGTAGATTTTTAAATTCTAGGTCACGATTTAGGTCTTACTTTGTAAACTAGAAGTCTAGTCTTTTAGACTTGTCTATGTAATTAGCCGAGGGCCATTTTTCTTGAAGGAAATTAAAAAGAAATTTCTTGTGTTTTTATTTGATTAATTCATTAATTGCTTGTCATTTTTGCAAACCTTAGTTAGAAACGTCAATTTATTACAAATACTTGAGGCTGCCCGCGACTTCGCTCGCATTTGTCGTCATATCTTGGAAAAAAAAACATGCTAATATATTAAAATTGTGTAATAATAAGAAACTAGGTCATTTATGAAGTACAGATCTACCAAGTTATCTGTAAAACAGCCGTTATTGTAACTACGGCCACTAATACTGAAATGTCAAATTCCAGAACTGCTGCGATTCGTAGAAATACAATTTTGTATTACTACTAGCACCGCCGTTAATTTCACAGATAAGTTGGTCTGCCTGTACTACCCTTTGAGTATAGAATATATAAAGAGTTGTCCCATTTTTTTTTCATATACAAATGAGTTTATGACAGCGTGCCAAGGTTGGCACAAGTTTATGATAGTTATCTTGGTAGATAACCTGTCAAAGGATAAGAAATTCCATATAAAAAGGTAGCCATTTTGCGCCAGACCAGGCACGCAGAACCAGACGGTATGACACCTCCTTATAGGTAAAGTTACTTGGTAGTTGTTGTGGCCTAGAGTCGAAGCAGTATGCTGAGCTGGATAACCTTTTCGGTACCTATCTGTGTAATTTCCCTAGCGTTAAGTAAAATATAATTCTATACTCAAAGGTACTACCATTTCAAAGATATTCATAGTAAAATTTTTGCTCCGCAAATTGATTTCTTTGTGCATAAATCGTTTCCACTTCTTTTAATAAAGCCATCCCAAAGGAGGATCCTAATATATATTCGTTTTATACAGGGTGTAATCTGTTGGAACTGGGTGAAAATAGGGACCATGACTAGATTTAAAACTTCAAAAAATAATTGGTCCGTCTTTAAGGCTATTAAAAAATATTTGAAACACATTTTTTACCTGATCAAATACATAAATAAATACAAATATACAGAGCATCAAAGTTACGGAGTGGGGGGTATTGACGTCACTCCTAGGTATAAATCGTACTTAGGCGTGACGTCTGTCCAAAAATAAATATTATGATGAGAGAACTATATACAGCAATGTACTGTAACAAGCCGGGTTACAGTCCATTGCTAGACATAGGTATATCCTATTACACGCTACTGTAATGAAAATATATACCTATGCGTGAATTTTATTGTGAACGAAAACTGTTTATAAACTAGTATCAGATCATTTTAGGTTATGTTTTATTTGTTACCTTTGAGTATAGAATATATAAGGACGTGCCATACCGTCTGGATCTGCGTGCCTGGTGAGGCGCAAAATGGCTACCTTTTTGTATGGAATTTCTTATCGATTGGCAGATAATCTACCAAGAAAACTATGAAAAACTTGCGCCAACCTTGGCTTGGCACGCTGTCATAAACTCTTTTGTATATGAAAAAAAATATGGCAACTCTTAAGTTTGTAACTAGTAGAGTAATTAAATTAAATTTATACTACCTTTACAAACAGCATTTCATTACACGCTTAAACCCACAAGTTAAGTTTAATTTTCGCCTAGAGATTTGCACACATTTTAAGACCTTCCACCCCGTATCACTGGTTTTATATTCGACGTAACAAACGATTGGATTACGATAGTTCTATAAAATTTACTGAGGCGCCGAATGCGGATTTTCTCAAATATTTCAAGTGAGATTCTGAAATCTGATTCCGGAGCGTTTTCCAACGAATTTTCCATTCCCATTTTGTTTTCTGCGATTGTATAATGCTATCTACACACCAAAGCCGCCGGGCTAGGATGGCGGCTTTACGTCATACGAATGGCAGCTGTCAAAAAAGCCGGCGGCTTTGGTGTGTAGATACCTACAAATGGGGTTTGAGGTTTGCTTTTCGATGTTTTAATTGACATCCTGTATATTATTATATAATAAGGTATCATGCTCGTTATTTTTGTATTCTTTTATGTCAATTTGATTAAATGAAAAAACAATTCAAGTCATTTTTTATGATTCAACTGTTTTTTAAAAACTCGCGGAAAGAACAATAATTAACAGTCAAACAGACGAACTAAATGAAATGCTTTTTTTCTTTGAGTATAGAATAAGGAGGAGCCATACCGGCTGGATCTGCGTGCCTGGTCTGGCGCAAAATGGCTACTTTTTGTACGGTACTACATATCATTTGACAGGTCATCTACCAAGAAAACTATGAGAGAACTGGGCGCAACCTTGACACGCTGTCATAAACTCATTTGTATATGAAAAAAAATGGAGCCACTCCTCATATTCTTTCTTCATTGCCTTTTTTAAATGACGATTAGAATAATTTCTGTCATTATTCTCATCCGGAGAATGTCCCGCAAATGCCTAATTTGGGGCACGCCTCATGGTATCTACACACCAAAGCCGCCGGCTTATCTGACAGCTGCCATTCGTGTGACGTAAAGCCGCCGGCCTAGCCCGGCGGCATGCCGGCGGCTTTGATGTGCAGGTAGCATAAGGTTCATTGACCTTTCTTTCAGCTGTCTGTAAGTATTTCTGTAATTAAATCCTAATCACTTAATACCTAGGCATTCAATAACCCAGTTGCCAAATACTCATTTTGGAAATTTGCCCCAAAATTCAACTAGGTTAGGGTAGGTATTAGCTTAACCCAATTACGCAGTACTTACTCACTCAATTACACAACATAATTGATATAGCATTAATAATTTTAGTACCGCTACTCAATTCTAATTGAAAATTTCATATTGTGTGAATAGTGAATTGTATAGCTATTTCTGTTCTACCAGTTAAGTTGTGGTACAGAGTAAAAGAGACGGCGACTGTTTTAAAATGTAGACAATTATTTTAGATTACAATCATATTTTTTAATTCGAAAATTATTTATTTATTAGGCTTATATGGAAAATAAGTCATATCTACTGTAAAGACAGAAAGTGTTTAACTCTAATATAATACATATTATTAAGTACATTGAATTACGTACTAAGATGGTACGGCCACGTCATGCGAAGAGACAGTCAGCATGTGGTTCAGAGAGTAATGGCAATCCCAGAAGGCAAGAAAGGAAGAGGACGGCCGCCCTTGACCTGGTGGACTAGTATGGCCAATCTAGTTAAGAAGTCCCAACTACCGGACCCAACAAACTGTCCTGGCGCAGAAGGATAAGGAGAGCCGACCCCACCTAACGTGGGAAGAGGCAAATAGAAAGAAGAAGAAGTACATTTAAGTATTAGCGCCGACACTATAAACATGAGCAAAATAGGGACTCATACGACATAATGTTGGATCAAACAAACGCCTCTAACATGCTCAAAATTCTATCTTATGCTCCCGGTCGTAAGGACTATAAACATATAGTTTTATGAGAAGAACCTTCATTAGTAATGATATGGGCATTTTAAAAGAATCCGGCGCCAGGAGGTTATGACAAAAATCATAATGATAATTCTTATTGCACTTCCACAATGTTTCAAAAAGGTGTTAACAAGAATTTACAGTAAGTACATGTTGTGGACCCCGTTTTAGGGCCCAGCAAAAACAGGTGAGGAAGACGTATTGAGTTACTAAAATATTACTAAGAAGCTACTCGGTATTTTCTTCTATTTATTAAATTATCTATACATACATTACTACTATTATTATATAACTATACATATATTATTTCTTTCAATAATTTACTAGCCGCTAAGCTCTTGCGACTCAGTCCAAATTCGAATGGCATCCACAACGGTGCTGGCACGCGGTTTAATATACCGATATAGCATACTCAATGCAAAAATCTCGACAATTTCATTATATGCAGCGAACTACGAACATATTTTATAAATACATCGAGTAAATATTTTATTTTTCCCGTTTTTGGACCATTTTTTTGAGGCTGGTATTTCCTGGTTGAATATTGAAGTTAGATTATTTTATTCAGAAGCGGTGTTTGTTTTGGTCGAAAAAATTTAAAAAATAATAATTTAGAAATTATATACAGTTTTCCAATTTTAAAGGAGAACCCCCACCAAATACAGGAACAAAAATCCGGCATACCGCCGGTCTAGGCCGGCGGCTTTACGTCATACGAATGGCAGCTGTCAAAAAAGCCGGCGGCTTTGGTGTGTAGATACCATATAACATACTATTTCCTTTCCGAAATTGATTCGGATCTTGAAATAATAAAGGATCTTACACACTTGCGGGTTGGGACGCGGTTTCTGTTTGACATTTGTTATAAAACAGTACCAAAATTGCCATGATTCTACTAAGGTATTCATGTCAAACAGTGATCACGCGAATATAACGTATGTGCCTACAAAACTCAGAGCATTTTTATATTATTTTTATTTATTTATTTTACTAATAGGTTATACACCAAATAACTTGTTTAAATCTAGCTTATACATACATAACATGTCCTGGGTAAACCCAATTACAGGCAAACACGACATTAACATTTCAACCTTTCTGAGGACTAATAATTAACATAAAATGATGCATCTAACTTAAAACTAAATGTATACAATTTTGGTTACAAATTGAGGTATTAAACTAAGTCTAGGTTTCCGGAGACGAACAGCATTAAAAAAGGGTTGAAAAATACGCAATAGAATTTTCTTTTAATTAAATAGTACCACAATCAATCAATACTGAAATGAGTCAAGTCACTTAACATCCTAAAGGTCCATCTACACAGATCCGGGCCGTACCCGGGACGTGTCCGGGCCGTGGCCCGTCAGGAGGGAAAACAATACGTCGTCATGACGTCGTGCCCGGGACGTGTCAGGGAAAAAATTATACATTTTCTATGGATTCGTTCACACACATTGTCATGACGACGTATTGTCTCGGCCCGGACACGTCCCGGGCACGGCCCGGATCTGTGTAGATAGACCTATAACCGCATACATTGAAAACAATGAGCAAACTCACTGAATAGGTAAGCTAATTCAAAACATCTCCACACAAAAAGAGAATGAGCAATTAATTATTTTTATCCCTTTTCAACAAATAAAGGGGTTTCAAGTAATTAACGTTGGAGAAGTGTTTACAAAATTGTTCGGGGAAATGTTTGAGGCTTTGTTTACGAGAATTGCGGACGGATTTTTCGAATTAAATTCTTTGACAAATAATTTTGGAAAGTAATAATTTTGGTGAGTGTTTTGTTATGTACAGTGCTACAAGGATCTATTGGCGCTTGAGTGACATTGTCAGGAAAGCGTAGATGGTGAATAAATAACTCAAAATTATGATAATTTACAAGATGATATCGTTAGTTCCGATTTCCGTCACGTGCCAGTGTATTATTGCGGTTCGACGGGTCATCAGCTAATGACAGTTTTATACGAAACTGTGCTTTGTTTTTTTTGTTTATTACGCTCTAGGGCATATTATCTACGTAACTCCACGTCCTACACACAGTTCAGACCATTGGCGTTTGCAAGACGAATAAAGGGCAACGTCATGTCAGCAGCTTCGTAGACTTATGGTGTATTTACATTAGGTCGGTTACCGAAGGCGGCGGCCGCGTTCGGTTTAACCGAAACGCTTACGAATATGACCAAACCGAATACAGCCGAACGAATACCTGTTTATATTAATGTAAATGCGCAAATAGAGTAAAATAGATTTGATTGTTTCGTCTTGACAAAAATATGCGTATGATCGTATGACGTATGGTTACGTCAACTATGAGCCTAATTCGACATAAGTCGCTTTTGACTGATTGAGCCAAACCTGTCAAAAGAAACTTGAACTTAGAACCTTACCGTAACAAGTGAAGGAAAGTGCCTAACCCAATGGAAAAGAAGCGTAACAGATATGTACGTATGTATAAATGAGAATTCTATGTCACTATTATGATATTACAAAAGCATGGAAGAGAGAAAATCCTATGCAATAAGATTTAATAATTCAAGACAACCGAGCGAAAGAATTGGAAACTACTTGAATATAACATTTTTGCAGCTTCGAGCGTTTCTGACGAATAATTGTCGTGGAATTTTTTTTAGTGTTCGTGTGGGTTGAGATAAATATGAAAGTGTTGTTAGTATTTTATTAAAGTTGTAGTTTTAGTATACTCGATAATGTAGAATTTAAAATTTAATATACATATACTGGGTGTAACAGAAAGGGGGTATAAAGCCGAAACACAAAGATAGTCCTCATGAAATTGAACAACTTTTCCCAAGGAACATAGGTCGTAACTCGAAAAAAAAATTTCGCCTCCCCATACAAAATGTCCGATCAGCTGATCGAATAAGTATGGACGATCTAAGAAAATTTTTCGAGTTACAACCGATGTTCCTTAGGGAAAGTTGTTCAGTTTCATGGGGACTATCGCTGACGCTGTGTCTTGGCTTTATACCCCCTTTCTATTACACCCTGTATAGGTATATGACGAAATGACGACCCTGTTGGAGTGAGTCAGTATGCCACACTGCCCCTCTCAAAGACGTCCTGAGCTCAAAATAAAAATAGGTAAAAAAACTTTTTAAGTTAAACGGTTTTATGTTAAACATACATTGCTATGTTTAAGATAAATGTACTAAAAACCAAAAAATAATAAAATAGATACAGTCGTGGGAATTATAAACATATGCATAGACTAGACTAAAATAAAACCGTGGGGCACGTCAATTGTCTACAAATTATCGATTTAATGTGCGATAGAAGAATCGTTTAATTATTTTCTTGCTCATGGAAATTCCAATAGTTATACACTCCATGTAAATAAAAGAGATGTTTCAACTAGTTTATCGTTGGACATTCACACTGCTGGCTGGCGAAGAATCGTTTCACTGCTCGTAGTTTGTCTTTAATCGACAAAACACATGATAAAAGTACTACTCGCTCAACACTATGAAACCCTAAAACTCGCTTATAATCGAGCTTGCTAGCTTGTTTCCACATTCTAGCCCTACTTATCACACGTCCATCGTTGTCGGTTGAACAACTGCCTTATTATAGTGTAACATTACAAAACAAACATTTTAATCAACGATTGTAGACAATTGACGTGCCCCACGGTTTTATTTTAGTCTAGTCTATGCATATGTTTATAATTCCCACGACTGTATCTATTTTATTATTTTTTGGTTTTTAGTACATTTATCTTAAACATAGCAATGTATGTTTAACATAAAACCGTTTAACTTAAAAAGTTTTTTTACCTATTTTTATTTTCTAGTTTTTAGTTTTTATTTCGCATTCTGTTTAATTCATTTAGTGCTTCATTATTGCAAGGTTTCTTGCCCGTTAGTTTATTGCAGTCCAACTCCTCTATACGTAGTCCCTGCAAAGCTCTTACTCTACAAAGAGCCACGTAGGCTTGACCTTCTTCAAACAGTTTCGCACCTAAGTATACGACTGCGTGATCCACAGTGCTGCCCTGCATAAATCTCGACTTGGGTGGTGGATTCAGGCTGGATTAATCAGATACCTAAATTACAGATTCAATTTCTAAATTTAAATCTTATTATTATACGCCATTTAGTGGCTGCGCCCATCTTAAATATTGAGGTTGTATAGTGCACTGTATTCTTCTTGGCAAGCCCTTTTATTTGATACCCATATTGGTGGGATTGATAAAAAATTGTTATCAGCCATTTGGTAGCGGCGGCCATCTTAGATTTCAATTTTGCATAGTAAATTGTATTCTACTTGTTGAGACCTTTCATTTGATACCCATATTGATGGGATTGATAAAACCTAATTATCCGCCATTTTGTGGCGGCCGCCATCTTGGATTTTAATTTTATATAGTACATTGTATTCTACTGGTTGAGCACTTTCATTTGATACCCATATTGATGGGATTGATAAAACCTAAGTTATCCGCCATTTTGTAGCGGCCGCCATCTTGGATTTTAATTTTATATAGTACATTGTATTCTACTGGTTGAGCACTTTCATTTGATACCCATATTGATGGGATTGATAAAACCTACGTTATCCGCCATTTTGTAGCGGCCGCCATCTTGGATTTCAATATTTTATAGTATATTGTATTCTGCTTGTTGAGCCCTTTCATTTGATACCCATATTGATGGGATTAATAAAACTTAAATTATCCGCCATTTTGTAGCGGCGGCCATCTTGAATTTATAATGATAATGAATAAACATAATTGTATTGTCACCAAAATCCAAAGTGTATACAAAATTTCAGATTAATCGGTTGACAGGAAGAGGGTGAAATTTGAATTACTAAATTTGACCCAAGAAAACAAACGGGGTGAGCTAAATAAAACCGTTTAATAATGGTCAAGGTAGCAAAAAGTTGCAGTTTAAGAGCCCCCCCGCACTATGCGGTCAGCCGTCCGGTTAACTGCAGTATTAGCCGCAACTGCATCACAGTGCGGATAAAAACTACTTTATCGTACAAATGGCATCGAACATATTTGTATGGAGCCTGGTATAGTAAAAAAAACGGTATCAATTAGACTCAACATCCCCTAATCGAGCTAGCATGAAGAAAAATGAAAGAACTTTGAAAATTGTTACATGCGAACATTTATAAAGTTCTATATCTCCGAAAGTATATCACTTTCGACAATTATCCAAAATATTATCGTTTTATAATATTTTTCTCTATCGATTGACGTAAGTTTCATCAGTGGCCGCCAACTCTTTTTTCTCCATACTAGCTCGAATAGGGGATGTTGAGCGTAATTGATACCGAAAATTTTTACTTTAGCAATTAGGTTGGATGCTCTTTTTTGATTGCAGTTAGCCAGACGACTGTCCGCATAGTGTGGGGTAAACAAAAGATAACGTTCCTAAAGTGCAACGTTGTTCCAATTATGAAAAAAATATTTTTAATTTTGTGCAATCTGCTTCGAAATTTAAAACGTCAAAGTATTTATCGATTTATTTTATTAGTATATGTATTCTCAATAGTAAGACACGAAATAATATTTTAAGAAAGCAGATATTTTCGCTGGAGAGCGACAGTACAATCCTTTGTATTGTATTCCCAACAATGGTGGTTTTATTTCATTTTTCGATTCTAAACCCACGGACATTTTACGAAATGTATGGTTTGCAAATAAAGTGAATACTTTATTATATAGTTTTTAAGATCTTTTCTTTAGTTGTTCGATAGTGTTTTTGAATGTAAAAGCTTTTGAAAAACTTATGACGACGCAAATCTTTTGAAAAGAAAAAATCTTAACGAAAATAAAAGGAAATTTAACTGTTATTAGAGTACCATTTGGGTATCATGTGTGGCGTTAAAATAAAACCATTGTTTTTTTTACCTTTGACAAAAATATGTTGTGCCATTACCTATTCAATAAGTAGATAGGTACCTTTATTAAATTATAAAATATTACTATCTTTTATAATATTTGACCTTATCATGTCAGCTTATGGACGTCCACTGCTGGACGTAAGCCTCTCCAAAGGATCTCCACAACGACAGGTCTTGTGCTGCCCACATCCAACGGTTTCCATTTATTTACTTATTTTCATTCATTTCATTATTCCATTCATTTTTATTTGGTTTATTTGACCTAAAGTTTCTCAAAATCATTCAATAAAATATTTTAATTTGGTTTTCTGCACAATGGTTTACACTGATTGCGACCAAATGTGTCAAAAAATGCCATTGAAACTCTGTCAACACACAACTGAGTCTATTTTAAATTAGCGAACCTAGACCCAGAACACACGGTGAAACGCAACTGCAACGCAACTGAAACTGCTAGTTACTTTTGAGTTGCATTTAAGTTTCTACTAGTAACTGACAGTTTTAGTTGCGTTGCAGTTGCGTTTTATCATGTGTTCTGGGCTATGGGGCCCCAAAATTAGACGTCACTCAGACGGTCAAGAACTGAGGCTATTTTAAGTTACCAGACTTGGGCCCCTGTTTTGCAATCAGTACAATTGTGCATGTTTCTGTGGACGTTAGCTCTTGTATTGTTGAATTTTGCGCCTTCAAAGATAATCTCTAAATGTTTTATTCAAACTACAATAAAAACACAAAGACGCCTGAATATTTTGTAGAAATGTTTCTAGATATACTTATTACAAACAGCTTAGACATTTAGCTTGTTTTAAATCATTGTCAATAGGCATGATGACTAAAAAAATTTTTTTAGTCCTTCACATAGATTATTTTAAAATATTCGACACGTATTTTTTCTTTTTTCTCTTAAACTAAAAATGACACAGATACACTGGGTTAAAGTTGCTCATGACGTCACACTTTAGTACGATTTTTACGTAGGAGTGACGTCAATAACCACTCCGTTGCTTTGATGCTCTGTATCTTTGTATTTATTTATGTACTTGATCAGGTAAAAAATGTGTTTCAAATATTTTTTAATAGCCTAAAAGACGGACTAATTATTTTTTGAATTTTCGAATGTAGTCATCATCCCCATTATTTAACTGTATATTATCTGATTAAATATAATTTGATGCTTGTAGCATGAAAATTATGTTGTTAATAGTCTGAGAGACCACTTTTTTCCACGTGCTACGATCCAAACACACCTCTTTCGCTTCATCCACACTCATCAGTCACCTCATACATGCCCGTCGGTTTAGGGTACTCTTGACTTGGCCTTTCTTGAGCAAGTTCCCGATTTGATCGAGGTACGTTCGTCTTGGTCTTGTGTTGTTTAGTCGAAGGACGTGGTCTCTGTCTACCTTGATGGGAGAGAGGCGTGATGGACATGTTTGTATGTATGTATGTATGTATGTATGTATGTATGTATGTATGTATGTATGTAATAGGCTGTTTAAGTTGAGTAGTTTTAATAGTGAATTTAGTAGTTAAGAATTGAGTTCCTATTTTTATGGTGATTTAAGTAGGAAATAATTAATTAAGTTAATCATTAATAAATTTTATGAATGTAATAAAGTATGTATACATATGTAACACTACGCATTATTCTTAAACCCATAAAACCTCCTAAACTCATAAAGCTAAAAGCCTTTTGCTAACAATGACGTGTTGATTGACGAATGTCAACCCAGTGGTTTTACGTGACTTGTTGGTTTTCTTCTTGATTTGTTACGTTTATTTTAATTATTAGTGTTTATAAGTTCGATCGTGTTCGCCTAGCTTTACAACTGTATATGTAAGTTACATGAAATATTCTAACATAAAAGATTCAGTGGGACAACTTTTTCTAAGAATATTTTTTTCTAACGCTCCTCGTTTCTACTATGTACATAGTTGTATTTCCTAAGCCCAGATGGAGCTTACAGTCGGTAAAAGCTTAGTTTTCTAATTTTATAACTGTTATAGCTTTTATAAGTTAGATTTTTTTACGTAAACAATTATCTTTAAAATAAAATGACGGTTTTGATTAAAAAATGGTCGTTTTGTGCAATAAAATCTCTTCTCTTCTCTTTTTTTCTGTCTCTATGTACTATCATCTTACAATAAACTGTTAAATAATAAATAAATAAATAAAATCGAATCAATTTTTTAAGAACAATATTCCATTTTACAAATTTTTTGCAAAAAAATTATTTAATAACATACATTTTTTTTATTAGCCATTAAGATCCCACTGCTGGGCAAAGGCCTCCCCCGCGACTTTCCATTTAACATATTTTTTTTTTAATGATTTTATATTCAATCTTAAAAAACTCGAAATTAAATAAACCAAATACTTCAAAAATTCTTGTAAAAGTTACCCAATACGGAAGCTTCGTAGTAAAGTGCTACGACCGCTACGCCAGTCTACGCCGTAGCTAATGTCTACGACAACCTTTATACTTCGTATAATTTTGCCATCATCGCAGCTAAGCCTCTATCTATCATTTTAAGGCAGTTAATCGCTCTTCGGAGGCCTACTTTGAGTTCACAATAGTTTAATCTATGAGTAAAGTGTGCAGGGAGTGCCAAACAAAAGGGATTATGTTCCAAAGAAAAAAAATGATTTTTTTTTCATCCACGTGGGATTTTCACTATTTTATATTAAACGTCAAATCATAAAGGCGCTTTTATTCTAATGCATAAAGCCTTAAGGAGTGTTTTCATAAGCGGGCTGTAATAGTAACTGTTTCATGCACTTCAAAACTTAAAAATCAAACACATATTACATTAAAGTTTGCCTCTATAACATTAAAAAAAAAATACTTTAACATCTAAAGCGGGCCACACACGCTAAGTTATGCCTGAGGGTTATGCTTGAACAGCTGAACTGTGCAAGCATAACTGAACGTGTGTATTTAAATTTTGCTTGCGCAGGCAAAAAAATACATCATATACACGTTCAGTTATGCTTGTACAGTTCAATTGCACAAGCATAACCGACAGGCATAACCTGGCGTGTGTTGACAGCTTAACATACATTTCTTACTTATAGGGATAGGCAGAATCCACTACCCTTCACTTGCTACGATCGAAACGCACTTCATCCACATAAATACCATTCACGTATTAAATACCAAAAAAACACCAACCAAACTTTACATTAATTCCCTCAGTGACACAGAGCCTAACTTCAAAAGGCGGTAACGACCAAAGTTTAAAACACTCAAAAAGTTTCGATCATAAACCGAACGAAAAGTGTTTAAAGAGGGGGGTATTACTTACATCAACTTTGTAAAGCTTAGGGCGGGTGTACATGGACTACTTCAAGCAGTTAAGACCCGACTGCTTGAAGCCGTGACCGCGCGGTGAACTATTGAACGGTCGTGACTGCTCGACCAGGGGCCTACGTCTGCTAATTTAAAATAGCCTCAGTTGTGTATCGGCAGAGTGTCAATGGTATTTTTGACTTTGGTATTCTGCCAAACAATGGCTTACACTGATTGCGACCAAATGTGTCAAAAAATGACATTGACACTCTGCCAACACACAACTGAGACTATTATAAGTTAACAGATTTGGGGCCAGTCGCTTGTACGGCGACGAATGAATGAATACTCATCTCCGCGTGGTCACGGCTTCAAGCAATTCAATTCAATAAAGATTTATTCATAGGTAACCCAAAATTACACTTGAATGCGTCACAAATATAAAACAAAAATAAAAACAAAATTATAACAAGTTAACAAAAGTAAAAGCAAATTAACTGACTGAAGCTACGCTGACTTCGGAACGCAGATTCCCCAGAGAAGAAGCCAGCAAGAAACTCTTGAGGTTGCTCTTTTTAAAGCAGTCGACTCTTAACTGCTTGAAGCAGTCCGTGTATAGCCACCCTTACATGAACTTTGTAAAGCTTAGACATACAGGTTACGTCGTTTGTGAATGAATATCATTTTGAGCAGATGCAAAAAGCTGAAAAATTAATTTATCTAATGGATGCATTTTCTTCTTTTCTTTATGGAGTAATGAATATTTAATGTAGAACGATGTTTACGTGAATTTAATTTAACTAATATAATAAAAATATCAACAGGGTGTAATAGAAAGTGGGTATAATGCCGAAACACAGCGCTAGTCCTCATGAAACTGAACAACTTTCCCCAAGGAAAATGGGTCGTAACTCGAAAAAAAAATTTTCCTCCTCATACAAAATGTCCGATCAGCTAATCGAGTAAGTATGGGCGATCTAAAAAAATTTTTTCGAGTTACGACCCTTGTTCCTTGAGGAAAGTTGTTCAGATTCATGAGGACTATCGCTGTGTTTCAGCATTATACCCCCTTTCTGTTACACCCAGTATATGGATGGATTAAAGAAAGTATGGATGTATGGATATGAGGATATTTGTTACACTTTCACGTAAAAACTACAAAACAGATTTTGATGAAATTTGCCCACATTAAAAACCGAACATTCAGACCAGAATAACAAATAGGCTATAATTTACATGTTATACAATGAGGCTATATTACTTATTAAAGATGTAATGTTATTTATTTACTTATACATATACCCTTAATATACTTTTAAACTCAACTGACGGATGGCTCAAGCGCTGAGTTGCAACGTCATGTTGGATGGATCGCTCGCTTGGTGCAAGTTAAGAAAACATAATATTCCTTTAGCAAGTTTTAATGTATACTCTGTTAGTATAGCTAAGTGACCCCCTGAACTACTTTCTAAATTAACCACGTTATACTGTATCAATGACATTACAAACATTTGTCATCGATACAGTATTATGTGGCTAATTTAAAAAGTAGTTCAGGGGTCACTTGTGTCCGCTAACAGACTGTTCTAGTAGATCTACAGTTCCCAAACCGAGGGTATTACTTAAGATAATTTTATGTAATTTTCTCACTATAGTCGTCTCTGTCTAAGTGGTAATAACAAAGTATGTGAGAAAGAGAAAATGCGTTAAAGTTTATTTCACTTTCACGGTATTACCGTCATTGTCTAAAGGCCAAAACACACCGGATGCGTATGCGTAGAAGTATGCGTACCTCTGAGTTGTAATGTATGGAACTGTCACCGCTTGCGTCCACGTCTACGTTACGTCTACGCATACGCAACGCATACGCATCCGGTGTGTTTTGGTCTTAAAGGTTGCTGATGACAAAGGTAGAGTAAGTCTACACATCAAATTTTATTTTATTTATTGCCCTGCTCTACTCTACAGTCTTCCTAAACTAGTCCTACTCCAAAGGTTGTCTGGAAGAGATCACTTTTAGTGATAAGGCCGCCTTTGCGCACAATGTTTTGTATTTCTTGCACAAATGTATTTCTTTGTGTGCAATAAAGAATTTCTATCTATCTATCAAATTATTAGCCTCCTCATTTTCAAAAAAAATTAAAGAAATTAAAGCGTAGACACCTTTAGAGACATTGCAGACGTAGGCGCGTTTGCGGAGCGTACGCGTTTTTTTTTCGCTACCAAAACGCGCGCGTTTTGCACGCATTTTGATACATTACAGATAGGAGCGAGTAGTAGCGGGGAAGGGCGATGATACGCATCTTAGCACAATTTTGTGTTTTTTATAATGATTTTGCGTAAACCAGTAATAAAGACTAGCCATATTAAGACTCATTTACTAAATATTAAGTATGACTATTTTTATTTGCGTCAAAAGCACGTTGATCTTAATAAGCAGCTCCAAAAAATGTAACCACATTTTCTGTGTAAACAGTAAAAACATTTGTAAACTTAAATAACACCATTAAAACACCCTTAAGACTCTCTAACTCCTTTTAATTACTCCAAGCGATATATCCTCCAACTTTTCCACTGTTATCAAACTTGTTGCTCGAGAAATTTCTCAGAAACTCCAAGACTTCAAACAAGTAACGGTTTCAGTTTCATGGCAACAAACTTTACACCGGATTCGAATCATGGCGAACTTGTTTTAACTAAACTTGAAAAAATTTATACATAATAATACAGGGTGTAACAGAAAGGGTATATAAAGCCCATGTTCCTTGGGGAAAGTTGTTCAGTTTCATGAGGACTATCGCTTTGTTTCGGCTTTATTTACCCTTTCTGTTACACCCTGTACATACTTGCATATTATCTGTAACGCCTCTCTCTCATAGGAGTAGGCAAAGACCACTTCCCTCCATTAGCTACAATCTAAACACACCTCTTTTGGTTTATACACATTCATCTATCGCATCGTACATGCACGTTGGGTTAAGATAGTCCTGACTTGGCCAAAACGTTTATGCTGATAAACCACGGGGTCGTTGGATGCAGGAGGCAAGGAACCGGTCACGTTGGAGAGGCATAATATATGCTCAGCAGTGGACAGATATAGGCTGAGATGGTGATGATGAATCTGACTGAAGAATGTGAATAGAGCGAAAGAGTTTGTGTCGGAGCAAGTGGAGGGAAATGGTCTCTGCTTACCCCAATGGGAGAGAAGCGTGACTGAGATGTAGGTTTTTGTGTAAAACAATGCAATCAAGTCAGAAAAATCACATTCTTAATATTTCGAATGACAAAAACGACAAAAACAAACTATTACAGTGAAACACTTTTAAAAGTCCAAACTTATCCATTTCATATTAAAACAAGTGAAATTCTAGAAGTGTCACGTATCGCGGGGCAAATGTGAACGTTTGTGAACAATAGCCTATCGGTTCAATGTGGCATTATGTGTGACAGACATATGCGCAGCTGTTGTTTGAGATGTAAGAAATGGGGACACGGTAAATATAGAAACACTATACGTATAGATTAACCGCGATATAATTTTATGTAATGCTATCTACACAACAAAGCCGCCGGCATGCTGCCGGTCTAGGCCGGCGGCTTTACGTCATACGAATGGCAGCTGTCAAAAAAGCCGCCGGCTTTGGTGTGTAGATAGCATAATTCAGAACTGCGATTGCAGAATCGTATCGGATGGAAGTAGCCCAAGACCTAAAGAAATGGGGCAATCAAAAAGAGGCCTACACCAATATTGTTGAAAATGGCTAATGCTGTCTACACACCAAAGCCGCCGGCATGCCGCCCGGCTAGGCCGGCGGCTTTATGTCATACGAATTGCAGCTGTCAAAAAAGCCGGTGGCTTTAGTGTGTAGATACCATAAGAAGAAAAAGAACCGCCATTCCTTAAGCATTTTTGGTCATATCTTGGAAAATTTACATAATACCTATCATAAAATAATAATACGAACAAAAAGTCGTTTATTCCATTCTATCGATTGGTCTGATAGAAACTATCGATTGATGTCGACTATCTCTTAATACCTTTAATCGATGCCGACAATCGACGATCAACGATCGATCGATTGGTGTGATCCTTAAACATCGATATTTCTATTTGTTTTTTTTTATTTCCAGCTTTATAGTTTACAAAAAGTTTTTAAAAACAATTAGTTAGAGGCAGGTCGGTACTATCAATATTTCTGTTTAAAAACAAAACACTTATCTATTAAAGAATAAAACAAACATCTCCAATTCTTCTCACATCACAGTTCATCGTCAATCATGATGTGACAAGCTGACAGTTTCAGGCAATATATTCCAACGGAATTCACGAAAATGCTTTTATTTTTACCACGAAACGTGAGTTCTGTGTCAAACGTGCGACGACAATGTCTGAACTTACTTTTTTATCACATACTAGAGGCTGCCCGCGATTTTGTGCACATTTATCGTGATATCTTGAAAAAAAAGATATCTCAAAATAATATAGCCTATGTGTTATTCTGATGTAAGTCCAAAACAACCTTAGCTTATAGTTTATAATATTAAATATGTTTTTTAAGGATCCAGCTGAAAATCAGTTGTTGTGACCTTAAATCATAGCAGTATGCTGAGCTGGTAAGCCTTTTTAGTACCAATCTTTCTTTTTTAGCATTAAGTATAATATTGTACCATAATATTCGATACTGAATAAAAAAATTCTATTCTATGTATAAGCTACAATATTGCCAAATTTCATCAAATCTGTTCAGCGGTTTTTGCGTGATAGAGTAACAAACATCCATCGACACAAACATTGACATTTATAATATTAGTGGGATTATTCTTTTCTATTTCTTTAAGTCTAGAATTAAAGTTTCATTTTGTTGTGTCTGCAATATTAGAAAGAGAAAGGTCTGGGTATTTTTTGATATTGAAAGGTATATGAAAGACAAAGTTACATAGTTATAAATGCGGACTTGGATTCTTTTTTAAAGGATAATATTTTCTAAAATATCAAAACATAGTAAATATACTAAAAAAATATAGTAATATCAAAATATTTACTATTTTCTATTATACTATACTCGTACGTGTATTTAGTATAATATAATATATTCTATTACCCCTTCTAAAGGTAACAAATACGTAAATCTTACGATCTCTGACTTGACACAATATAAATGAAGGCTAATTTAAAATAGGCTCAGTTGTGTGTCGGCAGAGAGTCAATGGCATTTTTGACACATTTGGTGTTCTGCCAAACAATGGCTTACACTGATTGCGACCAAATATGTCAAAAAATTATATTGACACTCTCATTAACACTCTGCCGACACACAACTAAAAATATTGTAAATCAGACTTGGGCCCCACGATTACGCATTTTTTGACACATTTGGTATTCTGCCAAACAATGGCTTACACTGATTGCGACCAAATGTGTCAAATAATGACATTGACACTCTCATTGACACTCATTTCAGACACAACTGAAAATATTTTAAACTAGCGGTCGCCCGCAACTCCGTTTGCGGTATGTATTTGTATAGTACCATAAATATACTACTTCCAAACTATGCACCTATTTGGAGTATGGTTAGTTATTTATAACATAAATTAACTTTTTAAAGTTTACATCAAAGTCAAGAGAAAATATATGCGGGGGCGAAGCCCTTGTGTTATGATGAAAAAGTACAGAGAAAATAAGTGAGGGGGGCGAAGCCCCCCATCCATGTCAGAAATATACTGAGACACGATGTGCGGGGGCGAAGCTCCCCATCCATTACGGAAAGTTACCATGACGGAAAACTACAGATAAAATAAATGAGGGGGTAAAGTCATGACAGATATCCATGACAGAAATATAATGAGAATCGATGTCCGGTGGCGACGCTCCCCGTCTTTTACGGAAACTTGCAGAGAAAAAAAATGAGGGAAGCGAAGCCCTCCATTCATTTATGAAAATGACAGAAAACAGAAGAGCGGGGGCGAAGCCCCCCATGCATAACAGAACGGTACAGAGAAATGAAGTGAGGGGGGCGACGGCTCCCTATACATTACGGAAATGTACCTACAAAAAAAAGAGGAGTTGAAATATTAATTGATGATGATTCATTGATTCATTCATTAATGGAAATTACAGCGGAAAGTATAACGGGGGCGAAGCCCCTATCCATTATAGGAAGATTCAGTAAAAAGACGTTAGATTGGATGAGAAGCTTCACTCTCCGCTCGTCGCTTCTCTGTACTTTCTTTTAATAGATGTGAGGGCTTCGCTCTCCACCGTTCATTTCTCTGTACGTCCCAATAAATGGATGGGGGGCTTCGCCCCCTGCCCGTCTCTTCTCTGTAATTTATTTTAAAAGAGGGGAGGGCTTCGCCCCCTGCTCGTCTCTTCTCTTTAATTTCTTTTCTTCTCCCTCCGCAGTTAATTTCTCTGTACGTTCCAATAAAGGGATGGGGGGCTTCGCCCCCTGCTCGTCTCTTCTCTGTAATTTATTTCAAATTTAAAAGAGGTGAGGGCTTCGCCCTCCTCAGCTCATTTTTCTGTACGTTCCAATAAATGAATGGAGGGCTTCGCCCCCTGCTCGTCTCTTCTCTGTAATTTCTTTTAAAAGGGGGGAGGGCTTCGCCCTCCACTGTTCATTTCTCTATACGTTCCAATAAATAGATGGGGGGCGGCAGCCATATTGAATTTAGATTTTGAATAGGGCACTGTATTCTATTTGTCAAGCCCTTTCATTTGGTACCCATATTAATAGGATTGAAAACAGTAAAAGTTTTTCCGCCATTTTGTTGCAGCGGCCATCTTTAATTTAAATTTTGAAAAGTCCGCTGTATTCTACTCGTGAAGCCCTTTCATTTGACACCCATATTGATTGTATTGAAAACTAAAAAAGTTTTTCCGCCATTTTGTTGCGGCCGCCATCTTGAATTTAAATTTTGAAAAGTCCGCTGTGTTCTACTCGTCGAGCCCTTTCATTTGATACCCATATATTGTATTGAAAACTAAAAAAGTTTTTCCGCCATTTTGTTGCGGCCGCCATCTTGAATTTAAATTTTGAAAAGTCCGCTGTGTTCTACTCGTCAAGCCCTTTCATTTGAAATCCATATAGATGAAATTAAAAATGAAAAATAAAATACACGCTATTTTTTGCTTAAAAATGGTTATTGTGGCAACACTGTAATAGTTGGACCTATAGTTTATGGACTTTTATGCAGATATTTATGTCTTCATGAAAACTGTAGTACATCACTTTGCTCTAATATCAATAGTTTTCTCAGCAAACGCGATATTGTGATATTTTTTAATACGTTTTGTATACCTTGGGTTACATTATCGAATATTTGACACGGAACCCTAAATATTTTGACATTTTTATATAGCCTATGTTACTCAGGAAGAATGTAGCTTTCCAAAGGTGAAAGAATTTTTGAAATCGGTCCAGTAGTTTCGGAGCCTATTCATTACAAACATACAAACATACAAAAATAGGTACAAATCTTTCCTCTTTATAATATTAGTATAGATATAGATATAGATTAGCAGACTTGAGCCCAACGATTTCGAAGTTAATACTACTCATATAGGCGCTTTAAAAAGTTCACAGTTAACTGACATTTTATATGAGAAACAGAAAGGTTAACGACCCTAAGTGCTTGTTTCAACATCTACTGATAAAATTTATCTGACAGATATTTTATACCTGTTTCTGTCTAAAAGTCATGTTTTATTACATGTCGGAGATTACGTTCTTGAAGGCAATTTTGGAACCATTTGCAAACTCTTTACTGCTTAAATGCAGACAGGTTGTCAGTTTGGCGCTTTCATATTTGAGATGCTGTCATGTATGGTGGATTCTGTTTGGGATATTGGTCATGAAGAGACATCGGAAGACATCACGTACTTCTTGTTATTTTATAACGTGATTGGAAACTACGCAATAAAGCCAGTTTGTTCAGTACACGCCCACTGTCTTATTTTAACTAAAAGCTTAAACGCCACTTCTGATGACTCGTCGACATATATTTACACTAAATCTACGTGTTTAAGAACGCATTAATAACCACCTAATAAACCGAAAATAACAAAACAAATGAAAGATCTAAATAGATTCTAGGGTAAATACAAATAAGTGTTGGGTCACACCAAGAGCACTCGCCTAGCACTTGACACGAGCCGACTAAAAGCTTGGAGTGCCACAACCTAAATTTTATACAGTTTTCCGCCCTCACTCTGCCACTATAAGGTGATCTGTGACATAATTATGATGCATAAGTTATTACAGAGGTGTGTTTGGATCGAAGCAAGTGGAAGGAAGTGGTCTCTGCCTACCCCAATGGGAGAGAGGCGTGACGGATATGTATGTATGTATAAGTTATTATTTTATTTACGTGCATTTCTTGTAAATGCTTGCAGCTAGAAAAAACCCGCCAAGTGCGAGTCGGAATCGAAGCAAAGGGTTCCATACCATTCACTAGGTTAACAATAGCCTAGTTATAATATCTACCGATAACAATTATTGATATCGAGCAAAAAAACGGCAAAAAATCACGTTTATTGTATAGAAGTCTCCCTTAATCATTATTATTATTCTATTATTAGTATTTTTTATTAGACCGGCAATGGTAATTCATCATTTGTCAAATTTTGAACGCTCTAGCTGTAACGGTTCATGAGATACAGCCTGGAGACAGAAGGACTGACGGATAAACAGACAGACAGACGGAAAACCGAGTCTCAGTAACAGAGGCCCGTTTTCACCCTTTGGGTACGAAACCCTAAAAAATACTAAAATAATTATGTATAATGTACACAGATTTTTTTTAAATTACCAACAATGATACAAAGCTTATCTAATTAGTAGGATATTTATTAGATTAAAGAACGTCATTCAAGCTTACAAACAGCCCTTAAACTGTCACAGTTCACATTATAATGGCTAGAAAACACCGCTTTGTAGTTTTCTGTTTCTGTTACCATGCTTTTGGTTTGCAAAATGTTTGTATAGGTATTCTCTTTTTATGATAGTTTTACTACCAAATATACGTGAATGTGGTTATTGCGGTGGGAAGTGCTATGAAATGCTATGATAACTATCAAATGCAAAAGTCTTGTTTCAAGTAACTAGGGCCCAAGTCTGCTAATTTAAAATAGCCTCAGTTGTGTTTCGGCAGAGTGTCACTACACTTACACTAACATTGACAGCCACACGGATACTGACACTGACGCTGCAACTATAAATGTAGAGTAAGAGTATAATATAAGTAAAAGTTATTAGGATTATAAAACCTTGTAAGGTTATTTTATGTACCTTGAAGAAAATTGTTCAAGTTCATAGACATACGTGTCTGGATTTTTGAGATGGGTTCTATGACAAAACAAAAACTGAATATAAGTAAAAGCATCATCTTATCAGCTTATGGTCCACTGCTGGACAAAAGCCTCCCCCAAGGATCTCCACAACGACCGGTCTTGTGCTGTCCGCATCCAACGGCTTCCAGCGACTTTAACCAATTCGTTTGTCCACCTTGTTGGAGGCCTTCACTTAAAAGCATTATATAATTTTAATTTTCCATAAAAAAATACTTTCTCGAAACTTCAAGTGACATCAAATGCATAAGACCAAGAGCAACATGCTCCAATTCGTTAAACTAGGATGTGCTCGTTAAAAGTTAGTTTAGTTGTGTCGACTTTTAACTAGCTGGGAGGGATTTTTTTAACACGCGATTGGTTGAAGGGTTAAAATTAAACGTAAAAAATTTAGCTATATGTATTAGCTATAAATATTTAACTATGTTTAAGAAGTAAGACAAAAATCTAAATTTTATAACGTAGGTATATAAGTACCTAGCGCCAAACGTGACATACTAAAATGATCGCCAATAAAAACATTACTCTGGATTTGTGTAGTTTTCCGAACTAAAGATATTGTTACTATATTTTAAAATATATATAATATCCCGACTGCGTTTAAAAGACGCATTTTTTTATTTTCATGTATCCAGAGTCACTCTCACAGTAAATACAAATCTAACAACACCTCTCAAGCTAAAATCCATCAAGCCTTTTAGGCTGTAGGGCGTACCAAAGAATTATACATACATACTCTCGGAAAACATAACCCTCCTTCTGGTGCAGTCGGATAAAAACTGGATACAGGTCGTGACCAATAGAAACTAGAAACAAACATAGCTGTGACGTACAGACAGACACGAGTATGTTTGTCCTGAGTTTGTGTCTAGTGGGAATCAAACCCACGACCTACATGGCAAGCAGAGTCACGACCAACCACGACTGATAAAAGAGCGTTAGTCTAAATTACTTTTTCTCCAAAAGGCTGTTTAAAACTTCACTAAATTACACTTAGTTCTTGTCACGACTTAATATAGCCTTTACTGAGACTAGTTGCTAGTTCCAACTAATTACTAGAGGAAAAGGTGGAATAGCAATTTCGTAGACAGCAAGAGTTTTCATTTAGTTTGTATTGGTTCCGTATAAATGTTTAACCAGTCATCCAAATTCAAAGTAAGGTCATTGATAGTTTACTATCAAAGTCCTTTTTTGGGACTCGCCGCAGCCGACTGGTGTTACTATACGTATATACGATTTGATATTGCAGAGTCAAATTTTTACATACATAGTAATAATATGTGTCACTTCTCTCTCCCATCGAGGCAGAGACGATGGACGATGGCCATAAAGCAGAAAGGTTCTCGAGTGGCGATCACGCACCGGATGATGCAGTGTGGGAAGGCCACCAACAAGGTGGACCGACGACCTGGTGAAAGTCGCGGGAAGCCGTTGGATGTGGGGTGCGCAAGACCAGTCGTTGATGAGATCCATGGCTTTTGTTCAGCAGTGGACGTCTATAAGCTGACACAACATATCAATCATTTGACCTATTGACGACTAAAGGCTTTCTCATTTGGCCCTAACGATCTCTAATGCGGCGTTCATGCATGCAAATAGCTGGAGATTCAATTATACGAAATGCTCTTTTTTAATTAGACGCTACTTTTATCCTGTCAATATTGCAGGTTTCTTTTTAAAGTAGATCTTGCATATTAAGATTGTTTCTAGCAAAAGCTTATTTACATTGCATATTGCATATTGCATTACAATAAGGTATATAATAGAAGAGGAAAGATGATAGGGCACTTGATGCGATGTAACGCTTTCTTGAGAAACCGCATTGAAGGAAAGGTTGAGGGGAACAGAGGCAGAGGAAGACCGCAACATAGCTACTTCACTCAAGTGAAGGAGAAAGTTAATGTCATATCGTATCAAAAAGTCAAAGCACTGGCAGAAGGCCCAATAGTATCTACACACCCACGCCGCTGGCCCGGTGGCTTACGTCAGTTGCAAACATTTTCGATGACATTTTTTTATAAATGAAGGCCGGCCGGTGGATTTTGATGTGTAGATACCATAAATGGCAGATGCTCCACCGAAAAGAGTCTCTTTAATAAAATGATACATACATATCCGTCACGCCTCTCTCCCATTGGGATAGGCAGAGACCACTTCCATACACTTGCTACGATCCAAACACACCTCTTTCGCTTCAATCGCACTCATCAGTCGCCTCATACATGTCCGTCGGTTTAGAGTACTCTTGATTTGGCCTTTCTTGAGCAAGTCCCCGATGATTTAATAAAATGATTATGTTTACATACATATCTTACACATAAACGCCCAGACTCAAGACAAATAATTTGTACATCACATCAATTTTTTTGTCTAGTGGAGATCGAACCCACGACCTGCGGCATGGCAAGCAGGGTCACTATCAATCTTGCTAACTAGCCAGGGGACCAAGTCTGCAAATTTAAAACAGCCTCAGTTGTATGTCGGCAGAGTATCAATGTCATTATTTGACACATTTGGTATTCTGCTAAACGCTTAAACACTGATTGCGACGAAATGTGTCAAAAAATGTCATTGACACTCTGCCGACATACAACTGAGGCTATTTTAAATTAGTAAACTTAAGCCCCAGTTTACAAATATTCGTCCGTTGAAAACCGAATTTGTCATACAACAAATTGAAATGCAATTTGAGATGGAAATGAATGCAGAAAACGTATCATTTCCTCAAAATGACGTATAATTAAAAATGTCATTCAATATAACGAGGTAATGACAGTTGTGACGAGGTCTTTCAATCTGATTGATGGTAAATTAATTATTTTGCTGTGGTTTTCAATTAAAACTGATTACGGGACAAATATGTACTTATCGTGTTATATTATATGTGGTTTCTATCTAGCTTAGTTTATTCTTTTTAACGTTTTTTTTGTGGATTTTTTATCTTTTGGTTTATTTTAAATGCTGCAGTCAAAAATAATTTGATATTGTAAATTATGGATTGGATAACGGTCATGAAGAGACATCGGAAGACATCACGTACATCTTGTTATTTTATAACGTGATTGGAAACGACGCAATAAAGCTAGTTTGTTCAGTACACGCCCACTGTCTTATTTTAACTAAAAGCTTAAACGCTACTTCTGATGACTCTTCGACATATATATGATAATTAATATACTCGTAAATGATATAAATATGTGTTTTATTAATAAAAATATAATCATTTCTACATAGATTACTTCATTAGCATTTATCGGCCAATTATGTTCAATGATATTAAAATTAATGACAACCACAAACATTCCATTAAAATAATTTGAGTATTATATCAAATAAACAACAAATATGTATATTAGCTTTCACTATTATTCAAAGCTATTAGTATTTAATTTAGGTATAATTTACTCTATCGTTTATTATACTTACATAATTTTTAATACAATATTAAGTAGTTAATTCATAATTGTGTAGTACCTACTCTATTTAAAATAATACTATACATGTGAATATGTTAATAAAAATACTATAATCTTATAAATAAAATATAACTACTAAACTAAACTCAACCTTAACTAACACTAATCCGGAAATAACCCGCCCCTGGTCTCTCGCGGCGCAAACGGGCCCATCACCCCAGCTGCGTTTCCACGCTGGATAGCGATAGACAACCGCTGCAGCAGAAAAGACCCGGCGCGGGGATCACAGGTTCTCTCCCTCAGTCTACCAGCTAGCTCTTTGCTAAACATTTTGGCTTCCTATTTAAATATTATTTTTACGAAACAAAGAAAATACCACGGTGGTGCAGTGTTTGTGGAAAATAAAACTTTTGTCATGTTATCTATTGAGGAACAATAACAACGTGCTTTGTGAACGAGTTTCCAATTTACGCAACACCTTTGACATTTCAGTCTTTTGTTTTATTATTCTGTCTATCTTTCTTAATAACGAAATATAAAGTATTTAAATACGACATAATATTTTCATAGCTTCTTTATAGTTAGTATGATTTGGTCTTAAACTTGGTCTTTGACTGAAGCTCAAAAGTCCAAGCTCAAGGTTTGCCAACGGGCTATGGAGCGCAGTATGCTTGGTGTAAAACTTACTGACAAGGTAAGAAACACCATACTGCGTTCTAAAACACGTATTGCTGATGTGGCAAAAACAGCTGCCAGGCTGAAGTGGGATTGGGCAGGTCACATCTGCCGCATGCCAGAAGACTTATGGGCTTAAACAGCTACCCAATGGCTACCAACTGCCAAACGGCGTCGCGGCAGACCACGAAAAAGGTAGCGGGACTGGACACCTTCTTAAATACCTGGGCAGAGGAAGCTCAAAACAGAAAGTCATGGCGGATGAGGAGAGAGGACTTTGCCCAGCAGTGGGACATGAGTGACTAGATTAGATTGCATGATTTAGTTTTTTTTTTATGTAGGTAAGGCTATTATGAAGAGTCCTTATTAAAAATTAATATAGGTAAAGATATTAATTCTGATCTTCTTCTTCTTCTTCTTTGCCTGATCCCATCATCTGGGGTCGGCTCTCCTCGTTCTCATGCGCCAGGACTGTCTGTTCTAGGTTGTCTGATATTAATTCTGATCTATGCTTAATATAAAAAAAAAATTTGTTTTATTATCTAAAAACACTTTCGCTTTCACCTTAAAGGATGAGCAATTCTATAGAAAGGTAGATAGACACATAGACATTTATTATATAGAAGCTATAGAAGTGACAAATAGTACCTATCTCTTTATCTTAATAAAAAATAATTAAAGTCGTGAAGCGTTGATGAATAGCTTTAAATTTGCAAATTATTTTTGAAAACATAATTAGAAGATATTCCAGAACATTTGTGACTGGTTTTGTAAAGTGTGTTTGGATCGTAGCAAGTGGAAGTGGTCTCTGCCTACCCTAGTTGGAGAGAGACGTGACGGATATGTATGTATGTATGTTTTTGTGACTGTAATTCAATGCATATGATTCAATGAGGAAGGAATATAAGGAGTGGCCCCATTTTTTTTCATATACAAATGAGTTTATGACAGCGTGCCAAAATTGCGTCAAGTTTTTCATAGTTTACTTGGTAGATGACCTGACAAACGATAAGTAGTACTATACAAAAAGTAGCCATCTTGCGCCAAACCAGACGCAGATCCAGACGATATGGCTCCTCCTTATATATTCTATACTCAAAGATATGATTGGTGGATATCAAATGGTACCACAACAACGTTGCATAGCACATCTCCGGTGGAAAGGCACCTAGGTCTAGCTACACAGATCCGGGCCGTGCCCGGGACATTTCCGGGCCGTAGCCCGTCAGGAGGGAAAACAATACGTCGTCATGACAACGCGTGTAAACGAATCCATAGAAAATGTATGGAATTATATTTTTTCCCTGACACGTCCCGGACAAGGCCCGGATCGGTGTAGATAGACCTTAATCATGATGTGTTAAAAAATCACACCATCATCACTCGTCACTTCTAACTCATTAATATCTCAACATCTGTGTTTACTACAAAGACATAATACTAGAACCTGAGCCCACATAATCCGATCAAAATTTCCTTTGTAGCCCCCAAATTTACAGGGTTCTGAATATTGTGAGGGTTGCGTATGGTTGCTAGGCTAGGCCCTTTGAGTACTAGCGGCGGCCTCTGACTTCGTAAGATTTTATTGACATATCTTGGATGATTGACACCATAAATAAGGTTTTTCTTTTTTGTGCAAACTGCTGACTAATTTACATCAACCGCCAAGAATGTTTTTTTCTCTGTGCATGTCGTCGTCGCCTGTAATTAAATTGGCATTCACCACGTATTTTTTTGGCTTATGATCCTGTCCATAATGTGCTAATGTACAATTTTTTGGTGACCTACATAAATAAATAAATACTCACCTTCCAGTAAAAAAGTCAATTCTTCTCGTTCGAAATAACTAAAAAGTCAAAACCAATTAAGTATATAAGAATCGAGGTACAATAATGTTTACAACAATGTTTACGGGTATTCATTGAATTAGTTGGGTTATTAAGTATATCCTATCCGTCATATCTTAGGAAAAATAAACAATTTCATAAAATAATATAGCTTGTTTGTTATTCTGATGTGTAAACTACAATATTATAGAGTTTCATCAATATCCGTTAACTGATTTCATCATGAATAAGTAACAAACATCCTTACATCCATCCGAACAAATATCGAGGTTTCAAATAATGATTCTGTTACCTTTTGATGATAGATTAGATAGTGTTAAGGCCAATCCACTTCTTGGATAGATAGTATGGCCATTATTATTATTATTATTTTGGTAATTTAAAAATTCATTTAATCAAACACAAAGAAAGCATACAAAATACAAAAAAAAATACAAATACACATTACAAATAAAAAATTGAATCCAGCGCGTCACCGCGAGGCATCGTCCCCAACAAGCTGGCCGCATTACCCCTTTGTATGGCAACACTAATACGTTGCGCCAAAAAGCTGCCAGCTCTCGGGTCACCGGATGTCTCGCGGAGACGCAACGACAGATCAATTATTTTAGGTTTAGATTCTGAGTTTGTATCCGAAAAGACATTTTCATGGCATCTGAGAACGCCTTCCACCCTTTATAATAGAAAAAAAAATTATTACCAAGATTTTAATCTATTAATGGTATCTGCACACCTAGGCCGCCAGCATTGCTTGCGGCTTAATTTGTCAAAAATGTTTGAAAATAACGTAAACAAGCCTTTGGCTTTGGTGTGTAGATACCATAAGGTTCATGACTGACCTATCTCCCATCGAAGTAGACAGAGACCACTTCCCTCCACTTGCTACTATCCAAACACACCTCTTTCGCTTCATCTACATTCACTAGTTGGTTTATGGTACCTACTCCTGACTTAGCCTTTCCTTAACAAGTCCCCAATTTGATCTAAAAAGTTGTAATGTCAATTTACATTATTTTGGTAAATAATCCTCGGTACTCCTGACTTGGCCTTGTGTTAACAAGTCCCTGATTTGGTCTAATAAGTTGTAATGTCAATTTACATTATTTTGGTAAATAATCCTCGGTACTCCTGACTTGGCCTTGTGTTAACCAGTCCCTGATTTGGTCTAATAAGTTGTAATATTAATTCACATTATTTAAATTATGCTCAAAAATACATAGAATAACTAGTACATGTAAAGGTTAAAAACAATGACATACACCCTTAACCCATTAATGTTGACCCTTGGAAGCGTCGGAGCGGCACAAATTGAATTTCTATTAATCGAGCCAAGTTCCGGTTGAAACCGGTTCAAATCGGCCAAGTTGAGCCGGTCAAACTGAGATGGGTTATCGGGAGGGATGGCTATTTATTATGGGGAAATCATATACCGAGCCACGGAATTTTTAGGTCATTTAAAGTTAAGGAAAATTGTCAATTATTTGCATTTAGAAATAATAATCAAATTAAAAAACATACAAAGAAAAAAGTACATAAAACTGCACTTATATTTTAAAATAAAGCTTGAACTAAGCTAAAAACCACGGCTAAATTAATTAGCCTCTACTTATTCGTTTTCATAACAATGACAAGTTTATTGAGAGCATTTGTCAAATAAAAAAATATTTAATAAAATAGTTTTCTAATTATTAAAATTCGAGAAAACTTAAACCCGACTATGAAAATCTATAAGTAAGAAACAAAAAAATAAATAAATATCGGGATGAAAGCAAGAAAATTATAGTTTCTAGTAAAAACCGGTTCAAAACTAAAAGTCAGTCAAGTAGTTTATAAGCATACCCTTTTCAACCGGTTATTAAGGTTGAAACCCGGTCGAAAGGTTCAGTAATCACCTTAAAATTATTCCCCTCCAACGATCACATATCATATCTAATAGGTATTTCTATCGATCCACGTACGGAGAAGTTCGATATTTAAAAAGTTGAATAAATTCTCTTTTTTTGATCGTCTACGGCGAAGCTAATGAAAAGAGATTTATTTTTTTACAGAGTTAAAAACGTTTTTAGCAGAAAAAAAGTTTGAATAGCTATGGAATTTTTTTGATTCTAGTGAATGAAAAAGCGTCATTTTAACTTAGATTTGTAGCAAACGATTTGAATTAGTGATTAAAAAATTGATTTTACTCTAAAAGAATTATACTGAAGACTAGGATGTATGGCTTTTGATCCTTGCCTGTCTTGAATTGACTAATATTTAAAAAATCTTATCTTATCTTATTTAGCCACTCGTGTCCCACTGCTGGACAAAGGCCTCTCTCCTCATACGCCATAACTTTCTGTCTCGAGCTTCCTCCGCCCAGGTACTCAAGAAGGTATCCAGCTCGTCTCGCCACCTTTTCTGCGGTCTGCCGCGACGCCGTTTGGCAGTTGGTAGTAAGGTAGTTGTTTTTGCCCATAAGTCTTCTGGCATGCGGCAGACGTGGCCGGCCCAATCCCACTTCAGCCTGGCAGCCTGTTTTTGCCACATCAGCAATACGCGTTTTAGAGCGCAGTATGGAGTTTCTTACCTTGTATTAAAAAATTAAGGAAAAAAAAAGTATATTTAAAACTGTGATAAAAAAAGAAAGTGACCGGATACGCAACACAACATTGCGCTCCTTGACGAGGATTGCTGACGTGGGCAACAAAGCTGCCAAATTAAAATGGAGTTGGGCCGGTCATGTTTGTAGAATGCATCCAGATCGATGGGCCAAAATAACAACTGAATGGGCGCCACTAGATGGTCACAGACGCCGAGGTAGACCTCGAAAAAGATGGAGAGACGATTTGGATGCATTTTCACGGGAATGGCGGATCGCTACCGGAGACCGTGTTAAATGGTAAGTCGCGGGGGAGGCCTTTGCCCAGCAGTGGGATCTTAAAGGCTAACAAAAAAAAAATTAAAACTAGCCTAAGGCTGTTTCTTCGTAAGTACTTGTAACTATACCTTTATCCATATTTATCATCATATCTTGAAGAAAATACGATCTTATGTTTATGCTACAGTACTGTAAAGTTTATTTAAAATAGCTGTACCCGCGACTTCATCCGCGTGGAATACTGAAAATAAGTATCGCAATCTAAATCAAAAGTAGCCTATGTCCTTTCTCAGGCTATAGCCTATCTGTGTGCCAAATTTCGTTTTAATCGGTTCAGCCGTTTTAGCGTGAAAGCGAGACAGACAGACAGAGTTACTTTCGCATTTATAATATTAGTAAGGATATAGTCACCTAGTTACTAGTAGATTTTGACACTTCACTAAGCAGTCGTCAACTCAAAATAAGACCAAGTACAGTTAAGTTACGTCATAGTTTCATAAATCAAAAACACTCAACTACAAACAATTACAGACGGGTCCAGTCTCTTGTATTTACGACAGGACCGTTAAGGAAGTACCACACGGCGGATATTTTGCGGACAACATTGTTTTTAAGAAAATTAAGGTTAGTTAAAAAACATATAGCAAAAAAAAAATTAAAAATATAAGGAAGGAATGTATCTACTTATATTTAAAACTAGCCTATATGGGTATATACCCGCAACCATTATTATTTCTCGCTATTTCTTACCCTAAGCAATAAGGCTGCCTGTTGCTTTTTATATTCTTGTTTGTGTCTATACCTACCTTATATCTTTGTGTGCAATAAAGAATATTTGTATTGTATTGTATTGTATTGTATTGTATTGTATTGTATTGTATTGTATTGTATTGTATTGTATTGTATTGTATTGTATTGTATTGTATTGTATTGTATTGTATTGTATTGTATTGTATTGTATTGTATTGTATTGTATTGTATTGTATTGTATTGTATTGTATTGTATTGTATTGTATTGTATTGTATTGTATTGTATTGTATTGTATTGTATTGTATTGTATTGTATTGTATTGTATTGTATTGTATTGTATTGTATTGTATTGTATTGTATTGTATTGTATTGTATTGTATTGTATTGTATTGTATTGTATTGTATTGTATTGTATTGTATTGTATTGTATTGTATTGTATTGTATTGTATTGTATTGTATTGTATTGTATTGTATTGTATTGTATTGTATTGTATTGTATTGTATTGTATTGTATTGTATTGTATTGTATTGTATTGTATTGTATTGTATTGTATTGTATTGTATTGTATTGTATTGTATTGTATTGTATTGTATTGTATTGTAATAAAACTACGATCAGCTTGTCACGTCTCTTTCCTGGGCAAAAACCTCCAGGGGCCGAGTTCGGCTAATTTACAATATTCTCAGTTGTGTGTCGCCAGAGTGTCAATGGCATTTTTGACACATTTGGTATTCTCATAAATACTCAATACTCAATGGTTTTTTGCTCCATAAAAACTTTACATAATATATAACAGCCCTACAGCTAAAAAAAAAAAAAATATATATTAATAAATAAATGTCTATGTCTAATTATCTTTATTATGAACCTGTTATAGGGCACCGCAAATGAATTTTTTTTTTCATTTTCATTTTCATATACTTACTTCTATAGTAAGCATATCTTAAACAATGGCTTACTTACACTGATTGCGACCAAATGTGTGAAAAAATGACATTGACACTCTGCCGACACACAACGAATATTGTAAATTTGCAGTCTTAACACTACACACATCCGGGCCGTGTCCGGGACCTGTCAAGGAAAAAATATCGTTCCATACATTTTCTATGGATTCGTTCACACACGTTGTCATGACAACCCGACGGCCCGGATGGGTGTAGATAGACTTGTAGCCCCGGTTTATTAAGTGTAAACTCACTTATACAAATTCATTCGCTAATTTACATCCCATTGTTCGTTGTTCATTTAAAAAAAATAGGTAAAAAAAACTTTTTAAGTTAAACGGTTTTATGTTAAACATACATTGCAATGTTTAAGATAAATGTACTAAAAACCAAAAAATAATAAAATAGATACAGTCGTGGGAATTATAAACATATGCATAGACTAGACTAAAATAAAACCGTGGGGCACGTCAATTGTCTACAATCGTTGATTAAAATGTTTTTTTTTTTTGTAATGTTACACTATCTATAGGTACCTAATTAGGCAGTTGTTCAACCGACAACGATGGACGTGTGATAATAGACAATTGCCGTGCCCCACGGTTTTATTTTAGTCTAGTCTATGCATATGTTTATAATTCCCACGACTGTATCTATTTTATTATTTTTTGGTTTTTAGTACATTTATCTTAAACATTGCAATGTATGTTTAACATAAAACCGTTTAACTTAAAAAGTTTTTTTTACCTATTTTTATTTTCTAGTTTTTAGTTTTTATTTCGCATTCTGTTTAATTCATTTAATGCTTCATTATTGCAAGGTTTCTTGCCTGTTACTTTATTGCAGTCCAACCCCTCTATACGTAGTCCCTGCAAAGATCTTACTGTACTAAGAGTCACGTAGGCTTGACCTTCTTCAAACAGTTTCGCACCTAAGTATATTTCAATTTTGCATAGTAAATTATATTCTACTTGTTGAGACCTTTCATTTGATACCCATGTTGATGGGATTGATAAAACCTAAGTTATCCGCCATTTTGTAGAGGCCGCCATCTTGGATTTTAATTTTATATAGTACATTTAATTCTACTGGTTGAGTACTTTCATTTGATACCCATATTGATGGGATTGATAAAACCTACGTTATCCGCCATTTTGTAGCGGCCGCCATCTTGGATTTCAATATTTTATAGTATATTGTATTCTGCTTGTTGAGCCCTTTCATTTGATACCCATATTGATGGGATTAATAAAACCTAAATTATCCGCCATTTTGTAGCGGCGGCCATCTTGAATTTATAATGATAATGAATAAACATAATTGTATTGTCACCAAAATCCAAAGTGTATACAAAATTTCAGATTAATCGGTTGACAGGAAGAGGGTGAAATTTGAATTACTAAATTTGACCCAAGAAAGAATAAAACAAACGGGGTGAGCTAAATAAAACCGTTTAAAAAAAAAGATATATTGGACATAACGTAGGGCCCTGTGCCGAAGGTTTCTTGCCCATTTCTTCCTCTCGGCTATACAGGTAGTGAACCGGCAGTAGTTTAAGATCAAAAAAGTGACATCAAAAAAGTGTAATGAATTTTGCCTATTTTTGAATAAACACTTTTCATTTCATTTCATTAAACTTCAAATGCTACAAATATCCGATGTGTTTGCCCACTCTTATATAAATTCACAACTTCAGAACTAGCTCTTTTGTGTATTAATTGCTCTCGTTTTCAAGTGAATGATTTATACCCGGTTTAAGTTGGGCAGGTAGAGTTTGGGATAATAGTTCCAAGTTAGACTTGACTTCAGCTTTGGGTGGGTGGGGTTATATTTAAGTCGCAGTTTATACCGAAATGGCGTGGTGGAGGCGCGCGGCGAAGCGTCCTGTCAAGAAAACTCTTAAAAGTATTGAGTGAGTCGTATTTGCCGTAATTTCGTCCGCGCTGCTTGGCGGCGCCGCTTGACGCGCGGGGAGAGTGGCGCGCTCCGAGGAGAGCGGATGAAATTACGGTAAATTAGACTCTATTCTTAATACTCATAAGAGTTTTCTTCACAAGATGCTTCCGCCGCGCTCCTCCGCCACGCTTTTTTGGTAAAAACAACGCCTAAGAGCTCTTGTGTACTTGCAGTTGTGGCGCTTTTGTGGTTTAAAGTGTGATATAAAATGAAATATTTTTTTATTGCTGTAAATTAAAGGCTGAAACACACCGGATGCGTATGCGTAACGTAGACGTAAGCACGGTGTAGCCACGCGTGTAGTTACGGTGTAACCCGATGTGACACCGGGCTACGCGTCACGTCTACGTTACGCAAGTGACAGTTCCATACATTACAACTCAGAGGTACGCATACGTCTACGCATACGCAACGCATACGCCTCCGGTGTGTTTTGGCCTTAAAGCATTAGGTCAACAGCCTTCCGCGGTTGGCATTTCTCTCCTTTATGGAATAGCCGGTAATCGGATATGTAAAGATTTTATATTTTATGGCGATACTTAGGTATGTAATATTTTAAACTTATATGAAGTTAATCGTGTACCTATGTGTAATCGAATTTTCGTATGAGTACATGAACATTTTATATGTGTTATGGTAATGTTATATGTAAGATTATGTAAAGAATAAATTGTATGTAGGTATAAGATTTCATATGTGACGATAATCATGTATGTATATGTATTTGAAGATTTTTTCAATTTTGACTAATTTCCTTATTAAAAGTTGGTTATTTTCGTATAAAGAATCATCTTTGAATGTATAGTATCCTATAAAACAACAGTATTGTCAACATCATTATATCCAAAAACAAAATTCGAATTTAAAAATAGAATTCCCAGCTCCACATTACCGTAGTCACGTCCTGAAATTTCCGCTTTCCCATATTCGGCCTTTAAAATAATATTATTTGCCTTAAAATTGTCCCATCTTGTTGTTTTCCTTCGAAAGGCTGGCAACACTTGACACTAACAAATGGTGCCAGTAATTAGACAGGGGAAGTCTACTCGTAAAATTATAGAGGAAAATGGATTCTACTTGAGCAAGAGATTGCAGGCAGGGGAAATGTTTTCAAACGGGATTTAATTAGATTTTTGGGAGTTTAACATATTATATCTACAGGTTAAGAAAAAAAAAATGGGCAAGTAAAAATGTTTTTAGAAAATCCTACTTATTGAAATACACCTTTCAAAATTGATAGATAATGAAAATTACAGTTTATAGTCATAGATTTTTTTTTTGTTTTAATCGATTTGATCGTCGTCACCTGATACGACACGATGACTTTATAAAAAAAAACATCTTGGAAGGAAAAGAAGGAAGACTAAAGGGGGAACAAGAAGGACTTACACTTACATAGACCAAATAAAAGAGGGAATAGAAGTTGTGTCGTATCAGATGCTCAAACGGACGGCAGAGAATAGAGCAGAGTGGCGCAGACTCCACCGACAAGAGCGACGTTCTTTTTATGATGATGATCGTCGTCGGTGTAACTCGACAAGTGTGTCTCGTGTGAATCTACAGGAAAAGTCAAGATTAGTGGGTATGAAGTTTTAGCCTGTCAAGTCCAAATTATACAATACATAAATTAGGTACACAAAATTATAAAATTCTGTACCTAATAGACCTACCAATCCCTGCGTTTTCTAACTAAGGGTCCCAAGTCTGCTAATTTAAAATTCCTCAAAAAAAACCTCAGTTGTGTGTCAATGGCATTTCATGACACATTTGGTAGATTCTGCTAAACAATGGCTTACACTGATTGCGAACAAATGTGTCAAAAATGCCATTGACACTCTGCCAACACACAACTGAGGCTATTTTAAATTAGCAGACTTGGGTGATCGAACTCAGTAGATTTTTCAAATCAGTTCCAAAATTTCAATTCCCAAAAACTCATTTCACTGAAACAAGCGCACGATGTACCCATTAAAAGGTGTTCTGTTCATTATACATATAAACACGGTCATAATCCTCTTACAATACGACGTGGAACTCTACCTGGTAACCGCAAACACTAAATTCTAGTTGTCGTGTGTTATGTGATTCTCAAACTTTCGTGCTGTTGACCCCCTTTTGGATTATACGTCTTTGTTGTCAATTGCAGTATGGGACGGCCACCTAACAGATGGACTGACAACCAGGGATGTTATGGATATGAAATTTCGGATACGGATTGGATACGGATTTAGGAATGATTATTATACCGGATACGGTTACGGATACGAATAATAAATTATTTCGGATTATCCGTTAGTTTCGGTTACGGATATTATTTTTTTAAGGAATTTCAAAAGTAAAATACAAATAACGTGTCTTAATTAGGCTCCGCCCCTATACGATACTATGCGAAACTTTTATTTCGGATTCGGTTACGGTTACGGATGTTTTTTTATATCGGATATCCGATAGTTTCGGTTACGGTTACGGAGCTCCCTAACATCCCTGCTGACAACCTAGTGAAAGTCGTTGGGTCTCGTTGGTTGCAGGTGGCAATGAGTCGGTCGCGGTGGAGAATGATTGGAGAGGCATATGTTCAGCAGTGGGTGACTATGAGCTGATAGAATGTTGATGCTGATGTATGTAGTTAATTGTTCCAGTTGAAGTAAAGAAACTCTTTTTAATGTGTGTAACTCTTTTTTGTTTTCACAGTTTACGGTTTTATTACCAAATTACCAAAACGACTAATCAAGACCAAGACTGATTCCAGATTGTAGTCATATCTCTCTCCCTTCTCTGTCACCACTAAAAATTTGCGTCGCCTCTCTAGGTAACCAGTGACATATGACACTATGCTGAGTGGATACCATTTCCCAGTTCCTGTGTTCCTTTCGATTCTTTTCTTTATGTTTTATTATCTAAATTCTTTTTTTATGTTTTATGTTTTGGCACTGGGAATAAATATTTAATTACTTGCTTCTTAATTTGGTGTACTGATCACTAAGCGCACTAGTTTTATCGCTCGCATCAAGTCTCCCTGCTGGATCCGGCTTTTGGGGGGTAAGATTTAAGCTACCAAAACACAGTTTGAGAACCCAAATAATGAATATTAAACAAGAACCCTGATTACAGTTAGTTCACGAGCAAATACAACGCTTCTGCAAAGTTTGGTCCTAAACTAATATGTGCAATGCTCACATCGACTTAGATGTTCAGGTGTTAGTGCTGCAAAATGGCTGCGTGTGTTTTTAATTTTAATTAAATCTTTTTAACAATATTTAAGGTAAGTAATCGTGTGTTTTTAAAATTTAATTAAGAGTTTAAAAAGTTTTTTTTTTTAATAATTAGCGGTTGGACTGCTTCTACTGTTTTAATTTGAAATATGATAACCGCAATAGCAATCAATCGACGAAGTTTTGCAAGTATTTAAAAAATGACCCGACCTAAGTGTTGTCAAAACCTACAGGATTAAATGATTTTTTATTTTCATTTTATATCTTCATTGCAAAAAAGTTACATTTACTGTATTTCTACATATTAAGATCTTTAAAAAAAAGGGGTAGGTAAAAAAATAGGGAAAAGCGGAGAAGGACCTATATAGACTAGGGAGTAGTGAATAGAAGTTGTATCGTATCAAAAGATCAAATAGTTTTTATCGTGTACTCTACTCTTCAACGACCTCAATCTGTTATGTATAGGTATGTTTAGTAAATAAATAAAAGGCAAAAATTAAAGTTTTATTAAAATAAATAATACAAACATAGAATGGGCATGATGACAAAAAAAAATGTTTAGTCCATCACATAGATTATTTTAAAATATTCGACAGGTATTTTTTCTTTTTTCTCCTTAACTAAAAGTGACAAAGATACACTGGGTTAAAGTTGCTCGTGACGTCACTCCTAAGTAAGATTCTTACCTAGGAGTGACGTCAATACTCTCCACTCCGTAACTTTGATGCTCTGTATCTTTATATTTATTTATGTATTTGATAAGGTAAAAAATGTGTTTTAAATATTTTTTAATAGCCGACGAGTAGTCATCATTCCTATTCTCTATCGTTATAATATTCGTATATTGTTGTATAAACATATGCAATCAATTCGATGCCACGATATCAATGCATTGTTTGATCATCCTGTATCCTGTATCATGCATTGATTGCTCTCTTATATAAATGTTAATAACTGTAACATCCTGTATTGATTCGATTAATAAAATAATTTTTCGGGTTCCAATTTTTTGTTGTGTTTTACAAATAAACTAGCTTTTGTCCGCGACTTCGAATACCTTTTACTCATATTATTTATTTTGTATATTTAAGATATTGTGTAAGTTAAACATTAACTTAAAATAATAATATAGCGTATATGTAACTATTTTTGTGATGCGCATGCTACAATTTTGCGTGAAAGAGCACCGGAGATCCTTACATCCATCCATATGTATCTGTCACACCTCTCTCCCATTGGGGTAGGCAGAGACCACTTCCCTCCACTTGCTACGATCCAACTTCTTTCGCTCCATCCACATTCATCAGTCGCGTCATACATGCACGGCGGTTTAAGGTACTTCTGAATTTTCTCCAATCTATCTATTTATCGACACAACCATGATCCAGGATCCTATCAATATTATAAATGTCAATGTTTGTGCCAATGGATGTTTGTTACTCTTTCACCCAAATATTACTGTACAGGTTTTGATGAAACTTAGCAACATTATAGCTTGTACATCAGAATAACACATAGGCTATATTATTTTAAGATAGCATGCTTTTTTTCCAAGATATGACGATAAATGCGTACGAAATCGCGGGCAGCCACTAGTTTATAATAAAAGTAGGACTTAGCTAATAAAATTAGTATTCAATCTGATTAACATGCTATTCGCACAACCATAAACATGCTAAAATAAGGGCTACGAAACCCGGCTACACGATCGAGCACGCTTGCCAATGCATGCAGTGTGGCGATGCGAGAGGACACGCGACCGTGCGTTAAATCGGGTATACGTGAACCACATTTGATGCATTTATTTGCACATGTCATTGTGTGTTTACAGGAATAGTGTGTAATATGGTACTGGGTTAGGTTATTGCAGTTAGTATTATGGTAGCTACACACCAAAGCCGCCGGCATGTCGCCGTGCTAGGCCGGTGCCTTTACGTCATACGAATGGCTGCTGTCAAAAAAGCCGGCGGCTTTGGTGTGTAGACAGCATTAGGAAATTAAGAATTCTAGACTCACTCTTTCAAACATAATCCGAGTTTTCGTTTTCAGTAATAAGTGAATACATCAACAATAAGCGCACGCAGAGGGCGCTTTTTCTTCTCAGCTTTACAGCTAGTGAAGTTTTGAAACTATCAAGTTTAAGATTAAACATTCTAATTCTAATTTCAATTTTTTCAAATTCAATAAAGATTTATTCATAGGCAACCCAAATTTACGTTAAGAAAAGTATAAATGCCCTGTTTTGTCCTCCAAATTCCGGATACACATATCAAAAGCTTTTCTCATCTTTATTAACCACATTTAAGATGCTAATCCAGGAGCGATGAGCCCGAAACCTTCACAGTCTAGTCTTTTATTTGAAAATAATGACAATTTTTAATATATAAGGTGACTTTAAATTAGTGAACGATAGAAAAGGATATGCATGTACTCGTGATAATAAACAACTTTTACTATAAAAAAAAATTGTTCCCGCACACTATCAGCTGATGCATTTTGTATGGGGAGTTCAAAAATTTTTGAATGATTTCGAACTTGTTCCCCTAGTAAAAGTTGTTTGTTATCACGAGTACATGCATATCCTTTTCTATCGTTCACTTATTAAAAGTCACCTTATATTATTTCTTAGTCATTTCTATGTCTAGGTTCCAATTGGCAAAACATATTTTTCACTCTTAGACGAGTATTATTAGACCGTTGCTACTATGTTTTTGAGCGACTAAAATACCTAAAGGTATATTTTTATCTTTATTGCTTAATGCTGGCCCAATGATTGGCCAATTCAAAGCCTAAGCGCCAAAACATACGGCGAAACGCAACTGCAACGCAACTGAAACTTTTGAGCTGCATCGAAGTTTCTGCTATTACTTCCTTAGAAAACAACACACGACGCAATTAGTTTGAAACGTTTCAGTTGCGTAACTAGCAGTTTCAGTTGCGTTGCAGTTGCCTTTCACCGTGTGTTCTGGGTCTAACATTTTAACATTTTAAGTAGGTACTTAAGTATCGAATCTCTACAGCTCCGTCCCAACGAATTATTCCTGAATTAACCTGCGAAGTCTTTTATAAAAATACCTCTCGAAGGTAGAAGTTCTCGTAAGTCTTCGTAGTGAGCTCATCATAGTAGAAACTTCGCCTTGCACTACTAAATGAAGACGTTATGCTACTCTGCGCTTGTTGGTTTGAACCTAGTAAAGGATTTTATAGCAGGTCATATTTTATTCCTACTCTTATTCGCTCGAAACATTCAGCAAAGAATGAGAGGTCAGATGCATAGAATTTATGTAAAATTCATGTAAAACTTAAACTACACATACTGTTATATTGATGTAAACTACTGTGATAACAAGTTAAGTACCAATATGTAACTGTATAAGTCTGTTCATTAAAAAAAAAAGATATATTGGACATAACGTAGGGCCCTGTGCCGAAGGTTTCTTGCCGTTTTCTTCTCTCGGCAATACAGGTAGTGAATCGGCAGTAGTTTTAGATCAAAAAAGTGACATAAAAAAATCGGTTGTCTGTAAAGTCGGTTTACTGACGATAGTTGAACGTGACAACGTCATTAATGCTGCCGAACGCGGCCGATTGTGCCTCTTTGTCGCCCGATCCGCGCTCTTGCTTGCACTTCAAGCCTTAAATGGAACGCCTCAGAGCGAGGTAACGCCTCAGAGCGAGGTAACGCCTCAGAGCGAGGTAACGCCGCATGAGTCATGTTTTTTCGTGCGTGCAGCCGGCTCCATCGAATTATAAGACGTTGTCACGTCAAAAAGTGTAATGAATTTTGCCTATTTTTGAAGAAACACTTTTCATTTTCATTTTCATTAGCAAAACAGAATGGAGAGCAAAAAGGGAAGCCTTTGCCCAGCAGCCAGCAGTGGAACATGACGAGCTGCCTGTATCTGTAATATTATAAATGTCTATCTACCGATGGATTGATGATTTGAGGATGTTTGTTTCTCACGCAATACCAACTAAACAGGTTTGAATAAAACTTAACAATATTCTAGCTTGCACGTCAGAATAACACAGGCAATACTTTCAAAGAGATTTTTTCCAAGATATGACGATTAATCTCTTAAAAGAGAGAACAAAAGAGATATACAAAGCAAGAGTGGATGGTAATGTTGGAAGGGGAAGGCCAAGACGAACGTACCTCGATCAAACCGGGGATTTGCTCAAAAAAGGCCAAGTCAAGAGTACCCTAAACCGACGGGCATGTATGAGGTGACTGATGAGTGTGGATGAAGCGAAAGAGGTGTATTTAGATCGTAGCAAGTGGAAGGAAGTTGTCACTGCCTACCTCAATGGAATAGAGGCGTAACGGATATGTATGTATGTATGTATCTATGACGATAAACACATTCCGTGATAAACATGTACGACGTCGCTAAGAGCTTCCAATTTTGTTATAACAACATAATATTGAATTTCTATAATTCGCGTAATTTTCTGTATGTACATATCCTCTAATTAAGAATAATATCAAATTAAATAAACGATTAAAAACATTATTTCCTTATACAACGGAAAAACCGTTAAGACCCCGGGTCAAAGTTCAACGACCTCTTTTGATTAGTGTTCTTATTTTAAAAATGAGAAAATCTTTTAGAAGAGTAACTTCAAAGAAAATCTTATAATTAAGTCCATTGTCCGGTGAAATGTAAACAAATTAGGTAGGTACGGGAAATGTAAACGAAATTTTACCAATTATGTATGTATCTATGACGATAAACACATTCCGTGATAAACATGTACGACGTCGCTAAGAGCTTCCAATTTTGTTATAACAACATAATATTGAATTTCTATAATTCGCGTAATTTTCTGTATGTACATATCCTCTAATTAAGAATAATATCAAATTAAATAAACGATTAAAAACATTATTTCCTTATACAACGGAAAAACCGTTAAGACCCCGGGTCAAAGTTCAACGACCTCTTTTGATTAGTGTTCTTATTTTAAAAATGAGAAAATCTTTTAGAAGAGTAACTTCAAAGAAAATCTTATAATTAAGTCCATTGTCCGGTGAAATGTAAACAAATTAGGTAGGTACGGGAAATGTAAACGAAATTTTACCAATTTTTTTTTTCTATTAAGGTGGCTACAGACAATTCCTCGAGCATTTCGGTGTAATGTAATGCTATCTACACACCAAAGCCGCCGGCATGCCGCCGGCCTAGACCGGCGGCTTTACGTCATACGGATGGCAGGCTGTCAAAAAAGCCGGCGACTTTGGTGTGTAGATAGGATAACGTTCGTGCGAATGGTAAAATACAGGTAAATGCTTAGTCTCCAAAGCATTTCCATGTGCTGTAACGTTCGTCTGAATGCTCGGCGTTATGTTACAGGTAAATGCTCGCAGCGAGTTTTCATTTTAACCAACCGCGGAACACTCGCCCTATTACAAAAAGGCTCGACGAAATGTTACACTAAGCGCCAAAACGAGTTACTAATATGTTGCATAAAAATGATTGTCCGATTTTAGTATTGCATAACAACTTTTCGCAGACATATCATGTCGCCGAACTTCTTTTCGCATAATGTTGTTATCAATACATACATTTCGCATAATTTTCTATGTAAGAACAACATTTTCGCCGAAAATTATTTAGACTAATTTTGAATGGCATTATGTTATAAAGGCGAAAACTCTTTTTCATAACACTTTATTCCAAATGTTTGCCTAAATGTTTTTGCTCGTACATTTTAATAAGGCGCTTGTGTGTGTCAGTAGGAGGAAAAAAATATTTTATATATGTGGGTAGATTCATCATTTTGTGCTTTCTTGTTTACGCGACGTATTGGTGTGGATTTTATTTTGTTTAAAATGGAAAATTCTATAGAAAGTGACGATTTAAATGTATTCAAAACTTCAAAGGGTGGAGTGAAATTGGAATTGAATGGATTTATATATGAAAAAAATAGGATACAAGAAGAAAAATATTATTGGGTGTGTGAAATGAGGCGCAACAAACAATATTGTTGTAATACCAGATTAACTACAGCATATAATACCGAAAACAATACTCATTCGCTCCTAACTAAAACCGCCATCACGCATAATCATGATCCAGATGTCTTAAAATCAAAAGTTGCTGAAGTTGTGAACAGAATCAAACATGAATCTATTATGAATTCATCTAAAAAGCCAAGTCAGATTATACTGGATTGTACAGCAACAACCTCTGAAGAAATTACGGCGCACATACCAACAAATCAGAATTTAAAACAAATCATATATAGAAGCAAAAAGAAGGCCACAAAATTAATAAAGGAACCTGAACACATTGACTTTGAATTGGATTTAAGTATTTTAGAATGTAATGATATTGAAACAGATTTGATTGTGAAAGATAAATTGTACAACGGGAAACGAATAATTTTCTTTACAACAAAAAAGTTATTAAACCATTTGGCACATTCAAAGTTTTTACTGATTGACGGGACATTCAAAATTGCACCAAAAATTTTTCAACAGATGTATACATTACATGGATCAGTGCATCAAAACAAAACTTTCCCTATGGTCATTGGACTTCTCACTCACAAAGATAGACAAAGTTATGATGCGTTTTTTGAAATGTTGTTGGAAAGTTGCGAATTGGCTGGTTTAAGCTTGTCTCCTCGTTTTTGTCTAATGGATTTTGAAAAAGCGTCCCAAATGAGTTTAAATAAACAAATAGATAATATAATAATTAAAAGATGTAACTTCCATTTGGGACAAATTATATATAGGCGCATTCAAAGTCAAGGATTCCAAAAACTTTATGGGAAAGATGTAAAATTTGCCACAGAGATGAAATGTTTATTTGCTTTGTCCTATTTATCTCCAGAAGACATAAAATTGTATTTCGACGAATGGAGTAACAGCGTTTCACCTGAAGCTGAAGGAATAGCACAATGGTTCAGTGAAAATTATGTATGGGGTACAAATACATCACCGCCGAAATACGAACCTAGCCAATGGAGCACTAAGGAACTAATTGACAACGATATACCTAGGACTCAAAATAACGCCGAAGCTTGGCACCATAGAATGAATTCTATAGCTGGAGCAAATCATATAGGATTTTACAAGCTGTCAAATCAAATCATTAAGGAATTGCAATTTTCTCTAATGGAAATCGAAAAGTTGGCCATTGGCGCTCCACCACCCGCTAAAAAAAAGAAAGTATTAGATAAAATGCAGCGCATTCAAATTATAATTGATAAACAACATGATTACACTAAAATGGGTTTTTTAAAAGCGATTGCTGCTAACCTAAGATTAATGTAATTTAAGATTAATGTGGGAATACGTTTTTTTCTACTTTATGTAGTTATTTTTTAATTAAAATAAACTTAAATAAGTAGACTATACTATACTATTTAGTTATTTTTTAAATAAAATAAACTTAAATAAATAAACTTCAATTATGTACTTAATTATCTTATTTTTTTAAATTACTTTGTCTAGTAATTGATCTTATATTTAAAAAATTTGCATGTACTGTATAGTAAATAAATAAAACTTTTTTCTATATTGATTCCTGTGCTTACTTTTATTACCTTTTTGAAAATGAGAGCAAGCTTGTAAACATGTAAGCGACATGCGAGCAAGCAGCATGCAAGCAAGCGTGCAGCATGCAAGCAAGCGTGCAGCATGCAAGCAAGCGTGCAGCATGCAAGCAAGCGTGCAGCATGCAAGCAAGCGTGCAGCATGCAAGCAAGCGTGCAGCATGCAAGCAAGCGTGCAGCATGCAAGCAAGCGTGCAGCATGCAAGCAAGCGTGCAGCATGCAAGCAAGCAAGCAGCATGCAAGCAAGCATCATCCAATTCAAGCAATCATGCAAGCAAGCAGGGATGCAAAAATCATGTTCTAACCTAACCTAACCTATCCTATTGGGGTTGGTTGGTAGTTTTTTTTTCTCGGCGGGGGGCTTCGCCCCCCGAGCCCCCCCTCGGGGGCTCCGCCCCCGGACCCCCTCCGCCCTCGTTTTGTTACTTACATGGGCTTTATCGTAAAATGCCTATTATGCCCAATTCTTATTATGTTAAGTACCTACATGATTATTATGCCATATGAAATTCTGCCAAATAAAGTTCGGCATACTAAATGTATGCAATTTTATATTCTGCCAAATCACTATTATGATTGCTAACTGTTATGGAAAGTACATATTTATGCTAAATTATCATTCGATTAAAAAAGAATCTGCGATATCTGTTATGCAAAGTGTATTTCGAACAATCAATATTATGCAAGATAAGGGGAACCCCGCCAAAACACACGGTGAAACGCAACTAGTTTGAAACGTCTCGTTTCAGTTGCACCGTGTGTGGTTTTATAAGGAAGTCTATAGCAGAAACTGCGACGCAACTCAAAAGTAACTAGCAGTTTCAGTTGCGTTGCAGTTGCGTTTCACCGTGTGTTCTGGGTCTAATACGCTCGACGAAATGTTACACCAATATGCTCGTTAATTTGTAGAAAAAGGCTGTTACAAAGAGCCGAGCGTGCTCGACGTTTTGTTCGTAGAAGGATGATACATTACATTTCATAGAGCGGTTCGTTGTTCTGTTACAAGTAAATGTAGTTATGTATGTATTCTGTATTGTTTGAACAACCCGCAACCATTATTACCTATTTCTCGCTATTGCTTACCCTAAGGTTGCCTGGAAGATATTGCTACCTAGCAATAAGGCCGCCTGTTGCTTCTTATATTCTTGTTTCTGTCTGTACCTTATATCTTTGTGTGCAATAAAGAATATTTGTATTGCATTGCATTGCATTGTATTGTATTGTAAATGTTGTAGTCTATATCCACCTTTAGGCATAACAAAATACATTTACGGAGCAGAGCTGGCCACCGAATTAATTACTCTCGTTGAAAATCAGTATCAAAGCCATTCGACTGTATAACCGAACTTTATAAATAAATATTTGAACGAATATTGCTAAAATTTAAAGCTTAAATATTTCAAAATAACTTTTATGATTAAATTAAAACGGATTTTATTCAAATAAACTCTATCCACATACAATAAGTGTAATAACTTTTTAACTCACTGGAAATTTTCTGATTTGTTTCTAAATTCGCTTACACATTTGTACTGCCGTATAACTACCTCTATAGAGGGTGTAACAGAAAGGGGGTATGAAGCCAAAACACAGCGATAGTCCTCATGAAACTGAACAACTTTCCCCAAGGAACATGGGTCGTAACTCGAAAAAAAAAATTCGCCTCCCCATACAAAATGCCCGATCAGCTGATCAAGTAAGTAAGTGTCTAACTAAGTGTCGGCGCAAACGGGCCACAGAAAGTGGCTGCCGCGCGCTACAGCCACAATGTCAGAAGCGAGTAAGTATCGAGCGAGCGTGCGAGTGAGTGAGCGAGCACTACTGCACGTGTGCGTCGCCGCCATACAATTCATATGAAAAGGTGTGTTAGGTCGCCGTCGCTGGCTACCGGTGGCTGCGGTCGATGGCCCGTTTGCGCTGAGCCTTAATTATGACTGGCCAGCTGGCGTGGTTGGTAATGAATATGTATGCTTGCCATGCACGTCGTGGGTTCGATTCCCACTAGAGACAAACACTGTAATGTACATCATAGACGTTTATCTAAGTCTAGGTGCTATTATATGTTATATTAGAGGCTGCCCACTGTAAACGAAGAGCTTGAGGCACTGGTATGTAGTTGGGCGAAGAAAAAAAAAATGCTCTGTAGGATTTGAATTTTGCTATATTATCAAGATTAGGTCGAGTAAGGTCGAGTAACACAGAGTAAGTGAAGTATAAAAACAGGAAGTACAACTTATAGACAAAATTATAGAACAATTTAAATTTTATGTTGGTATTGCCAATATGCTGAGGGCGGCGACACAGAATTACTAAATTACAATCAAAAGAACTAAATTCAAAATATGGAACAACATTTAGCAAATTTTTAAAATTAACTTAAGCAAAAGTTCTAGGTATTTATCGTCACATCTTTGGAAAAACACAAAATATCTGCAAATAATATATATAGCCTATGTGTTATTGAAGGGAAGAGAGGAAGACCCAGACGGACGTTCCTAGAACAGATGAAGGAAAAGGCGGGTGTCATGTCGTATCAAGATGTTAAAAAGAAGGCAGAAAATAGGGAGGGATGGAAGAGGCTCCACCGACAAGAGCTTAGCTCTTAAATAAGAAGAAGAAGATGTGTTATTCTGATGTGCAAGCTACAATATTGCCAAGTTTCGTCAAAATCTGTTCTGTGGTTTTGCATGAAAGAGTAACAAAGATCCATCCATCGGCACTAACATTGACATTTATAATATTAGTAGGATGTATGTAAGTATGTAGTATTTAAAGTTAACTATACAGGGTGTAACAGAAAGGGGGTATAAAGCCGAAACACAGCGATAGTCCTCAGAAACTGAATAACTTTCCCCAAGGAACATGAGTCGCAACTCGAAAAAAAAAATTCGCCTCCCCATACAAAATGCCCGATCAGCTGATCAAGTAAGTCTTTATGTGTATATTACTCAGTGGTTTTACAGAGGAAGTGGCTTCATATAAAATGTCAATAATTCACGGAAATTCAGCGACCAGAATATAAAAACCTTAGTTATTTAAAGTCTATCTACACAGATCCGCGCCGAGTCCGGAACGTTTTCGGGCCGTGGCCCGTCAGGAGGGAAAACAACACGTCGTCATGACAACGTGTGTGAACGAATCCATATAAAATGTATGGAATGATATTTTTTCCCTGACACGTCCCGGACACGGAACAGATGTGTGTAAATAGACCACAATTGTCCAAGTTTTATTTTGAAATACAAACAAACACATTAAACAGACTTTGCAAGCGCAAAAACTAAATAAACCACAAAATTCACACACTACGCAACAAATGTTTATTTAAACTCACAACCGTGAATTAAAAGTTTAGTTTTCAAATAAAAAGAACTTTAAAAAACCTACAGCTTTACGGTCGCAGCGACTTTTTACTTTGCTAATCCGAATTCGGAGTTTTGACAAAAAAATTGCAATTTTGAGTAGAATTTACTGGTTTTTATTAAAGTTACGTTTATGAGCAGCTAAAGCGGTTTTTTAGTAATAATATCTTTGAGTATAGAATACATAAGGAGGTGCCATACCGTCTGGATCTGCAAAAGTCTGGAGTCTGGAGTCTGGCGCAAAATGGCTACCTTTTTGTATGGAATTATTATTTGACAGGTCATCTACCAAGAAAACTATGAAAAACTTGCGTCAACCTTGGCACGCTGTCATAAACTCATTTGCATATGAAAAAAAATGGGGCCACTCTTTATATTCCTTCCTCATTGAATAGTGTCTACACACCGACTTTTTGACAGCTGCCATTCGTATGACGTAAAGGTGCGGCCTAGCTCGGCCGCATGCCGGCGACTTTGATGTGTAGACAACATTCTGGTTCTCTCACACTGCATGTTATAAAATGCATTGCGTCACACAAACTGATAATATTGTAAATTACTAGACTTGGGCCCGAGGTGATCGGTCCACCTTGGGCCTCCACACACTGCGTCTTCCGGTGTCTTATAAATAGTAAAACTTTTAACGTATTTACTATATCAGTGAAAATGAAAATGAAGTGTTTTATTCAAAAATAGGCAAAATTCATTACACTTTTTTGATGTCACTTTTTTTTATCTAAAACTACTGCCGGTTCACTACCTGTATAGCCGAGAGGAAGAAGACGGCAAGAAACCTTCGGCACAGGGCCCTACGTTATGTGCAATATATATATATTTTTAAATCGAGACTTATATACAATTACATGTTGACTTAACTTGTCAGTGATGGCCAAACAGTCGATCGCAACTGTTATTCCAGTAGATCGTGGCACGGCAAGAATGATATAAATACGTAAACCAAACCTCGCATCTAAACTAGTGGAAGACGCTCAGACGCAATACTCACACTAATATAAAGTTAAGAAGTACCTAATTACTAAGAATAATTTGCACATTTATCTTTTATCTCTTAATAAAATAAAAAATACTACATGATTGCGTACTGAACTATGCTGTTTCGTTTAAGATTTCAATAAGTACCTATGTAATTGGTAGATCGCACAGGAATTTAAAAGTAAATAGGAGATCTTGGATCTAATAAAGTTGGCCACCTCTGTACTATATGCTTGTCAATACTTACAAGAAAGCAAATAGCAACTTTTTGAGATCAAAGTAGAATCCAGCAGAAAGTTGTCCCCGCATTCGTGAGAGTCTGACCTCCGACTTGAACAGCCAGCAACGCAGGTACCTCAATCGCCTAGCATCTTCATTAATTTGTTGGATAACTTGTGCGGTAGGGTGGTACAAATTAAATTCTATTATTATAAGCGGCTGCTAGTGACTTCGTTCGGATTTATTGTTATATTTTGTAAAAAAAATAACAAAACGAGAGTGGATGGAAATGTTGGGAGAGTAAGACCATAGCGAAACTATATCGATCCAATCAGGGACTTATCGAATAACCTAAACTTTTTTATTTAAAAATAAAACCCGACTGCGTTTAAAAACGTATTTTTTTATTATTTTCATGTACCCAGCATCACTCTCACAGTAAATGCTAATCTAGCGACACGTCTCAAGCTAAAATCCATCAAGCCGTTTCTGAAAGGCCAAGTCAAGAGTACTTACTTACGCATGACCAACGTACATGTACGAGGAAAGTTTCTTTGAATCGTAGCATATGGAAGGAAGTGATCTCTTCCTCCCTTTTTTATACGTGACGACGAATCAGAAGGGGCGTTTATGAAGATTGATGCTCGTCCATAACAAGGAGTTTCGTTAAAATTATACTGTGGGCGTGTACTGAACAAAACGGATTTATTGCGTGGTTTCCAAATCACGTTAGATAATAACAAGATGTACGTGATGTCTTCCGATGTCTCTTCTTGACCGATCTTCCTAAATAGAATCCATCAAACATGACAGCATCTCAAATATAAAGGTGCCAAACTAGCAACCAGTCAGAAACAAGCCAGTTCTGGCATTTTAGTAGTAAAAAGTTTGGAAATGATTTCAAAATAGCCTTCATGAACGTAATCTTAGATATTCTCCGACATATGTATATTATGTACTTTTTGAAAATATATTCAATCTTCTTTATTAAACCTGAGTTAACCCCCAGCCGCCACAAGTTTATACCGAAATGAAATGTTGGCTCTCATGAGGAGCAAACATCCAAAGTAGGCCATTGAAGGTGTTATTAAGTGCAAAACAAGGAAAAAGGCCCTCTTTCCCATCAGTTGGGGAGTAATGCGAAAAAACAAAGTTTTATGAACCTCGAGACTTTGAAACAATTGGGTTTGGGGCTCTGTATACTTACCATGGGTTTTCTTTTTCCGTAGCGTAGGAAGGGGAACAGACCACCGAAGCTGGGAGACTCTTGCGGACAAGCGGACGGAGTGGCGCAAACGCGTTATGGAGGGACGCAAGATCTATGATGAGACTTGGTCCGCGGCTCTATCTGACAAGAGACAGAGACGTCGACAAGGCGATACAATTCCATCTGTTGCAAACTTCTCTTGTCAGGCCTGCGGTAAAACTTGTCGCTCTCGCATTGGATTGTTCAGTCACCAAAAACATTGTAACAGGCTTGCACCATAAATCGTCTGCAATATACATAAGGCCTATATATGCAGGAAGGGAAATGCTCATGCATTCTGTGGCCTAGGTTGTCCCAGCAGTCTATCGGCTAAGAATCTTTCTCCACCAGAGATATGTTATGCTACAATGCTATGGATGGATACGTTTTATATTACCAATGATTGGTCCACATAGCTTAACTAATGCGCTTGTCATGCTGTCTACACGCCAAAGCCGCCGGATTTTTTGATAGCTGCCATTCGTATGACGTAGATACTATCACGTTCCTCATAAAAGTCAGATCAAAATTGCGGGAGGCAGTATATAAAATCTATGCTATATTACACTATCAACCTATCTTAGATTATAGACCTATGAAGACAATAATATTGGATAATGTAATACAGAACTATCATTTTTTTTCTTACAGTCAATGATCCAATACGTATGCCCCTATCCCAAACAATGCCACCTTAAGTAAAGGCACAAAACTCGAAGAAGCCTTCGTCAAATCTAATTCGAAGACAGGCTCCGAAACTTCAACTTTGTGACGCCTCAATATTGGCCGGAAAGTTTGCGGTAGGTAAGTACCTAATGTCGCTATATTCACGGTTTATTCTTTGTGTGATGAAACACGTGTCTGAAGTGCTGTGAAGTGAGCTGCGCATCGATTGTACTAGTTTAACATCACTGTGATTATCACTTAACTGTGTAATCTAACTCAGTACGAAGTCGTAGTATAAAGAGATGTACACGGACACGAATACTTACGGATACAGGAAATATTGCCGAGTTTAGACGGCTCCACAGAAAATGCATAGAAATACGTAGCACGACGATAATATATCTGCGCGCGATCCTCTGGCTCGTGGAGACCACGCATTAGATAATATCTTTTGAACAAGTACAAACATACATATCCGTCACGCCTCTCTCCCATTGGGGTAGGCAGAGACCACTTCCTTCCATTTGCTACGATCCACACTTCTTTCGCTTCATCCACACTTCTTTCGCTTCATCCACACTCGTCAGTCGCCTCGTATATTCCCGTCGGTTTAGGAAACTTTTGACAAAGTAAAAATAATAATAAGTAGTCTCGAAAATAACCATTTCAAACACTTCCCAATGTATCAGAAATCACGAGTAGGGTTAAGGAGGAAACAGTTGCTCAGTCGGGTACAGTGACTCACCATCGGTTTGTAAAGAAGGAAAAGAGATACGGTCATCTTTTTTTTGCATTTACGCTTGCGCGTGCCGAACGCTTCCGAAAAATGCAAAAGAGAAGAACTATCGCTTTTCCTTCTTTTCAAACCCATGGTGAGTCACTGTACCCGACTGAGCAACTGTTTCCTCCTTAACCCTACTTTGTCCGTAGCGAGTTTGCTCCAATTTATTCATGATACAATCAAACTGTAAATTTTGAGGAAATTGCCACTGGAACATCATGTCTTAATCATAGAATTTTATGGTTTTTTATACTTTGTGTTTTGGAATTGAGGATAACTGAATTTTAAGAAAATATCTTCTTATCTTATATAGCCATCGCTGTTCCACTGCTGGGCAAAGGCCTCTCTCCTCTTCTTCCATGATTCCTTATCCTGGGCCGATTTGCCCAGACATAAGAAAATATACTTATAGTTTTTTTTTAAATGAGACTCGGAACTCTAAGGGCCAGTTTCACCATCCACAGATAATATTTATGAGCCAGATATTTTATACCTGTCTCTGTCTAATGGATCATGTTTTATGAAATAGACATAGGTTTATCTTCAGTTATTTTTTATCTACGGTGTAACATAAAGGGGGTATAGAGCCGAAACACAGCGATAGTCCTTATGAAAATATAAATGTCAATGTTCGTGCCGATGGATCGATGGATGAATATATGGATGCTTGTTTCTCTTTCGAGTAAAAACTACTGAACAGATTTTGATGAAACTTGGCAATATTGTAGCTTATACATCAGAAAAACGCTTAGGCAATATAATTTTAAGATAGCATGTTTTTTTTTTAAGATATGACGATAAATGCGTAAGAAGTCAAAAGGGCAGCCTCTAGTTCATCTATAAATAGACTCTTTCTTAAATGTACCTTTGCATATCAATCGTCAACTCGCAAGTCGCAACAAGCGCGCTTACTAAATTTCAAAACAATTACCCTCTCACTCGCACCTACCTCATCTCACTCTATCATTAACGTTCCATCATAATTCAAATTCCATCAGCAACACGTCCAATTCTCACTAGCTAGGGAAATAACGGATATACAACCTGCTGGAGACATTGTATTGTACAGCCCCGTCCACGCACTGTGATTAATATTGTGTTAAGTGATTCAAAACAGATTGAGAGATGTTACAGTGAGCTTTGTTTACCTACAGTCTTTTCATTTATTTATATAATCACCAATCTATAAAATTATCTAAGAGGTTATCTATGTATAAATATGTATATAGTAGGTACATAAATAGAATAAGTTTGTATTATATTGTATTGTATTTATTTAAGGTGAAATTATGTACATTTATTTATTGGGTAGTAATTACTTAAAAGATATGAATAAATAAGTTTTTTCATACAAACAGATAATTAATATTAATGTAAAATTAGTTTGGATCGTAACAAGTGGAGCAAAGTGGTCTCTGCCTACCTCAACAGAGAGAGGCATGTAGGAATGTGTAGCAGATTTTTGATAAATTATGATTTTAATCAAACATCTTTTTCATCAAAATTCGGAACATGATATAATTTAAACTAGATTTATGATCAATATACGCTCAAATATCAAAATTTTCACATCAAATATCAAATTGCAACTGCACCGCAAACGCCAGTAGGTACATACATTTTCCACAATCACCTAAATTAAATATGAAACAAGCTACTGTAAAATATTTCATGTCAATTATAGAGAAGCGTCCCCATTTATAATTTAAATAATGATATATTTTGGGCAAATGTTTACTGTTTCAGAGAGTAATGAAGACAGCGAAATCTGCTGCGATTATAATACACCTATAGGTACCTAGCTTTTAGGTCGGTTTCCACCAATAGGAGTATTTATAGAATTTATATTTATTTGTCGCTGGAAACCGTTGGATGTGGGCAGCGCAAGACCATTCGTTGTGGAAATCCTTGGGGGAGGCTTTTGTCCAGCAGTAGACGTCCATAAGCTGACATGACGATGATGATAGAATTTATAGTCATTAGCGAACTGTACGTATTGTAATGCAACAACAAGCAAATGTATAGAAAAATACTCGACCGTTCTCCAAAGCACCATTAGTTGGTAGGATAACTCAATCTACTCAAAAAAAATTAACTTCACTTTATTAAATAAATAAGCAGAGCCACGCGAGACTGAATGTACGTATCCATACATACATACATACATGTAGTACACGTATCTTTGTCACGTAACAGAAATGAGGGGCAATTAAATTTTCATTTATTTAATGGCGTAGAGTACAAACTTGTTAGGATGGGTTTCCATTGCATACTTATACTTAAATTAACATTTGTAATAGTAATACTAATAATTATAACAAAGGTAGTGCGAAAGAGATCTATTTTAGTAGTAAGACCGCCTTTCCGCACATTTTAAACAAAGCAGTTTAAATATTTTTCTGTAACAGTAACACCCTATATATTTCAACAAAGTCACGATTCTAAGACTAAAATACTATCAATTTTAAAAATAAATGTAGGATACATTTTTCTAAAACCTAAATTGGGAAGAAAACGTGATGTGAAAGTTCTATCAACACCAACAATAAAATAAAATTTTATTTTACTCTTTTGAAAAAGAAGTTACACTCAAGTGTAACTCGTTGACTCAACACAACACAAAGAAAAAAAACGGAAGATCTATACAGGGTGTAACAGAAAGGGTATATAAAGCCGAAACACAGCGATAGTCCTCATGAAACTGAACAACTTTCCCCAAGGAACATGGGTCGTAACTCGAAAAAATTTTTTGGATCGCCCTTACTTACTCGATCAGCTGATCAAGCATTTTGTATGGGGAGGCGAAATTTTTTTTTTCGAGTTACGACCCATGTTCCTTGGGGAAAGTTGTTCAGTTTCATGAGGACTATCGCTGTGTTTCGGCTTTATATACCCTTTCTGTTACACCCTGTATACTATATAAAAATGAAACCCGTTTTCCGTTGTCACGACATACCATGAAAACGGCTTGACCGATTTGGCAGTTTTTTTTTTAATGTTCATTGAAGTCCAAGGATGGTTTTTACGGTGAGAAAAATTTGAATAATTGCCGGGAAAGCCCTAAAACAGACCTTTTCTTTTTCCCATACAAATGTTTTCGTACTAAAATGTAGAGTCAATTTGAACTTTATTCCTACACAATAAAGTTCATTCTAAGGCGGGACAAAGTTCGCCGGGACAGCTAGTTTTTTATAATTCCTCTCGTTTTCAATCCAAGACTATTCAATTGTTGGAACGCTTTCCCAACTGCGGTTGTTTCATCAGGGGCCCAAGTTTACAAATTTACAATATTAAAAAAAAAAAAAAATAATAATAATAATATAAATATTTTTTTTTTTAGTAGTTATATTTTATTTATTAGAGTATAGTATTTTTAAAGTCATTTTAAAAGATTTAGCCATTGTTAGATAGGTATTGATAAAATTGTTGTTTATTTTATTTCGAGTTTAAAATCCTTTTAAAAACTCTCTTTTACTGTAACACAAGCCTTTATCACAAAATCCCTGGTGTCCTTAACCGAATCAAAATATCCCGGCTTTAATTACCAGGGTTTCAATTTTAATAAAATTGCAACATAACTTCGGAAGTTTGCAATTAATGTAACAATTTTGTGGTGCCTCCACAATTGAGACGTTGTGGCGCCATTTTGAAACTTTGAATGTAGAGAGTTTCGTGAAAAGGAAATAGAAGTAGGTACTTAGGTAGTTATTAGCTAATTTGTCGAAAGATTTTGGACAATTTGAAAGGTAGTGTTTTATTTTTTCTTCCAATAGAAAGTTAAATAAATTATATACTGTTCAGTTACAGTAGTTGAAAAATACAGATGAGAATGATCAGAATGATGAGTTATTATAAAGCCTTATGTTCTGCAGCGAGTGAACAGCTAAAGACTGAAATGATGATGAAGATCGAAAAACAAAGATTTTGAAACATCTTTCGACGTTTAAATTAAACGTCTTTTATAAAGTTGTATTCAGTATTTTAATTTTTTTTGTGAAAATCATGTTACAAAAAGAGGTTTTCTTAATAAGATATAATTATATACGTTTGCAGCGTGGTACTCTGGTTTTAAAGCAGTTTCAAAATAAATTTCAAACCGCAGCAAGTGAATACTCGTAAAAGAGTTTAGGGCTAAAACATAAATTCACGACACGACGCGACACGACGTGACGCGACACGACGTTTTACGACGACGTGGATTTTTACGATGCGACGTCGTGTCGCGTCTTAGGTTAGGGTACTCATGACTTGGCCTTCGAATTCGTCTCCGATTTGATCGAGACACATTCAACTTGGCCTTTCCCTCCCAACATTTCCATCCACTCCATCCACTCTCGCTTTGTATATCTTTATCGTTAATCTCCTTTCCTTCTTTCTTTCTACGTGCCTAAACCATAATTATAAGTATCTCTTTCTCAATTCTTGTCACTACATCGTGTTTCACCCCACACTGTCACTCAATTTTAATGGTATCTACACACCAAAGCCGCCGGCATGCCGTCGGGCTAGGCCGGCGGCTTTACGAATGGCACCTGTCAAAAAAGCCGGCGGCTTTGGTGTGTAGACAGCATAAGGCATTCATACTTTTATTGTACTTATTCTTTATTTCTTGTATTCTTTTATATATTTTGTTTCCGTGTAAAAATTAAAATGTTTACCACGCACACGGCTCGAAGACAGACAGCCTCCCAGAGGCACAAAGCTACTTAGTATTTTATTTGAGTTGTTATCATTACTTTTATGATTCTCTGTGGACTATAAACTTTGCTCTTTGACAAAGAGTTTCTTCAGATCGATGTGGTTATGACAGATTTATATTTTCGATGGGATAAACAAGTTTTTTCATTACCTTTTAACGTTCTTATTTCAAAATCAATTGATTTTTTAATACAAGATAGTTTTGTGTTGGGGTAAAATCTGAGAAATGTACACAAAAGAACGCGTGTTGTGCCAAAAATTTTAGATTGTAATTGTTGGATTGAATTTCGAATAAATTTCGGCAAAAAGGAACTTACAAAATCTTGCAAAAAGAAAAGTCAGGAGTACCCTAAACCGACATGCATGTATGAAGCGGAAGAGGTGTGTTTGGATCGTAGCAAGTGGAGGGAAGTGGTCTCTCTACCCCAATGGGTAAGCGCCAAAACACACGGTGAAACGCAACTGGTACTGGATAGCTGTTTTGAAATATTAATTTGATTATATGTTTCTGTGTTTATGCCTGAGATTTGTAAAACTTAAATTAAAAAGAGCAACCCTACAGAGTTTCTTGCTAGGTTCTTCTCTGGGGAAACTGCACTCTTGCGAATCTAGCATTAACTTTAAAAAATGACCCGTCTTAAGTGTTGTCAAAACCTACAGGATTAAATGATTTTCATTTCATTTCATTTCATTACTTTTGAGTTGCATCGCAGTTTCTGCTATAGACTTCTTAAGAAAACCACACACTTCGCAACTAGTTTGAAACGTTTCGTTTCAGTTGCGTTGTGTCTAAAAGGCGTGACAGACATGTATGTATAAAAATAATAATCTGATACATGTCCTATCCTACAAGATTAAATAAATACTTCATAATCATTTCATGACAATTCAAAACAAGATGTAAATACTCATACATTTCCGAGCCAAAAGACACATATAAAATTCAGCAAAAACATTCCTAACTTCCTTGAACACCGTTCCGAAATATCTCCAATATTTGGCAATAAATACGAGAGTTAAACTTGAAACAAAACGATCTCATAAATCTATCAACTGTGGGCTTACTACAAGTTTAGGTATTATACAGGGTGTTGATGTATGTACATCATACATATAGGGTGTCCCAAAAATAGGCCTGCAAACTGACACTGGAGGTAGATGGACTTAAGGTGCATCAAGTAAGCCTAACATGCCCATAGAAAAGTCTTATGAGTATCGAGTTAGACCCGTTTTAGTGATTTTTGAAAAAAAAACCAATTCTTGATGGTTTTAGTATCAGAGAGCGATTAATATTCAATTAATTAAAAAGAAAAGTACGTTAACGGCTTCTTCGATAGTTACTTATGATATGGCGAAAACAATTCGTTGATGATTAAAGTGGAACATCGACAAATTAACTGTCAAAGTTAATTTTAATTCTCTCCCAAAAACAATAGCTCGACTTTGAGCAGCTGCCACGAAAAAAAATTACTCTGAACTTAATGAACAAATGTTTTTAAAAACTGCCTTGTGCTATTCCAAATCCAGAATGGTATAACATGTATTGCAAAAACAACAAATTCGGGGTATTAGACATCGAAGACTTACTTAAGTCGGATTATTTCAAAAACTTAGAAGTTGAGTTATGGTGGTTAAATTGACAAAATCGAGTAGTTAAGAGAAGTAATCTAGTAGGGCGTCTGTTTTTCAGCCTGACTAAGTAATAGGGAGTGATAAAGGCAAAAACTAAGTCGCTCTTTGAACCAAAATAGTCTAATGGACCAAAACAGATAGTATTTGAATGGTGCCAGATTAGACATGGGTTTGGTGGAAACATGGGGACGTGCTTGAGCTCTTGAGCAGCTTCGAATACTGTTTGCCGATATTCAGAACAAATTTCGTTGATGACCATGAGGAGATAAGGCCATAATTCTAACATAAGATGACACTTGTGCATAATGTTCAGGAGGAGATAATTTGAGCACTGTTTTGTAAAAAAAATCGCCAGGTGCGAGTCGGACTCGTGCGCAAAGGGTTCCGTATCATTCATTAGAGTATTCTGTAACTAGGTACTTCAAGTGTCTTAATAGCCATTACTAATATCGAGCAAAATTATCACATTTGTTGTATGGGAGCCATCCTTAATTATTATCATTATTCTATTTTTAGTATTTTTTGTAATACCAGCAATGATAATACATCATTTGTGAAAATTGCAACGCTCTAACTATACCGGTTCATGAGATAGAGCCTGGTGGTGACAGACGGATGGATAGACCGACCCTTAGTAAGTACCCAAAGTATAAAAATGGAACCCTAAAAAATAATAAGATACGTTCATAATAAACCGTTTTTTAATATCCCCTTATTGATTTCCCCATGTTTCCACCAAACCCATGTCTAATCTTGCACCATTCAAATACTATCTGTTTTGGTCCATTAGACTATTTTGGTTCAAAGAGCGACTTAGTTTTTGCCTTTATCACTCCCTATTACTTAGTCAGGCTGAAAAACAGACGCCCTACTAGATTACTTCTCTTAACTACTCGATTTTGTCAATTTAACCACCTTAACTCAACTTCTAAGTTTTTGAAATAATCCGACTTAAGTAAGTCTTCGATGTCTAATACCCCGAATTTGTTGTTTTTGCAATACATGTTATACCATTCTGGATTCGGAATAGCACAAGGCAGTTTTTAAAAACATTTGTTCATTAAGTTCAGAGTAATTTTTTTTCGTGGCAGCTGCTCAAAGTCGAGCTATTGTTTTTGGGAGAGAATTAAAATTAACTTTGACAGTTAATTTGTCGATGTTCCACTTTAATCATCAACGAATTGTTTTCGCCATATCATAAGTAACTATCGAAGAAGCCGTTAACGTACTTTTCTTTTTAATTAATTGAATATTAATCGCTCTCTGATACAAAAACCATCAAGAATTGGTATTTTTTTCAAAAATCACTAAAACGGGTTTAACTCGATACTCATAAGACTTTTCTATGGGCATGTTAGGCTTACTTGATGCACCTTAAGTCCATCTACCTCCAGTGTCAGTTTGCAGGCCTACTTTTGGGACACCCTGTATGACACTCCTCTCTCGCTCTCCTCACTTGCTACGATCTAAACACACTTCTTTCGCTTTATCCACATTCATCAGTCGCCTCATACATGCACGGCGGCGGTTTTAGGTACTATCTGTTTATATTCTCAGGACTGATATTATAAATGTCAATGTTTGTGCCAATGGATGGATGTGAAGATTTTTGTAACACTTTCACGAAAAAACTACTGAACAGATTTTGATGAAACTTTGCAATATTGTAGCTTACACATTAGAATAGCACAAAGGCTATATTATATTGAGATATTGTGTAAGTTTTCCGAGATAGGACGATAAATGCGGACGAAGTCGCGGGCGGCCTCTACCCATATTTCGATCCATATTTTTAAGAAAATTAATTTAGATTTTCGTAAGAGACTACATAAACATTAAATTCCCAGTATATAGAAAGAAGAAGTTTGAAGTAAGAGTAGAGGCACAGGAAAATGAAGCGGTAACAGTATCGCTGCAATAACTCAACCGTTTTAACAAACAACTCTGGAAAGTTCGCTTGACAGCGCTTTCCTCGCTGATTTCCTCCGTAAACTGTTTTTAACATCATTTCGCTAGTTCAAAATTATTTTACAATCTCAGCGCTTTCTTGCGCTGCGATGTTTTAATTGGAAATTTGATTTCTGTGTTAGTTTCGGGTGAATTTTCTGTTATTTTAGAGTTACAATATCTCTTGACCTGAGTTAAAATGTATTGGACGCAGAGCAAAGTGAAAATTATAAAGACAAGGGCCCAAGTCTGCTGATTTACATTGAGTTTTGTGAGTCAGTTTTGTGACGGCAGAGTGTCAGTGCCATTTTTTGACATATTTGGCCGCAATCAGCGTAAACCGTTGTTTAGCAGAGTACCAAATGTGTCAAACAATGCCATTGACACTCTGCCGACACACAACTGAGACTATTGTAAATTAACAGACTTGGACTTGGAATAGATAAGGTCTATCTACACATATCCGGGTCGAGTCCGGGACGTGTCCGGGCCGTGACCCGTCAGGAGGGTAAACAATTTGTCGTCATGATAACCGGATACGTTGTCATGACGTTTTCCCTCCTGACGGGCCACGGCCCGGACACGTCCCGGGCACGGCGTGTCCGATTGTCATGACGATGAAAATGAAAATGAAAAAATGAATGAAAATGAAAAGTGTTTTATTCAAAAATAGGCAAAATTCATTACACTTTTTTGATGTCACTTTTTTAATCTAAAACTACTGCCGGTTCACTACCTGTATAGCCGAGAGGAAGAAGACTGCAAGAAACCTTCGGCACAGGGCCCTACGTTATGTGCAATATATCTTTGATTTCCGACGACGTATTGTTTTCCCTCCTGACGGGCCACGGCCCGGCCACGTCCCGGGCACGGACCGGATATGTGTAAACAGACCATTATAACGTGCACGAAGTTATTTTTTTTTTATTATTATTATCCTCTGGCAGATCCAGTCCACTCAATGAATACATAAAAACTACGCCTCTTTCCGACCGGGGTATACTGAGACCACTTCCCTCCTCTTGCTACGATCCAAGCACACTTCGTTCGCTCCATCTACATTCATCAGTCGCCTCGTACATGCACGTCGATACTCTTGACTAGACATTTCTTTAGAAAGTCTCGAATTTGACCAATTAATGCTTGTATTAGGTACTTAAAATACCTTTTTCGAGCTTAAAACAAATCTATTTATATCCCAAATTGTATTGCGAGCGTCAATTGTATAGCAGTTAAATTTAATTTGTAAAACAGCGCCATTACACTTCACGCAACGAAACGTTAACAGAATTAAAATAAACGTTCGACAAACTTCCAATTTTCACGTTAACTGTACCTCTACCATATGACTATTAGTAATGCTTGGTTTTTTGAATATATTGAAAAATTCTCTTGTAGACCACCACCGTGAAAATTGCTCAAGTTTATAGGTTCTTTAAACTGTCTTTATTATATAAAAATACATTTACTTAACATTATTGTGGATTCTACCAATTTCAAGTGAAGTAAAGCTTAATTAGGTACATATTGCATTATACTCGTAATTATAGTATAGTTTATTATAAATATATGCGTATAAAAGACACAAATATTTCTGTAAGAAATCACTGCAATGTCTGTCGAATTGTTGTTGGGAATCGAATCCACGACCTGCGGCATAGTAAGCACCAGTGACCCACTGACCTGTTCCCACAGTTTTTTTTTTTGAAGACTTTTATATACCGTAACAATGCGACCTTTAGTAGAGCTGCCGTGTTAAAATTGACAGCAATTCGCTTTATAGCCGAATTAACTGTAATTACAACTGTTATCCGAAAGCCATTCCCAAGTTAAAGGTTTTTTTTTGTTTTTTTTTTTTAAACATAACGTAAACACAGGGCCCAGTGCCGATAGGTTTCTTGATTGATTCTTCTCGGCTGTACAGGTAGTGAAATGATAATGATAGTTTATAAAAAAAAACGTCAAAACATTTTCTTTCAAGAGCAGGTAACAATTTTTGAACATGGAATTTTCTTATTTTTAAAATTTTTGTAACCGGATTTTTTTAAATCATAATCATAATTTTTATTGCACTTCCACAAAGTTTCAGAAAGGAGTTAGAAATAATTTAAAGTAGGTATATGCGTGGACCCTGTTTTAGGGCACGGCAAACGGAGAAAAAAAGACGTATAGAAATTATATTAATATTAAAATGAATTGCCTCGTTTAGTCCATGAATAGAAAGTAGGCAGAAACAACAGTAGAAACAAAAGACAAACATTAAAAAATAAAAACAGAAACTTACCTTTCTATGTAAAGTACCTACCTAAGTAATCTAATATTTTGTGCAAACACCTAACCAAATACTCCCAAACTATTTATATAAGCTTCTTACGACTCTTTACAAACACACTTTACCTTTATGGTCCTAACGGTCCTTAACCCCTCTATTTATAATGTATAAAACTTGACTTATAAGGTCCCTGTCCAGGTATGGAGAGGTATGGAGCGAGGCAGCATAGCGGAGAAATGAAAAAAAAATATTTATAAAACCCCCGACTATAAAAAGTAACAAATAAAATAAGTAGTATTTTGTCAACTGAACATCGGTTAATATTTCATACAAATTGACAACTTTCATACAAACTTCATTTCGTCGGGTACCGGTAAATACCTAGCTAGGTAGGTACGCAACGCAAACGATACCTATCACAAATAATCATAATGTGATTTCAAAATTTAAAAAAAATACCTGTGAAATGTTTTAATTGAATTGAAGACGTGTCCGGGCCTTGTCTGGGACGTGTCAGGGTAAAAATATCATTCCATACTTTTTCAATGAATTCGTTCATACATGTTGTCATGACGACGTATTGTTTCCCTCGTGACGGGCCACGGCCCGGACACGTCCCGGGCACGGCTCGGATCTGTGTAGACAGACCATTATAGTACGTAATTCCACGACTTAAATGTCTTGTACCTTTCATTTGCATCGTACAAAGCACCCATATAAACTAGAACTAATAACACGCGGTACTAGATGCAACGAAAAGGCATCGCTTTAATTTCCAAGTTTAATTCCTAGTTCGTGTCTCCGCGCGTATTCGGAAGCTTGTATTCCGATTTGTTGAAGGTTGAGGACACACTAATCTATAATAAAATATAAGTAAACGGATCTCGATCAAATCAAGGACTTTTAAAAAAAGGGCTTTTTGCTTTCCTTTCACTTCTCTCTCTGTGGGGTCTGCAGGAAGATACTTTTAGAAATATGCTGTACCTTTTGTATAACTTCTCTATTTTTCTGTCTACAATTTTCTTGCAATAACCTTATTAAATAAATAAATAAAGGTTAATAGAAGATTATCTAATTTATAATCACTTTTATTACTACTCAACTGAAAGGCCCAGAACACACGATGAAACGCAAAAGCAACGCAAGTGAAACTGCTAGTTACTTTTGAGTTGCATCTAAGTTTCTGCTATAGACTTCTTTAGAAAACTACACACGACGCAACCAGTTTAAAACCTTTCTTTTTAGTTCACCTCAAAAGTAACTAGCAGTTTCAGTTGCGTTGCAGTTGTGTTTCACCGTGTGTCCTGGGACTAAGTATTATGTGACACTGAACTTTTTGGAATAACAGTTAATGTCATAATTAGTACCTAAATTATTAATACTTACATTGTTTGCAAAACCAGATTATACAACTCTACGTACTTCTATAAACTTAAGAGATTGTCACGACGATTTTATACAAGAAGAGTTTCCAATAAATTCAAAAAAACTAGAACCTCTTAAGAAACTTAGCATGACAACGAATTCCTCATTATCAATGCAACAGTTACTTAATTAAAAGATTGCATAATATTGCATAATGCAATTCCCTCAGTGTACCCCCGCCCCGCGACACTCAAGAGCCCCGCAGGTAAATTGAATTTCAAGTTCTATAATCCTCCAGAATTCAGAAGTTCTAGTTGAAAGTCTTCAAGTACTTGGGAAGAGTATTTCGAATTGCGTCGTATTTTCCTCGACTCGCCTATCACAATAATTGAGCGATTTTCCTCGAAGTGCTGTTTCTTTTGGCGGATTAAATTGTTTGTGTAGGTTTTTGGAAGGCCTACGCAGTTTGATGTTTGAAAACATCGGTACTACGCAATTTTGATGTTTCATCAATCGAAATTCATGATATATAAATAACTATAATACAAATAATAAGATAATACGAAGGCACTCAACTTATCTTGACGCTAGATACATCCTACTCATATCATAAATGTCAATGTTTGTGCCGATGGATGGATAATTAAATGCTTGTTACTCTCTCACGCAAAAACTACTGCATAGATTTTGATGCGGCAATATTGTAGCTTATATATCAGAATAACACATGGGCACAACACAATTATTTTGAGGTATCATGATTTGTTTCCAAGATAGACGATAAATGCAGACAAAGTCGCGGGCAGCCACTAGTGATATATGTATTAATAAGTCACACGATAATACAAAGATACTAACTTATGCTATCTACACACCAAAGCCGCCGGCATGCCGCCGGGTTAGGCCAGCGGCTTTACGTCATACGAATGGCAGCTGTTAATAAAGCCGGCGGCTTTGGAGTGTAGATAGCATATCCTTTACGAAATTTCTCGATACAAACACATATCTATCACGTCTTTTTCCCGTCTGAGTAAGCAGAGACCAATTCCCTCCATCTTGCTACTATCAAAGCAAAATTCTTTCTCTTCTTCCACGTTTATCAATCGCCTCATACACGCTCGTCGTACTCTTGACTTGGTCTTTCTTAAACAAGTCCCCGATTTGATCGAGACACGTTCACCTTGGCCGTCCTCTTCTAAAATTTTCATCCACTCACGCCTTGTGTATCTTTTTCGTATTTTTTTTAATTTAATTAGAATTACAACATAACTACACTAACTTGCCTTACACCGGAATTTTAAGCATATTGTTCAGACACTTTTCGAAGTTCGAAAAAGGGTTGAGTTTAAAAATTGTTCGACATTTAAAAAAATTAAAAGAATAATGTAAACGTCTGATAAGTTTTTCGAACAGGACAAGTTTAATTAAACGGTTCGGTTTTTAAACTGGTTACAGGTTAATTAAACCCAATTTTGCAAAAAGTCTTCGTTATTTTTCCGCTTAATATCGTGTCGTCTTATTCTGACTGCTGGCAATGACAGCGACAACTAAAAATGTGACTTTTGACAGTTATTTGAAACAAGAGGAATTGATATGGCAAGGTAACATAAAAGGATAGACTTAGATGCAATTATAATCGAAATTAGTATCTACATAGGTGTTTATTACAATTGTAAAACTTGCTTTGCTATATTCTTCTCTGGAGAAAGCTAACTTGCGAATCTAGCGTTACCTATTTTATCGGGGAAGAGAGAATAGGTGTTGTGTCGTATCAGGTGCTTAAATGGACGACAGAGTGAGCAAAGTGGCGTAGACTACACCGACAAGAAAAATGATGATTAGCAACATTTTCAAGGGCAATAGCTTATAAAATAAAGATATTTTGACTTTGACTGTAACCTTAAACAATGGGCATGGTGACAAAAAACATTTTTTAGTCCATCACATAGATTATTTTAAAATATTCGACACGTATTTTTTCTTTTTTCTCTTAAACTAAAAATGACAAAGATACACTAGGGTAAAGTTGCTCGTGACGTCACTCCTCATTAGGATTTTTACGTAGGACTGACGTCTGTATCTTTGTATTTATTTATGTATTTAATCTAGTAAAAAATGTGTTTCAAATATTTTTTAATAGCCTAAAAGACGGACTAATTATTTTTTGAATTTTTAAATGTAGTCATCATCCCCATTTAACCAACATACCAAGATAACCAGAAATAGCTAGACTGTTGGAAACCCACGTCAGATTAACGGCTTCCATTTTGTAACGATATAAAGCTGTCTGGCAGCTAGCCAAAGAATTTAGCTCGGAGCATAGAATGGTTAAATAAGTCGGCGGGCAGACAGGACGTTCGCTGTAAGATTATGGGTTCGTTTCACAACTTTAACTGATAGATAAACGGAAAATATACAATACAATACAAATATTCTTTATTGCACACAAAGATATAAGGTACAGACACAAACAAGAATATAATAAGCAACAGGCGGCCTTATTGCTAGGTAGCAATATCTTCCAGGCAACTTTAGGGTAAAAAAAACCGGCCAAGTGCGAGTCGGACTCGCACACCGAGGGTTCCGTACAAACCTGCAAGGTTTACAAAGTTCGTTCATTACGACAATCGAGTCATAACTATGGAAAAAGTAATAAGTTTATATTTATTAAAAAATATATATTTTGTAATGTAACTAAAAATTTAAGGTTTTCGGAATTTTTCCTTTATGTGTGGTATAAAACGTTGCTTCATGCCAAATTTCAAGATTCAAGGTCGACTGGAAGTACCCTTTAGGTTTTGATTCCCTTGCAAGTACTTGCGAGTTTCAAAATATGCAGCTTAAATTGCTGTTTCTTTTGATTGCGTTGACATAGAAGTTTGATTTTGCTACAGCTTAAAGGTATTATAGACCTGAGTATTTGGTATGAATTTCAATTTAATACCTCTACGCGTTTATGAGGAAATGGGTAGTAAGTTTAAGATTATTAAAAAAAAAAAATATTTTGTGATGTAACTAAAAATTTATGGTTTTCGTAATTTTTCCTTTATCTATGCTATAAGACGTTGCTTCGTACCAAATTTCAAGATTCTGAGTTCACGGGAAGCACCCTGTAGGTTTTGATTCCCTTGCAAGTGTCGAAAATTTGCGGCATAAATGGCTGTATCTTTTGATTGCGTTGGCTTAGAAGTTTGATTTTTTCACAGCTTCAAGGGACAGTAGACCTGAGTAATTGATATAAATTTCAGCTTCATACCTCTACGCGTTCCTGAGAAAAAGGGTCTTGACAGACGGACGGACGGACGGACAGACGGACAACAAAGTGATCCTATAAGGGTTCCGTTTTTTCCTTTTGAGGTACGGAACCCTAAAAAATAGCGAGAAATAGGTTTTAATGGTTACAGGTTGTGCAAACAATACAGAATACTTACATAACTACATATACTTACCAAAAATACCTAGTACCTTCATGGATATCTGGGCAGAGAAGAATCGTGGAAGAAGAGGAGAGAGGCATTTGCCTAGCAGTGGGACTATGATGGCTAGATTAGATAAGACAAGATAGATAAATATATGCCTGTTTTATAAAACCTTTCAAATATCTGTCAGTTAAATTTTATCTGTAAGTAGTTAAACTGGCCCTAACTCTAGTTGCAAATATGGTCTTTAAAGTAAATTCATTCTATAATTTATAAATGTCAATAATTGTGCCTAGGGGCCGTTCAAGTATTACGTAAGCAGATTTATTACAATTATTTACACCCCCATCCCCCTTGTCAGCAAAACTAAGCAAAGCTCTTACCCCCCCCCCCCCATGCTTACGTAAACATGTTTCGATTAATATATTGTTTTTTTTTTTATATTATAATTATAATTTTAAAAATAAGAAAATACTCGGTTCTAAAGCGAGTGCCTAAACGTATGCATTATTTGCGGGAATCCCCGAAAATGCGTTTCGTTTTCAAGCAAAGTCAATGTGAGGGTTGCCATTCGTGTAAAAAAGTAAATAACTACTGATGACGTAATCATCATCTAGACTCCCCTACCCCCCATGTCATCCAAAATAAGCAAAGCAAAGAAATAGTGCTTACGTAATACTTGAACGGCCCCCTATGGATGGATGTGAGGATGTTTGTTACTCACGCATAAACCACAAAACAGATTTTAATAAAACTTTACAATATTGTAGCTTAGGAATAACACATAGGCTATGTAAAAATATATAGTTTTCTTTTTTTTTTTTTTTCGAGTTGTGATGATAATAGGCATGACGACAAAAAAAATGTTTTAGGCCCATCACATAGTTTATTTTTAAATATTCGACACGTATTTTTTCTTTTTTCTCTTAAACTAAAAATAACAAAGATACACTGGGTTAAAGTTGCTCGTGACGTCACGCTAACGTACGATTTTTACGTAAGAGTGACGTCAATACCCCTCACTCCGTAACTTTGATGCTCTGTATCTTTGTATTTATTTGTGTATTTAATCAGGTAAAAAATGTGTTTCAAATATTTTTTAATAGCCTAAAAGACGGACTAATTATTATTTGAATTTTTGAATGTAGTCGTCATCCCTATTTTACGAAGTCGCATGCAGCCTATAATTCATTCGTGTTTTCAAGAAAGATAGCAGTCTTTGCCTACCCCGATAGAAAAAAACACGTGACAGAAAATCTTACATATACTTAAAACACCTTTAGTTATGGATGTCACTTTATTATAAAAAAAAATACCTATAGGTACACCTTTCCAGTTTTCAAATTCTTCTATGAACATATCCAGGATTTGCTCTAGGCTAGACTACGAGTCAATGCCTAGAATGCCTAGGACATATGGCTAGTGCTAAACTAGACTACAACGCTTCAGTGCCGTCATTAATCTAAGCCTAAACAAATGACCGGTGAAATGCGAATTTCATAGGGTTGCCTCTTTTTGAGTCTTTTATGGTATCTACACACCAAAGCCGCCAGCTTTTTTGACAGCTGCCATTTATATGACGTAAAGCCGCCGGCCTAGCCCGGCGGCATGCCGGCGGCTTTGGTGTGTAGTTAGCATAAGCTGGCAACAATTTTGAAATCCTACTAATTTTACAAATGTCTATGTTTATGCCGATTGATGGATATTTGTTGCTCTTTCACGCCTAAATTACTGAACGGATTTTAGTAAAACTGGGCAATATTGTAACTTACACATCAGATCAGAATAACACGCAGGCTATATTATTTTGAGATATTTTGTAAACACTGCTGTCTTTTTTGTTTTTTTGACCTGTTATATATTTTTATTTGTTACCTTTTAGCAAACTTAATAAATAATAGCTGCCCACTGCTGAACATAGGCCTCTACAATGACTCTCCATCGCGACCGATTCATTGCCACCAGCATTCATCGAGACACCGCGGTTTTCACTAGGTTTCCCTAAACGTCTATCTACACAGATCCGGGCCGTGCCCGGAACGTGTCCGGGCCGTGGCCCGTCATGAGGGAAAACAATACGTCGTCGTCATGACAACGTGTGTGAACGAATCCATAGAAAGTGTATGGAATGATACTTTTCCCGGACACGTTGTCACGACAACGTATTGTTTTCCCTCCTGACGGACTACGGCCCGGACACGTCCCGGGCACGGCCCGGATCTGTGTACGTACATATGTACAAAAATCACTAAAACGGGTCTAACTCAATACTCATAACACTTTTCTATGAGCATGTTAGGCTTATTTGATGCACCTTTAGTCCATCTACCTCCGGTGTCAGTTTGTCTATTTATGGGATATCCTGTAGACCTTAAGCTTTCCATAAAATAAAGAAAATTACCAATATAAATCACGCACCTACGACTATACACTAATTACTGCCACAAACCCTATCCCCGAAGATATAGTTGGTCCACAAAATAGTTGAGAATCCAGTGATTTAGTACCATCTAGTTCTCAATTCAATTACCTCTAAAACGCATAAATCAATGACTCTTGATACCTTTGCACTAATATTGGGGTTCTAGGTACGGTTGGTGCTTTTGACATAAAATTTAAAACGTTTATTACATAGGCACATAGATAGATATAATAATGATGATGATGAGATAGATATGGCCGATGGAGTGGGCAGCGCAAGACCAGTTGTTATGGAGATCCTTGGGGGAGGCTTTTGTCCAGCAGTGGACGTCCATAAGCTGACATGATGCTAATTATGATGATAGGCACATAGATATATGCACTTGAAAACGTAATACCTATAGGGTGAGTACATATTTTTTTTAAACTTACGCTAAATTGGCAAGGTAGCACTTTTCTCCAGAGAAGAATCTAACAAGAAATTCTGTAGGGTTGCTCTTTTTAAAACAAGAGTGAAACCCGACTTAAATGTAAAACATCTTACTAAATATAAATGTTCCTATTTATTTTCTAAATACAAATCTAAACCTTATAAACCATTAACCAGGTAGCAGGGTAAAAAAATCTATTTAGTAGTTTTTGCGTGAAAGAGTAACAAACATCCATCGGTACAAACATTGCTATTTATAATATTAGTGGGATGTAGGATCATAATACATATTGTATACTATCTCTTAACTATAAGCACCACTTCAGATAACCAATAAATTCAGCCTATCATAATGAAATAGGCTATCTTAACATATAACCGTCCTTGGAGGCCCTAAATCAAAGTTCATTTTGAAATAGTTCAAATTGTGCCTAAGGGCGCACTAAAATGTATGCCCAAATTATTTTGTACACGAATATTTGAATGGATAATTCAAATATCCATAAACCACATTATACAAATATTTAAATAGTACTACAAATAACATTTTGTTCCAAATACAAACATAGGAATTTGCTAAACTTTCAGAAACATGCTGTAAGTACCTTTTTCATAAAAATTATGTAAAATCTGTGAACTCTCTTTTGTAATAAACTATTAATAAATAAATAGGAATAAGTAGTAATGATTCGTGTAACTGAATGCAAGTTAAAATGGAATAAAAAAGAATAAAGAAAAGGAAATATAGGTATATCTATAATTATTATATTTGTGTTTACTTGCTAGTTCTCAAGACATACAATTGCTTTTGTGTAAGTGCACACTGATAGAGTGGTTTTTGGTATGAAGAGTCAATTGTCAATCGTCAACTGTCAACCGTTAACCATCAATGGTCAACCATCAACGGTCAATGGCAACATTCACAGATTGCCAATAAAGAAGGAATATAAGAAGTGGCCCCATTTTTTTTCATATACAAATGAGTTTATGACAGCGTGCCAAGGTTGGCGCAAGTTTTCATAGTTTTCTTGGTAGATGACCTGTCAAACGATAAGAAATTACATACAAAAAGGTAGCCATTTTGCGCCAGACCAGGCACGCAGATCCTGACGGTATGGCACCTCCTTATATATTCTATACTCAAAGCAGATTGCATGCAGATATAAAGTTCATAAACAGTCAACCGTCAATTGTCAACATTCAACTGTCAATCTGTCAACTATCAACTGTCAATATTCACACAGATACAAAGTTCAACTTATACCTCTAGAAAAATTCACCCTGTAAAACAGCTTTAGGCCCTCGGGCGTAAATATGGATTGGATTTTTTTCCAGCTGCCTATTAATTTACGGTAATGTAATTAAAAACGTATTTTAATTTATTCGACGTGTTGCAGTCTGGTGAGGAAATTGCTATTTTAATGATACTGGTGTATTAAGTTCCGTTCGAAAACAGAGATGGCGCTACATGTACTTTAAAACGCGTTAGAATATTGATTTTGTTTTGGGTCTTAATGTTTACTTTAGGAATAATAAATCATATGTAGATAAATAGGTAGATAGACAGATAGAAAGATAGATTGATAGAAGAAAGATAGATTGATAGAAGAACGATAGATATAATAGAACAGAACACAGAACAGAATAGACACATAGAATAGAAAGAATACTATAGACAGATTATAGATTATACATATAAGTAGATAGCTATAGAAGTTAGAAGAAGATAGATAGATTGGGTTTATTGAGTATTTCTCTTCTACATTCCCATAATGCGGAAGTTCCGTAATGTTTTATATTCCTTAATGCTATCTACACACCAAAGCCGCCAGCTTTTTTGACAGCTGCCATACGTATGACGTAAAGCCGTCGTCCTAGCGCGGCGGCTTTGGTGTGTAGATACCATAACGGCTACTGCTTCTCCTCTATCTACGAATATACCTACCTATATCCTCCAACATTCTTTTATACACATCCTGTTTCTCATCAACCTTTTTACAGATATATAGATAAATAAATAAGTTTTTTTTTTTAATTTTTAAATTTCTTATAATTTTTATTTAACAAATATACAAATTAACTTAAAACTATTTAAACTAAATTAAAATATTTACAAACTTAAACCAACTTATTTACATTAATCCCTCGATGTCCCTTCGGGCGCAAAGGTACCCATGACGCTTGACGCGTTGCCGCGTTGGACGGCCAAGGACATTCTTTGCACCAGAAAAGACATCGAGCGAGGGTCTGCGTTGCTCTGGTAAAGCCTCCGTCCCAGTTCTTTTATAAAAACTTTGGCATCTGCTCCCCAACACCCGGTTGTTTCCAGGGCTATTGGGACAAAAAAGTAGCTGGAATCCAGAGCGGCGTACTTCTTTCGCTTTCTTTCAGCAGCTTGCTCAGCTGCTGACTCAGGAGACCTGATTGTATGTCTTAGATGACTGGCGGCAAAAGTACAAACACAGGTAGCGTCCCAAATTAGACTTTTCCCTTGCTTCCAAGGCACCAAAATTAAACCGTCTGGTCGTTTACCATCAGACCGGCTTAGACCCGGCGGTTCAAGGACGCAAGGGATATTGCATTTTATTAGAGCTCTACGGATTTCGTCATTAAGGGCATGGTGTCGTGGGAACCTCCCCGAACTGCGAGAGCAACTTAATGCGTGATGGCCGTTGGCTTCTACCATTGAACCGCAGATGCATTTATGTGGTTGGCAAACATCACAGCCCAGGCGGAGAGCCACAGCCACTCGTAAGGAGTCCGTATTGAATTAATAAGTTTAATAAGTATTGAATACTAAAACCTGAATACGAGTGTAAATTTCTTAGACCGATAAGTTTACAGTAGTTAGAGAGTCTTAGCGGTAGGTCAAACGACTATGTAATATACTGCAGAGTATTCGTTCGTAGCTTTTATTAAATGTAATTAAAAACTTATATGATGATGGATGGATGATTGTTACTCTTTCACGCAACAACTACTGAACAGATTTTGATGGGATTTGGCTATATTGTAAGTTATATATCAAAATAACACATAGGGTATATTATTTTGAGATATCATGTTTTTTTTCGTAGATATGACTATAAATGCGTACGAATTCGTAGACATCCTCTAATGTTTTTATATGTTTAATTCTGATTAAAATGATTTGTTTCTGTTTTTCTGTTGTTTTCGGTTCTGTTACTTTTTTGCTACGCTGAAGTGTCTTTCTTTCGTTTTTACTGTTTTGTTTTTTTTTAACTTTTACCCTAAGCTGAGACATGCATGTATGAGGCGAGCGAAGAATGTTGATGGAGCGAAATAATTGTAGATCGTAGCAAGTGGAGGGAAGTATTCTCATGAAATGAAAATTTTAAATGAAATGAAAATTTATTTAATCTTGTACGACGAGTTTGACATCACATCAGACTGGTCATTTTTAAAGTTAATGCTAGATTCGCATGAGTGCAGTACAGATATGTATGTATACAGGGTGTAACAAAATGGGGCTATAAAGCTGAAACACAGCGATAGTCCTCATGAAACTGAACCACTTTCCCCAAGGAACATGGGTCGTAACACTCGTAACTCGAAAAAAAAATTTCGCCCTCCCATACAAAATGCCCGATCAGCTGATCGAGTAAGTATGGGCGATCCAAAAAAATTTTTCGAGTTACGACCCATGTTCCTTGGGGAAAGTTGTTCAGTTTCATGAGGACTATCGCTGTGTTTCGGCTTTATATACCCTTTCTGTTACACCCTGTATATCCAACTGCAAGTTACAGCAGCTTTCATACGTTTTTAATGTATCCATTATTTCCTTCATATTATTATTAAAACTTTACAGTCCAAAATGTTTAAATTCATAATCTATCCCTTGTTCTTTCTTAATAAATTGCATTGCCGTATGTTTTTAATCCTTCCCCATTATCTAGCCAGTTGATTGCGTTGGCAGATAGCTTAGAGGCGGTTTCCTATGCAACACCCTGTATTTAACGGTGGGGTTGCCAGTCTTCTACTGCTTCTAAGGAACATGATATATTTTAAAACATTTATGGTAGTTTTAAACAAGCTTGTTAAAGTTTATTGATTACTATCTATTTTAAAATGTTTAGGTACATTTATCTGACACGGGAAAGTTAAAGGATCTGATAACTGCATTATGGGCTAAAACAGCTACCCAATGGCTAACAACTGCCAAACGGCTTCGCGGCAGACCACGGAAAAGGTGGCGGGACGAGCTGAACACCTTCTTGAGTACCTGGGCGGAGGAAGCTCAAGACAGAAAATCATGGCGGATGAGGAGAGAGGCTTTTGCCCAGGACAGGAATGGATAGATTAGATTAGATAAATGCATGGAATCTACCCGACTACGGCGAAACCAAAAAGAAGGGTTTATGATTTGTATACGAAATTACAGATCTACTTATCGTAATTTAATTAGTAATAGGAGATGGACTTTATTGTTGTATTTTGGCCAATGTTTCCTAAGCATTTTTGATGCTTATGTCATTATAACATCCCTTCATTTCCTTAAGGAAGTAGATACATACTTAAACAATCTATATTGATACCGCTCACAATAAAGGCCACTATATAGGGTGACTTTAAATTAGTGAACGATAGAAAAGGATATGCATGTACTCGTGATAACAAACAACTTTTACTATGGGACCGAAGTCGAAATCATTCAAAAATTTTTGAACTCCCCATACAAAATGCACCAGCTGATAGTATGGGGGAACCTTTTTTTTTTCATGACGAGCTTGGCCCCATAGTAAAAGTTGTTTGTAATCACGAGTACATGCATATCCTTTTCTATCGTTCACTAATTTAAAGTCACCTTGTATATAGGTACCTATAGAGTTCTGTACAATCGTACGGTCTTCCAAAGGTTCGTACGATATCCGATTTAATTACATTCCTACGTCGATTACGTCGATATCGATACCGACTGGCCGACGATATGCGCACTTTGTGTATGCGCAGGACTTCGCTGCCCTCGACTTCGTAAGCATTTATCGTCATATCTTTGAAAATGTATACGATATCTATTTATTTATTTATTTATTTGACATACACAACAGATCAATATCATTACATAACACACAGAAAGTAAGATTATATAACATAAGTTTTGTTCTAGATAAAGATCCAACAAGGTGTACATACAGCATGAACTTAAAGTATCGTGGAGTTAACTTACTGCTAACTCTGATTAAGTTGTAATAGGTTAATATTAAGTAAAATCAATGAATAAATATACAAGTTTTACAGTTGTCACATTATAAGAATTAAAAATTTTGAGTTTTGAATCATGGCGGCTGAGTAATATAGCCTATGAGTATCGTGAAATAATATAGCCTATGTCTTATTCTGATTTGCTACAATATTGTAAAGTTTCATTTAAATCTGTTCAGTGGTTTTTACGTGAAAGAGTAACAAACATCCTCACCATCCATCCATCCATCTATCTATCCATCCATAGGCACAAACTTTTACATTTATATAATTAGTAAGATTTACAGCCTGTATCCGCTATTTATTAATGCAGCCATCCTTCCTTTCGTCCATCTATACCCCCATCCATCCACCCATCCACCCATGCATCTATCCATCTATCTATCCATCCATCCATCCATCTATCTGTCTATCAGCACAAACATTGCCATTTATAATATTAAATAAAAAGGCTTACATGAAGACTTATCATCTTTCCCCATACCTACAAAATAAGGTTGATTTTGGAACAAACATTTCCGGTTCACGTTCGAACATTAAGATTCTTGATGGTGCCGTTCCTCATAGAAAATCCATTTGCGACAAAGTTATGAACGCATCATTTAGTACTCAGCCATTAGCATCCTTAAAAACAAAGAAAAAGTACGCGGCAGTAGACACTTTAGAAAATATTTTCATCTCTGTCAATCACTTTTTACCTTTATGTGTTAGATAGAGACGTCAGTTTATGGTAGTAGTAGTTCCAGACTTAGCTTTTCCTTAATATAATTCCCTGATTTTATTGTAAAAATAAAGTTTTTTCAAAAGTATGGCCATCATACTATAATAGCGTGTTACCCGAGTAGGTATTTTAATTCAGCATGCCTTCACGCCCTCTTGCCGGTCGGCGGGGTCAGTTACACACATGCTGGGTAATACTACCATAGATAGGTTGAAAATTGTCGATATGTAGATATTCATTGAAACATCCCAAACTAAGTATTTTAATACTTCTTCTTCTTGCTCTTGTTGGTAGAGCCTCTTCCATCCCTCCCTATTCCCTGCCTTCTTTTTAACATCTTGATACGACATGACACCCGCCTTTTCCTTCACCTGTTATAGGAACGTCCGTCTGGGTCTTCCTCTCTTCCTTTTCCCTTAAATTTTTCCTTCTATAATGTTTTTTATGAAGGAATCATGTCGTATTAAATGTCCTAGCATCTTTCCTCTTCAAAAGACATGAACCGCTACATGCTTCATCAAGGCAAAACTAAAAAACAGAAAATCCCAGATAAGGAGATTGTAGATTGGATTGAAAGAAAATATATTTAAAAAAACGCGTACACTCCGCAAACGCGCCTACGTCAGCAATATCTCTTAAGTGTGTTTTGACCGCGCTTTTAGTGCGTATTTCTCCCGTTAATATGAAGATTGGTCTAAAGACTCGCTGAAGGATAAAAACACCTGGGGAAGTCAGAGTCGGACTCACGCGCGAAGTGTCCCTTATTAAAAAATCACGTTTGTCGATGAAATCCCCCTTAATTATTATTATTCTATTTTAAGTATTTGTTGTTACTGCGGCAATGCATTTCAATGCCTTAGCTATAACGGTTCATGAGATACATCCTAGTGACGGACAAACAGACAGGCAGCCAAGCAATAGTAATAGGGTCCCACTTCCACCTTTTGAGTACGGAACCCTAAAAAACAAATTTCCACTCTTATATAAGGTGTTCAGAGGTATGTTTGGATCGTAACTAATGAAGAGAAGTGGTCTTTGCCTACCTAGATGGGAAAGAGGAGTGACAGAGACTATCACTATGAGATATCGCATCTCATAGTGATAGTCTCTGTCACTCCTCGCACCGCCATTTTCTTGTCTATGGTAGAGCTATAGGCGAACGGTCAGCATACCGATAATGAATGTAACGTATGCGGGGCATGTAGGGGAGTGGGGGGGCGGAAGTGGGGGTTCATGATCTATTAATAAGTAAGGAAGTGGGTAGGAAAGTCAATTTAAAATTTATTTAACTCACTGACTCTTGCAACTCTAACTATGGAATATTGGTTGTCAATGGCCTTCGTTTAAAATCTTTGTTAAAATCTTTCAGCTGATTGTAAACAAAACAAAACATATCGCCTGTTGAAAATTTAGGTCAAGTGTGTGTTGGTGTTTGGTGAAAAGGTTCATATCTATCTTACATACATACATATCTTTCACGCCTCTTTCGCATCGAGGTAAGCAGAGACCACTTCCCTCCACTTGCTGCAATCCAAACATACCTCTTTCATTTTTTTTCTTTTATTTGCTCTGAATATATACCTAACCCATATATTTGTTTTACCTATTCTTTGTAATTTTTATTTCTTAACTGAAAATCTTAAATATTTATTTATTTACTTACCCTCGTAAACCGACGTGCATGTATGAGGCGACTGATGAATTTGGATGAAGGGAAGGAAGTGTGTTTGGATGGGAAGGAGGCGTGATGGATTTGTATGTATGTTATTTATTTACCCTGCATATAAAACTTAAATAGGTATATAATATAGTTTCCACTAGACTCCAACAATCTAAACTATACGCCCACTCATCGTGATTATGAAGACAACGACGGTGAAAGACCTGAAAATCTAGGTTTCATTAGGTATTGGCGCAAGTCTAGACTCAGACAACTTTGCTTTGAGCTAGAAAGGTATTGGTTAGTGAGATAGTATCGCTAAAAGTCTGTCGGTTTTATTTTCAACCTAGCAATTTCATTCGTATAAAACCACTTTTAAAACCTCATGTCTGCTTATTGAAAATAGCATCAGTTGTGTGTCGGCAGAGTGTTAATGGTATTTTTTGACCCATTGGTATTCTGCTAAACAATGGCTTACACTGATTGCAAACAAATGTGTTAAAAGTGCGATTGACACTCTGCCGACACTCGACTGAAATTATCAGATTTGAGCCTCAGGTAGTATGCAAAAGTATACAACGTGTACGAAGTTAAGTTTTTTTTTTATAGTCTTTCCCAACGGGTTAAGGTCTATCTACACAGATCCGGGCCGTACCCGGGACGTGTCCGGACCGTGACCCGTCAGGTGGGAAAACAATACGTCGTCATGACAACGTGTCCGGGACGTGTCAGGGAAAAAAATATCACTCCATACATTTTTTATGGATTCGTTCACACACGTTGTCATGTGGCTGGGCCACGGCCCAGCCACGTCCCGGGCACGGCCCGGATCTGTGTAGATAGACCTTTAGATAGAGACCACTTCCTTCCCAACGGAATATATCAAAACGACGTGAAACTACACTAAATAAAGAAATTACATCAAATCATAGCTATTGAAAATGCCACTTTGACTTAAAGTAGCTTTTACATGCAACGTCGTTTATCTGAAACGTAGTTAAGCCAAAAGCTGTACGAAACCGACTACCAAAACCAATTACTTTAACAGCAAGCTATTCGCCGAACAAACTATTAAAGGCTTTCGAATAATGTAGCTTTACTCTAAGTGATATTGTAACTGTATGAGAGTAAGAAATATTTTTGGTTAGTTTTACATGAAAAGTCAATTTTAAAGACGTAGATATTAATGTGCGTGCTGTAATTCAGTTACACGGTGACAAAAATCATAATATCGTAAAGGTGGTTGGCGAGCTTGAACGAACGCGACACGAGTGGCTCGCAGCGAGCCGAGACGATTGGTTACTTTTTTCGCGTATCAAAGGACAAGGACGTTTTCAGGTTAGCGTTTTATACGCGCGTTTACGCCCTATTTATGAAGCGCATGTACGCGCGTATTCGCACGTCTTTTGCTTGTACGTACGAGCGATGACGGTTTGCGAAGCGCGTGTACGCGCGTATGCTGGTAACGACCGTATACATGCGTATTAAAATCCCGATCTGGGTGGTTTTACTATTTTATTATCTCACGTATGCTGTCCTTATCACATTTAAAACTATAGACAGAGACGTAAGCGTGACAAACGCATGACAACGTCTTGTCACGGAGTGCCATGCTAAGCTAGCTGAAAACACCCTGTAACCACGCGTACACATTAGAACCTCATTATTGTATGTGTTTGGTTACATGTTCAGCTAGCTTAGCATGGCACTCCGTGAGAAGACGTTGTCATGCGTTTGTCAAGCTTACGTCTCTGTCTATAGTTTTAAATGTGATAAGGACAGCGTGCGTGAGATAATTGTCGCGGCACGCCATGCTAAGCCCCCTGGTTTGATTTTGCTTATACTCCATTACACCAGTAAAGTAACTATTTAGTAATCTGTACTATAGCTATCACTGTCATCGTCAAAAATCAGAATAAGACGGCAAGATGTTTAATGGACTTTTAACTTGATGAGCATTACATGCAATTGTTCGACACTCATAGTAAGGACGAAATAAGTCCGGCAATTCGATAATAGTTTGTATAAACGAAATTTTATAGAATTTTATGGACCATTTCTTTTACAACCATTCGGAGTACTTTGCTAATAAGAATTTCAGAATTAAACCATTTTATTACAGTAAAGTGAGCATGGTTAATTGATTTTGTAGTTTAAAGGTTTTATTAAAACTGAAATTATTTGCCAAAGCTTTATTTGAAACAATATTTTGTCTCTATTGAACAAACGACAAACGTTAATTGCGTTTTGATACTGCAATATATTTTTTGGGGAATAACTATTGTAAATGATAGTACTTAGGTACAATTTACAAACAGAAGAAAAAATAGAGGCGACTATGAATGTTGATGAAGCGAAAGAAGTGTGTTTGGATCGAAGCAAGTGGAGGGAAGTGGTCTCTGCTTATTTCGATTGAAAATAGGCGTAACAGATATTTTTGTGTACAGGGTGTAACGGAAAGGGTGTATAATGCCGAAACACAGCGATAGTCCTCATGAGACTAAACAACTTTCCCCAAGGAACATGGGTCGTAACTAGTATGGACGATCCATACTTACTCAGTCGAACTGGGTGTAAGCCCAGTATATTATTTACCTATGAAATAAAAAATATTAGTTGGCAGAAGCCACAATGGTGGATGCCATTAAGAAAGATTATTTGCGTTCGAAAGGCCTAACTTTTATTTTGAACCTAAAAAAGATTGATAAAAAAACTTTATCACCTACCAATACAGAACATTGGAACACTTTTAAAAACAAATAGGGGAGAGCAGGTAGGATTCGTACACTTTTTATTTTATAGCTTGTAAAAGAAAAACGGGTAACTATATCGAAATGATTTTAATGCTGTCATACAGCCACACTATTTGGCTTTATATGTAGTATAGTTCTATTTGGATATAAAGCTACATTTTTGAGTTATAACTATTTTACCAAAAAATGGAATTCGTACGAAAGCTCCCCACAGGCGGGGTAGCTTCGTACATAAGGTGAGGTAGATTCGTACATAGTGAGAATCTCGGTAAAATAAATTAAAAACTAGTAAAACCAATAGTGTTCAACATTTATTGAGATCTATGAGAAGCAGAACATCAAAATAAGAACAAGAAATTTCTCTTATACTCAATAAATCGTCTTCATCGTCACTATCAGTCTTAATAGTTTTCTATGGTCACTTTCATTTTTTTGTATTCTTATCCTTCCTGTTGTTTCTGACACCAACTTTAACGCTTGTTTCATTTACTTAGCCTTCTGTTATATTTATTGCTCTTGCTTCTTCATTTTATACATCTTCTAGCTTATTTCTATATCTTCTACCCAATTTTTTTTAGAAGTATCAGACTTTAGTTTAGTATCAATTTCCAATACAATATGTACCATTTAATAACACCAAAACACAGTTTTTCATGTTCCTATACTGGCGCCACTAGTCTATCTTAGACAGCAAATATATCGAAAACGTGACGCTTTATCAAAAAAAATTCATCTTTATTTTCGATTTGTATTGACCTGAACTATCGATTAGTGAAGGTTTCATAGACTGCCGCCATTTTTGTGGAAAAAGGTACATACACAAGTTTAGGTAGGACATTATCTTCAAACCCCTTATTCAATAATGTGTGTTGAGCAAATAAAAATACCTTGATAACATTTAACCCCTTCTTGTTTATCAAGTACCCCACATTTGTACTGTACGAATCTACCCCACCTATAACTGTACGAAGGTACCCCAATCCAGATTTTCAAACATTTAAACCAAAATAAATATCACCCATTAACTTATCGCAAAACTCATGTTAAATTAGCAAACTACGACATTATTTTATCATACATAATAAAGAACATAAACAATTTGACCATTACTTATTGAATAAGACAATTTTAAATGGATGTCCAAAAATTATTTACGCGGAGCGAAAACACACATTGGCCTATAGTGGTGAACCCAATGGCAGCATTGTCGCCGCACTACGCGTCCAGCCTAACCGTATGAGTGGCCATTACGCACACAGATACTTAACGAACCAATGTATTTGATAGTGGAGATATGACTACTGTACGAATGCTCCTGCTGTACGAAGCCTACCTGTTCTCCCCTACCTCAGTCTAGACGCTAATACATTAAGAAATGGAAAATAATGTAAGTTTTCTATAAAGTTGAAGCCAAAAATGAAGATAAGTTGGGTTATAAAAGTGTAATTTGTGAAAGTTAACGGTTTTCTTGCATCTGTAGTTGCGATCCAAGCATATCTTAAGACTAAAACACACCAGATGCGTATGCGTAACGTAGACGTAAGCACGGCGTAGCCACGCGCGTAGTTACGGCGTAACCCGATGTGACACCGGGCTACGCATCTACGCTATCGTATTGCGTTGCGTAGGGCTAGGCGTCACGTGGACTTGTGCGTCTAAGTTACGCAAGCAGTGTGTCCTGTCTCATACAGTTCCATACATTACAACTCAGAGGTACGCATTTACTACGCATACGCACCTGGTGTTTTTTGACCTTTAAAGAGTAAATAAATATATTGTTCCATGTTTTTGATGTTAATGTTTTACACATTTTCCGCCTTAAATAGTTTATTCTTTTTTTAGAAGCTGCTCGTGACTTGGTAGTACCACAGATTACAGAATACTGAGTAGGTACCTAAGTTTTCCAAGATACAATCGATTAAAATAATTTAGCGTAAAGTGTTAGCATTTTTGTATAAATTTGATTATTTAATTACTTAAAAGGCCATTTAAAGACCAACCGCAGTTATAATACCTTTGTGTTGGATAATTAAAAATACTGCCAGCGCCATCTATTGACTAACTAGTAGAATATACTGCCATTCTGCGGTTCCGGTGTGACGTTCGGAAGATGGTCGATGGCGGAGGAAGGGGGAAGAGAGGGAGGAGAGGAAGAAGATGGAGGTGGCGAGAGTTTGTTGTGATTGTTCTGTGATTAATATTAATAATTATTGTTACGGTGGCTGATGATAACAAAATACACTAAAGTGAATATGTATCAGTGTTTCTTCATTGATAAACCCACTTGTGACCATAAAAGATAAAGATATATTTTTTCGCTAAAAACATGGTGGATACAATAGGTCTTAAAATAAAATGCTAGAACTACATGTTTTGCCAGTTGAACACATGGCATGCAAAATATCTCATTGGTACGAGTAGACAGGTATAAAATTAAATTAAAATGTCAACTAATAATAATAAATACAATTTTAATACTAATTTTATTCTATATCCTAATGTGGTATTTGGTAATCTGGGTCCCAAATCTGCTAATTTACAATATTCTTAGTTGTGTGTCGGCAGATTGTATATTTCATGTAGATTTTTATATATATCATCATCATCATCATGTCAGTCTATGGACGTCCACTGCTGGACAAAAGCCTCCCCAAGGATCTCCACAACGACCGGTCTTGCGCTGCCCACATCCAACGGTTTCCAGCGACTTTAACCAAGTCGTCAGTCCACCTTGTTGGAGGCCTTCCCACACTGCGTCGTCCGGTTCGTGGTCGCCACTCGAGAACCTTTCTGCCCCATCGTCCATCGGTTCTACGAGCAATGTGCCCCGCCCACTGCCACTTAAGGTTTGCGATTCTTCGAGCTATGTCAGTGACCTTGGTTCTTCTGCGGATCTCATCATTTCTGATGTGATCACGCAGGGAAACTCCAAGCATAGCTCTCTCCATCGCCCTTTGGGTGACCTTGAGCCTTCTTATGAGGCCCACTGTTAAGGACCACGTTTCTGTGCCATAAGTCATCACTGGCAACACGCACTGATTAAAGACTTTCGTCTTGAGACACTGCGGTATTTTGGACGAGAAAATGTTCTGTAGCTTCCCGAACGCTGCCCAGCCGAGCTGGATTCGTCGAGACACCTCCTTCTCGAAGTTGGACCTACCTAACTGGACTGTTTGTCCTAGGTCTACGTACTGGTCAACAACTTCGAGCGCAGAGCCTTCAACTCTTACAGGAGTGGGTGCGACACGAGAATTCGACATAATTTTCGTCTTCTCCATGTTCATTTTAAGACCCACTTGTTGAGAGGCTCTGCTGAGGTCATCGAGCATTTTGCCGAGGTCTTCCAGGGTTTCAGCCATGACTACGATATCATCTGCAAATCGTAGGTTAGTGATGTACTCGCCATTGATATTGATGCCCAGTCCTTCCCAGTCCAGAAGCTTGAATACATCTTCCAACGCAGCTGTGAATAATTTAGGTGAGATAACATCTCCCTGTCTCACTCCACGCTGCAGTTGGATAGGTTTCGAGTCCTGATCCTGAAGCCGGACTGACATAGTGGCGTTTTTGTACAAACACTTAAGCACCTCGATATATCGATAGTCGATTTGGCACCACTGAAGAGACTGCAGCACCGCCCAAGTCTCGATCGAATCAAAGGCTTTCTCATAGTCCACAAACGCTAAGCATAGTGGCTTATTATACTATTCTGTTTTTTGTATAATTTGCCGCAGCGTGTGTATGTGGTCTATGGTACTATAGCCTCTTCGGAAACCGGCTTGTTCGGGAGGCTGGAAGTCGTCAAACCTGCGAGCGAGACGATTCGTTATGACCCGTGAGAACAACTTGTAGACGTGGCTCAGAAGCGATATCGGTCTGTAGTTCTTTAGGAGGGTGTTATCACCCTTTTTGAAGAACAATACTACCACACTTCTGTGCCACGCTTTTGGCGTAACGCCTTCGAGTATGACAGAATTAAATAGCTTCTGAAGCGCTTTGAGAACTGGTTTGCCACCCGCTTTCAGAAGCTCAGCCGTAATTCCGTCATCTCCAGCCGCCTTGTTGTTCTTGAGTTGTTTCAGGGTCATACTAATCTCGTACAGGCTGATGTCCGGGATATCTTCGGTGAAGTGTCGGGTTAATCTAGCTCTAGGGTCGTTCGCTAGACTTGTAACAGGTCCCCGTGTTGTCGTGTATAACTCTCCGTAGAACTTCTCGATCTCACCAAAAAGCTCGGGTTTGGACGTGACGATTCTTCCGTCCCCAGTCTTCAGCTTCGTCAGTTGGCTCTGTCCGACAGACAAATCTCTTGCGAAAACCTTGGAGCCTTGGTTACGCTCTATAGCCTCTTTAATACATTTAGTATTAAATTGGCGAAGGTCGCGAGTCAGAGACTTTGAGATTTGCCTGTTTAGACACCGAACGTCAGAAGCATCATCAGAGGATCTCAGAACCACTGTACGCCTTTCTTCCATGAGCTTAAGGGTTTGATCTGAGATTTTCTTAGGTCCCTTTGAACGGAGGGTCTTGAAAAACTTAGACCCTTCCGTTTGGAGAGTTTCCACGACCCTGTCATTATAATTGTCCACGTCTACGCAATCACCGAGGCATTCGAAGCGGTTTTGTAGCTCGAGTTGAAAGCTTTCGGGGTTTTGAATTTGGATTGGTGCTGGACGGAGCGTAGACTTCATAAGTCGAGAGCGTTCGAGTTTAACATTAAGGTTCAACGTGCCTCTTACAATTCTGTGATCACTCCCGGTTTTAACCGCATGGATCACAGAGACATCGTTGAACTCTCGCCTCCTCGTTGACATTATGAAGTCAATCTCATTTTTGGTCGCACCATCAGGGCTCACCCAGGTCCACTTGCGGTGCGGACGTTTCTGGAAGAAGGAGTTCATCATAAAGAGTCCCTCCTTATCCATGAAATCCGCAAGTGTCTGACCACGTGAGTTCCGGTTTCCAAATCCAAATGGCCCCACTTTCGTCTCGTTCGCCTCTCGTGCTCCCAGTTTCGCGTTGAAGTCTCCCATGACAACGGTGTAGTGAGTTTTAGAGGTATGTATGGCTCTACTAACGTCCTCATACATAGCCTCTACCTCATCGTCGGAGTGGCTGGACGTCGGGGCGTAAACCTGTATGACCTTCAGCGAATACCGTTTGGTTATTCTGAGTATAAGGTACGCTACCCGAGTCGATATACTCTCGACTTTAACCACGTTGTTCACGAGAGAATTGTGGACAATAAACCTGACACCACCCTGGGACAGTTGATCGCCCTCCCGGAAATAGAGTAGGTTACCGGATCTAAGGATTATCGAGTCCTCCCCCTCTCTTCGGACTTCAGATAATCCAACGATGTCCCATCGTATCCTACTCAATTCTTCCTCCAGTTCCATCAATTTCTCGTCGGTCCGCAGTGTGCGCGCGTTAAATGTTGCCAGGGCCAGAGTTCGTCGGTGGTGGTAGCCGTATCTCTGCCGGAGATTCTTAGCACCCCCTGCTCCGCCGTTACCGTTTACATATATGTATGTTTATAACTTAGTGTGTTTGATGGTCCTGTGTATTCAGTCCTGTGATAATGGGCATGATCACTAAAAAGTTTTTTTGTAGTCCATCTCAAAGATTATTTTAAAATATTCGACACGTATTTTTTCTTTTTTCTCTTAAACTAAAAATTATACAGATACACTGCGTTAAAGTTGCTCATGGCATCAGGGCTTAGTAAGATTTTTACCTAGAAGTGACGTCAATACTCCCCACTCCGTAACTTTGATGCTCTGTATCTTTGTATTTATTTATGTATTTGATCGGGTAAAAAACGTGTTTCAAATATTTTTAATAGCCTAAAAGACGGACTTATTATTTTTTGAATTTTCGAATGTAGTCATTATCCCCATTATAATTTGACAAATTAAATATCCTATTTCCATTATAATTCTATTCCGCTTTTAATGATACAAACCAAAACAAATCAAAACGCATCAACCCATAAACGGCCATTAATTTAAGCAAAAAGCGTTATTAACCGCAAATTAAATTAGGCCATTATGAAATACGAAATTATTTGCAATTTCTGTTCATTTTGTCGTATAAATACAATACAATTAGTGGCTAATGGGGATGGGCTGAAACGTGTGGCTTGTGTCTAACTGAATCCTTATAATTTGAAATAACGCACTAAGAACTAATGGAGCGAGGATAAAACTTACCATCTTGATTTACAGTCACGAAAATCTACTTTTATCTATTTATTTTTCTAATACTAGTATTTCACTCATCTTTCTCAACGAGGTAAAAAGAGACCGAATCTCTACACTTGCTACGATCCAAACACACTTCTTTCGCTTCTCCTTCATTCATCAGTCGCCTCACACATGCACGTCGGTTTCGGGAATTCTTGACTTGACCTTTCTCTAACAAGTAGTTACCCGATTTTCTTTATACTTCATCAACATCATTTTAGCCTTTATATTTTCCAGCGCGACCGTTTCACTGCCGCCTGCATCCAACGAGACCCCGCAATTTTCACTAGGTCGTCGGTCCATCTGGTACGTAGCCGTCCCACGCTGCGGTTGGTGGTGCGTTGTCTCCATTCTAGAACTTTTTCCCCATGGGCCGTCCGATCTTTGCGCTTTATTTTTATTTGTTTATTTATTCAGTAGATCACAAATAATATTATTACAGTAGTTGTAAAGGAACTGTGGTGCCGCCTCAGGAATCGTGGTCCGGATCTTCGTGTCGAGTCATTTTTGGTGCAACGCATTTCACTGGCTATTCAGTGTGGCAATGCTGCCAGTATCCTTGGCACTTTTCCGCCAAATTTGACTCGGTATGGGGATATTTTTGACTAGGTGACTTAAGGGTGACCTTTTTGTATTGTTTTGTACCTTGAACTATTGTTTTGAAATAAATTGATATTTCTTTTTCTTTTCTTTTTACAATTGTTATAGCAACTTATAGCCGGATCCACACAAATAGACACTATAATATAGGGTATTTAAATAAGTAAATAATAATGTTAAAATTGAACAAAACAAGATGTGTGTGATATTACCGAAACTTCGTTCCCGTATCAAAGGCCCACTTATACCATTATGAATGCCTTCCTTATACTTTCTCCACTAACATTACCCAGTCCAATGTTTTTACGTGATACAAAACTGAAGTACGTGTCTGGGTATTGTTTAGCTTTCTACAAATTATATTTATAAAACTAAGTTCGTTCTATGTATGTTTGAGATTTAATAAAAATAACAAGGTTAACAAGAAAACTGTATGTATTCTTTATTTGGAAACTAGGTTAGGTTCAGTTTCTCTTAGGGATAGATTTTCGAGAAAATTGATTTAAAAAAATGGTTTCAAATAGCTAGACCTTCCTCAGTTAGACAATTAATATAAAAACCGGCCAAGAGCGAGTCGGACTCACGCAGGAAGGGTTCCGTACCACTATTTATATCAAGCAAAGAAATCATGTTTGTTGTATGGGGTCTCCCTTAATTTTTAATAATAATTAAGGGGGGCCCCATACAACAAATACTAAAAATTGAATAACAATATATATTTTTTTTAATATTAGTAATTTATTATTATTATTCTATTTTTAGTATTTGTTATTATAGCGGCAATGGCGACGGACAGACAGATGGACAGCCAAGTCTCAACAATAGGGTCCCGTTTTGACCCTTTGGATACGGAACCCTAAAAATGATTGAAAACAAAAGATAATAGAGGCTGCCTGACTTCGTACGCATTTAACATCGTATAATTGAAAACTTATACATAACACAAAGTAAAAGGTACCTATAGCCTTTATGTTATTCTGACGTGGAAGCTTCGATTACCGAAGTACTTATAAAAGTAAGTATAAGAAAGAGAAGCCTCCCCTCTTTCATTTGCGGTGCCCTATAACAGGGTCCATAATCCTTTGCAATATAATTAGCTGTAAGCTGTTATATAATATATTATTAGGTCTTTACCTATGAAATTGCCGTTTTGTATGAAAAAATTCAAACGATTTTTTTTTCATATAATTTTTATTTGTATTAAGTGAAGTAATTACCCATACAATCAATGCATCTTTGCCAACGCAGTGGCAGTTTATTAATGCCCTTCTTAAAGAAATCAGCTGGACGAAAGGCAACAAATTCTTCAAAGGCGTTTTGAACTGCCTCTTGGTTATTGAATTTTTTTCCAGTCAAGAAGTTATCCAAATTCTGGAAAAAGTAGTAGTCTGTAGGGGCAAGGTCCGGTGAGTACGGTGGATGAGGGAGAGCTTCCAATCCCAGTTCTTGCAACTTGGAGACCGTCATTTGTGCGGTATGAGGTCGCGCGTTGTCGTGTAGGAGCAGCGGAGACGAGCGATTGACCAATGCTGGTCGGAGACGTGCCAGCTTCTCCATCATTGTGTTCAATTCTTCATAGTACACATCTGCAGTAATACTCTCCCCATTTCGTAAGAAGCTGTGATGAATCACACCGGTGCTAGACCACCAAACAGTAACCATCACCTTTTTAGGGGTAAGTTTTCGTTTAGGGCATTGTTTAGGTGCTGAACCAGGATCCAACCAACTTGCTGAGCGCTTACGGTTATCAAACAGAATCCATTTTTCATCACAGGTGACAATGCGGTTCAAAATTCCTTCATTTGTGTGTCTGTTGAGCAATGCACGGCACGTCTCGACGCGTACTTGGCGCTGGCGATCATTGAGTTCGTGGGGCACCCATTTGTCAAGCTTTTTTACCTTGCCAATTTGACGCAAATGGACCAATATTGTTTTGATGCTAACGTCGAAAGCTGCTGCTAATTCAGCCGTAGATTGAGTATCATCAGCTTCCACGATCGCCTTCAATTCGTCTGCATCGACCAAAGTCTTCACACGACCGCGGGGTTCATTTTTCAGGTCGAAATTTCCAGAACGGAAGCGAGCAAACCAATAACTAGTGGTTCGTTGGTTTGTAGTGTTAGCTCCGTACACGTCGTTGATGTTGTGAGTAGCTTGTGCCGCGTTGCTGCCACGACGGAACTCATATTCCATAATTACTCGAATTTTTAACGTATCCATGTTGACGAAAATGATTGAAATGCAATGAAAATGTAACACTAACCAATAAACAAATGACTGTTTTTGGAAAAAGAATTCCATATTTTTAAAATGAAATTAATTTGAAATTAGAATTCTTAGCTAAACAAAAAATATTTTTAATTGAAATGGCCAGTACTGTAAAACGGCAATTTCATAGGTAAAGACCTATTATTATGTAAAGTTTTTATGGAACAATAAACCATTGAGTATTGAGTATTGATATTGTAAAGTTTCTTTTAAACCTGTTCAGTGGTTTTAACTTGAAAGAATCACAAAAATCAAACAAGCAAGACAGAACAATCATTAAGAAGATAATGTACTTACATAATGCCACTGCAAAAGAATTTTAAAAACTATTTCAACAGAATTCATATTCAAACAAAATCCACTTTAATACTTGGGTTTGTTCAAAAAGCCATTAGCGTTGAAAATGGCGGGTGAAAATAACGAAAATAAACAATTTAACTTGAAAGAGACGTCCGCGGCTCTATATAGGGAAAAACTTGGTCTGTCTGTCCGTTCGTAATTGATTGCGTCCCGCGATTTAATTCCAAAGGCCGAAGGCGTGATTATCGCGTGAAGAAACGTCGGGGTATGGTACATGTTAAGAGATCATGAGCCTGTGATGGCTAATTTTAAAGGTTTAGCTACACAGATCCGGGCCGTGTCCGGGACGTGTCCGGGCCCTGTCCGGGACGTATCAGGGAAAAAAATCGTCATGACAAAGTGTGTGAACGAATCCATAGAAAATGTATGGAATGATATTTTTTCCCTGATACATACAGGACACGGCCCGTACACGGGCCGGACACGTTGTCATGACGACGACGTATTGTTTTCTCTCCTGACGGGCCACGGCCCGGACACGTCCCACATCTGTGTAGATATACTCGTACCTTAAGACATAAAATGTTTGAGAGTAATTGGATACTTTTGTATTCTTTTCTGTTGAGCTGCCTTACGCAATTTCATAGGCCTAAAGCGCTGGTGAAAAAAAAGGACAAAGTTGGGATTTTTGTAATTCGTAAACTACGCAAAGCTTCGTAGCTTCGTAAGTGTGTTTGGATCGTAGCTAGTGGAAGGAAGTGGTCTCTGCCTACCCCAATGGGAGAGAGGCCTGACGGATATGTAAGTGTGTATGAATGTAAACTTCATCGATTTAAGTGGGTTTTTCGATCAAAAATTTTGTACTCCTACTGTTTATGGCCTTACCTACTCATTTTAATACATATTACTTAGGTATGTCATTTTGAAACACATTTATTTATTACTTAAAATCACTTTAAAAAATGCACGAAGGAATTTTGTCAATTTTGTGCAAATGTTTCAGTTAGATAGAAAAGTGGAGAATCCTTGCTTGCCATATCCCAGCTCTTAAGCGGGCCACACACGCCAGGCTAAGCCTGACGGTTATGCTTAAACCATTGAACTGTGCAAGCATAACTGAACGTGTGTACCTTTTGCATTTAGCATGTGTGGCCCGCTTTACCCCAAGAACCTTGAAGATCTCCTATCACTTATACCAGTGGAAGACCAGCGTCGGCATAACGGCATAAATCTCGAAGCGGGTGGAGTTCACCAAATTCACGGCTAATGAGATTGTTCCAAAGAAGACTGTATCCGATCTGTAGGGGGACTATCATTTGCATTTTATGCCGGATATTTTTTAAAGTAGGTACCTATACAAGTAAAAATATCATGGAAGAAAAAGTAGAAGGGAAACGGAAGAGAGGGAAACCACGGAGGACTTAAATAGATCAAATAAAAGAGGGAATAGAAATTGTGTCGTATCAGATCAAAAAGACGGCAGAGAATAGAGCAAAGTAGCGACGAGAGGACTCCACCGGCATCAATGAGTGAAGCTCTCGCTCTCGTTCTCCAATATTTTTTTTCATGAAGTTGTGTGGCTTGCCGTAACTCGAAAAAAAAATTTCGCCTCCTCATACAAAATGTCCGATCAGCTGATCGAGTAAGTATGGGCGATCCAAACTATTTTTTCGATTTACTACCCATGTTCCTTGGGGAAAGTTGTTCAGTTTCATGGGAACTATCGCTGGTTTCGGCTTTATATCCTCTTTCTGTTACACCCTGTATTTATAAACTTATCGATATCTACTTTCGATTGGTAACTAATTTTTACAACACTAGCCCGTTAAAAATGAATCACCTACTTACTTACTTTAATGAAATCAGTTTTTTTTTATTTGCATTAAACTTACTTAAATACCTTTTTAATTATAGCACTTAATAAAAAATAATAAAAACCTTCTAGCTATATGAAAACACCATTAAAATGATGAAAACAGTACCTTATTCCTGGTGATTATGATTTTTTTTTTACCGTTATGAATATAAAAATAAATAACTATTTCATGATCAATATAAACCAACAAATTTAAGGATGAAGCTATAAATATCAAATTAATGAAAAGTACCTAAATATGTATATTTTTAAATTTTATTACAAACAATAAATAAAATTATTGTAAGTATTCTTAATAACTAAATACAAATCATACCGATTTATGATTAAGTTAGACAATAAAAGGAGTTTAAATTAATTATTTATTTAACAGTTTATTGTAAGATGATAGTACATAGAGAGAGAAAAAAAGAGAAGTATGTAGAATTGTAATTTTTTGACAATTTTTTTTACTAATATTCAAAAATGTTATTCAAATAGACACAAAATTTGTAAATCATGCTCACCCTACTCCCAGAAAGCACCCCACTACCAATTGGAAATATATTCTCTTAATGTCGCATGAGATCTACCGACCGATAGCTGTAATGGACGGGATTTTGTTACAGCTCCCAAATCATTTCCTTTTCAGATGATACTGTGATAGTTGGGGCCGGCGCGGCGCAAACCTGACAGAGCGCAGCTCAGAGCAGTTTTGATTGCCATATTTATTATAAACATTGTTGTCATTAGAACAATATTCAAATCAGTTATGGTATCTAGGTTGTCTGGAAGAGATCACTTTTAGTGATAAGGCCGCCTTTGCGCACATTGTTTTAGTTTTAAGTTGTATTTGTATTTCTTTGTGTGCAATAAAGAATTTCTATCTATCTATCTACACACCAAAGCCGCCGGCTTTTTTGACAGCTGCCATTCGTATGACGTAAAGCCGTCGGCCTAACCCGGCGGCATGCCGGCTGCTTTGGTGTGTAGACAGCATTACAGGGGGCGCCACTGACTTATAAATACTCTAGCTAGACACAACCTCAAACGATTGTCATCTTGTGGGTAGAAATTTCACTAGAAACGTTATGATAAGACTGGCCACTTGGCGTGGGCGGTGCCTGACTGACATGTCATAGGTGGTTCGGTTCCGATTACAGTTTTTCTAACTGTCATTGACATTTGAAATATGCCTATGACAGACGATTCTAGCCTAGTCCTGGCGGGATATGATTAAGATATCACAAGACAATAAGGCTAGATTCGAAAGATAGCCTTTCAAGTTCCAAGTTGATAGATGTTGACAGATGAATTAAAATTACGAAGTTGAAATAATGTGTGAAAATAAGGAAAATTACGAAGTTCACAGACACATGTAAAAATCACAAAGTTGACTGACCAAAATGTGAAAATTACGAATTACATAGATACTCGTAAGCTAAGGAGGTGCCATACCGTCTGGATCTGCGTGCCTGGTCTGACGCAAAATGGCTACCTTTTTGTATGGAATTTCTTATCGTTTGACAGGTCATCTACCAAAAAAACTATGAAAAACTTGCGCCCACCTTGGCACGCTGTCATAAACTCATTTGTATATGAAAAAAAAATGTGGCACCTCCTTATATCTCGTAAGTGTGAAAATTACAAAGTTGACTCAACTTGACAGATTTTTAAAACTTGAGTCAAAAGTTAAATGACAGAGATTTTAAATCCCTCGCAAAAAAAACTACAATTAACAAAACCTATCAACAAGTATTTTCATCTCACTACACATCCAGCTAATTGCGTACCTAAAACAACTGCAACGACATTTTCAATAAGACAAAAAAAAAAGAAACTTTTTAAAGAAATGAGCGTAAAGAGAGCATTATGAGAAGTAATTTCATTAGTTAGAACCTTAGATCTAATAGAAACTTTACATATATTCTCGATTTTCGTTTTTCTCTGCGTGTCCTACTAATATTATAAATGTCAATGGATTGATAGATATGAGAAAGTTTGAAAAAGTGCGTACAGACCATGTAACATGTTACTTAACTTGTGTTTTATAACACGTCCACACTATGTAACCTTGTTATTCAACATTGCAACATAAAATAATACTGTACACATTAGAATAACAATGCAATATAACAATGTTATATAACCATTGTCGTTTGTCGTTCTTCAGTACAATCCACGCGATCAAAGTTATATAACATTGTTGTACATATCAATAACATGTTACTATACCATGTTTTATAACATTCAGTGTCCACATTATGTAAAACATGTTATATAAAATGTTAAATAACATGTTATGTTACATGGTCTGTACGCACCTTTAGTCTTTTATGCAAAAACGACTGAACAGTTTTTGATTAATGTTGGTAATGTTGTAGCGTTTATTATAGAAGACATAGGCTATATTATGTAATTGTGTTAGATGGAAGTGGTCTCTGCCTACCCTGATAGGAAAGATCCGTGACAGTTATGTATGATGTATTTAATGTGTGCGCTTTCCATGATATGACGATAAATACGTACGAAATTGCCTACCTGTTGTTGTGTACCAGGTTGCCTACCTGTACTTAAAGTAATCATACCTATACAGGGTGTAACAGAAAGGGTATATAAAGCCGAAACACAGCGATAGTCCTCATGAAACTGAACAACTTTCCCCAAAGAAGATGGGTCGTAACTCGAAAAAAAAATTTCGCCTCCCCATACAAAATGCCCGATCAGCTGATCGAGTAAGTATGGGCGATCCAAAAAATTTTTTCGAGTTACGACCCATGTTCCTTGGGGAAAGTTGTTCAGTTTCATGAGGACTATCGCTGTGTTTCGGCTTTATATACCCTTTCTGTTACACCCTGTATATCTTTTTATAACGTTTTTTTTATGTATGAAGTCTATTAATACTTGGTGGCGAATCTATCTGTTGTTTTACAGAATCTAAGCCAATAGTGATGACCCCTCAAGAGACTGTTCCAATACAAGGTAACGAGATTACGAGCGGACGGTCGCAGTAACTTTATTAAAATTTACAGCTAAACTTACAATATGGACTTTGGGAGTAGGGACATTAAAAATTAACGTAGTAAAGATGTATTTTTACAATACAATACATTGTATATTTGTATATTGTATATATTTGTATATACAATACAAATATTCTTTATTGCACAAAAGATATAAGGTACAGACACAAACAAGAATATAAGAAGCAACAGGCGGCCTTATTGCTAGGTAGCAATATCTTCCAGGCAACCTTAGAGTAAGAAATAGCGAGAAATAGGTAATAATGGTTGCGGTTGTGCAAAAATGTTAATAAGATTATTTCGATTTCCAACGTGATTATTTACTATGTAATCACTTACATACATCAGCTCTGTCCCATCGGTGTAACTATGCGCCAAAACACACGGTGAAACGCAACTGCAACTCAACTGAAACTTTTGAGTTGCATCGAAGTTTCTGCTATAGACTTCCTTAGAAAACTACACACGACGAACTAGTTTGGAACGATTCGTTTCAGTTGCGAAGTCTATAGCAGAAACTTCGATGCAACTCAAAAGTAACTAGCAGTTTTAGTTATGTTGCAGTTGCGTTTCACCGTGTGTTCTGGGTTTATGCCTACCTATTATTACAGACAAAGTAATATAAAATCACATACATACATATCTGTCACGCCTATCTCCCATCGGGGTAGGTTTCCTACCTATTACCACCTATTATTACAGAAATTATCGTAAAATACGCAATGCGTATAATTTTGTACCTTATTAATTGATACTGATTTTCTTTTTCTATTCTATTTTAAGTGTGATAATAACTCGGTCAACACCGCTCCGTATTGAAATAGGTACATACATATCCATCACACCTGGGAGAAGAGACCAATACCCTCCACTTGCTACGATCCAAACACAAGTCTTTCGCTTCATCTACAAACATCAGTCGCCTTTAAAAATAAAGATTATAACGAAAACTATCTCTACTACGAAGTTTATAAATTCTTAGAAGTGAACCGTTTTCAAATCAATTTAGTTGAAGCCCGTAATACCCTGTTAGAAATATTACTTTACTATGCTGATGGCGCCATCAAATTAGCGGAAATTACGTTCTCAAACTCAAATAATCTTCATTTACCTTTACATAGCACTTGAATTTATTTATTTTGCCTATTTTGTCCCACTGCTGGGCAAAAGCCTCTCCCATGCTTCTCCACATATTTCTGTTGGTGGCGGCTTCCCACCAATTTTCCCTAAATATGTTCAGGTCGTCGCGCCATCGTTTCTTGGGCCTACCTCGGCGGCGCTGGCCGTCTTCCAGCACCTATTCTGTGGCTATTCTCGCCCAACGCTTTGTATGCATGCGACTGACGTGGCCAGCCCAGTAACTTGATATATCTCAATGTTATTTTTAAAATGAGATTTGCAATATGTTCACCCCAGAGAAGAATCTAGCAAGAAACTCTTTTCAAAATAAGTTTAGTAATTCTTATTAACATTATGCAATTCAATTACTTATCACTTTTTTGTTCCGGGAAGATAAAATTACTTACTATACTAGGGTTTTCAGAAGTGATAAAATATACCTACCCCATGGTCTGTCTAGGTACTCATGCCCGGGACGGGTCCGGGCCGAGGCCCGTCGGGAAGGAAAACAAGTCGTCGTCATGACAACTGGACGCGCCGTGCCCGGGACGTTGTCATGACGACGAATTGTTTACCCTCCTGACGGGCCACGGCCCCAACACGTTCCGGGCACGGCCCGAATATGGGTAGATAGACCTTAATCTCTGCCGTGTTGGTTTTATCACACAAATTATTCCACTTCTTAATTTAGCACAATATTTATTACTAGACGATTCTGGCTGTTGATCTATTTGTCTCTAGTCTCGCATTTCGCCGACATACTTAATCGTGAAAATCTCCAGCAATCAAGCTAATCATCATTATACAAGGTGACCGACAAGAGCGACGCTCTTTAATATAGGGTGACTTTAAATTAAGTAGTGAACGATAGAAAAGGATATGCAAAACTCGTGATAACAAACAACTTTTACTATGGGGTCAAGATCGAAATCACAAAAAAAAATTGTTCCCCCCATACTATCAGCTGGTGCATTTTGTATAGAATGATTTCGACCTTGGACCCAGAGTAAAAGTTGTTTGCTATCACGAATACATGCATATCCTTTTCTATCGTTCACTAATTTAAAGTCACCCTATATTTAAGAGCGTCGCTCTTGTCGGTTGAGTCTACGCCACTCTGCTTTATTCTTCGTCTGTTCGAGCACGTGATACGACACAACTTCTATTTCCTTTATGATTTTACTACCCGCTATTTCTATACCCTCTGGAACAGGCCGGAGGCCAAGAACTTGATCCCAAGTAATGCCTGCATGAAGTATGAGCCCAATCGTACTTAATTAAATGCTTTCCTTACCACTCAACAAGACTGTTTAATAGGGCAGCTCTGAGTACATTTTATTTATTACGGTTCTGATGTCGGAAGGCGAACGTATCTTGATCAAATCGGGGACTAGTTTAAGAAAGGCTTTGGCCTTGACTTACTTCTGACTTGACTTATTCTTGACTTGTCAAGAGTACCTACCTTAGACCGACATGCATGAAGCGACTGATGAATGTGGATAAAGCGAAAGACGTGTGTTTGGATCGTAGCAAGTGGAGGGAAGTCTCTGCCTAAACCGATGCGTGATAGATATGTAGGTATGTATGTATAATATTAATTACCTTTAAACATAAGTATTTAATTAATTTGATCAGTAATTAATTCAGTATGGCTTGTTAGCTTGAGCTTCTTGATAAAATATCAGTAGGTAACATGTGCATGTGTGTGTGTTTGTGTGTATATATGTGTGTGTGTGTGTATGTGTGTGTCCGTGCATGTGTTTGTGTATGTGTTAACATGTGCTAACATTGTAAGGCGTGGGTTTTACTCGTCGTTTTTCAATCCGATTTTTTAACGGGCAATCATTATAACAGTGTGTACACGTAACATGTTATGTAACTTGTGTTATATTGGCCAACTGCCGTGGATGGTAGTAACCCTGCCATGCCACAGGTCGTGGGTTCTATTCCCACAGAGACAAAAAATGCTGTGATGTACAGAGATGCCTTAAGTCTAGGTGTTACTTATGTACCTAATGCTATCTACACACCAAAGCCGCCGGAATGCCGCCGGGCTAGGCCGGCGACTTTACGTCATACGAATGGCAGCTGTCAAAAAAGCCGACGACTTTGGTGTGTAGATGCCATATTAGTATGCAATGCACCTATACTATGTAGCTACTATGTAAGTACCTATATTATATACCTAATCGTTGTACATAATATAATTTAAGAACCCTTAGCTTTCCTTCATTTGAAATTGGCAGAATCCACAGTGGTACTCGTAGTTGTTGTTATGTTGTTCTTATCAGCCCATATATGTCCCCACCGAGGGGCACGAGCCTACTCTCATACAGAGATTGATTAGGCCGTAATTACTCGTAGTTACCATTTAAAAAATCAAGAAATTAATAAGCGAGCCCGCAATAACTAAATAAGCAAATGAAAACTCAATATTGAGTTTAATATCATTCGTTTTATATTTAAAAACCGTAACTAAAACTACTTGAGACCCCTCTGTTTCACTTCACGTATTACTCAAGTACCAAGATAAGTATTGAGACTCGCAGTGTTCCAAAAGAAAACAGTCACTTGTTTTCTTTGTAAAAATATTAGCGTTCTGCCTTCAGTATAAAGGTAAATGTAGTCCTGTAGGTTTATGTTCTATTTGGTAGAAATTGTAGAATTTGGTTTTCTTTCTTAGTTGAGACAGCAAACTGTTCACAAAAACATTTTACATACATCCGTCACGGTTCTTTCTCAGCTAGGAGACAAAGACCACTTCCCTCCACTTCCTAAGATTCAAACAAACTTCTTTCGCTTCATCCACCTTCATCAGAACATTTTAATAAGTTAAAATTCGGTTACTGTTCTTATCAGTTAGCCAAAAAATGCGTTGAAAATGTGTCATTCTTAAATATAATGTTTTCTAAGTTCAGTTAAATAGTAATTGAGACACTTTTAAAAATTTGTCAAGTAAAACGGATGACTCTATGGCCGAAACTTAAGGAAAAAACCTTTTTTTACTTACCTACTTTGATTTAAAAAATTCTCTGGATGTTTCTCAGATATTATGCGATTTCAATCCACAGCCGCCTGGCCTATACCTATGTGGCGTATACGCAGTCTGGTTCATTGAGCAGTCCCCGCGATGCAGCCGGTCTCATAAGCAAACAGTTTCCGAGTGCATCCACTAGAGCATTGCACAGGGAGGGATTTAGGGATGTTTGCGGCCCTGTGTTATTGTGGGGCCTCTTTTATTGCCATTACGATATTATGTCACATTTTTTTTTTATTGAGATATCGACAACAGCCGGTTTTATAAGCGTGACATTTAAGTATACTGAATGGCAGGCCTCGAAGAATTAAAAAACTGCTTTTAAATTTTTACTTTCATTTGACACTCTTTCCTATCAAATCTGCCATTATTGTTGCTAGGGTACAAACTGTTTTAATTTGAAATCAAACGAACTACATCTAACTCTCTCGCTCCTTAGCATGCATCCCTTTCACTCATCCATACAGTCACAGGAATTCCACTTTTCTCCCCTAGCTACATATTATTGTGTCTTTGTATATTCTAAATAAATGTAAATAAGGCCTCAAATAACCCTAAGTCCATCCCTGTAGAATATCAGTGGGGCGGTAAATGAGGGATTTTCTAAAAGGCGCACACGGCTGCCGCCTCTAGACGATTCAACTCGAATTCGCGGCAAGTCTACGCTTCGATAGCTCAGCATCTCACCATATGTGGAATATTGGAAAAGAAAAGTTACTTTTAATATTTTTAAAGTTTATAAAATTTCCATACATGAAGTATTTACTGTTGAGTTTGTGTTGTGTGTTGTACTGTGTTTGTAAGAAAATAAATGTCTATGTCTATTTCTACCATTGGTAAATTGTAGGTAATGTTTCTGTAGAAGGATAGATGGATTGATACATGGATGGATGGACTGATGAATGGATAGATGGATGGATAGATGGATGGATAGATGGATGGATGGATAGATGGATGGATAGATGGATGGATAGATGGGTGAATAGATCGATGGATAGATGGATGTAGGGATGGATGGATGAATGGATGGATGGATGGATTGATAGATTAATGGATGGATGGATGGATAGAAAGATGGAGAATGGATAGATGAACAGATAGATAGATGAATACATCAATGGATAGATGAATTAATGGATGGATGGATGGATGCATAGATCGATGGATGGATGTATGAATGAATGGATGGATAACAAACCACTAAACAGATTTAAATGAAATCTTACTTTCTACTAATTTTATAAACGTTAATGTTTGTGTCGATGGACGGATGCATGGACGAATGTGAGGATCTTTGTTACTGTTTCACGCTGTTACTCTTTCACACAAAAACACTTATTCCAACGTTTAGCTAAAATCTGTTTTGTAGTTTTTGTGCGAAAGAATAACAAACCTCCTGACATACATCAACCAACAAAAACATTGACATTTATAATATTAGTAGGACTTTTTAAAGTTACCTTCTTGCTCCGCCTGTACCTATATCGATGCAGAAACGAATTGAAATAGAACATAGACATGATAGTGCAAAGCTTTGCGCAATAGCCTGAGAACGTAACGAGCAATGTGTTTATGGTACATTTTATTTTAGATTGTTTTGTTCACGGTTGTTACAGTGGATGGAAGATGGAGTTCTTTCAAAGTTGGGAATACCTAGTGGTTACAGTTTAATACATACATATGTCGAAGAGTCATTAGAAGGGGCTTTTATGAAGCTTGATGCTCGTCCATAACAAGGAGTTTCGTTAAAATAATATTGTGGGCGTGTACTGAACAAACTGGGTTTATTGCGTCGTTTCCAATCACGTTATAAAATAACAAGATATACGTGATGTTTTCCGATGTCTCTTCTTGACCGATATCAAATCAATAATCAAACAGAATCCATCATACATGATAGCATCTCAAATATGAATGCGCCAAACTGACAACCAGTCAGCAACAACAAGCCAGTTCTGGCATTTTAGTAGTAAAGAGGTTGCAAATGGTTCCAAAATAGCCTTCATGAACGTAATCTCAGGTGTTCTCCGACAAATACATATCCGTCACGCCTCTCTCCCGTTAGCAGAGACCACTTGCTTCCACTTTCTACGATCCAAACACATTTATTTCGCTTTATCCACACTCATCAGTCGCCTCATTCATGCCCGTCTGTTTAGGGTACTCTTGACTCTACAGTTTAATCTTTTTTTATTAATTTCTTTAATGTAAAGGTTTAGAGACGGGTCAAGATTATTCTGCCAAATTAAAACTTTTTAGAATTAGAATTAGAATTTGTTTATTGCAAGTCTCTTCAATAATTCTTCAACAAGACCGGTTCATTCCCACCATGCCACCTGCGTGCGTGAACCTGCATAAAACTTGGCAGTATTGTAGCTTATTTACATCAGAATAACACATACCTACACTTTATGTAAGTACTATTATTTTAAGATATTTTATAAGGAGCGTTTTCACTAATTAAGTAATTCAGCTTAAAACTTATTATCTACTTGCACGAAATTACTCGTCATTTTTAATTAGGAAACTAATTTCCTAATTTATTGCTAGTTAAATTTTATTAAAATAAATAATACAAACATAGAATTAAATATTTACAGGAAAAATATGTCTTCCAACGCGTGCCCACGAGGCAAAGTACCCAACAAGCTGGCAGCATTACCTCTTTGGATTGCAATGCTTATCCTTTGGCCAAGGAAGCTGCCGCCGGCTCTCGGATCACCCGATATTTAATTAGTTTTCCAAGATATAAAAATTAAAGCGTACCTTATGTTTTGTAAAACACCTTTATTAGTATTTTGGTTCTAAATAAGTTGCATTACATTACAACTAAACTCTTTTGTAGATCCTCTATAACTCATGCACATGGAAAAATGCATTTTATTTTTATACGCCATCAAAGCTGAAAATTGTTTGCGAATGCCAAATATACGGGCAGCTGCTATATATTGACCAGTAGAATATTTACGTACTAGTGATGGCCGTATATCGATATAATGTGTCGATTGTGTGGTGAAAAGTGATAGTTTTGTTAATCTAGCAGTTTTGACGATAGCTGTAAAAATGAGTGACAATCGCTGAAAAGTTTATTTAAGAAATACAGAATATTTTTTATTTGAAAATTGTTTAAAATAGCCTTATAAATATGATACGTATCCAAAAATGTTATCAAACGTATCTAAACATTTTACTAAAAGCCAGTGACACAAGAGGCTTGTCAAAACCGAAATGTAAAATCCTACTTAATTATTCTAGCTTAGTATTTTCAGGCCCTACACCAAACATGAAAAAAAAATACATATTATGTATTTTTTTGTGTTTTATGTCGTACCATTTTTGTAGTATCTTGTAAAGTTGGTTTCACAGTTTACCAAACAGATTGACCAGGAATCTCAATACCCAATTATTTATTGCACCATAAAAACTTTACATAATATAACAGCTTACAGCTACTTATATTGTAAAGGATTATGGACCCTATTTTAAAGCACCGCAAAATAAAAGAGAGGAGGCTATCTAATAACATAATTATCGATATCGTTAAATGAATACGTCACATCACTAGCTACGCCAGTTTGGCAACACTTCGTGATTTGTGGCTGGAATCCAAGGCCCTCTTTGGCAATTTTTAAAACTAATATTTCAATGAAAACTGCCATATGGAAGTGCATATTGGATTTCAGTGTATTTCTAACACTGATTCATTGTTTTTGATTTTCATACAATTTTCTATACGACAAACGTTTCTTTTTTGGTGGTATCAAAGTGGTATCCTACTGATGTGATAAATGTCAATGTTTTTGCTCTCTTTCAAGCAAAAAATTCAGAAACTTTGCAGTATTGTAGTATAGCTCGCACAGGGTATATTATTGAAATGGCACGCTTTTATAAAACAAGGTTAAAATAACTTAAGCTATATTATTTTAAGACATTGCACGTGACGGAATATGATTGTCATATATGTACTTCAGTACTATGATTTCATGATAATTCACTTTGTAAAACTTAATCTTTAAGGAAAAGCATTTCCCTTGCTTATAAGGCTTCAATAATAATGATACAACACACTGGCTCACAGTGTGTTGGCAAGTATCATTGTCTTTTACATTTTATACTTAACATCGATAGATAGAAAATGATAATACTTATTAATATTAATTGTATTAATTATATAAATTACCCTTATTGTCTGGAACATAGTCTAAGTGTTGAATTACCTAGACATAATGTAAGTTATGCTGTAAATAATATTTCACTTTTATATTTGGCGGGTTATAGGTCAAGGGCCATTTCTTTGTAATAGTTCCACATCTACGACATAGGTGGCAGCATCGGACCTGATAAGATATACCTTTTAATTATATTATTAATGTTATTGAGACTACTAAATAACGTACTTAGACTTGAGTAATTACCTATTTAATTAATCTAAGTATTTAGGTTTTAATACCTAGACTAAACTATTGTTGAATTTTAAAATGTAATTCAATATTATATCCGCAGTAGCTATTTGTTATGTCACAGGTGGCAGCATTGTCTAATGGACTAATTACATATTAGGTTTATTGAGTAAATACTACCGTAATAACATGATAGTTATTATAGAAGAACTTCAACAATTATGTTAATAATTATAGTGTATAGATTAAGTACAAATACTGTCTTTTGTTACATAAGTTATACGTGTTTAAATGTTCGCGGCTCTAAGTCAATCTGTGATTGGCTGAAGCGCAGTGTAATGTGTGGTGGTCTCAGACCATATTATAGTGGTGGTTATAAATACGGGTAGATACCTACTTCCCGCTCTCTCTCTCTTGTTCGTCTATCTTCCTGCAGGACACAAGTTAAGTATTTTGTGAATATTCCTAGAAATAATTGGGCGTTGGCCATTTTGTATTATAACTTTTGTGATTATCGTTTGTTCTGTGGTTTATCTTTTGTATCGCTGTTTAACATGACAATACAATATTGTTTTAATGGTATTCCTTGTTTCTCTTATAATCCTCCATCTTTAATATCTTAATCCCTTTACTTACATAATAACATTTTCAATACAATAGTTTCATTGCAACTATAAAGTAACTTTAGGTACACATTTCACATTAGAATCAATTAAATCCTGACATCTCGTATTCAGTAAATAACACCTTGATCTTCTCTATAATTCTATACTACATCCTATTTTCTAACATCAGAAGTGGGATACAATCCATTACCTATCAGACCTAATTTTGTCAATTAAAAGTTTCAGAAAGACGTCGCGACGTGGCAAAGCTCTGGGAAAGACGTCAAGGATGACGACTCGAATTTCCCATTCACCGGCACAACAAAGTTTACCTACTTCTCTCCACGCTATCAACGTGCACCTAGCAACTGCGGCTCAGCAGCCGGCGTCTTGAACCGGCAAGCGAGTTCCATCCAGCGGTTGGAAAAAGTGGTGACGAAGACATTGTCAGCAATGGCGGCCCTGTGGTGGCCGGCTCACGATCGTAGCAGCAACAAACAACAGTACCTACACAATATGGCGGCGCCTTGTGCTGCGCAGCTACCATCAAGCGTTGAAGGCGGCTGCTGACCCGGCCGTGGTTGTTCAACAAACGACAATCTATGTTCGGCATCGGCGGCTTAGTCGACGTGACGTCGTCGAAGGCCCAAACCACCCACCGTGAAACTACCCGTCGTCCACGGCGGCTAAGTGATGCGACGGAGGCAGTGGTACCAGACATCACAGCTACGACCCTTACCAGCTCTGTGATTCGACGCAGTTGGTAGCGTATAACCAGCTCTCCCGGTTGTGACACTGAACGGATTAGACCAATACGTCATCGGATTCGGATCTTACGAGGTACTGAGTGTTATGTATTCTTAAGTTAAAGATTTCTGCCTGATACTTACATCATAATACCTATATTGATAGGTAGGAATGTAGAAAATGTTACTTAGTACTTTTAAAGGTATATTACCTATCTGCTCCATTGTATATACACATTATAACATTTGACTATTATTATTGTGAAGGCTATTTGTGATAGGTCTCTAATGTACCTTTCTAGGTACCAAGATCAAATAGGTGAGCCATAATTATTAAGTAGGTATTTTCCAAAAGGGAGTTTCTGTCTAATGTTGACTATAAAGGGTAGGATAGATTAATATACCTAGTTACTTAGGTACCTACCCTATTTATACCTTATGGCATTGTTCAATGGTAGTATGAAACATTTCTGAAATCGTAGCATTTACCTACATAAGTGATATCATTACTAAAACTTCACAAATAGTTCTAGTTATCTGTCATAGTTTCCCAAACATGACATGGTCAAGAAACTTGTATTTGCTTATTGTGTTCTATCGCTTTAAATTAAAGCAAATTTAATTTGGTGATAGGTACTGTTAGTGTGATACCTACTAATTATGAAGCAATACTACATTACTAGTGCTCAAATAATAAGTTAGTTCTATTGCTAACTCCTAACAAAAAAGAAGTATTTTAGATCATATTACAGGTGTTATACACCTAGGTACTAGGTAGGTATATACCTAAAATCTAGACATTAACACTGAACTTGAAAATTCAGCAAAAAGTTATCAATTCTTATTTAGCAAAAACATTCTCTAACTTATTCTTAACCATTTTAAGGTTATTTATTTCATTTAGCTTCACTGACTTCACAAATTTATCAAGTACTTACCTAGTAAGACGGGTTGGTGCAAGTAACATCTCTAGATTTGTATGAAGTTTTGAATCTTTTTTTCTAGTTTAGTCTACTTACTGGTTCTTTCCATCTGCTGTCTCAAGCGGTTTCTATTTTTGACAACATCTAGTTAAACAATAAAATATTCACATTTAATATTTTAAACTTAACCAAATAATCTTTCAATGGTTATAAGGAGGAATAAGTGCCCTCATTTGATAGCTCCTCTCTGTTTAGAAAAGCATTTTTGTTGTACTTTTTGTAGCTTCCAATCATCAGCAAAGTTGGTTCAGCAGTCCATGAGTTGGTATAAAATGTGTAACTAACAGAACTTCCTTTTATGTATAGGTATATACAGATTTGTAGCTAAGCTACCTCCCTGATACCTTATACTTTAGCGAAGTTTGGACTTGCTGATTACTTTAAAAAAAAAAAATATATATATATTTGTTGACCCATTGGTGGAGTCTCTACAGAGCAACAAGTATTGACTTATTACTTTGTAATGAATTGTCAGATTGACCGAACGAATTTTAGGTCACTAGAATTATATGTATAAGTATATTATGTATGTATGTATATTGATATTTTTGGATAATTACTTATTATTATATGTATATGCTTGGTAACAATCCGCAAAATGACTAATTTGTAAAAGACCCTACACGCAAAATGTCCAAATAGCAAAATGCTATCGAGGTTAATATTAGATACATCTTTTATGAAAAAATTATGCATTGACATACCTACTAGAGGCTTCCCGCGACTTCATCGCATTTATCATCTTTAAAAAGTAAACACATTATGATATGATGCTTTAAAATAACATATCTGATGTGATATCCTGATGAATAAGCTGCAATGTTGCAGTTTCATTAAAATCTCTTTTGGCATTTGTGAAAATAGGAAAATAGTCTTTGTTTCACATATTATAAAATAATTCATGGATTTTTAAATTAGCTTTTAGAAGAATTACCTTTTAGGTACGCTATTCCATTCGCTAATTGTTTATTCCACCTTTCCATTTCGCGATTAGTATAATTCGCAAATGGTCACATTTACGGCTTGTCAGATTTCTAATTGCCGGTATCCGCAGTTGATCTCACTAGCGAATAAACAAATTCGCAATTGGTCCTATTATTATTTGTTTACTTATTTATTCCATTCCATAAACAAACAACTGATTTTTTAATCACAATTAGATCGTAAAAAGGTAATAATCATACATAGGTAGTTAGTTTTCTGGATATTATAAACCATTAGTCTGAACTTAAAGCATGATAAGATAATAGATTATCATGTAAACAATGTAACAATGTCATTGGAAATTTATAAATGGTTACTTAATACAAAAAAATAATAATGTGCCTGATTCTTTCTTATATTGAAAGATCAAAACATTGATAAGTTACTTATTATTGAACGGAGAGTTGATGGAAGTTGTGACAGATCTTTTAGATATGATGATACTAGTTGTTTTGAGTTAAAAATGCCATTCCCCTATCATTTTTATTTATAAACATTTGTTCATGAAGACTACACAGCAGGTATACACATATTTAGAAACATATTTCCAAAATAAGGAACACTACTGATATGACTGACAGAGAGACAGTATTGATTTGAACTATTTCATGTGAATAATACACAACATTATTTACTAATATTAGTATTTCATTGATTATATTTATAATTATCACAATTATTGCTCTATTGAAGGTGCTCTAGTAGTTTGATCTGTACAGCTGAGATACACTAGTTCTACACTACTATAATCTACACTTGACTGTACTTGTCCCACATTTGTGGAAGGATGATTTGTGAGATTGAAGTTCTCCATTCATATGGTCGATGAAATTGCTACCTACATTAACCACTGGTCTTGCCACATGCTTGGTGCTGACTTGTCTCATCGGCAGTGGGTGAAAGCGGTCAGCATGTCTATGTATGTATTGGCAATTGGATTGTGTATGCCGAAATCGGCATGGATTGAGTGAATACCTATTATGTTCTCAGGATAACCGCTGGTCGGCCTGATATTTGATGCCAACTATCTCACATGCAGCGGGTGAATGTGATTGGCATGTCTATGTATCTGGCAAATATCCTGAATGTTAATACCTTCTTCGGGTATCCGCTGGTCGGCCTCATATTTGGTGCCAATTGTCTCACTTGCAGCGGGTGATTGTGGTTGGCATGTCTATATATTTGGCAATACCCTGACTTACTGTTCTTTCTGGGTATCCGCTGGTCGGCCTCATACTTGGTGCCAATTGTCTCACTTGCAGCGGGTGATTGTGATTGGCATGTCTATGTATTAGGCAATACCCTGTGTCTTCTTTGCTTATGATTCCCTTGCAATTAATGACTTAATAACCATAGGTATATTTAGTTGTGATTGGATTCAATTAAGATACAAAATGGTATAGACTTAAAAAATTAGAATAGAATTAAGTACCTACCTATAACGTTAATAAAATTTTGTTTTGTAAGTATAAAATATAAATTCCTATCTTAGATCTTTCGACATAGATAATAATTATTTTTCTATTTTTGTGAAAGGTGTGTACGTACTTCGAGGACGAAGTACTGTCAGTATGGCCGTGACGGAATATGATTGTCATATATGTACTTCAGTACTATGATTTCATGATAATTCACTTTGTAAAACTTAATCTTTAAGGAAAAGCATTTCCCTTGCTTATAAGGCTTCAATAATAATGATACAACACACTGGCTCACAGTGTGTTGGCAAGTATCATTGTCTTTTACATTTTATACTTAACATCGATAGATAGAAAATGATAATACTTATTAATATTAATTGTATTAATTATATAAATTACCCTTATTGTCTGGAACATAGTCTAAGTGTTGAATTACCTAGACATAATGTAAGTTATGCTGTAAATAATATTTCACTTTTATATTTGGCGGGTTATAGGTCAAGGGCCATTTCTTTGTAATAGTTCCACATCTACGACATAGGTGGCAGCATCGGACCTGATAAGATATACCTTTTAATTATATTATTAATGTTATTGAGACTACTAAATAACGTACTTAGACTTGAGTAATTACCTATTTAATTAATCTAAGTATTTAGGTTTTAATACCTAGACTAAACTATTGTTGAATTTTAAAATGTAATTCAATATTATATCCGCAGTAGCTATTTGTTATGTCACAGGTGGCAGCATTGTCTAATGGACTAATTACATATTAGGTTTATTGAGTAAATACTACCGTAATAACATGATAGTTATTATAGAAGAACTTCAACAATTATGTTAATAATTATAGTGTATAGATTAAGTACAAATACTGTCTTTTGTTACATAAGTTATACGTGTTTAAATGTTCGCGGCTCTAAGTCAATCTGTGATTGGCTGAAGCGCAGTGTAATGTGTGGTGGTCTCAGACCATATTATAGTGGTGGTTATAAATACGGGTAGATACCTACTTCCCGCTCTCTCTCTCTTGTTCGTCTATCTTCCTGCAGGACACAAGTTAAGTATTTTGTGAATATTCCTAGAAATAATTGGGCGTTGGCCATTTTGTATTATAACTTTTGTGATTATCGTTTGTTCTGTGGTTTATCTTTTGTATCGCTGTTTAACATGACAATACAATATTGTTTTAATGGTATTCCTTGTTTTTCTTATAATCCTCCATCTTTAATATCTTAATCCCTTTACTTACATAATAACATTTTCAATACAATAGTTTCATTGCAACTATAAAGTAACTTTAGGTACACATTTCACATTAGAATCAATTAAATCCTGACATCTCGTATTCAGTAAATAACACCTTGATCTTCTCTATAATTCTATACTACATCCTATTTTCTAACACACGCTTTTATAAAATATAGTTCTAGAACTTCACCCTAATTAGTTCTAGAACTACATTTACCTGAGATAGTTCTAGAACTATATTTAAACCTCGTTTTGTTGATTTATGTTTCTTTTTTCTATGATATATTATGATGATTATTAGAGTAGGCGCGTGCCTAGAGATAATAAGTGAATATTGTGTTTCAACCGTCTCAACAGACTGCCAAGTAAGTAAGTACTCTCTGGAAGTTTTTCAATCACGCCACGAAAGATCAATCACCTCTGACGTACACTTTTAATAAAGTTCAAGAAAGAATTATTGCCTTCACTGTATATTAGGTTTTTCAGTTTATTAATGTGTCAAACGTGTTTAATTTAGTTTATAGGGGATTGTTGTGAATGTTAGACAGAAGTAATAGAGCCCAAATCTGCTAATTCAAAATAGGCTCAGTTGTGTGTCGGCAGAGTGTCAATGGCATTTTTTGGTATTCTGTTAAGCAATGGCTTAAACTTGGCTTACACTGATTGTGACCAGACGTGTCAAAATGACATTGACACTCTCATTGTCACTCTCATTGACACTCTACCGGCACACAACAGAGCCTATTTGAAATCAGCAGACTTAAGCCCCAGTCCTTCTGTCTAGCATTAACAAAATCAAAAATGTAATTAACAATCTGCCGTCACTCAACTGATATTATTGTAAATTGGCAGACTTGGGCCTGCCACTTGCATCCAACGAGACCCTATGATTTTCGCTAATTAAGTACCTACCTATCTACCATAATTAACTTAACAATTTCACCACGCATCCAATTCTCAAAAATACCAAAACCACATTTTCAAGTAAGCTTCATCACAAAATTCCCACGCTATACATTGCGTGCTTCACTCCCAATTAATTAGGCTAATGCGTCGGAATGTAGCAATACATAGCGAAGGCTGCTTGCATATACATGTCTATTAAATAAATTGCTCTAAGGTGACAACATATTTATGGGCCATCTGGACTGGAAAAGGGAGTCGTTTATTTAAACATTGGATGAGCATTGTTTATGAGGTGTCTACTTGGTTTATTAAACAGTTTTTTTTTTTAATTAAATGGCTATGAACTTCGTGCATTCTGCCAATTTCAAATGAAGTAAAGCTTCATTTAATTTATACAGGGTGGCCCGTCTTTTTTTTCTACGAACCTTTTTAGGGTGGTTGGTTGAAAAATCTCAAAAAATCAGAATAAACGTCGTAACATGGAAACCGTGAAAAATCGCGGAACATACATGGGGGTGATTTGGATACCCCACGACACGAAGAATCCATTTTTTTCTTTTGGACGTCAATCGACGGGCCACCATGTATATTGTTTTTTTCCTTAGGACAACATTCGTATCTCCTAAATGTGGTACAAAATAGTGCAAAATCCAAACTATTTTGTAATCATAAAATATTATTAGAAAAGCCTTCATTGTCATGCCAGGGAATATGTATCGTAGTATTCCATACAAAACAGAATAGAACCCACCTGTTTTGACATATCAATGGTATAACTTTATGTGACAGTTGTCAAATATCCCATTTCTCGAATTCCTCCAGCATTTCCTACCTCGACGGAGGCATTACTCAAATTTTCCACATGGACGAACCTCCGACCGACTGCACTCTGGAGATACGACGGGGTTCCTGCATTTTCACACTCATATTACATGCAGCTTCACGATTAAAATCATCGTGAATTTCACTCAACTGTAGATATATTTTCATTATTGTTGTCTCTATCTAATATCACATAGTTTAAAGCCATCTGGATCTGCGTGCCTGGTCTGGCGCAAAATGGCTACCTTTTTGTATGGAATTTCTTATCGTTTGACAGAAGAGAAAACTATGAAAACTTGCGCCAACCTTGGCACGCTGTCATAAACTCATTTGTTATGAAAAAAAAATGTGTGAAGTTAAAGCACTGGCAGAAGATAGGCCTAAATGGCGGATACTCCACTGACAAGACTCTAACTCTTAAATAAATCTTTCCTTCGGTGCGCGCCGTGCGGTGCGGACGCACTTTTTCTCTCTCCGTAGTTTAAAATAAATTTCTACCGTTTTTCTTATCTAATAGTAGTGTTTCTTATATCAAAATATAGCTAAACCAACGGACTTTTAAGTTTTACTCCTGTGAACTTTGATCTCAACTTTAATAGTGACTTATTTACGAAAAACTGTTTAAAATTTCCCGTAACGGCTCTACCAACTCTAAGTTAATATAGTGTGTGCAAAGTGCTGAACTTAATTACATAAAAACTATTTCAATAAATAATATAAAGTGAAGTGATACATGGATAAACTGTAAGTTAAGAATAAACTTAAAATTTTTCTATAAACGGTTTTCTGTTGGGCGCTTTAAATTCAAAAAGGACGCGCGACGCTTCGCTTACACAAGTCAGCGCTTTCAGCGCTTCACGCAGCGTATGGTGATTAGACGATTTCCGCTTTTTTGACAATATTTATTTACTTCCAAAAATGGCTTCAGCGACTAACACTTGTTCTGGGTGCTTAAATGGAATTACTGATGGACAATATTTGTGCTGTCATATTTGCAAATTATACTTTGATCTTGATTGCTCTAACATCTCTCCTAAGAGTTTCATGTCAATGGAAAATACTCAAAAAATGAACTGGAAGTGTCATGCATGTCGCAGTAAGGATCCGAAAGGAGACGATTCAACAGCATGTGCCTCCATTGAAATTTGTGAGCTGGACAGCACCTCTGTTATCAATAAGCTTTCTTTGGATTGCTCTAATGTTACTATCAGGCGTAAAATCTCTAAACTGACGACCAGTCATGATGATGATAATTTGCTTGACTCACCATTGTCTGATGTTTCTAATTTGGGATCTAATGAACATGCTACGGAATCCTCTCTAAATAAAAATATAAATCAGGCAATGTGCTTGGAAATTTCTATGTTGCGTGAACAATTATCCACACTTAACAACCGATTCGAACAAGTATTATCCTACATAAGAATCGGTCATGATAAGATAGACCTCTGTAACACTAAGCTTTCTGATGTCGATGAACGCTTGATTACCATGGAGCGCGCCAATCACAGTACTGCATGTTTCTGTAAGTGTCATTTAAAAATAGACTCTGCACCTCAAAGCCGTCCAGTTGATAGTTGTATGGTTGATATCCCCGATGCATGTCCAGTACCTCAGGCGAAGCTTAAGCCCCTAAAGAAAACATCCAAACCTAAGCTAAAGCGAACGTTGAATCAATCTCAGCCTGCAAGTGTTCATTTGGAGAACGATCCGAAAGCCAACGATCCCCGACCTAATGTGACTGGTGATGAGGAAGACCCGACTAGTGAAACTACTCAAGTTCAACGACCAATGCAGCCTCAGCAGCAAACCATGAAGACAGTAGAATCCATATCGATACCTTCTGAGAGTGATGATGATAATGGCGAGTGGAATGAAGTCCGTTCCAAAAAGACCCGTCGCCTCTTATCCCAACGTTGCACGGCCGGTCCGCTGATCACGTCTCTAAAAGCTGTAGAACCTTGTAAACTAATTCACCTTTGGAACATGGAATCAGGAGTTGAGGAGATTGCTTTATACATTCAACAACTGTGCCCCACTGGTAAATGCCAAGTTGATGAACTCAAAGCTCGAGGCAACTACAAATCTTATAAGATTCTGGTACCCGAAGAATATTATGAAAAATGTTTATCCACTAAAGTTTGGCCCATTAATGCACGAGTGAAACCTTGGACGACATTTCGTGGCCAACGTCTCAATTCCCACCAAAAGGCAAACTAACTCCCACACAACTCGTGTTTTCAACCCCGTACCTACATTAAATTGCATTTATCAAAACGTCAGAGGGTTGAGAACCAAGCTTATTCATTGGAGACAGACTTTGCTTTCCCTTGAGGCTGATGTTGTTGCTGTCACGGAAACGAATCTCAATGCTTCGATTCTTGATGCTGAAGTAAACCCTGACGACTGGAGTGCTGTTCGACGTGATCGCAGCCACGGTGCTGGTGGTGGCGTCATGCTTGCTGCACGTCAACACCTTTCTTTGGTGCGTCGTCAGGATTTGGAAACGGACTTTGGAGAAGATCTCTGGTGTACTTTTACATACCATAATACTATCTTTCATGTCTGTGTTGTTTATATTCCTCCTAAATCTTTAGAAAATGTATACATGAACTGGTTTTTGTCACTTGAATCTAAATTATCTACGTTAAATGGTATTATTATAATTTTAGGTGATCTCAACTTGAACAGTGCTTCCGATAATATTCGTGGTTACTATTGTTATTTCCAAAATTTTTGTGGCTTATCAGATAGAAATGAGATTTATAATAGTCATGGAGGCAAATTAGACGTGGTTCTGCTCCCGGAGTGCATTTACGATGTTCATGTCATTGGATTGAATGATGGAGGGCTTGTACCATCGGCAGATGACTACCACCCACCTCTCGAGATTTCTGTCCCTATAAATAAAGATAAGTATGTTTCTTACTCAAGCATTCCACCCAGTAATATTAATAGAAATCTAGACTGGAATTTTAAAAAAGGAGATTTTGAATCGCTATACCAGCTTATAGACGAAGCGTCCTGGGCTGAGGTAATAAATAGTAGTGATGCAAACGAAGCAGTTGAAATATTCTATAGCATACTTTATGATTTCTTTGATAAAACTATACCCAAGAAACTAAGGTCTAAAAAAAGGCAAAGACAGTACCCAGTATGGTTCACTTCCGATATAATCAACGATTTAAAACGTAAAGCTTATTTTCACCGCGAATGGAAAGTAACTGGCTCTCCTAATGCGTATAGCAACTTTAGTAAACTTCGATCTAGTATTAAAGGCGCCATATCTGAATCCTATGATTCATATATTGATAATATCGTAAAAAGGCTACATATCAACCCCCGTGAATTTTGGCAACATGTTAATAGTTTACGGTCTAAAAGTGGGTTTGAAGCTCGCGTCACATCTGGTGATAATGAATATGTAGGCCCAGATGCAGCTAATGCCTTTGCTGATTATTTCTCCAGTGTTTTTCTTCCTTTCGATCCTATACTTAATCCTGTTTTATCTTCACAGACCGATTGCCAACCTAATGCTAATTACATACACATTGATAGCATAACAGAATCCGATATTTCTAAATCATTAGGAAGGTTGAAACCAAGATGTTCAGTTGGGCCTGATAGTATTCCAGCTTATATCTTAAAAGCGTGTGAAAAGCAGCTAATGAAACCAATTGAGCACATTTTCAATCTGATTGTTCAGACTGGTAAATATCCTACTCCTTGGAAGCTATCCCGTGTCACCCCTATACCTAAAATCAGTAAAAGTCATTTAGTTAATAATTTCAGGCCTATTGCCATCCTTTCAGCCCTCCCCAAACTGTTAGAATCTATTTTGCATTCCAAACTGTCCGCTCAACTAGCTCCATACCTATCTGATTCACAACATGGGTTTAGATTTAGACGCTCTGTTGATACTAATTTGCTAACTCTAGTCGGAATCATCTCTGAACATTTGGATAAAGGTCAACAAGTAGATGTCATCTACTTTGATTTCAAAAAGGCGTTCGATACTGTTGATAACGATATTCTCTTACACAAATTATCTGTCATCGGTTTCAGTCCTACACTATTAAATCTCTTTGCTGATTATCTACGTAATCGTCAACAATTCGTTCAGTATGGTTCATTTGTCTCAAATACGTACATTACTCGATCTGGTGTTAGCCAAGGATCCATTTTGGGTCCTCTTTTATTCAATTTAATGATAAATGACCTTACTCCTGTTCTGTCTGACTGTAAGAGTTTATTATACGCTGATGATCTCAAAATTATTCGTGTACTTGAATCGCCTGATGACCAACATTTACTTCAAAATGATGTAAACGCTGTCTTTAATTGGAGTATAACAAATAAGCTCTTTTTCAATACCTCTAAATGTTGTGTCATGTCTTTCTCCCGTGCTCGCCATCCCATAGAAGCTAATTACTTCTTAGGCTCGGAACCAATTCCTCGTGTCACGTCAGTAAAAGATCTTGGTGTGTTATTCGATCCTAAACTTACCTTCAACGAACATATCCGTCAGCTAGCGAAGGACTCTTACAGCAGGTTAGGGTTTGTCATGAGAAACTGTCGTGACTTTAAAGATCCTGGCGCGATAAAACTAGTATACATGGCCTTAGTACGTAGTAAACTTGAATCAGCTTGTATAGTCTGGAGTCCTCATGAAGCCAGTTATTCCTTGTTGCTAGAACGAGTTCAAAAAGCCTTCTTGCGGTTCATTTATAAAAAAATATATGGATACTATCCTTTTCTCTATCCTTCTAAATATTTACAAGGAACTATAGGATGCAACTCACTTCAAACACGTCGCGATTTCCAGGCTCTCACTACTGTTTGTTGCCTACTACGTGGACAATCTGACTGCCCAGAGTTGATGTCTCAAGCGTGTAGACTCTACGTCCCCGACCGGTACACGCGCGCGCGCTCCCACCGTCTCCTAGCCGTGCCCCCCGCGCGCACCTCGCACCACCGCCACTCTCCGATCCCAAATGCACTCGTCCATCTCAATGCACTCCTGGAGCAGACCCCGTCCCTCGATATCTTCGCGGACCACTGGCGTACAGTGCTCCGTGAATGTCTAAGTTACGCCGAGAATATTTGTAATGTTTAATTATTAAGATGTTTAATGTTGTTAATAGTTTGTAATGGTTTTTCTTTTTATATTTCTATTTTATTCGTTTTCTTTTGTAGATACTTAATTTTATATTCCTTAAACATAACATTTGGATCTGTCTGTCGTTATGTCTTGTCTAAATAAATAAATAAATAAATAAATAAATAAATAAGATGATGCTGATGATGTGTGAAGTCGCAAGAACTTAGCCTGTTATTAATTTTTGTTAAATATAATATAGCTTCTATAAACTTAGAAAATTCTATTACCTACTAATAAGAAGATAATCGATTTTTGAACATTTCTAGTGGAACAATTAATAGTCGCGTCCCATCTCTACTGAGAGAGAGCTGTCAAGTGGTAGATTCGCGCGCTTTTATGTGGATGTTTTCTTTGAGCGGATTAAATTACTCTTGCTGTTTAAAATTGTGTTTTGTTGAACTATCTAACACTAATTAATTAATTTATTAGTGGTTTTCCAATACTAATTACATATAACATATACATACAAACACCCAGACTCAAGACAAACTTCTCTATCCATCACACACAGCAATGTTTATCCCTACTGGGAATCAAACTCACAACCTACGCACGCATGCCAATAATCCAATAATCCACTTTAAACACCGTAACAAGTTTACTACGATCAAAATATCCAAAACCATTACCGGGATAATAAAATGAATCTAAATCCTTTAACCGGATTAATAGTCAACCGATTTATAGTGAGTTAACCGGATTAATCGGCTGATTAGACCCGGATAATTAATGGTCCGTCAATCCGGGTAAAGGGGGGTGGGAAAAACGAATTTGCATTCGTAATTTGAAATAGTTGGGGTGATAATTGCCTTTGAATTAGGAAGTAGGAAATAGGTCGGTGTTAAGTTTAATTTAGTTATACCTTTAATACGTATAATCCCTATGAGATGATGTGTTACTACAGGTTTTGCATACCTAACTCGAAAATGGAATAAAAATCAAAATGTTTTTAATAGTACTACCAAATGTCGTAAAATAGTTGAGTATCTAGTTATTTTTTCATATTATCACTTATGCAGATTCAGATCATAAGGTTGCCTGGAAGATATTGCTACCTAGCAATAAGGCCACCTGTTGCATCTTATATCCTATTGTGCAATAAAGAATATTCGTATTTTATTGTATTTGTATCATTTAAAACTGCCACAACTTTTTTATATGCCTATTTCGTCCCACTGCTGGGCAAAAGTCTCTCACATTCTTCTGCACAGATCCCTGTCTATGGCTGCGTCCCACCAATCTTCCTTAAATGAACTACCAAAGATAATTTGTTTTTTTTTATTAATCACACTAACACTCAAATTTGTAACTTGTGTTTAATATGTTTTACATTGTCATATCAAACAACGTGACACAGCAATTTCCTATGCAAATAAAAAAAATCATTAGATTTATCGTGGTTGAATTCCAACCCACATCTTCGAACCCAATAAATAAAACCCGGATATCCCGTCCGGTCAGAAAACAGTTCACTCAGCAGGTAATTTGCGGGTGCAGTGTAATTATAGGCCGCTGTCACGCCCGGGTACGGTTACCCGGGTATTAACCGGTTTAAGGTGTGTTACTGCATATTATGCTGGCAGCGAATGTGTTACGCTATTTGGTTCGGAGTTTGGTCTTTGAATAATGGGAACCGATGCCGATGTGCGTTTTCGTGTTGAATGGAATTAGCAAATTGTAACTGAATGATATTTAATTTTAGGAGTAGGCTTGAGTTTAATGATTTTGTATATTTATTCACTATCTATTTCTATTATTATAAGATAGACTCGGATGCAATGTGTGGTAGTGAGAATTTTATAAAGACTAGTGGCTGCCCGCAACTTTCTACATATTTATCGTGATATCCGGAAAAACTTATACAATATTTTAAAATGATTTATCATAAGTATTATTCTGGTATGTAAGCTACAATTTTGGAAAGTTTCATTGAAATATTTTCAGTTGTTTTTCGTGCAAGAGTAACAAACACCCTCACATCCATCCGTAGTCACAAACATTGACATTCGTAATATTAGTATGATTAAAGAGTGCATTCCTTAAGATAATTGTTTATACATACAAACATACATACATATCCGTCACGCCTCTCTCCCATTGGGGTAGGCAGAGAACACTTCCTTCCACTTGCTACAATCCAAACACACCTCTTTCGCTTCATAATTGTTTATAATTAACATACATACATAAAACAAATATTATTGTAAAAACTAAACACAGACTGTTACAATTAAACCACTAGCATAAGATCTTAAGTTACTTAATAAATGGAACTTTAAAAAAGTAAGGCTACAAAAAAACCTAACCAAGGAAATTCGACCGCGGAAACTTCATAATTTTCTAGAACGTAGCGAGAAAACAGCGCTCCGTAATTAGCGGCGTCGGGTGATTACCGGCTACGCTGGTTACATCCGGGTGAAACCGGTTACTCGGTTTACTTGAACCGGTTTACGGAACCGGGCATTAATGGTGTTCGTTTGATGTTATGGAGATGTGTGTGGGTGTTAGTTGGGGAAACTGTGAGATGTTATGATGATATACATAGGTATACATCGGTTATGACTGTGTGATATAGTATTAGGATGATTTATAGATTATTCGTATTTACATTACATTCAGTGTGTTACAATACAATACAAATATTCTTAATTGCACAAAAAGCTGTAAGGTACAGACACAAACAAGAATATAAGAAGCAACAGGCGGCCTTATTGCTAGGTAGCAATATCTTCCAGGCAACCTTAATGTGTTATTGTTGGATTTAAAATTCCCGCCCTTATTTTGAATTTTGAAATATGAAGTAAATGTTTTTTTGTTTTTTCTATGTCACTATTATTCTGTGACATCCAAAACGTGAATGTAATACTTTTGAAAATAAAACCAGATTAATAAATTCAATAGTATTTTTAATCTAATTTAACAGTTATTATAACTGATTTTCTGAAAGGAGTTTTTGTAAAGCCTCATTCTAATATAATACGTAATTTCTATTCTTTAAGTTTAAAGTCTTCTTTTAAAGTTTTGTAATCTAAACTATTGTACTTTAAATAAGAATTTCAGTTTAAAAAAGTAATTAACTTTGTGTCACGTAAGAAAATATATCTTAGCAATAAATAAATAACTCGTAATTACAATAATTCATTAAAAGATCCTCCAGGACTTCGCTTGAAACTGGCTAATGCTGTCTACACACCAAAGCCGCCGGCATGCCGCTGGGCTAGGCCAGCGCGGCGCGGCGGCTTTACGTCAGACGAATGGCAGCTGTCAAAAAAACCGGCGGCTTTGGTATGTAGATACCATAAATCCACAATGGTAGTTGATGTTTAATTTTTAAACAATAAATTGTTCATTCTTGCATTTTCACCAAAATTCTCAGAAGGACGTCTCAAAATAACAATTTCTCGTAACTAAAAGGCGCTTTTCGCCGAAAAAGAAATTAGATTCAATTCATAGCAATGAGAAGAAAGAATCGTAATTAATTACAACTCTGTTACTTCTAATTTATTATTTTGCCTTTTGCCTTCGTAAAAAAATGACATAAATTAGGGCCACTTTGCTTCCCTTATTCGATTCTTGTTACAATTTGCAGGAAAAGGGAGATTTGTTTTAAAAGAACTTTTGGTGTTAGGTTTACGGACGGAGAGTTTTTTTACGCTGCGTTTTTAAGTAGTGTGGGTGGGTGTGGTGAGATGAGCTGGACACCTTCTTGGATGTCTGGGTGGCCCAGGATAAGGATTCGTGGAAGAAGAGGAGAGAGGCCTTTGCCCAGCATTGGGACACCGATGGCTAGATAAGATCTTTAAGCGTTACGATAAGTTTTTAAGTAGATAACTAGCTAAAGGCGCGTATTCTAAAGCGAGCTGTAACTGTAACCGAAATGATACAGTAACGAGGTTCTAGTATGTACGCGTGACAATTACCTACCCTTTGGTAGGCGGCAAAAACCGACAAACGTCGGCTCGCTGCGAGCCGCTCGTATCGCGTTCGTTGCAGACTCGCGAACCACATACAAACATATTATTTGTCTATTTCAAGTGCTATTTATGTTTGACAAAAGAATTAAAGAATACTTGAGTTTACAATTATGTTTATACTGTTTTTTTTCTCATGATCAAAATCCGCCGCGATTTCAGATCACAGTCGGGCTAACCTTTAAGTTAGGTCGGCAGTAAAACTCCAATTTATGTGTCCACTCAGCGATTGTTAAACAAAGCTTTCTGAAATAAAGGACTTCATTTTAAAACAGAAATTACTCCCCACTTTAATCTTTTGTTTGGTTTTCCTAACCACTTTATTGTTTTAGATAAAGAATTACCTACTCGATGTTTTTATTATTTTTATCGTGAAAAAACTTACAAGGAAGGCCAAGTCAATAGAACCCTAAACCGACGAGCAAGTATGAGGCGATTGATGAATGTGGACCCTCGTCCTTTCTCGTCGTCCACCACACAACACAATCGTTTTTTTTCTGTCGTGCAAAAATATTGAAAAGTTTCATCAAATTCAGTGGTTCTTGCGTGACAGAATAACAAACATTCTCCGTCACATCCATCCATCGGCACAAACATTGACATTTGACATTTTAAGTAGGATTACGTAATGAAACGCAATTTCAAAGATTGAAAACCTGAAATCCAATGGCAAAGTAAAGCCCAGTGATAGTAGACATTTACTTCTAAAATCCGACTAATCACAACTAGGGACGAATCACTCGCTATCCGATAGCGTATTGACAAAAACCCGTGCAGTTTTTGTTGGCTGAAATGAGGTAGGCTTTGCAGTTAACCATTGTTATTGTACTCCTATTTCCAAAACAATTTGTTTTGTGTTAGTTTTGAGTTTTTAAAGTAAAAAATTGTTGTATTTTTCATTCCATGCTTTTTTATGTGCTACCTTTGTACTTTTTTGATACTAGTTATGTGTGCGATATTGTTAAATGGACAGAAAACTCATATGAAAACATTTAAATGTAATTAATTCTTTTATACTTCCTATTTACTTTTTCAAAATTTAAGGGCCAGGCTTGTCGGTGTCGTATCTTTGCCTTTCTTATACCAACGATTCGACTTTTTGATAAGACACGACTAAAAATATTATTTTTAAAACAATGAAAACAAAACATACTCGACCTCAGCAAACAATAAACCGGGTATTCAACCGGGTTCGCTCACAGTACCGGATTAATCAGTACCGGTTTCGTAGCAGGTGGCGGTTGGTCTGGTTTCAGCAATTACACTCTACTGATTGAGTCGGTCACAGGTCTCAGGCTGCTTATCTGTGCCTAATCAACATCTAGAATCTAGATTTTAGGTTCTAAATGGCTTTTACTTCAAATTGAGGACATTTTTGTTTGAAATGTTTTTGATTTGGGTCGTGATGTATTTTTTATTTGTTTTGTTCTCTCGTGTGAATACTACTGAACAGATTTTAATAAAACTTCACAATATCGCATATCAGAATATCACGCTATATTATTTAAGTTATTGCGTAAAATTAACCAAGATATGAACGATAAATGCGTACGACGTCGCAGACAGCCTCTACATACATACATACATACATACATACATACATATCCGTCACGCCTCTCTCCCATCGGGGTAAGCAAAGACCAGTTCCTTCTACTTGCTACGATCCAAACACACTTCCTCTAGTAGCATACCAACCAGATAATCCAGTTTCATTTTACAAAGTTAATGGGGCCCAAGTCTGCTAATATACCTACAGTACCTATTCTCGACACATTTGGTGGCAATCAGTGTAAGCCATTGTTTAGCAGAATACCAAATGTTTAAAAAAATGCCATTGACACTCTGCCGACACACGGTTGAGGCTATTTCAAATTAGCAGACTTGGAGGCCAGCATAAAATCATCCAACTAAACTAGTCCAGTTTCATTTTACAAAGTAACCATAGCAAGAACAAAAGCGCATTAAAAAGAATTTTCTCTTTAACAAACGCTCTTTTAGCACCAATAGATTAGGCTCCGGGTAACGACCCGGAAATCTACTATCAATACTAAATTCTTTCACAAAGACAGAAAAAAAGAGGATTGAAGTGAATCCAATTTAAGATGGCCTGCTGAATGAGGTTCGTTCTACTTTGCGCCGCCGGGTTTTTTGGAATTAAAATTTTAAGGCTGCTCTCGCGACATCGTACGCATTTATCGCTATATCATGGAAAATTTACAAAACATCTCAAAATAACATAGCCTATGTAATATTCAGTTAAATGATCTACAATACTGCCAAATTTCAATAAAATCTATTCAGTAGTTTTTGCGTAAAAGAGTAACATACATCCATACATCAGCACAAATATTGAGATTTTAGTAGGATTTATAGAGGTCTTTTTCTTAGTTAACTTGTGAGTTAAACGGAAAGTCACGTGAGGCCTTTGCCCAGCAGTGGGATCTTATTGGCTAACAAAAAAAAACATGTAAGTCTTACAGACCCTAACCCCCTTATTACAAAACGAGTTTTATTTAAAGTTGTAGATCTAACTCAGATAAATGACGTTTAGTTCGGCTATAGACAAAACAAAACATAGCATAATCCTAAAACTAATTTTAACGGGGCTATTTGGACCCTAAGGGCCTGTTTCAACATTCACAGATAAAATTTAACTGCCAGATAAGATTTTACTAATCTTAGATCAACTGCAATTTCACTTCTACTCCAATAAACTAATGCACCTGAAACAATTTGGTTTTACTAGGGGTCGCTCAACAACCGACGCAGTTGTTGATTTAATAAAGTGTATATTTATTACAGAGTTTCTTGCTAGGTTCTTCTTTGGGGAAAACTGCACTCTTGCGAATCTAGCATTAACTTTAAAAAATGACCCGTCCTAAGTGTTGTCAAAACCTACAGGGTTAAATGATCATTTCATTTCATTACTTATTGTATTGTATTATCAGTACTTATCTGTACTTATGTGCATTTCATAAAACTTGACGTTTCAGTCAGAGACAGGTACTTATAAAATACCTGTTCGATAGAAGGTAAAACAGGCACTCAATAAAATAAAAACCTCAAGTAGAACCCACCGTCGCTGTAAGCCCGACGTCGTTCATCCCACATAATTGAAATAATCATAAATTAAACAAAGACATCGCGGACATTAAGGCTCACTCTCGGCGAAGTTGGAATTGAATTCCATTTTACTAATGCGCCATAGCTATTTTTATTTAATAGATATCAATTGAAATAATACGGGAGGGCTACGATATGCATAGCTTAATCTCTAGGCGTGCACATACTGTCATAGTATACCTACTCAGAAATTAACATTTCTAAAACATGACCTACGCAGAAAATGTCTTAAAAACAGCATGACTTCAAGAAGCCTACATACTAGAATAACATCCACAGAAAATGTCCTAAGTACGCGTCGAGAGTGTGAACGCAAACGCTATGTGTGCGTGCTTTCTCATACGCCATTTTTGTATTCTTTTAAGCACAGGTGTATAAACTTTTCTTAAGTATTGGTAAGTCCTAATGACTTACCATTGAATTGACCCCTAAAAACTCCAAGTAGAACCAACCAAGCTGGAAGCCCGACGTCGTTCATCCCACATAATTGAAATAATCATAAATTAAACAAAGACATCGCGGACATTAAGGCTCACTCTCGGCGGAGTTGGAATTGGAATCCATTTTACTAATGCGCCATAGATCTTTGGAGACGTTTTTAAACGACTTCAAAAAAAAGGAGGAGTTTCTCAATTCGACCGTATATATATTTTTTTTTTTTTTTTTTTATGTATGTCCACGCAAAACTTCGTCGTTTATGAACCGATTTTGATGATTCTTTTTTTGTTGGAAAGGGGGTATCCCGAGGGTGGTCCCATGGTAAGGAAACCAGGATCTGATGATGGAATCCTGGAGAAATCGAGGGAAACTCTCGAAAAAATTGTATTTTCGACTAGTCTGTTTCTTATGTTTCTTCACACAACTTCGTCGTCCATGAACCGATTTTGATGATTCTTTTTTTGTTAGAAAGGGGGTATCCCAAGGGTGGTCCCATGGTAAGGAAACCAGGACCTAATGGTGGAAACCTGGAGATATCGAGGGAAACACTCGAAAAAATTGCATCGCGACTAGTGTGTTTCTTATTATATTATGCAATAATAAGAATTTTAAAGCCCTAATGTTTAATGAGGGTCTGACGTTGATCTGATGATGGAGCGGAAATGCAGTCGACGGAACTCGACAACGGTTTACAGCAAGTACTTTGTGTTTGGGCTTGATTAACTTATATTATTGAGACCTTTCATCTAAATGGGTTGTGACTGTTATTAGGGGTCTGATAATAAAAATAAAGGACAGTCAAGGGAAACTAAAAAATGTGAAATAAAAAATTTTTGCCAAAAAAGAAACAACTTCAAAACGGAAACTAAAAAGTATGAAATAAATTAACTTGTACAGCAAATTTCGAGTTTATAAGTGATTAAAAGTAACATAAACAAATACATAATTATGTCTTTAAATTTTTTGAAGACGGTGCCACCTGTTTCCTTGAGATGTGAAAAAGATTGAATATAAGTACCTATATTACCTATATCTAGTTATTGTTTTACTTAGCACCGTCTTAAAAAAATTTAAAGGCATAATTATGTATTTGTTTATGTTACTTTTAATCACTTATAAACTCGAAATTTGCTGTACAAGTTAATTTATTTCATACTTTTTAGTTTCCGTTTTGAAGTTGTTTCTTTTTTGGCAAAAATTTTTTTTTATAATGTTAATGATCTTTAAGGACTTTTTTTAAATTGCAGCTGTCTTTGTGGATTTTGCCAATAGCTTAACGGTTCACGATATACAACCGATAGACGGACGGACAAACAGACAGACGAACAGCCAAGTTTCAGTAACAGGTTCCCTTTTTCACCCTGTAGGTATTTTATGATATGACTAGAGGCTGCCCGTGACTTCGTACGCATTTATATTTTGGAAAAAAGACACGATATTTTAAAATAATAGATAGATAGATATATAAATTCTTTATTGCAACCAAAGAAATACAAATAAAACTTAAAACTAAAACATTGTGCCCAAAGGCGGCCATAATATAGCCTATGTATTATTTATGATATAAGTAAGAAATTCACGGGCAGCCTCTAGTATTATTACCTACACGAACATCTAGACTTAATATACGGCCAATAAGTATGTATTATCTAACCTTTTCTCCGTCTCTTTACACCAACAAATAAACAATCGACGATCGCCCCTACAATCAATAATTTCAACCCATTAGTACCTAATTCGGTCCATTTAATACGATGTTCCACCACTGACCTAGGTTTCCAGCCCATTTCCTAGGTAATTAGCCCGCAGCGAACCCTTTTAAGCACTAACGACGCTCCTAAGATTTAGTTAGTGGCTGCTGAAAGGCTAAATATCACTTTAAACGAAAGATCCTAATTAATTTACGTATGTTTCTGTGACATAGGTATACTTGTAAGACACAGAACACACGATGAAACGCAACTGCAACGCAACTGCAACTGCTAGTTACTTTTGAGTTGCATCTAAGTTTATGCTATAGACTCCTTTAGAAAACCACACACGAAGCAACTGAAACGAAACGTTTCAAACTAGTTGCAGTTGCGTTGCAATTGAGTTTCCCCGTGTGTTCTGGGTCTTATGGTACCATAATCTTGTAAAATACGAGTAAACACGTTGTCATGACGACGTATGTGAACGAGTCCAAAGAAAATGTATGTAATGATATTTTTCCCTGACACGGCCCGGACACGGCCCGGATGTGTGTAGATAGACTCTTAGTATCACATCATAAAAGTGAATTTGAATATTTTGATTTAGTTTTAACATTAGTTTGATAAAAAAAAAAAACTAAAAAAAATAAATAAAAAAATAACGCCGGGGGTTCTACTAGGTGTACCACCGACGTCTAACGCCCCGCAGTCTCACCTCTCCGCACCCTTAGCCACTCTAGACAATGTTGCTGCTTGTCGCACCTTGCGTGCGGCCGTTTGGGTGGCCCATTTAATGAGAGTGGCAAGTCACCGTCTGCTAGATTTAAAGTTGTGAGATATTTAACATGCAGACGTCCGTTATCTCACTCCAATAGCCCGGTTATCCAGTCCACCAAATCCCATCCACATAGCCCAAACCAACGTTCATCCTTTCCCGGCAATAGTTCTGCAGCTACCGGGGACTGTCCCCCAATGCATTTACATAGTGTGTTGGGGGATAGACCCCCGTAGGTGCATGCCATCTCACATTTTAGAATAAACGGTACTTAAAAGGGCCTCTACATTTTGGCTTCGGCCCCATGCACGCCTCCCAAATGACCGGGTCCCTATGGACCCGAGATCTTTAAAGATGTACCGACATAATAATAATAAGAAATAAATAATAATACGAAGATTAAAATAAGACTCTATGGAGTCTATCATTACATTGCGTACATTTCGTACATTGTACATTGCGTTGCAGTTGCGTTTCACTGTGTGTTCTGAGTCTTACGTATACTTCTTAGGAATTCTGTAAGATTGTTTTTTGTATAATTTTCATGGATAATTTCTTTAAGTGTTTTATTCTACTAATATTATAAATGTCAATGTTTGTGCCGATAGATGGATGGATAGATGTTTGTTACTCTTTACAGAGAGTTTCTTGCTAGGTTCTTCTCTGGGGAAACTGCACTCTTGCGAATCTAGCATTAACTTTAAAAAATGACCCGTCTTAAGTGTTGTCAAAACCTACAGGATTAAATGATTTTCATTTCATTTTCATTTCATTTCACATAAAAACTTAGCAATATTGTAGCCTGCACATCAAAATAAAACATAAGCTATATTACTTTTTTTTTTCTTTTTTTTTTTCAAGATATTACGATAAATGCGTAAGAAGTTACAGGAAGCCTGTAGTACTATACCCTAAAACCCCTACCCCTAAACCTACAGGCATGTATGATGCAACTGATGAATGCGGATGAAGTGAAAGAAGTATACGCTTTTACAACAAGATCCCTGCTAGCATACGTGAACTAACCCCCAATAAATTTAAGATTATTGTTAAACAAAAACTTAGTAAAAAAGGTTATTATAAAATCAACGATTATCTAGATGACTCAAATCCATGGGATTGACCTGCTCTTCTGTCAAGCTGTCTCTATGTAGAATAATTATTGAAAAGTTAATTTTAATGTTTGTATCTAAGTGTTTTTATCTTAGAATTTGTAATACCAAATTTGAAAAGAGCAACCCAACAGAGTTTCTTGCTAGATTCTTCTCTGGGGAAAACTGCACTCTTGCGAATCTAGCATTAACTTTAAAAAATGACCCGTCTTATGTGATGTCAGGCTCGTCCTACAAGATTAAATAAACATTTCATTTCATTTCAAGTAATATAAAGTTTGAATCATAGCAAGTGGAAGGAAGAGGTTTCTGCTTACCCTGAGGAAACATAGATATTTACAGGTCTATTTACACAGATCCGGGCCATGCCTGAGACGTCTCCTGGCCGTGGCCCGTCAGAAGGGAAAACAATACGTCGTCATGACAACGTGTCCGGGACGTGTCAGGGAAAAAATATCATTCCATACATTTTTTATGGATTCATTCACACACTTACCATGACGACGTATTGTTTTCCCTCCTGACGGGCCACGGCCCTGGTCACGTCCCGGGCACGGCCCGGATCTGTGTAGACAGACCTTAAGTAAGTTTCCCAGTTATATCTTATGTTAGGAGTAAGTTAGCATAAGTGCAATTTTATGTTTCTTGTTGTTTTGTCTATGATTTTATTATTGAAATGGGAATAAACGACTATTTTACTTCACTTAAATCCAAAACTTATTCAATCTGTTAGCAATCTTCCTAGCCCATAAAAGCAATGGCTACAACGTAAATGACCAACCTAAAACTTAGTCCACACATTTCCTAGTACACAGTTAGTACATAATAATGTAGGTACAGTCTACTCCCCATTATAGTGGCCGGCGCGGCGCTGCCTCTCGCCTGTACTTTATATTACATTCAAAGCTTTACATAGACTTGGAAATAAAGACTGCTTAAGGTATTTTCTTTTACATGATTAGATATACTATGTACTTAAAAGCAAATTTTACCTTCGGCTATTTTGTGAGGCTCTAGCGGAGCACAGGGGTATAACCGCACTTACAGGCGCCTAGTGCTTAGCGAGTCACCTAGCTTGGAGCCCTGTGATTAGCGAGTCACCTAGCTTGGCGCCTAGTGATTAGCGAGTCACCTAGCTTGGAGCCTAGTGATTAGCGAGTCACCTAGCTTGGAGCTTAGTGATTAGCGAGTCACCTAGCTTGGCGCCTAGTGCTTAGCGAGTCGCCTAGCTTAGCGCCTAGTGCTTAGCGAGTCGCCTAGCGAGTAGCTTAGTAAAAGGAAAGTCCTGGAATGTACGCGACGGGCCGCACTAGCGAGGCCCCAAGCGTGCTGTGCGGCGATACATTGTGCCTCGCCCGAGACAGGCCTATGCTCAACTAGGGCGAGCACGCGCTCGCCCGAGCCGAGCGATGTCGGTTTTTTGAATTGCTCAAAGGTTCCTCACAGGCACGTCCACGCAAACCCAGCTACTTCGGTCGGCGGGCCTCGGGTGAGGCTGTCCCGCTCGCAGTCTGTGTGGACCCTTCGCCTATAGTGAACAAAAAAAAACTAAGTGTGTAAAAATTCTAACCTTCAAAACCCACAATCCTATTCCAAACTGGAGTCTTCTATTATTCAATCTAAGGTCTAAACCTCGCCCAACTAAGTCTAGCAAACCAACAAGCAGAAACTAACTTAAACAGAACTTAAAGTACCAGTAAACACCAAAAGCCGTTTCACCACAAATGTAATCAACCTTTTTCTATTTGACTTTACTCGTTAGCCAATCACAAGTGTTGGGTATCACGTGATGCTGGCTTCTGATTGGTTGATTGAAGATTGATTAGGAAATTCGATTAATGTAAAGTAAAAGGATGTACTTTTAATAAACTGTATAATTATAGTTGGCTTTACTTCACTTGAGATTGGCAGAATCGACAATGGTAGTTGCCATAAACAAATAAAAAGGAGTTTTTCATATTCAAGCACAAAAAATAAAAGGGCCTGATAGCGTGGTTGGTAGAGACTCTGCTTACCATGTAACAGATCGTGGCTTCGATCACTAGAGACAAAAATTGCTGTGATGTACAGACATGGGTGTTTGTATGCATTAGGTCAATTTATGTAAACTATATAATTATATTAGACTTCACTTCACACCACTATAAAAGTTCCATTAAAAAAACATCACGGGGCAAATCTGCTAATTTAAGCTAAGTTTGTTAGTCGATGGAAATTGATTTATATTGTGTCTTTGGTACTAAAAGTTTTACCAAACGCAATCGCATCGCAGTCGGATCGCAGAAGCTATGCAGAAGCACGCATTTGTCGGGTTGCCCATCAAAAATTTGCGATGAGAATACCGATTTGTCAACTTATGAACTGCAACTGAAGTGAGATGGATCAAAAGTAGTTCAAAGGCAGTCCGAACGCACTTCGGTAGAATCGTTAGTAGAATACCAAAATGGTCAAATTTTGTGACTGATGTTCTTTCGCTTTTCTATCGCGATTCTATTGGTGCATTTAGTAATTAGCAGACTTGGCCCCCAGGAGGCTTTCGGAAATTACAGTTATTTCCATCAACAGAACACAAGCTAGCTTCCAAGTTCCAACATCATAATTGAATAGAATGACCCACCCGACTCAGGTAACAATTAGCATTGTATAACACGGAGCCGAATGACTATGACCGCCTTAGTAATATCCATGCAGATTACCTAGCTTGTACACGAGATGCTAGACAAGACATGGACTAGTCTAATGAACTTGAGATTAGGTCTTGTAGTTAGTACTGATACTCCTAAAGACTTTGTGGAAAATTAATTTCGGAATTGTGTTTATTTCGTTGTCATAAAGTTAGCTTTTAAAATGCATACAGACAGGGCGGATAATGGCTTACCTAGCTGCAAATTCTTTATTATCTTATAATTTTTAAGGTTCCGTAACCAAAGTGTGCAAACGGGACCCTTGGGCTCTATATCCGTCTGTCACCAGTTATAGCTAGGGCATTGAATTTTTTATCGTTTTGCCTGTCCATAATACTCGATATCAATAATACGAGTACTACTGGTAGACACTTGAAATACTCACAGAATACTTGGTGAATGGATAGAACTCTTCGCACGCAAGCCCGACTCGCACTTGGCTAACTTTTTTGCCGGCGTGCGATGAAATTGCACCGCAGTATAGTAAAGTTGTAACTTATTACAATAGATTTCGTCCTACTTAGTGTAGAACTCCAAAAACACTTACAGAAAACTGCTCATTTCTTACAATCCCAAATATAATGTGTATAAGGTCAATACCCTCTTCCAATTACTGAATAAAAGGGCAAAGGGGTTGTTAGCCAGCCTTTGAATCACGACTTTTTTACGAGCGTATAAACAAATGTTTACAAATTTACTATCTTGTCATAGAAATGATAAGGTTCTTTTTTCTTTCGTATTTAGGTACGATGTTAGTTGAATCAGCTGCTCAACAAGAAGTCAGGGAAAGGTAAGGTTGCCTGGAAGATATTGCTACCTAGCAATAAGGCCGCCTGTTGCTTCTTATATTCTTGTTTGTGTCTGTACCTCATATCTTTTTGACTTTAATGAGGTAATTGCATATGCATGCTGTACATGTAGGTATGTATGTATACGTGCAAATAACACACATATATCACGCCTCTTTCCCATCAAGGTAGGCAGAGACCACTTCCCTCCACTTGCGACGATCCAAACACACTTCCTTCGCTTAATTCACATTCATCAGTCGCCTCATACATGCACGTCGGTTAAGGGTACGTTAAGTAATGTTAAGTCAAGAGACTTGGCCTTTCTTTGACAGCTCCGCGATTTGATCAAGATACGTTCAAATTTTAATTTTAAAAAGATACAAAAAGAATGAAAATAATTTTAAAAAATCAAGCGAACCTACTTATAAATACCAGCAAAGTTTAAAACAAAATAAGCAAAAGTATTAAAAAAAAAACTCTTTTCATTTAACGATATATCACATGGCAAAGCCATTCGGGGACTGGCCACAAAAAGCTTTGAGTCCTATAGCATATACGTATATAAGGAGGAGCCATACCGTCTGGATCCGCGTGCCTGGTCTGGCGCAAAATGGCTACTTTTGTATGGTACTACTTAACGTTTGATAGGTCATCTACCAAGAAAACTATGAAAAAACTTGGCACAACCTTGGCATGCTGTGATAAAATCATTTGTATATGAAAAAAATGGGGCCGCTCCTTATATTCCTTCCTCAGCCACAAAAAGGTTATAACCCAAACACTTGAAGCCGACGCGCGACGTCGTTAAAAATTACGATCCTTCTGAAATAACTTTTGTGTCTAGAGAAAAACGTTTTATTTCATATTTGTTGGGATTCCTTTTATAGAAGGTATTAGCTTCGAGATGTTTGTCATCATCATCATGTTTAAGAGTTATGAAAAGAGCAACAGACTTTCTTGCTAGATTCTTCTCTGGGGAAAACTGCATCCTTGGGAATCTAGCAATTAATGGTCTATCTACACAGATCCGGGCCGTGTCCGGGACGTGTCAGGGAAAAAATATCATTCCTTACATTTTCTTCGGATTCGTTCACAGACGTTGTCATGACGACGTATTGTTTTCCCTCCCGGCCACGGCACGTGTATAGATAGACCTTAAGTGTTTCAGATGACTGTAAAAATCCTACGAAATAACACTTCTTGAAAAACTTCTGGTTTCTTTAAATAAATATTATTGAAGGAAAGATTGAGGAGAAGAGTAAGGAATGGGTCGGCCTACATCCATGGCAGATTGGCCCATTGATATTGTAGTTGTTTGCACGTGCTACCGACGACAGTGTAGGAGGAAATCAATCCTAAATTACACCTATCTAATTTCAATAGCCATCAAAACCAATTTCGAAATATTAATTTAAAGAAGCTGTAATCATTTTCACTGTTTGTACAGGTTGATTATTGATGGACGATGGGACAGAAAGGTTCTCGAGTGGCGACCACGCACCGGACGACGCAGTGTGGGAAGGCCTCTAACAAGGTGGACTGAAGACTTGGCTAAAGTCGCTGGAAACCGTTGGATGTGGGCAGCGCAAGACCGGTCGTTGTGGAGATCCTTGGGGGAGGCTTTTGTCCAGCAGTGGACGTCCATAAGCTGACATGATGACAGGTTGATTAAAGAATCACTGATGAAAATCTAGGGACCTTAACTGTCCCTGCAACAATTTTCTCCAAAAGAGGCGAAAATGTCGAGTTTTTATATAAAATGACAAAATTGCACTTAAAATTATAATTACTTTAACAATAGTGGAGCGAAGTAGTATCTGCCTACCCCGATGGGAAAGAGGCATGACGTATAAAAGGTGGCTTTAAATTAGTGAACGATAGAAAAGTATATGCACGTACTCGTGATAACAAACAACTTTTACTATGGCTGGGTCTCATATACGAACACAAAAAAAATATTCCCCCATACTATCAGCTGGTGCATTTTGTATGGAGAGTTTAAAAATTTTTGAACGGTTTCGACCTTGGTCCCATAGTAAAAGTTGTTTGTTATCACGAGCACATGCATACCCATTTCTGTCGTTCACTAATTTAAAGCCACCTTGTATACGTCATGCCTCTTTCCCATCGGGGTAGGCAGAGACCACTTTCGCTCTACTTTGTTAAAGTAATTATAATTTTGAGTGCAATTTTTTGTTATCTAATTTTTTTTGTCATTTTATATAAAAACTCGACATTTTCGCCTCTTTTGGAGAAAATTGTGGCAGGGACAGTTATGGTCCCTAGATTTTCATCAGTGATTCTTTTCTATTCTTTTCTATCCTTTTCTATCGTTCACTAATTTCAAGTCACCTTATATATATGTACATCAGTAGTAATGTTGGTACCTAGTCTTTTTGTTTCCCATTTGCTTGCCTTACTTTTTCCTGGATATTGTGGGGTCAAATTTTTATTATTTATTTATGGATAGCTGTTTTGAAATATTAATTTGATTATATGTTTCTGTGTTTATGCCTGAGATTTGTAAAACTTAAATTAAAAAGAGCAACCCTACAGAGTTTCTTGCTAGGTTCTTCTCTGGGGAAACTGCACTCTTGCGAATCTAGCATTAACTTTAAAAAATGACCCGTCTTAAGTGTTGTCAAAACCTACAGGATTAAATGATTTTCATTTCATTTCATTTCATTTTGTGACATTAAGTGCTCGTTATCACCTACAGATATATACCATCAACAGATAAAATGTAACTGTCAGATATCAATCAATCAATCAAATCAGCCCGTTTCTCCCCACTGCTGTGTATAGGCCTCCCTTTTTTCGCGCCATTCACTACGGTCCTGTGCCAATCTAACCCATAGCGGCGCTATTGATCTGACGATGTCATCTGCCCAGCGAGCGGGTGGTCGGCCCACTGATCGACGTCCCTGTCTCGGCCACCACTCTGTGACTGCTTTCGTCCATCGACCGTTTTTTCTTCTAGCCAGGTGTTCTGCCAGGTGTCCTAGCCATCCTGTCAGATAAACCTATGTCTATTTCATAAAACATGACGTTTTAGACAGAGACAGGTATAAAATATCTGACAGATTTTATCAGTAGGTGGTGAAATCAGGCCCTAAGTTTCTTTTGGATAGTTGTTTATTTATAAAGGTTACTTTTTCCTAATTTACATCAAATTTAATCAAATCTAACATATCAACAACAACAACATAAACAACATCCTGTATAACTGATAATTAATAGAAACCTAATCTCTTTAATCAATCAGTTCAAACACCAAGCGAACTCATTCATAAATAATTTTCCATTTACCTCGAAAATTGGCTAACAATAATCATTGTTGCTTGCTTTGTTACCTGATTTAGAATTCATTTACAATTACCTACTGGATTTAGTAATTTATCACAAAATGCATCAATAGAGGATTAAGAGTGAGCGACCAGCATAATAGGCATGGTGACAATTTTTTTTTTAATCCATCATATAGATTATTTTAAAATATTCGACACGTATTTTTTCTTTTTTCTCTTAAACTAAAAATAACAAAGATACACTGGGTTAAAGTTGCTCATGACGTCACGCCTTAGTACGATTTTTACGTAGGAGTGACGTCAATACCCCCCACTCCGTAACTTTGATGCTCTGTATCTTTGTATTTATTCACGTATTTGATCAGGTAAAAAACGTGTTTCATATATTTTTAATAGCCTAAAAGACGGACTAATTATTTTTTGAATTTTCGAATGTAGTCATCATCCCCATTTTGTGAGTCGTGACGTGACGTGAGTCATAGAGAAAATTTGTATAAGCATGTGAGTCACTAAATTACAGCCGCAGAAATTCTGCTGCATTCGATTTAATTTAACAGATTATTGTAAGATGATAGTACATAGAGACAGAAAAAAAGAGAAATTGTACAAACGGCATATTTCTAAAAGAAATTTCTTCCTGCAGACCCCACAGAGAGAGAAGTGATAGCATGAAGGCAGGATAGATTCAATTCGATTTCATACAATAACCTAACCTTTTTATTGTAAAAATTACCCGACTGCGTTTAAAAATGCATTTTGTTTGTTTTGATGTACCCAGTGTCACTATCACTGTAAATACGAATCTAAGGATACCTCTCAAGCTAAAATCCATCAAGCCGCTGAGGCTATAGAATGTGCTAAAGAATTATACATACAAACATACATACCTACATATTCTCGAAAAACATAACCCTCCTTCTGGCGTAGTCAGGTAAAAATGCAACCCATTTTGTGTCGTCGTGTGGCTCAAACTGCATTTCTGCAGAATCAGTTAAATATTGTATGGAAAGTAAACAAATATGTACTTTATTGCATGCTCAATTAAAAACAAAAGAACTTAAAAAATAATAGCAATAAAATTAAACAATAAAACAGCTTAAAAAACCATTCGCATAAAGTAAATAAATCACTATAAATTGATTACAGAAATGGAAAACAAAATGCCAGGCTTAATGTTGCTACCATCAAAAATTCACGCAGCTTACACCTGGCAACACTCCAAGTGTTGAACGCTGGCCACCCCACGCCAAATAAAAATTAATTATTATTGCCCGAATCCTACCCGTTTATTTCATAGCAGAATGGAATAAAAACGTGAAATACTACCGAATTCCAGTGAGTTAATGTTTTACGGACTCGCTCGCTTTATGCCAGTGAATTTGTGAATAAAGTACTGATTGTTTGTTTTATTTTTTATTCTATTACTATTGTGTATTTTGACTGTGACCCAACTACCTACTTAAGTTCGATCAGTAGTAAGGAAATTAAATCAAACTGTCATTCTGACAATGCTGACAACACAAGATCGAAAGCTTTTTCATTTTCACTATTTTCAGTGAGGTACCCTACATTTTAGTTAAATCTTTCACATCCCAGAAAAAAAGAACAATAGAAAATCTATTGTATCTGGGTTTTTAATGGGTCAGTGGGATGTGAGAGGTTAACCCAAAAGGCATACTTAACGCCATCTCTCTGCAATATCCAGAATTATTTTACAAGTTTTTCAGTCAGTTCCTACAGAAGAGATATGTTTTCTTTAGTACACTTACAAAAGGACAGATGGCAGTTTAATGAACATGTCTATATTGTCTATCGCAAATAAAGTCTGCTAGGTACATTTTTTCGAATCTTAGCTCTTAAAAAAGTGATAAATGGCATCGAACATATTTGTATGGAGCCTGGTATAGTAAAATTTTCGGTATCAATTATACGTACTACACATCCCCTATTCGAGCTAGTATGGAGAAAAAAAAGTTGGCGGCCACTGATGAAACTGATGCCATTTCAGATAATTGTTAATAATCCTACGAAATAACATACAGAAATAAGTACCAACAAGACAAAGTAACTACTTATTTAGCTACGAATAACTACCTAGGTATTAAGTAATTTGTGCTACAAGCCACAATAATGACTTGTCTGTGAACAAACCATACTGAAGTGAAATTAATAAGCAGAAAAAATAAATCTTTTATTGCAAATGTTGGTAGGTAATTTTTGTACTACACTCGAAAGCAATGAATCCGGGTCACTAAAGAATCCAAAAAAATTCGCGATCCAAGAATGCTAGCTTAATGAAATTAATTGTGTTTAATAGACAATTTTATACTCCTTCAATGTAAGTTATAACATTTATGAGACAGAACATTTTAATAACAGGATAATAAGTAAAGAAAAAAAAACTGATGATCTAACTTTAAAAAAATACTAAAATCTAAAACAATTATATTTTTTAAAACAACATAAGAATTTTCTCGAATTTTAACATTTTGCATTGCCTTCTCGTGCTTCCATTCGATATTTGGTATGCTATATACCAAAATCCGTAAACGAAGATTTCATTGTTATAAAATAAATTTAGAAGTAACTCAGAAGTTTTATATTTACATTTAACAAGTATTTATTGGTCTCTTATTTTATTTCATAAGGCTAGGATTCTTGGTTTTCGAGTTTTTTAAAGTTTTTAGTTTGCCCGACCCGGATTCATTGCTCTCGAGTGTAGGTGTATCTCGTTAAATATGTTTAGTATGCTAAAAGTTCCTAAAATGGGACAAGCAAGAGCCTGGGACGGTGGAGGAGAAAAAGATCAATTTTTCGGTTTTTGGTGTGTATCTCTTAAAACTATAAAAATTTGCTGTTTACGTTCTTTAGTCTAACAATAGATTTGCAAGGCGGCAATTTTCCCCAAAAAATAATCTAGCAAGAATTTCTGAAGGGTTGCTCTTTATTTCACACGTAAGACTTAATTAAGTAGGTACTTATTTTATTTTTTAGCAAAAGCATACTTAGTTGCTTGCTACTGTAGTCACAATTTAACACAAAAGAAATCAGTTCACTCTTTGATTCATTAACGACGAATCGCGAGAGAAAATCGCCATTCATCACAATATCAGAAATCGCAAACTATACATTTTAATTGTATAATTTTATTATTGTTTACCCGCGGTCGACGCACGACCTATTAACCTAGCCAGAGGTTAGCAACATTTTTTGTTGATAGGCATTTTATTTAGTTTTTACAGTTGCTTTGTTTACATTCTTTATTAGTATACTTGTCTGCTTATTAATTTAATTTATTAATTTTATTTATGTTAGCTTATACTAGATAGATTTTAGACTTTGATTTTTGGAGAGAGGCCTTTGCCCACTACTGGTACACAAGTGGCTAGATATAAAAAATTGTGTGGTTCTTTTTGTACAAGTTTTTGTAAGAGATTTGGTGCTATTTACCTTAAAATTTTAATTAATTGCTTTGACATTTTTGTCAACTACTTACTAAGTAGTACTTTAAAATTTATATTCAGATGGTACTTTTAACTTCAAAAAGTAGAACAAGCTTGTAGGTTTTAGATTTGTACATTGCCTCGGATTAACTGCTAATTAAAAGTCAATGAGAAAGAAAGTTCAACCAAATGTTGTGTACATCTGTCTGCATACAAGCAACGTCGCGCGACCTTACGTACGGTCAGCAACACCAACACCGGTCCGCGATCTAGTTGGTGGCGTCTGCGCATCTCAGCTGCGCGCCCCGTTATTTCAATTTCAAACGGTTTCATTCGCGCGCTCTTTTAATTGCAAAAAAAGATTTATTACAAAAAGATCTTATATCAAACCAGCCAGTGTGTTTAATATAAATGACAGATTGTTTGTTTTTTTTAATTTGAAAAAGGAGATGGCATTATTAAAGTGACAGTTGTTTGTTTTTATTTTTAACGAGTTTAAAAATGGAACGGATTTACTTTTTAATTGTTTTGATAACTGTGTCAATAAGGAAAGGTGCTGCCAGTGTTCCACATAATATGACCAGGTATGTTTTAATACTTCTTTACCAGTAGGTACCTATCTACCTATAGGTATCGCAGTTTTTTTTACACGTTTTAAATTAGCTTCATATCACTTGTAAGTAATTATGTATGTAAACAAATCTCGGAATCTTAATTTGACCCACTTCCCGGTCTTCGAGTAGGATGAAAGCACACGCTCTGAGTTCTGATGACAATACAATAATATGGTACTTTCGAACTGATCTGATGATGGAGCATGTTTAGTGCGAGCTAAAGCGTGTTTATTTTTTTTTTTTAATTTTTCTGTAAGTAGATACTTATTTATCCTGCCTTTTATAGATTTCACTTCTTTCTACATATATGTACTTAGTAGAGTCTGTAAGAAGATAATTATTTAAGAAGTATGCTGTACCTTTCGAATAAAATTTCTGTTTACCTATATCGATAGATGAGAGTTGATATTTGTAACTTTTTCACACAAAAACCACTCAACAGATTTCTTTAAACTTTAACATACATATTAAGTTATATTATGTACTTATAGTAAGTGCGGGTAATTAAGTGTATTTGGATCGTCGTGGAGGGAAGTGGCATCTGCCTACCCCGATGCGATGCGTGACAATGTATGTAGGTACTCTTAGAAAAGACTAAAGACAATACTGGGTGTAACAGAAAGGGGGTATAATGCCGAAACACAGCGATAACCTTCATAAAACTGAACAACTTTTCCCAAGGAACATGGGTCGTAACTCGAAAAAAAAATTTCGCCTCCATAAACAAAATGTCCGATCAGCTAATCGAGTAAGTATGGGCGACACAAAAATTTTTTTCGAGTTACGACCCATGTTCCTTGGGGAAAGTTGTTCAGTTTCATGAGGACTATCGCTGTGTTTCGGCTTTATATACCCTTTCTGTTACACCCTGTATAAGTAATCTATTATCGAAAGGTAGCGGAATCCAAAGGCGGAATCATATACTTAGGTACTTACTACTTAGTAGTAGTTTCAAACATCGATGTTTGTGTCGATAGAAGGATGTTTGTTACTCTTTCAATAAACAAGTTATAATCAAACTTTACAATATTTTAGCATGTTTTTTTTTTGCTAGCAATTAAGATCCCACTGCTGGGCAAAGGCCTCCCCCGCAACTTTCCATTTAACACGGTCTCCGGTGGCGTCCCGCCATTCCCGTGAAAATGCATCCAGATCCTCTCTCCATCTTTTTCGAGGTCTACCTCGGCGTCTGTGACCACCTAGTTAGCATGTTACACCAGAATAATACATAGGCTATTTTATGGGTAGATTAGAGGCTGCCCGCGTCTTCGTACGCTTTGAAGTACAAGTAGATATCTTGAAAAATGTACGCAACATTTTAAAATAATAATATACTTACTTTTTTAAGGTCTATTTTCGTGTACGTGTCCGGGACGTGTCAGGGAAAAAAATTCATTCCATACATTTTCTATGGATTCGTTCACACACGTTGTCATGACGACGTATTGTTTTCCCTCCTGACGGGCCACGGCCCGGACACGTCCCGGGCACGGCCCGGATCTGTGTAGATAGACCTTTAGCATATGTGTTATTCTGATGTTCAGCTACAATATTGCAAAGTGTGCAAGCTAAAATACTTATTCAAATCTGCTTAGTAGCTTTCGTGAAACAGTAACAAACATTTTAACATCCATCATCTGTCGGCACAAACATTGACATTTATAACATTAGTGGGATAGGATACCTACTGCTTAAGTTTTCCAAGGTACAACTACAAATACATACAAAGTCGCAGGCTGTTACTAGTAGTTCCAAAAATCTCTTTAATGTATACTTAATAGAACTTGTTTAAAGCTCGTACGAAAATATCATTTTGAAGTTTCCCCGCCGCTTAAGAGATTGAAGTTTCCATGAAAGTTCTCCTTACCTAGTTGAAAATGTTTTAAACTTTACAATTTTCAGGATGTTTACGTTTAATTTTGATAGAGTTAAATGTGTATTTATATTTTAACTAAGACCCAGAACACACAGTGAAACGCAACTGAAACGAAACGTTTCAAACTAGTTGCATCGTGTGTGGGTTTTCTAAGGAAGTCTATAGCAGAAACTGCGATGCAACTCAAAAGTAACTAGCAGTTTCAGTTGCGTTTCATCGTGTGCTTTGGCGCTAACGGTTAAATCCTACTTCCTACTAATATTGTAAATGTCAATGTTTGTGTTGATGGATGGATGTTAGTGACTCTTTCACGCTAAAACCACTGGACGGATTTTGATGAAACTTAGCAATATTGTTGCTTATACATCAGAATAACACATAGGCTTTATTATTATTTAAGGTATTGCGTTAATTTTTTAAGAATACATTCATCATCATCATTAAACTTAAGAGCTTCGCTCTAGTCGGTAGAGTCTACGCCACTCTGTTCTATCTTCTGCCTTCCTTTTGAGCACCTGGTACGACACAACTTCTATCCCCTCTTTCATTTGATCTATGTAAGTTCTTCGTGGTCTCCCTCTCTTCCGTTTTCCTTCTACTTTTCCTTCCAAGATGGTTTTTATAAAGTCGTCGTGTCGTATCAGGTGACCCAGCATCTTTCCTCTCCTTTCAGCAATGGTCTTTAGAATGCCTCTCCTCTCGCTCACTAATTCCAGAACCTCTTCATTAGTTTATATAAGTAAATATCTTTTTAAAGCCAATATTTCTAGAAAAGTTCGCAAGCGCCTCATCAAAGTGTACATCTGGAGCATTGCACTGTACGGAAGTGAAACGTGGACCATGACACAACGCGACCGAGATAGATTGCAAGCCTTTGAAATATGGTGTTGGAGGAGGATGGAACGGATTAGCTGGAAGGAAAAGAAAACTAATGAAGAATACATTACATAACTTTAAAAAAAAACTGCGTTTATAAAACGTATTCTTTTTTAATTTTTATATACCCAGTGTCACTCTCACAGTAAATACGAATGTAACAACACCTCTCAAGCTAAAATCCATCAAGCCGTTCAGGTTGTAAGGCGTGCCAAAGAATTATACATACAAGAAAAACTTCTCCTTCGGGCACAGTAGGGTGAAATATCCATTTCCTGAGTGGATATTATCTATATATATACAGGGTGTAACAGAAAGGGGGTATATCCCGAAACACAGCGATAGTCCTCAAGAAACTGAACAACTTTCCCCAAGAAACATGGGTCGTAACTCGAAAAAAAAATTTCGCCTCCCCATACAAAATGTCCGATCAGCTGATCGAGTAAGTAGGGGCGATCCAAAAAAATTTTTTGAATAATACCCATGTTCCTTGGGAAAATTTGTTCAGTTTCATGAGGACTATGGCTGTGTTTCGGCATTATACCCCCTTTCTGTTACACCCTGTATACTAACGGCTAACAACAAGACGACTTATTTCACATAAATAAATATCTAATGTATAGACATAAAAACTGGCCCTACAGTTATAACCAACCCTATAAGGAAACTGCAAACCAACGGTTTTTTAGGGTTCCGTACCCAAAGGGTGAAAACGGGGACCCTATTACTGAGATGGCATGGCTGTCCGTCTGTCACCAGGCTGTATCTCATGAACCGTTATAGCTAGAGCGTTGAAATTTTCACAGATGATGTATTACCATTGCCGCTATAACAACAAATACAAAAAATAGAATAATAACAATAATTGAGCCCCCTCCCTTAGGCCTTTAGGTTCCCATACAACAAACATATTTTTTTATTTTTTTGCTTGATATCAATAGTGAATGGTACGGAACCCTTCCTGCCCGAGTCCGACTCGCACCTGGCCAGTTTTTTACACTCAACTAACGGTCAAAGGAATTAGCTGCAATTATGTTATAATACTGCATAATGCGTCTTTTGATTGGCACTTGGCATTAAAGACCGCTTGTTGCAGAAACGGGTGTTAAAGTGACCGTTAAAATTTAACGAAATGTTTTCTAATTAAATACGAATACTGATTAGATTTATGATAACAGTTGGATAGTTAGAATAGTAGATAGTAAAGAACTTTTACTATGGGACCTAATGGAACATAATATTTTTTAAAAAAACTAGTCTCTTCATAGTCGCGTCAATTTATGTTGATTGGAAAGACTAGTCTATGGAAGTCAATTTTTAATGGGAAGTTAGGTAATTTAAAAAAATATAAGTCCCTATTATTTCTAAGTCAACGCGAATAAGCTAAAATTTTAACTTTGTTATAAACTTTTTTTAATAAAAAAATCAATTAGTTGATAATACAATGTGCCTGTTGTTTAGAACTTGCCATTAAAAAAAGTCTCGAAGCTGCGGAAAAGGTCATTTAAAGAAACCTATGGCTGTCACTGTCATTGTCAAACATTAGAAGAAGACGACAACATGTTTAACGGGTACTTTAATTAACAGGCCTTTCTGCATCTAAATGTTCAGTGAAGTGGAATGCCTTTAAAAAAATGAGTTGTGTATCTTTATTTGCGTGGTCATGCTTCTTCGTGACACAACTTAATTTGAGGCTCAAGTTGTAAGCGTGTTCATACTTATTGGGTCTCTAGTAATATGTTATGGACTTTTTTATTTTTCTTTTTTTTTGTTATTTTGGCCATTTGCAACGGACAACGATCACCATAAAAAATTTCAATACTTCTTTCTTTTAAAATCAATGGGGACATTCAAAGGAGATGACCAACAAAAAGTATGCATTTAATTTCTTTACTTTTTCGAAATTCAAATATGACGATGGCCATTTTGTATTGGTCGGATATGGAATGGACAAGAACGAAAAACAAAAGCCGATCCGATTTTAGCCGTGAACGTTTAAAAAATTATGTAAATTGCAAATTATTTAAAAAAAAACCTTTTCTTTAATTCACAGATCAAACCCCTGCACAGACGAGAGCCACATATTTCTGGCGCCCGGGGTCCTCACATCGGGGAGCCCTAACCGCGCGTGTGTATCGCGGTTCCACGCGGATGGCCCCGCAAGAGTGGGCCTCACTTTGTTGACTGAGGACCAACAGACTATTACTGCTTCTAGGGAGTTACCACCAGGTAACTATCTTTTGTGGATTACTTTTTGTCTCAAGTACATACTTATACTAAACGAAATATTTGAATACGCTATGTTATATTTAGTTTAGGTATAAGTTATTAAGACGAAAATAATTAATTATTTACTAAGCTTAAACTTATTTCTAGAAATGTGAAGATGTCTCTCTTTCACGCTCAAACTGCTGAATAGATGATGAACATTATTGTAGCTTTGACCTAACGTACGAAATTGAAGGCGACCTCTAGTGATTATTTAAACCTACATTTTACAGGTGATGGAGGCTGCATCGATATAAATGTGCCGCAACTTCCTAATACTAAAGCAGAATTAATTGTTAACGTGAGGTAAGCATTACACAAAAATATATTTACACCTAGCACGCTGTTCGTTTATGCGTTGCACGCAGCGTCAGACGCATGCGATCAGATTTAAGCATACAAAATCGACGGCTGAGGGCGACGCATAAAACAACAGCACGCTTTAGTTGCTCTTCCACGGTTTTGTTCCTGTTCCACTGACCACTTCTCTCATGTCCCCAAATGGTCCGTAGAAGGAAAACTTTACGGTTGTACACGCAACGTGTTTGGTTACGCGTGTAGTGTAACCAGCGGTAGTTTTTAAAGGCTACTGATTAGAGCCTGTCCACAAGACGCGTTTTACGCACTCGCGCGTACTCGAGATACTTGAGCTACATAATGTCGCGTCCAGATGCCTACGCGCGTTTCCTCAATCGCGCGTAAAACGCGTGACTCTCGGCTTAGCGAGCTGTAACCGTGATTACGCGCCCTAAGTACGACCGTACACAGATTGCATCAAGCAGTTGAGACCCGACCAGATTGCTTGAAGCCGCTACCGCGGGTGAACAATAGTCACTTTATTCCCTGCCGTATTCACTGAGCAGTCGTAACCGCTTCAATAGTTCACCACGTGGTCGCAGCTTCATGCAGTCGCGTCTCAACTGCTTGAAGCACTCCGTGAACCCATAACGTCTGGATCTGCGTGCCTGGTCTGGCGCAAAATGGCTACGTTTTTGTATGGAATTGCTTATCGTTTGACAGGTCATCTACCAAGAAAACTGAAAAACTTGCGCCAACCTTGGCACGCTGTCATAAACTCATTTGAATATGAAAAAAAGATGGGGCCACTCCTTATATTCCTTCCTCATTGCCGTGAACGGCCACCCTAAAAGTACTGTAAAACCCAAATTAAACCTAGAATTATTTCCAGGTATCCTGAAACACAATGTTCCTGGGAGCATCGCATCAACCTTCGTGTAGGAGGAGGCAGGGTGTTGGCTCTTCATACAGAAAGAGCTAGATACCGACCTGGAGAGCAACTTCGAGTGAGAATACTAGCGCTGAAGCCTGATTTGACTCCTGGACATGGACAGGTAAGATTCAAGAACTACACAATAGGGACGTCGCAGTGAGGGAAGGCGTCCAACAAGGTGGTCTGGCGACCTGGTGAAAGTCGCGGGAGGCCGTTGGATGTGGGCAGCACAGGACGGTCGTTATGGAGATCCTTGGGGGAGGCTTTTGCCCAGATATGGACGTCCATAAGTTGACAAAACAACAACACAATAGGGATTACGACTTATCTTATCTTATTTTATTTAGCCACTCGTGTCCCACTGCTGGGCAAAGGCCTCTCTCCTCATACGCCAAGACTTTCTGTCTCGAGCTTCCTCCGCCCAGGTACCCAAGAAGGTGGCATAACGAGGAACATGGCATAACGAGGAACTCCGCTAAATTTTAGTTAATGTTTTAAAAATACGTGTGCATTTTCTTTTAAAGCCGCCACCAACAGACATCTGTGGAGAAGCATAAGAGAGGCTTTTGTCTAGCAATGGGACAACATAGGCTAAAAAAATCTAAGTCACGGGTTAAAAAAAAGAAATAAAACTAAAGAATGAGTGAACGGAGATTAACAAAAGAGATATACAAGGCAAGAGTGAATGGAAATGTTGGGAGGGGTAGACCAAGACGAACGTACCTCGATTAAATCGAGGACTTGTTCAAGAAAGGCCAAATCAAGAGTAGGTACCCTAAACCGACGGGCATGTATGAGGCGACTGATTACTACTGATTAGTGTCGATAAAGTAGTCTCTGCCTACCCCAATGGAAGAAAGGCGTGACGGATATGTATGTAGGTATGTAAATAAATCTAAAAAAACTAGCCATTAATCACCCAAACCTGCTACATAAATAAGTAGTGCTTAATAAATCAATTCAAAAACACATAAATAACCGTGATTGTAAATGCAAGTTCATCGGTTTGTAACACTGACATACTTTGATATAATGCTAAATGGCTGTATATAGGTAATTTGTGTTGTTTATTTAATGCTCGCTCGACATTTAGCTGGGTCAATTTCACTGAAGGAGTATTCTGTAGTCGGACGAATTTAATAAATATATTATTGTTGTATTTAATTTTCTTAATGCTTTGATTTCTTAATGTGACATGATTACAAAAGATAGGCCTAACTAGCGAACGTTCCATTGAAAAGATATAAATACATACATACATACATACATACATACATACATATCCGTCACGCCTCTCTCCCATTGGGGTAGGCAGAGACCACTTCCTTCTACTTGCCGCGTCTAACCGCGTCAGGTTCACATTTGGTATAACACGTCGGAAATATCTGCGAACCTCGCTGGAATGCGCTTTCCCCCGCGCTTCCCCCGTTTTCGCCTATCCAGTACCGTGACGAGTACGTACGAGTTGCATGACGTCATCAAGCCAGGTCCGCAGATATTTCCGACGTGATATACTTAAAGTTATCAATAAGATCTATAAAAAACCTGTGGAGTACCTACAATAAATGATTGAGTACTAGTAGCTTCCCGTAACTTCGTACACATTTATCGTCATATCTTAGAAAAAAATCATGATATCGTAAAATAATATAGCTTATGTGTTATTCTGATGTGCAAGCTACAATATTGCCAAATTTCATCAAAATCTGTTCAGTGGTTTTTACGTGATGAAGTAACAAACATCCATCCATCCATCGGCACAAACATTGACATTTATAATATTATAATATTAGTAAGTCGCTAGCGGTGATCACCAATAAAATGTCAGAGTCATCGAATACCCCCATACACCAGATACGACCCCGTTTATCAATATCAGACAATAGCAGCTGAACAACGGGATTCCAACATCGGCTATTTACTGCTTAATCGCTTTCATTGTTAGCTTGGACTCACGTAATCGACCCCTTTTCAGTGTTCCGTACCCAAAGGGTGAAAACGGGACCCAATTACTGAGACTTGGCTGTCCGTCTGTCACCAGGCTGTATCTCATGAACCGTTATAGCTAGAGCATTGAAATTTTCTCAGATGATGTAGGTGTTACCATTGCCGCTAAAAACAAATACTAAAAATAGAATAATAATAATAATAGCCCGCAGGGCAGCTTTGTGGCGAAGCTGTTGGTGATTGGCGTCACCACGGACCCGAGTTCAGAGGGCACTTTACCATCTTAGCCCTCGCCTCTTGGCTTGCCTTCATTGGCCGGCCTCGAGTGAACAGCGCAAGAGCGGAACCTATGCTCCAGGGTGGAAGTGTAAAATGTCATAACGCCGGGGGTTCTACTAGGTGTACCACCGACGTCTAACGCCCCGCAGTCTCACCTCTCCGCACCCTTAGCCATTCTAGACAATGTTGCTGCTTGTCGCACCTTGTGTGCGGCCATTTGGGTGGCCCATTCAATAAGAGTGGCAAGTCACCGTCTGCTAGATTTAAAGTTGTGAGATATTTAACATGCAGACGTCCGTTATCTCACCCCAATAGCCCGGTTATCCAGTCCACCAAATCCCATCCCCATAGCCCAAACCAACGTTCACCCTTTTCCGGCAATAGTTCTGCAGCTACCGGGGACTGTCCCCCAATGCATTTACATAGTGTGTTGGGGGATAGACCCCGGTAGGTGCGTGCCATCTCACATTTTAGAATAAATGGTACTTGAAAGGGCCTCTACATGTTGGCTTCGGCCCCATGCACGCCTCCCAAAGGACCGGGTCCCTATGGACCCGAGATCTCAAAAAGATGTACCAACAAATAATAATAATAATAATTAAGGGGGGCTCCCATACAACAAACGTGATTTTATTGTCTTTTTTTGCTCGATATCAATAAATGGCTACTGGTAGACATTATTACTAGGCTATCGTTAACCTAGTTAATGGTACGGAACCCTTTGTACGCTTGTCCGACTCGCACTCGGCCGGTTTTTGTTATTGAATTATGCTTCATGTTGTGTTGGACCATTATTGTTTTGTTATTGGTCGGTTTTGGGAATTATTTTGGATTTCGAATTAAAAATAGATTGGTGGATTAACTCTATAGGTAGGTAATGATTTAATGAGGTCAAAGCTATTGTACTTTGGTAGTTATAATAACATCAAATCCAAATTATAATACATACAGTTATGAAAATAGGTAAAATCATATTTCTACATCTATCATCATGATTATCATGAAAAAGAGCGTCGCTCTTGACGGTGGAGTCTTCACTACTCTGCTTTATATTCTCTGCCATCATTTTGAGCACGTTTAAGTACCTACTATATTAAAAAGAGTAAAGATTCGTTCGTTTGTTTGTAACGACTAGGCAAAACTACTGAACTGATTTGAAATAGGTATTAAGCTCGTAGTAAAGTTTATTGACTTATCACATTGGTAGTGTCACGTTTTATGAAAGTATCCAATTATATTGAATTGAGAAGTAGTATAATTTTTTTTTTTAGTAGCCTTTTGTGTCCCACTGCTGGGCAAAGGCCTCCCCCGCATTCTTCCATGCCTCCCTTCCCGGCCGTCTCTGGCCAGTTTGCCAAGTATGCATCCAGATCGTCGCGCCATCTCCTCTTGGGCCGACCTCTACCTCTGTGGTTGTCGAACGGCAACCAGTCGGTAGAAATCTTGGCCCACCAATCCGGGTGCATACGGCAAACATGTCCAGCCCAGTTCCATTTTAGTTTCGCGGTCTTCACCCCTGGTGAAGTATTAGAGTCATAATAATATAGATAATACAGAAAAGGTTCTCGAGAAGCAACCACGCACCGGACGACGCAGTGTGTGAACGCCTCCAACAAGGTGGACTGACGACTTGGTGAAAGTCGCGGGAAGCCGTTGAATGTAGGCAGCGCAGGACCGGTTGTTGTGGAGATCCTTGGGGAAGGCTTTTGTCAAGCAGTGGACGACCACAAGCTGGCATGATGATGGCAGCGCATGACCGGTCGTTGTGGAGATCCTTGGGGGAGGCTTTTCTCCAGCAGTGGACGTCTATAAAACTGATATAATAATGAAAATATAGAGCATGATTGACGGCCACAAGCTGGCATAATGATGATAAAAATGTAGAACATGTTTTTTTTTGTAGATAGACGAAATCTGGCTCGAAGGACCAAATGGAGCGTGGGACGGCGCCCGCGCAGCTGAATGGAGGAATGTCCGAACAAGACTTGGAATAGCTCAAGTACAACATACTCTTGATGAATTAGCGCCGCCTGGTAGATGGACTGTTAGAGCTAAACTGGCTGATGGGTCTCAGGTAAAGTTGTTTTTTTAAGCTGCTTTAGACTATGTTCTACCACCTTCAGCACCTTCAGATAAAATTTAACTGACAGATAAACCTTTGTCTATTTTACAAACAATTTAGACAGAGACAGGTATAAAATATCTGTCAGACAAATTTTATTTATGTTGAAACTGGCCCTAAGGCTGGTTTCTTATTCGTCGGTGCGGGAGCAGCGTGGGCTCTGTTATGTTAGTTCTATATCGAAACGATGTTTCGCTAGGTACTTATTGGTACCTATATTTTCGGTATAAAATCCAACAATTCCGTCGTATCGAGTGACGCCTAAATGCCTGTAACTCCCATCTAGGCACATCTGACTGGAATAGGAACATAGATTAATATCGCGTTGCGTCAATTTAAATTTGCACAAAGTTTGAAACAACTTTCCACCTTTTCCTTTTATAATTTTTAGTTTGCTAGGGTTCCAGCTGAAAATCAGTTGTTGTGGCCTGGAGTCGCAGCAGTATACTGAGCTGGATGGCCCCTTTCAGTATCGATCGAGACCATCTAGTGTTAAGTCTTTTAATGTACTACATAATCTGTTTTAATTGGTGCTGAATAAAATATTTTCTATTCTATTCTATTCTATCTAGCACCGTTCCTAGTTATATCTTTTGACTGCCGTGAAAAGCATTAAGATCGCTAAGTAGCTAGGTAGGTACGCAAAAATATATACCTATCATAAGTTATCATAATGAGATATCAAAATTAAAAAATAATAGAATGCGGTCCCACGACGAAATAAAGTTTGTATAAAAGTTGTCAATTTGTATGAAATATTAAGCGATGTTCAGTTGAAAAAATACTATTTATTTTATTTGTTACTTTTTATAGTCGGGGGTTTTTTTAAATTTTTAATATAATTTTTTTAGAGTCTGTTACTTACTGTAGTCATTTAGGTATAACCATGAAACAAAATCATTTAAACAGATTCAAAAGAGTGATAGTGTGTCATTAAACCGATAAATTGAGCAACACGTGTAACGATAAGTTGATGGATAGGTCGAAGGTGATTCAGAAATTCTTGAATAATTTTATTGAGACGCGAGATTCTAAATTTGGAATCATAGAAAATTACTACCAAACGCGATGTAAATCAAGAATACGAAAAGTGTTTAAATTCAAATTCATAATTGTTTTAAGTATCTACATTTTTTTATGTATTTTTTTATTAAAAACTACTACCGCATCTCTACCTTCGGCGCTGTTTTAACCAAAGAAGCGTGGCGGAGGAGCGCGGCGGAAGCGTCTTGTGAAGAAAACTCTTATGAGTATTAGAAATAGATTCTAATTTACCGTAATTTCGTCCGCGCTGCTTGGCGGCGCCGCTTGACGCGCGGGGCGAGTGGCGTGCTCCGAGGAGCGCGGATAAAATTACGGTAATACTCATAAGAGTTTTCTTCACAAGACGCTTCCGCCGCGCTCCTCTGCCACGCTTCTTTGATTAAAACAGCGTCTATAGCCGAGGGAAAAAACTGCAAGAAACCTAACGGCATAGAACTCTACGTCCACGACCTATATCTTTTTTATCAATAGGTAAAGTATGTACCCATTATAATACCTATTTTGTAAATCCCTATAACAGGGTGTCGCCGCGTTCTCAGTGGGCAACTACGAGCTGCCCCCGTTCCAACTGAGTGTACGACACGCGTCACGAGTTCTGAAGACCAGTGAGAGGCTGGTGTGGACTGTTTGCGTCAGGTAATCTACTTCTTTCATTTTAAAGGATATTTTATCATCAAGTGGGTAGACGAAACGAGCACGAGCAGAAAACTGATAACTGGCGGAACGCAACCGAGCACGAGCGAAACGTTCGGAGAGCGCTCGTTCGAGGCTCTCGTAAGTCGGTCCGCTTTAGTCGCTGTTTTAACCAAAGAAGCGTGGCGGAGGAGCGCGGCGGAAGCGTCTTGTGAAGAAAACTCTTATGAGTATTAGGAGTAGAGTCTAATTTACCGTAATTCGGCTCGTGCTTCGTTCATGTTCGGTTCGATTAGCGTAGACCCATCTTTACTTTTAATCACTTAATTTACAAAAAGACCATAGAATTTATTACCTTCTTGCAGCAAAAGTTTGTATACTCGCAGTTGGATAAATTTCTATCACTTACATTACACTTTATGAACTTACCTATTCTAAGTTCACTCTAAGTTAGTCTTTATGTGTTTCAAATGCTTATAAAAATAATACCTTTGATAAATAATCAAAAGTCTTTTTAAACCCCTGCCCCCAGATATCCCTGGACAGAAGCAGTGGAAGGCATGCTGGTGATCCGAATCCGTGGTGCTGGTGCTGGATCAGACGGGTCTCCTGGGATCCGCACAGCAGTAAGACTAAGAGCCCCAAGAGCCTGCCACAGACATGCTGCAGCGGCGAGAAGAATTGGATTGGACGGGGTTAATCCACCTGAAGTTATTCTTGCTGACTTTTCTTTTCAGGTAAGTGAAGAAAGGTAAATGGAAGAGAGATTAAATAAAAGACGGAAATAGAAATAGAATAGACCAGTGTAGCGTAGACTTCACCAATAAGAGCGACATTAAATATAATGATGATGATGAAGACAGACACAGACTATTTCGTTCTACTGGAAAAAGCCCTCTTTGCACAGCATCTGATTTACGTATATTCTGCGCCAATTTTGATCATTCTGTAGAAAAGTAGTCTTCTAACTATCATCTTTTAGTTCTTCCGTTATGTTTGCCATTGTTGGAAACCCATGGATTTACATTAATACCTACGTAATAATGGTTTGCAGAATAAAAGTAAAGTCTTTATTAATTTTTAGGAAGACGGAACGAGAATTTGGCAGAACACTACAGTGGTATCCCAAGTGATTGACAAACCAATAAATTTGGAGTTTCTTACCAGGCACAGAGCTGTTATTTCTCCAGGACTTCCTTATAAATTGAAGGTATGTCTCATTTGTTGCAAAGTAGGTACAGTAAAGGGCGATAAAGAATTCACATCGATCTTTGGAAAGAAGCAATCGGCTAATTTCGACTTCTTATAGCGATATCTGAATTGCACACACCATGACATTTGTTTTGTCAGTTGTGTTTCAAATGCGAGAGAGCAGAACAATGACGAACTTAATTCTTAATTCAAATTTTGATGGATATACAAATCGTATAGCATACATACATATCCATCACGCCTCTTTCCCTTCGGGGAGGGCAGAAACCACTTCCCTCCGCTTGCTACGATCCAAACCACATCGTAACATACAATTATTGATGTACTAAAAATTTGCATTCGTAAGTAGTCGAAAATACGATAATTGCCGATATGCATTCTTTATCGCCTTTTAATACGAGAATTTACCCAAAAAAAACTTCATAAATTACACAGGTAAAAGCAACTCGCTGGGACGATAAACCGGCGGCAAACACACGAGTGAGAGTATGCAAGTCTCAAGTTCAAGGGACTCCTGAAGGCCAATGTAATGATGCAGTCACTGATGAAGCAGGAGTAGCACGAATTATGTTCTCTGCTGAGGTTAATGGCAGTGCTGTTTATAAGTTTGAGGTTGGTGAAGTTTTTCTTAAAGAATTGATGGAATTGCTGTCTAAAAATCTTATAAATTAAGATAATATAAAACGATAATGACATTTACGCGTTAACGAGTGTAGCGCTGAACCGTTTTGATTTGGAAAACGCAAAATAATTTACAATGAATCGGTGGCAGTTGGCTCGTTCATTGTTGAACCGATAGACGATAGGGGAGTAAGGTTCTCGAGTGGCGACCATGCACCAGACGTGGGAAAATCTCCACAAGGTGAACTGATGACCTGGTGAAAGTCACGGAAAGCCGCTGGATGCGCAAGACCGGTCGTTGTGCAGATCCTTGGAGAAGGCTTTTGTCCAGCAGAGGATGTCCTCGAGCTTATTGGTTGATTGAAACAATTTTTGCTTGACTGTTTTTGACTTTTCTAAAAAGATTCCTTATATCACCTACAGGCAACTCTCCAAAACGACACAACAACATCTGCCCCTCCACTCTTCTTACCAGTCCAACATACAGGTTCTGTCCATGCAGCATTAGGACCACTAAAAGCAGACCCCTACGCCGCTCGGAGCTTTGTGCCTCTGTATTTGAATCTTAGAGAGGTCCGCCATGCGCTAACTGTCCATTTTGTGGTGAGTAGACAATTTTATAACTCAGTAGAAAAGATAAGGAGAAAAAGAAAGAAAAAAGAAGAAAAAAAGAATAAGAAGAAGTATAAGTCTTCACTATTTTCTATAATAGGAAATACGTTAGGTCGAGCAGTAGCCTACTGATGATGATGGTGATGAAAACGATGATGGTGATGGTGATGATTATGATAATGATAATAATGGTGGTGGTGGTGGTGGTGGTGGTGGTGGTGGTGATGATGATGATGATGAATATAATCTTTATTCATTATATAAAAGAGCATGGATCAAAATAACACATTTGTCTCTATATTTACAGGTGATCACACGTGGTGGCATAATCTACAGATGGGGAGTAACAACACAATGTCCAATCGCAAACTCAGCAGATGAGATCCAAACCGCACCACGAAACAGCCCATGTCCCAAATATGAAACCAACAAAATTCAATTCAATACAAACACGAATAGAGACGGAAATGCTTCTGATGCTCTGCTTGATCGTCATTTGCTAAGAGTCATGCTGCCAATTAAAGTGACACATCAAATGTGTCCTGACAGTCATTTGGTGGCGTATTTCTATATGAATGGCGAGCTCGTTAGCGCTAGCAAGCATTTTGATATGGAAGAATGTTTTTCTAATAAGGTAAATATAGTAATAAGGTAGTAAGATAGGTAAAACAAGAATGATTATGAATTAATTAATAATCAAATATCGTTTGACGCTTGTATAATGGACGGAGTATCTTCGGTCATTGTCAGGTTTTAGACAGAGACGGCTATACCGAAAAAGTAATGCAACATATTTTCAAGAACTGGCTCTGCCAAAGGGTATCCTGCGACTAGCTCAAATGGAACTGAATAATTACGTAGAAGAAGGAATTTGCACAGCAGCGGAACAACTAGGCTTTTCAAAAAGGGATCTTAAATTACTTCATAGTTCATCAAGCCTATAGCTGTCTCGGTTATCTTCCAATATTACAAGAAGACGATGTTTAATGTTTAAGCAAGTATAACGACCTTTTCTATTACTATAAGTCTGACAAAAAGGTCTTCTTTACTCTGTTCTACTCTGTCCCCTCATCCAGGTGGAAGCAATCTGGTCATCCCGCCAAACCGCACCAGGTTCAATCATCTCTCTTCAACTTTCAACTCCTGGGCCAGCTCTTTGTGCCCTCACAGCATTAGATTCCGCAGCCAAGTGGGTCCAACCTGGGCCAACTGTAAAAGACGTGGTGCTAAATGGATTGAGACGACTGATTGATGGGCATAGGAACTTGACGGAGTATGATGCTGCTGGGGAGTGTTTCATGAGTAAGTGTTTAGCTAAAAGTTTAGATTTTAGGGATATCCATGATATCCATTCTTTTGGATTTTTTCCCTGGTTGCATATAAAGATGATTAATATAGGACAAGTGAATAGAAGTTGTGTCGTATTAGGTGCTGAAATATACAACAGTGACACTATAGTGTAGACTCCTTGACAATAGTAACGATCTTAAATATGAAGAAAAAATATAGGATTATTAAGAATTCACAAGATCTCTAATCTAAGAATCGCATCTTAAACTTTCAAAAAACTACTTCTGTGCTTCTTATAAGTCATAGAATAGCTACATTAGTCGTAACTCTTGAAAGAATTAACCAATGAGGAAGGAATATAAGGAGTGGCCCCATTTTTTTTTCATATACTTAAGACAGCGTGTCAAAGTTGGCGCAAGTTTTTCATAGTTTTCTTGGTAGATGACCTGTCAAACGATAAGAAATTCCATACAAAAAGGTAGCCATTATAGACCAGGCACGCAGATCCAGACGGTATGGCACCTCCTTATATTATATTCTATACTCAAAGAAGTAACAATAGGTTTTAAATTTATCATACCTTCTTCCTTTTCTTCTGAGTTATGATTGCAACGACTACAATCAATAAGCTTCCATTTCCATTTCCCAGCAACAGACACCCCAGACCTTCCAACATCAGCCACAGAGCTCACATCATCCTGGCTCGCGGCCGCCGGAGTAAGAATCGTCGGTGGAAACATCCCCAGGAGCAGATCCTGTCCAACTATACCCATGCCGTTGGTTGCTGATGAAGTTACCATACCGAGAAGTGATTTTTCTGAGGTATTGTTATAAGAGAGTACCCGTAAACCGACGTGCATGTTTGAGGTGACTGATGAATGTGGATGGAGTGAGGAAAGTGTTTATGGATCGTAGCAAGTGGAGGAAAGTGGTCTCTGTCTACCCCGATGAGAGAGGGGCGTGACGACTATGTATGTGTCGCAGTCATCTGGTTGAATCTGCTTTTTGATTGAACCACTAACGCGTTCATTGAATGACGACATTCAATTGAATGACTAATGGACAACTCGTCAAGAAGTTGAATCGTTCAACGTCTTGCTTGACTAAACGTCTATTAGCATAGTCGTTGAATGGTTACAGCCGACTTTGTAATGTTTTATTAGAGAGGCCTGACCATTTTTGTGTCCTGGTTGTTCACTCTCATTTTGCTTCCAGGCGTGGCTCTGGAGGTTGGTAGCAGTTGGCGCCAATGGTACAGCCTGGACGAGTACTCGAGCTCCTGACTCCATCACCAGATACGAAGGGTCTGCTGTCTGCGTCTCTAGGAACGGGATCGCTGTGTCTCAGCCTGCTGTCTTACAGGTAATATTCTGCAACATTATGAAGCATGTCATATCACATTCAATCATTGAAAATTTGGCTGTAAATTAGGGTATTCAATCCTTTTCCAAAATCACCTTTTTCATAAGTGTCACGATACATTAGTGGAACGTACGGCGCCGCATGTTTCAACATCAACCGAAATTATAATACATATGAATTTTTGGCATCGTGCGTTCTGCAAACAAGTTTCTCACCTTCGTAGGTAGGTACTTATTGCGAATATTTTTGGTAAGCGCAAAACCAAATTCAACTGTAATTTATATTGTTAAATTACAAATTTATATTTTAGCACTATCATTTTAATTTAATGAATTATTTTATTTCTGTCCAGGTGTTCCGCGAATTCTTCATCCACGCTGATAGCCCACGTAGACTGAGACGTGGTGATACCACGATCATACGATACCGGCTGTTTAATTACCTTTATGAACCGCTTAGTGTGAGTCACTTTTTATCGTAGACTTTTTCTATAGAACTACACAGCAAACTAAGTATAAACAAAAACCTACTATCCATAAATCTGAGTTCCTGTTTCACTATCTAGAGATAAAATTTAACTGACAGATAAACCTATGTCTTTTTCATAAAACATGACGTTTTAGACAGAGACAGGTATAAAATATCTGTCAAACTTTTATCTGTAAGTAACCTGTTTGTTAGTCAAGAATAATTTTCACATTCCAGATTCAAATTCAAATTCTAACGGACCCCCATTTAGAAGGACCAACAGACTACGTAGAGTCCGCTTGTATTGCCGCCCGCGCATCCATTGCTCGTCGAGTAGAAGTGTACGCGAGACTGCCTGGTCAGGCACGCGTCAGTGTACGAGCAAAATCTGTTAATGATGGCAGCTGTGCTAATGTTACTACTAGTAAAATTGGGGTTAGGTAAGAGGTTTATAATATTCAAGTTTACTTAGATGAATACCGTCGTCGGCGTACTTGAAAACTTGCAACAATACTACGCCGTATTCAGTGTACCCATGCCATTCGTGTCACAGGTGTCTTATGGGATAGACGTCACGGTAATTTTGTTTTGACACACGCTATACAATATTAAGCGGCCGCATTCATGAACCTTTTTATTTCTTCATAAAGCGGTAATTAGTCATGGTGCGCGGAGACCATTTATAATTCTAAGCAAGTTTAAGTTTGGTACTTCAGCATCTTACAGCCAATTGCATTACACCAATATCTGTCACAGTCTTTGTCAAAAATCTGAATAAGACAGCACGATTAATACATCTAATGGACAATAGGCTTGATGACCAAATAAAATTTTTAGTCCATCACATAAGTAGATTATTTTAAAATATTCAACACGTATTTTTTCTTTTTTCTCTTAAACTAAAAATGACAAAGATACACTGGGTTAACGTTGCACGTGACGTCACGCCTCAGTAAGATTTTAACCGAAGAGTGACGTCAATACCCCCCACTCCGTAACTAAGATGCTCTGTATCTTTGTATTTATTTATGTATTTGATCAGGTAAAAAATGTGTTTCAAATATTTTTAATAGCCTAAACTATAGTTATTTTTTGAATTTTTGTATGTAGTCATCATCCCTATTAACTTAATGAGCCTTTCGTGCAACTAAAGAGTAAAACCTTATCTAAATGCTTGGTTTCAGTGATGAAGTGATTGTTCAAATAACGGTTGACCAGGAAGGAGTTCCGATGCAAGAACACAAATCTATGTTGCTTTGTGGGAGAGGTAACTATTTTCATCACTATCACACCTGCTCATCTACCTTAGAGTGATTGCGCACTACGTCTAATCCGAATCTTTTAAACTGCTTTTCTTTAAATTAAACTGCTCAATTCTAATCCTTTTCAAATGGGTTAGCAAGACTTCCCTCCACTTGTAACATTCTATAAACATAACACACTAAAGACAAAGAATGTTGTAAGAAGATAATGTCAACAAAATACCCAGGGCTTTTTTCCTGTCATGCGTGTTTTAGTCCGCATGCATCTGATGCATCTGGTGCGCATGCGTGCTTGCCGCTACCCATCATTTTATACAAACATGTCATGTTTTTCCTGTCATGCGGCACGGCATGGGTACCTAATGACCTAATAACCTAATGACCTTATGACGCGATGAGCAAAACATGCATGACAGGAAAAGCTGCCTTAGTAATGTAAATGCTGTGTCTTCCTAAACTAGTCCTTCCCCAAAGGTTGTCTGGAAGAGATTACTTTTAGTGATAAGGCCGCCTTTGCGCACAATGTTTTAGTTTTAAGTTTTATTTATTTGTGTGCAATAAAGTATTTCTATCTATCTATCTAATGTAACAAATTATGATAACAAAGCTCTTACCCTTAATTTCTTAGGAAGCGTAGAATCCAGACATTCCGAAGTAGACTGGACTTGGCCAGCAGCTAATGCTGTAACTGGGTCAGAAGCTTTGACTGTTTGGGCGGTTGGAGATATCACTGGGCCTTTACTTGCTGTAAGTTTTTTTGTCACTTACGGAAAATTTAATGAGGCTTTTTTTCTTTTTAAATTCTATAGCTGAGGGATGTCAAAGGCATTTAAAAGTACCTAGGTCCTAATTCTGTTGTGCTGTTGTACACGACGAATTTTAAATACTTAGTATAGATTGCTGAGACCAACGTAGCGGTTTAAATCTTTTCAATGATTTACCATATTTTCTCCTTCTAACGCCTGTTTTACCTTTTGTGTTGTTAACAATCACAAAAAGAAACAAAAACGACTCTCAGAAGACTGGAAAAATAGAAACTTTGCTTGTCTTCTGATATTCTGCTAAGCGCTAAGCGAAACCTGCCGAACCAACTTATTCAATACAGCATCCTTATCTCTTGCAGGACGCTGATGACCTGGTACTCCTACCACGAGGTTGTGGTGAACAGAATATGGCGCGTATGGCCACCAATCTTCTGGCTTTGAAGCAGCTGGATCCTCAGTCTACAGCCGCTGCGACTGCGAGAGAACATGTCGCTAGAGGTAAAGTCGATAGTTAGGGTGTCTTTTGTCTTTCCACCAGAGATGTGCTATATTACGTTGCTATGAATGTGTTTAATACCAATCATATTCATTGAATATCAGGGCACCGTGGATATATTCGACACGAGCATCGTACATTTCTGGTAGAAAATCATCATTAGGATTGATTTTAGGTCATTAAATGCCTTCTTTCATATTTTCATGTGCGAACAGGTGATGAAGCTTTCACACAAAAGTAAAACATATCTACAGGGTGTAACAGAAAGGGGGTCTAAAGCCGAAACACAGCGATAGTCCTCATAAAACTGAACAACTTTCCCCAAGGGACATGGGTCGTAACTCGAATAAACAAATTCGCCTACCCATACAAAATGTCTGCTCAGCTGATCGAATAAATATGGGCGATACAACATTTTTTTTTTAGTTACGACACATGTTCCCTAGGGAAAGTTGTTCAGTTTCATGATTACTATCGCTGTGTTTCGGCTTTATACGCCCTTTCTTTTACACCCTTTTTAGCACTTAAAATGACCAGAAATCGGTAGCAAATGAGATAGAGAGAATAATTGCTATGATTAAATTGGTAGGCACTTTACAGTTAGCGTTCATCTTCGAAATTTTTCTCCAGGTTTCACCCGTCAACTGCAATACATCCATCCAGCTGGTGGGTTCAGTGCATTTGGTGCATCCGACGCATCACCGTCCACTTGGCTTACAGCATTTGCTGTTAGATACCTGAGAAGGGCACATGAGGTTTGTATCTTTTTGATAAGTACCTACCTAGTTATTAGTTGAGGCGGCTGATAAATGTGGATGAAATGAAGCGAAAGAAGTGTGTTTGGATCATAGTAAGTGGAGGGAAGTGGTCGGTTACCCTGATAGGAAAGAGGCAAGACAGATATTTCCTAATGTACTTATGGGATTGGGCTGGCCACGTCTGCCGCATGCCAGAAGACTTATGGGCTAAAACAGCTACCCAATAGCTACCAACTGCCAAACGGCGTCACGGCAGACCACGGAAAAGGTGGCGGGACTAGCTGGACACCCTCTTAAGTACCTGGGCGGAGGTAGCTCGAGACAGAAAGTTATGGCGGATGAGGAGAGAGACCTTTGCCCAGCAGTAGGACACAAATGGCTAAATTAGATTAGACTTATGTAGATATGCATCAGTTGATGTAGGATTTAATTTAAATCAGTCTTAAGTTTTTTTTTTGGATGGGCTACAGACGAAAGACTATCATATCCCTTTAGATAGTCACAGACTCTTTAAACTATTCTAGAACTGTAAGTAATCTGGTACATTTCTTAAATTCAGACAAATACCTACCTAAAGACCATAAAGCATTAAACAGGGAACAATTTACCTATTTGTGACCAATCAGTGACGCTCAAGAGTTTAAATATCCTCAGGCCCTAACCCCAGGTCTACCGGCCCCACCAGCATTGGACCGCGCTGAGCAATGGCTACTAAGTCAACAGATGGAAAGTGGCTGCTTCAGAAATGAGGGGCAGGTGTTTCATAGGGAATTGAGGGTACGTTTGTGATGTAACATACTCCCACGAGGGTCTGCCTAATTTGTATGGTATAACCTACAGTAAAGACACAGATTACTAAATAGTTACGTAAAGCAATGAGGAAATAATAGGAGTGGCCACATTTTTTTCATATACAAATGAGTTTATGACAGCGTGCCAAGGTTGGCGCAAGTTTTTCTTAATTTTCTTGGTAGATGACCTTTCAAACGATAAGAAATTCCATACAAAAAGGTAGCCATTTTGCGCCAGACCAGGCACGCAGATCCAGACGGTATGGCACCTCCTTAAATATTCTATACTCAAAGACGTAAAGGGCCGACTGACAAAACAAACGTCATGGTGTGTGCGACACAGATAACGCCATACGAAGTCGAAATTAGCCGATTGCCTCTTTTTAAAGATCGATGTGCATTCTTTATCGCCCTGTACTTTAATGTGGTACTTTCATCAACTTATAAACAAAGCGGGGGCTTTTCCAGCCCTGATATTGCTTTCTGTGGATTAAACAATTTATAATAAATGATCTATTCATTGTCATCATGCTCTCCGATCTTTATTACACTTTCTTTAAAGATAATTACATAAATAATGATTCCAGGGAGGTCTTAACGAAGAAGGCGAAATCGCAAGCGTGGCTCTAACAGCATACGTCATAACATCCTTAGTCGAAAGCGCAATTCTACCAACTCGCGTCCTACGCAATGCCTTCTCTTGCCTTCGAGCACTACCTCCTTTAAAATCTAAGTCACCAGTCAGAGTATACGCTCACAGTCTTTTAGCATACGCTTTTATGAGGTTGAAAAGATACGAAGATGAAGTGAGAGGGGTAAATGAGGCAGGTCTGTGGGAGAAATGGGATGGAAAACCTGGGGGGTTGGAAGAAGATGAAGAGATAAGAGAGTTGGTGGAGTTGTTGAAAATGGCGAGAAGGAGTGGGGATTTTGTTTGGTGGGAGACTGGTAAGTAAAAATATTTGGAATTTTACTTGTACTTTACTCAAGTGAAGAAGAAAGTTAACGTCATTTCGTATCAAGAAGTCAAAGCACTGGCCTCTGCCAGAGCATCCGCCACTTAGGCCTCTGATAGGCAACCGACTAGAGTCTAACTCTTAAATAAAATGAAGGGGATGACACGTATGTTGGTCTTTCAAGTATGTATTTATAAGGATTAGTAAACAATAAACCGTGGTGGCACTGAGTTCGTCGCATTGGAGAGGCCTATGCTCAGCAGTAGGCAGCTACAGACTGATATGATGATGATGACCATACGTAAAGCTATTCTTAGACGGACATTACTGAACCGCATAAGTAAGCATTATATAAGTCCGAATGAAGTTTTCCAATTTCGCAGCAATGTAGAAGGGGCATTGCGCCTCAAAACTCTATTAGATCAAAACCACCTTAAAATAAGCATCAAAAGCATCATAAGCATCTAAAAACTCTCCAAAATAGTTTTCATGCGAAGAGGGAGAAAAATATTCAGCTAGCTCTAAACGCCTTCACAAAAAAGAGTTTCTTAGTTTCACCTTTTTTATACCAGTTACTTTTTCCTTTAAACCTAATTCCAGGAAGTCTTTCCACGTCGATAGAAGCGACTGGATACGCGTTACTAGCGCTATCTGGATGTCCACAAGAGCTGAGGGACACGAACTGCGCACGCGACGCTCAGGCTGCGATCCGATGGTTGTCTACTCATAGGAATCCTAGTGGAGGGTTCGTTTCTACACAGGTGAGGGTTAATGTATTAGAATTTTGGTTTTTCCACCAGAAATACCATTTCCCTTGCTTGCTGTTTTCTATCTTACGATACCTACCAACTAAAAGCTGTACTAGAATAATCATAGGTTGGCAAGTGCTACTTGTTGAGAATTATAGAAAATAAAAGGCGAAATAACAAAATACTTGATACGATATAGGAATTTCTTAAACATCTTTAAAGGAATGGGGAATTTAGGAAGAGGTAGACCGACACGTGCTGACTTTGCTCAAGTGAAGGAAAAAGTTAGCGTCATGTCGTATCAAGCAGTGAAATTATTGACAGAGCAAAGGCTTAGATAGCAAGCTATTTGGTAAAATAATAAGACTGTTTTACTAAACTGGTTAGATATGTGACACGTAAATGAAATACAAGGAAACTTACCAATAATGTCAACATTAACTAAATCTACCGTAAATAATCATTTTATCTTTATCTCTATTTCAGGATACCCTAATAGCTTTAGAAGCATTAACAGCCTGGTCTGCCACCCAGCCATCAATACCAGTATCACTGAACGTGACAGCAAGGAGCAATGATATAGTGAAGACTGTCCGACTGCAACCAGGAAACAAAGTGCCTGAGTATTTGAAGATGGGCGAAGGGGATTTTGTTAGGGTTAATGTTGAAGGTAAGCCCTCATCATCATACTATTTACGAGTCAGACTCTTGTTGGTGGAGCATTCAGGCCTATCTTCTGCCAGTGCTTTGACATTTTGATAATAAATGACGTTAACTTTCTCCTTCATTTGGGTAAAGTAAGTATGTCGTGGTCTCCCTCTCTTCCCCTCAACCTTTTCTTCTCTGGTGTTCCTCTAGAAACCGTCATGTCGCATCAAGTGCCCTATCATCTTTCCTCTTCTATTTCTATCGTTCTAAAGAGGCAGCGCTTCTCAGCGACTATGATAAATCCGAATACCTACTCCTAAATTCAAAAAGCTACCTGGAGCATTAGAAGTGTCCTGTGAAATAGGTTGAAAATATCTTTAAGCAGAGATCACTTCCTTCCAATTGCTACGATCCAAACAAAACATCTTTCACCTCATCCACATTCATCAATCGCCTCATACATACACATCGGTTTAGGGTACTCTTGCCTTTCTTTAACAAGTCCCCGATTTTCGTTATACTTCTGCATCATCAATTCAGCCTACATATTTTCCAACACGACCGTTTTATTGCCACCTGCATTCTACGAGTCTCCAAAAAAATCCAGCAAAAAATATCTTATCGGGGACTTCGATTTGTTTTTTTTGCAGTGTCATGTTCACACCTTTTTCCTTCATTGTCCAGGTACTGGCTGCGCTCTAATCCAAGCAACCCGATCATACAACTCTCTAACTACAGAGTCAAGTCACAGTAATACACTGTCAGTGGAAGTGACTGTACACACTGATGGGGCCTTTAATTGTGACGTCAATGGGATGAATTGCTTCTGTGCTGCTGTTGTTGAGGTATGTTGAAGGAATGATCTGATAGTCTTTTGTTTCTGCATTTGCGAAGGTTAGTCGACAGTCACGCGTTTTACACGCGATTGAGGAAACGCGCGTAGGCATCTGGACGCGACATATTTTATTTTATTTTATTTATTTCTTAGACGTACACAACAGTTTACAATTACAATTATAATGTATTTACATACTGGGTGCATCAACAGGTACAGTTCCTAATTGCAAACCACTAAGGTGAACGTACAACATGATTAAGCAAATAGGCTAATGATAGTTTCTATATCTATATTATTACACAATTAAAAAGTTTAATTCAGAACAATAACATGCATATTACCACAGATTAGAAAACACTATATTACCTATATAAGAACAAAATACTGACATGATGGATAAAGTGATCAGTTTATGTTAAGAGATGTTGAGAACTTTCCTTACAGATCTTTTAAATGATGTCCTTTTAGGATTAAATATGTCAATATCCTTTTTAGATTTACAGAGGTCATTATATAAGCGACACATTCTAGTAATAGGATTATAATAAGATGTATTATTTTTATAGACTTTAAGCTGAAACAGTACAGGGTGTCGAGGGTTAGGTTTTATGTTGATGTCAAGTTCGGCAAGCAAGACAGGAGTGCTAAGATATGAGTGCAGTATGTTATGGAGGTGAATAAGGTCAAACTGTTCACGGCGAGTACTTAGTTTACATAACCTAAACCTTGCTAGCCTGTCTTCATAAGATGGCATTTGTCGCTTTCTATACCCCAATCTGTAGAATGCAATTCTCAGCGCCTTGCGCTGCAGGCTTTCAATATTATCTGAGTGTAGTTTGTAAAAGGGTGACCATATTACAGCACCATACTCAGCTACACTCCGTACCAGAGTCTTAAACAAATGTATGAAGGAAGACGGGTTTTTAAAATCTTTGGTTGTTCGGGTTACAAATCCAAGCAGACGATTACTCCTGTTAACAATATTATCATAATGAAGTTTGAATGATAACTTAGAATCAAAAAGGATCCCTAAGTCTCTGGCCATGGCTTTACGTTCTAATACATGTTCGTTGATTTTGTAATTGTAATCTACCTTTATACGTTTGTTAGTAAAAGATACGACGAAGCACTTTTTAATGTTAAGATACATCCCATTAGCCAGACACCACTCAGATAAGGTATTCACATCTTGTTGTAGCATATTACATTCGGTAGAATTAGAGATTGAGGTAAATATTTTGAGATCGTCTGCATATAGCAAACAGGGGCACTTTATCTTTGAGATAAGATCGTTAATAAATAAAATGAAAAATAATGGCCCTAGGTGGGACCCCTGCGGGACTCCTGATGAAATGCTTACAGGAGATGACAAAAAGCCCTTCATAGACACAAGTTGACTGCGGTTACTTAAATACGAGCGAACCCAACGGAGTAAGTTTCCATGGATACCATAAGCTTCCAGTTTATGACACAGCAACCTGTGACTCACTTTATCAAATGCTTTCTGGAAGTCAGTGTAGACCGAATCTACTTGTCCACCCTTAGCAAAAATTGAACATATATAATGCTTGTATTCTAAGAGATTGCTGATGGTAGACTTGCCCTTAATAAAGCCATGTTGTTTTTCAGAGATAACAGAATCTACATGGTTTAATAAATGATCATAAATCAACGTTTCAAAAACCTTCGCCATACCGGACAAGATGCTAATAGGTCGGTAATTATTGCACTGCGATGGATCGCCAGACTTAAGTATTGGAACTACATGAGCGATCTTCCAGTCCACCGGGAAAACTCCAGAGTCAAGAGACCATTGATAAATAATAAGTAGAGGAATACTTAATTCCGAGGCGCATTCTCGTAAGAATCTAGGAGGTACCCCATCCGGCCCGGCACCCTTATTTGGATCCAACTTATTTAATTTACTTATTATATCAGATCTAGCTAAAGTTATTTTGGAAATAGTTCCGCGGTTTTCATAATTCAGATAGGGCAAAGGTTCACTGTCAGGCGGTTCAAAAACTGAGCTAAAGTAATTAGACATAAGCTCGCAGGCGCCTTGAGCATCGGAAGCAACCTCAGTATTTAATCGCATAGTACTTGGGATACCATTTGGTCTTTTCCTATTATTCACAAAATTCCAGAAAACCTTATCACTTACGTGTAGAAGGTTTTCGGTAGATTGAACGAAAGCCCGATAACATTCATCTATTAAGGTCTTAGACCTACTACGTAGTAAAGAGAAGGTGTCATAGTCCCTGGGGTTACCATACATTTTATAACGCTTATGATATTTTGTTTTGTCTTTAATACACCTTATGAGACCCTTTGAGTACCAAATTGGATATTCATTGGGGATGTAAGTAGTGAGTGGAACATATTTTATCAATATTTCTTGTAATTGAGTATAAAAAGAATCTAAAGCATCATCAACGTTATTATTATTTAGCAATACTGATTGCCAATCAATTTTACTGATTTCAGAGCGAATTATGTCGTAGTTTGCCTTTATAAAATTAAAGCGAGTTTTATCTTTAGGTTTATAGCTTCTCAATGTTATGGACGATTCAATTACTACTTCTAGTGGGGGATGATGACTGTCTTCCTTGGCCAAAGCATCTGCACTATATACCTTGACATTTGAGCCAGAGGAGGATAGGACAAGGTCGAGCAGACGATTATTAGAGTTCCGCACTGAATTACGCTGACTCAAATTGCAGTACGAGAAGGTCTCGCAAAAAAGCCTAGTTTTTGAGTCATACGGATCACTTGGTGAAAGAGCATCATTCGTTGACTGTTGGCACCAGGCTAAGTTAGGAAGGTTAAAATCACCAATAATTACCACAACATCTTGACTTTCAATGTCATTGATGCGAAGTGAAAGATTTTCGTGAAAAGAATTAAACTTGACTAATGGTAAGTCTGGAGGCAGATAACAAAGGCACAGGTGCACACGAGGTTGACCTTGACAAGTTGGAAGTATAGTGAGCCAAATATCCTCGGCATCACTCTCCCAGTCGACGTGACGTATAGCTTCTAAATTATTCCTAACAGCTATTAAAACTCCTCCGCCTTCCCTCTTACTTGACGAGCTTGCATCTCTATCCCTACGAAAAACCAAGAATTTATCATCAAATAGTTCACGATCAAAAACGCCACTATTGAGATTTGTTTCAGTTAAACAAAGCACATCGTAAGACGTATTTAGTACATTTAGAAAAAAATCAGTTGTTTTAGTGCGTATTCTATTTACATTCTGATAGAATATAAACATAACGTAATATGAAAAGAACCGAATATATAATTAAATAGTGTTATAAAATAATTTAGCTTAAATGTGTTGATCTTAGTTTAAGCAGGTCATCTTTGTTTTTAATTAGAATAGCGGTATCATTATCACTTTTCCTTAGATATACTCGACCATACTTCACCCAGACGTAGGTATAAGCATTCTCTTTGGCAAAGTTTCGTGCAGCGTAGTGTAGATCCTTGCATCGGGCAGAAAGATGTTCAGACACGTAGATTCGCTGAGAGGTTCCGGGAATGCCGATCGAAGATGAACTTAATTCAGATTTCGGGTTGTTTTTGTTATAGCGTCTGAAGGCTGACATAAACTGGTCGCGTTGGCGTTCTTTTGGCAGTGTCAAAAGGATGTTTCGAGGTCTGCCAGAGTCACGGTTAATCTTAGCTACTCTGCGAACCGAGCATATATCATTGTCGGTTAATTGAATATTCAATACTTCACAAAGTTTATTTACTATGCTCACCAAATTTTCAGATTTCTTTTCAGGTACGGCATGAATTTCAATATTTCGGCTTCTTGAGGATTTTTCTAAGGCTTCAATTTTACGGTTTAATTCATGCACGTTAGATTCCAATGCAGTTTTTTCTGATTCTAGTATTTTAATTCGGTCATATGTAACTCAAGTATCTCGAGTACGCGCGAGTGCTTACGCGCGTAAAATGCGTCATGTGGACAGGGTAGCAATTCTGTTAAATTAAGTTAAGCGACCTAACTATAGCCAACAGATTAACATTCTACAGCAATAGGTCACAAATTTGGTATTCTCTTATGTGCCACGAAATAGTCGATTAGTAGTCGATTAGTAGTCTCTAGAGGGCTTTGTCATTCATTTGTCTTTGCGAATGATTTAGTTGTCGATGTTGCCAATATTTAATAAAATTATTGTTCGAAGAAATTGATCAACCGATTGATAGATTTTTTTCGACCTAGAATAAGCTTAGACATACTTTAAAATACAGAATATTTATTTCTATAAGATTTAAGTACATGCATTTTTTGCATAAATTGCACGTTAATTTTCGAAAAAACACCGAAATAGTGTTTGGGTGACCGAACGACTGAACGACTGAACGACGGACGACCGAACGAAATGCCATTAGAGAACAACTGTCAAATAGCGAAGAGAATACCGTTTGGAACTGCCACTCATGTGACATTGCGGAGTAGAATACCAAATAAAGCGTAAAGTAATAAAATGTACGGCCGATCGCTGTCCACTGTCAACTTATCTGTTAAGAGAATACCAAAATGTGTCATTTCATACAATTCACATTCTAGAGAGACACCATTTTTCATTTGGTAATTAGAAGAATACGGGCCCAGGCTTTTAGGGACCATTATGATGCATTGAAATGATACCTAACATTTTGTATTATCATCGAAGTTAATTCCATGTTTTAGCAATTTTAGTGTACCCAAACATGTTATCAGCATTGAATAATTCTTTTCTTTTACGTCAGTTACACTCGCTAATATAATTAGGTATCATGATTCCGTTGATGTCCACAATTTATTGGTCATCTGCAATTTTGTACCGCTAGAAACAAAATAACGTATTTTTTTTTGTAGCAATAATTGGTCGTTCTGAAAATTCATTCCAATTTATTATAGCGACCTGAATTTTTATTTAACTTGCTACCCTTAAATTTCTGTGTTTCTAGAGTTGTGTAATCTGGAGCGGAGACTTCCCAGAGATGGCGCTACTTGAAGTATCGTTACCAGGGGGATTCGGAGCTGATGCTTCTTTACTTTACTCACAGCTGCAGGTTTCTAATACTTGTAAGTGGCTTTTTTAATCCACTTCCGACTAATATTATAACTGTCAATGTTTGTGCCGATGGATGGATGGATGTTTGTTACTTCATCACGAAAAAACCACTGATTGGATTTTAATGTTTGCAATAACTTAGCTTTGACATCAGAATAACACATAGGCTGTATTCTTTTGAGATATCATGATTTTTCTTCAAGATATGACGACAAATGCGTACGAAGTCGGGGGCAGCCTCTAGTTTATTTATAATACGGAATAACTAGGTACTAGGAGGACAGCCTGAAATTCTTCTATTGCTACAGGATTTAAGTTAGAGACAGATTAATATAAGTAGGTATCGTACCTACCTAAGGTTTACTAAGTGGGATTGTTTTTACCAATTTTATGTTTACATAAGAGTATTTAATTATGCACTACATTCTACATTGCAATCTTCTTTGTTGATCCTGTATTGAAGTGAGTCTGGAAGACAACTGTCACTTTTAGTGATAAGGCCGCCTTTGCGCATTCTGTAGGTACTTAGCTTGTAAGTAGTTTCTTTTTCATGTTGTTTTTCTTTGCATTTGGTGTGTGCAATTTCTATCTATGTATCCTACAGTGCTCCGCCGTATAGAGCTCACACCAAGCAGCTCAAAAGCGACAATGTACCTCGGAACCAGCGATGCTAGCGCCACTCTAGGCCGTGGTGGACATCAGTGCTACAAAATACATGCTGTTGGACCCCAAACCAAGACTAAACCTGCTTACGCGAAGGTTCTAGATTACTATCAGCCTTCTGTTAATGATACTCAGGTTAGTGAAGTTTGGATAGAGAGTAAGAAGTTCGAGTGGGAGTAACATTTAGAAGGTACTCGTTTCACCACGTTCAGATAAAATTTAACTGACAGATAAACCTATGGCTATAAGTACTACACAAATTGCCGTGCCCTAATCAGGGTCCACATTTGGTACTTTAAGTTATTTAAAAGATCTGTAAAAACCTGTGGAATGCAATAAATGATTGAGTATTGAGTATAGGTATGTACTTCATAAAACATGACTTTAAGACAGTGACAGGTATGAAATATCTGTTAGATAAATTTTATCTATAGATAGTGAAACAAGTCCTTACTGTGTCTTTATTTTGCGCTATGTACCTATTGATAAATAGGTAAATAATGGGTAAGTACATAGCGCAAAGATCAGATTGTCGATGGGGCAAAAAAGTTCTGGAGTGAAGATCACGCACATCACTCTTGCGAATCTAGCATTAACTTTAAAAAAAATGACCCGTCTTATGTGATGTCAAACTCGTCCTACAAGATTAAATAAACATTTCATTTCGCACAACCAAGTGCAGCGTGGGACGGCCACCTGCCAGATGGACTGACGACCTAGTGAATACCGCGGGGTCTCATTGGATGAAGGTGGCATAAACAGGTCGCGTTGGAGAGTCATTAAAGAGGCCTATGCTCAGCAGTGGACAGCTATAGGCTGAAATGATTTTTTATGGTGCACACTGCATGTTTAGGAAGGTACTAACGTTTTTAAACATTTTATAACAAAAATTGAGTATTGGTAGGTACTAAATGTCATCATCATATATTTAAGAGCCAGGCTCTTGTCGGTGGAGTAATTTTTATTTATTTTTTATTTTTCTTTATTAGGGAAAACAAACAGTAATCGCCATCTTTGTCTGTCTTCTGCCAACAATTTGACTTCCTGATACGACACGACGTTAATTTTTTCCTTTTTTTACTTTACTTTACTAAATGTAAGTAGATACTTAATACAGTGGAGCGCCATTAGGACAAACTTTATAGTTTTTGAATATTTCAGATGTACACCATCCCAGAAGAATGTCTACCGAAAATAATACACGATCCAAATCCATATTTGAATTCGGAGAATCTGTTTCACAAAGCAAAGTCCTTGATGGACAGCAATGAGATTTTAATCACGAATGAATTCTCTTTTGAAGACATACCTGAAGGAATACCTCTAGAAGATCCTTTGTATGATAATTTAACAAGAGACACTAAGAATAAGCACATAAAAGATAATATTGCAGAATTAGTTGACAATAGACACAAAGGGCACTTTGTAATCGATGCAAATGCTATCAAAGACATAGATGATAAAGAAAAACATAAAAACGATAAAGTTATTGACGCAAAAATGCAAAATAACGATCGAGAAACAAAACCACTGAAAATAACAGGAAAACTTGCGAATTACGATGAAAAGGAAATTATGTCGGAAAGAGAAGGTAAATCAGTTAAACAAGACACAGTCACTGAAGTAAACGAGACTGAAAACGTAACACAATCTGATATTGAACTAAACCAAGCTAACACTGATGAAAAACCAATAACGAAAAACGTGAAAGAAAATTTAAAAGATAAAGAATTAGATAATCCAAATTTAGCAGGATTCCATGTGATAGATACTGAAAAAGACCTGGAAGTGCCTCAGGGAATCGAGGGTCCAGTTCCTGTAATAATGATGCCACCTCCTTCTCTTATGAAGCCTAGAAGATTTGCTACTCCAAAAGGTACTTATTTGCACTTAATAGTTACTTAAAGTTTTAAATAGGTCACTTAGATTTCATCCACATTATTTTTATTGTTTTATTGTGCTGAGTCCATAGCCACTACATAGCTTAAATATATCTTCACTGATTCATTTATATTTTCATGTTTACCTCACTTACCTATAATCTATTGGACTGTAAATAAATGACTTTTTTTATGCACATCATCAGTTAAAGTGCCTTCACTTTTGACTTAACCTTTCTTTAACAAGTCCCCGATCGAGATACGTTCGTCTTGGCCTTCCCCTCCCAACATTTCTATCCACTCTTGCCTTGTATATCTCTTTCGTTAATCCTTTCGCTTATTCTTTCTACATGTTTAAACCATCTAAAGCTTTGATGTGATCATGTCGCACAACGCCGCGATAGGCGGTTTGCCATGCCACTCAATCATCAAAAACGTCGAGAGTGGACTCTCGTTCCGTCGCAGTCTGCGTCACAGACCACCTCTCACAGACAAATCGCTGCGTGGTAGGTCGTGATGCTGCGTTGGGTCGCATATCGTAGCGTTGTGCGACATGGTTACCAGACCAAAGCTTAATCCCTTTCTCAATGGGGATGATGACTACATTCGAAAATTCAAAAAATAATTAGGCCGTCTTTTAGGCTATTAGAAAATATTTGAAACACGTTTTTTACCTAATCAAATACATAAATAAATACAAAGATACAGAGCATCAAAGTTACGGAGTGAGGGGTATTGACGTCACTCCTCGGTAAAAATCGTACTAAGGCGTGACGCCATGAGTAACTTTAACCCAGTGTATCTGTGTCATTTTTAGTTTAAGAGAAAAAAGAAAAAATAAGTGTCGAATTTTTTAAAATAATCTATGTGATGGACTAAAACAAATTTTTTAGTCATCATGCCTATTCTTGTCACTACATCCTCTTTCACCCCACATCATTCACATCACACTATAATCGTAATTATAGTCTTATACTTATAGGTACATACTAATATACTTATCCACAGGCCCACAATACGAAGCGCCGAGAGGAAGACTTCAATGGTTTGACAACATGATAATGTTTCAACCGTATCAACCGAACACAAATCAACAAATAATGAACAATGATTATAGAAATAAGTTTAGATATAATAGAGATACTTCCGCTGGATAGAATTTAGTGTTGTTTTAACCGATTCATGACTAATGACACGCGTGGTGAGTCCAGTAACTAAAATCTCGAGATGTATTACATGCCTCGCGTATTGAGATCAAAATGTAAAATAAATTGAGTGTAATTTTAACCTATTCGTGATTAATGGCACGCGTGGCGAGTCCAACAACTAAAATCTCGAGATGCAAGACACGCCTCGCGAGTCAAGATCAAAATGTTAAATAATCTTTCTTTTTTCCATTCCTAAATATGGCACGCGTGGTGAGTTCAGCAACTTAAATCGGCCTGCCTCGCGTGTCAAGACCAAAATGTTATATAATCTAGCTTTATTTTGTTTTCCATTTCTGAATATGACACGCGTTGTGAATTAAACAACTAAAATCTAGAGATGCGTGACATGCCTCGCGTGTCAAGACCAAAATGTTAAATATAATCTAGCTTTATTTTGTTTTCAATTCCTGAATCTGGTTAAGATTGCCCTATTTTTAGAACTCCTAAGTATTTAAGTTACATCTGACTGAAATAATTTAAAGATTAGTTTAGTTAGACTAGGTTAAGTTTAGTTAGGATATTTTTAATTTTATCTTCTTCTATGTCTTACTTGCCGTCTAGCTGTCAGTGTTCCACTGTTGTGTAATGGCCTCTCTCTTTTTTCAAGATTCTATATCCTGAACCGCCTCTAGCCAGATATAAAATGAATAGATACCTACCTTGGTATCAGATCTATGAAAAAAAGAAACATTTAATTTGTTAAAACATGAGAACCATTACGAGAATCGAACAATTTTCGCAAATGTCAGGAATGTTTTGTATCTAATCATTTTATTCTGAAAATAAACTTGTTGATAAAATGCATTGATAGCTGTAGGAATTCCGATAAGTCGATGTTTTGCAAACAAACAAAATAATTTAATAAGAAAGTAGGAGATCTATATAATATAAACACAGTAGGTAGGTAGGTATACCTAATAGGTAGCTGTACCTACCTACCTTCTTACCTAATTTAATGTTAAAGGACAAAAATAAACATTTTAAATCAAGCATATCCCTGTTACTGTTTAATTATTTTATTTAATAAGCACGCTTTTCCTTCCTTTAGGTTCCTTGGTGATTTCATAACTACGAAGTTATAATTAGGTAGGTATAACGTTTGTCACTAGCTATTTCCAAGAAAGAAAATACAATATTTTCTAGCGACGTTGAAAAGAGATAGTCTAAAATGAATTTGATTTAGATAAATTGCTTCTTTAAATCATTCTAGGTACATATTTATTTTAAAATATTCGCAGCTGAATAGTAAATAGGCCTTGGTATGTATTTCACGTCAGCAGCTATAATTAAAAGCTACTATATTTAAATGCTCTCATTTTTGCTACTATAAGATTGCATTTATTTTAAAGAAATGCGTGAATTCATCATATTAGTTTTGAAGAAGACTTTTCCACATAACAGTTCGAAGATTAAGACCTATATCTTCCTTAATTAAGGTACCATAAGATACCTAGGTAAATTCGAAGGTAAAACTCGCATTGGGCCAGCTTAGTTACGGCCCTAATCACTCTCGTATGAGAGAAGACTCATGGCCCTGTAGTGGGGACGTTAAAAGGGCTTGTCAGAACCATTGTCCAGCAGAACGATGGCGCTTTATCGCTTCCTAAGCCAAGCTTTGTAACCTAATCTATAAATAATTGAATGAATGCTCCCATGAGGCTGGCATAGCCACTTACAGTGGTTGAAGCCTCGTCAAAAATTTGATAAAAAAAAGGGCTTATAAAGAAGGTAATAGTAACATACCTACCTAAATCTACTTACCTAGTCGCATTTTCTAAGGTCGAACAACGGATCACAAGCAACCTGTTATCGTAAACAACCGGCTTCTGAGTTGAATGAACTTTTGAAGCGTACTTCTTTTTAATCTTGCTAAAATAAGAGAAGGATGATTTTGCGCAATGCGTACACTTGTCTTGTAAACTTTAAAGTACTTATCTAGGTACCTACTTAGGTTCCCTTTAGTTCTAATTTATTTAGATAAATTATACCTACTAAAACTTGGTGACTTAATGTAATCTACTTACTTAAGGCCAACTCAAGGGGTCGGGTGATTACTAGTCAGTTCCGTTACTGGTCAGTTTCCATTATTAGTACCTGCCCTAAAACGACGTGTATGTATGAAGCGATTGATGAATGTGAATGAATCAAAGGAAGTGGTCTCTGCCTGCCTACCCCGATGGGAAAAAGGCGTGACAGATATGTAGGTATGTAGGTACCTATGCAGAAAGATGACGTCAATTGTTTGTTGTTAGGATTATGTAAGTATGTCTAGCTAGATTCTACTTATCTAGAGTACCTATCGCTACGACCTAGGTAATTCAATACTCAGCAGGACAATAGAAGCTAGTTGAATGGTAAAACAAATATAAAACAAAACCGCTGACCCTTTCGGAGAAGCCCGGTTGTAAAATCATGCGTCAGGCTGAGTGAGTCACTGTTTATCGTAACTTATCGATGGCACTGGGTACCTACTGGTTGCAGTTATAACGACTTATCTCATTTCCTTCTATGGTTGTTCCAGTTTGTTTTAAAATGTTGACTTGTTCATTGATGTTTGAGAGTTATGCAATAGGGATGATGAATACATTCAAAAATTCAAAACATAATTAGTCCGTCTTTTAGGTTATAAAAAAATATTTGAAACACATTTTTTACCTGATCAAATACATAAATAAATACAAAGATACAGAGCATCAAAGTTACGGAGTGAGGGGTATTAACGTCACTCCTCGGTTAAAATCGTACTGAGGCGTGACGTCACGAGCAACTTTAACCCAGTGTATCTTTGTCATTTTTAGTTTAAGAGAAAAAAGACAAAATACGTGTCGAATATTTTAAAATAATCTATGTGATGGACTAAAAAAATTTTTTTTGTCATCATGCCCATTTTAAAAAGTAATTGTTGGAAAATAAAGTACTTCATTCACATACTTAAATAGTTATTTACGACTTTAGTTGAGATGGCATAAATTGTTAATCCAAAATGAAAAGAAACCATTAATTAGCAACATTTTAATATATATTTTTATTCAAATGAATCATACATTACAGAATACTTGAATTTTAATGTACGTTCTTTATTAAAATAATTATAATAATTACAAAATAATCCTTATTGGCATTATTATTATTACATAATATTATTTAAAAAAAAAATGTTTAAACACTTCCATTCGCACTCAAAGCCATCTTTTTATGGACAATAATTAGTTTATTCATTTTCTCTGTATTTAGTTACTGTTTTGTTTGAGCAACACTCCACTTTTGGTACTTTAAGTTGAAAAATATTGAATATATTGTGCTCTATGCTCATAACACTGCATTAAAGCTACGTGGACAATTTTTAAAATTAACTACAATTAAATGCACCATTGGAAAACTTTCAGTGTCCCATTCCTGTTCTGTCACATAGCACTCGGCCGTGCAAGCAATATATTATGAGTAATACTGTAGCTTACAAGTCAAACTAAAGGTCGTGCAATGTAAATACTATAATAACATATCGTCGTTGCCAATTTGAAACCTCATAAGGGCAAAGAGGTGTGTTTTGAGATAATCGAAAAATAATGTCCTAGGTCAAAAAATATATAAAGGGATACCTATAAAACTAAATTTAATATCAGTAAAGCACAAATATGGGGCTATAGAAGATACGTAGAAATATTTAAAAAAAAGGTATTTTTCCATTTTTTTTTGCAAATCTTGTCGCATAAGATTTTTTTTATATTTCCTGTAGTTCTGGAGCTAAATAAGATATGGACATGTGAGTTCTATCAGACAATAGTTTTCATTTTACTACAATTTAATCAAATAAAAGCAGATTAAAAAAAATGCACATGAGAGGTTTCAAATTGGCAACAACATTATAGTAAATACTGCCCATATATGTATGTATGGCAGGTTTAAATAATTTTTACGTAATAGATTTAAGCTTAATCGACAAAAAAATAATTTAGCATTTATCCAAGATGTTTTATGCATTGCTTGCACAATCAATCTGTAATTAGCCAATCAATTGATCAAAATTCGTCATTTCAGTCCCATTACGGAGCACTAGACTTAGTTACTCTAACGTTCAAAGACTATAAAGGTCTATCTACACAGGTCCGGGCCGTGCCCGGACACGTCCCAGGCTCGGCGTGTCCGATTGTCATAACGACGAATTGTTTTCTTTCCTGATGGGCCACAGCCAGACACGTCCTGGGCACGACCCGGATCTGTGTAGATAGACCTTTAATGTATATCTGTAGTTAGAACATACGATTTTGTTAAAATTGCCATCTTTCAACAAAAATGGACAAATCTCGTTGATCAACCTCTCTTCAGAAATAAGAGCAAACTGTCGTAGCGCCATGAGAATCAACTTTCACATCGATTTATCCTGAGAGTAACAAAATGCAATAAAATTTAACAGTTACGATAGCGATTTCTCTATATATTCATAGTTAAATACGCACCGGGAGTGCGATGGAACAGACCAGTACGCTCCCGGGGCCCGTAAACATTTGAACAAGATTTACTCTTACGCGAATATGTACAGAGGCGTGGAGCGGCCGCTGCGGCTCAGTGCGCAGCGGCAAGACATCATTGGCTCTTTAGTTCCTTCCCGATGGAGTACGACACCAGCCGAGCCCAGTCGATCTTACTACGGGTCACCGGCAGCTGTCGCCTTAACGCCTTGAACGTAGTGTCGCTCATCGTCTTATAATTATCAGAAATAGCGGTCTGGTACGCGTTCTCCGCATCACAAACAAGTCGGACGAATTCCTTCGCCGTGGCCGCCTCACCCGTGGCTACGAGCGGCGCCTTCACTTCCTTGGAGCTCACTAATTGTACGTTGCCGTCCTCGTAATAGTGCACTTGCACACGCAACATGCCTCGCAGCTCGGCGGCGCCTGCCCCGACTGTCAGGGACCAAACTGAGCGCCACCGCCCATTCCAGTAGTTCTTCGGTTGGAATTGATGGTCTTCGATGCAGGCGACGAGTGAAACAGCACCGTTGTCTAGCGCCCGCCCGACCACTAAACTCGCGCCGTGTTTGTAGTGCATCGCTACGTAGCCCGTCAGCTCCTCATCGAGCGCAGCCCGCCACGGTTCCGCTACCTTATCGGGCTCGTATGGCTCGTATTCCGACGCTTCTTTCCGCAAGTGATCATACTTGAAGGACCGCTTGGAGCGTGGATCAAAGAATCTGCCACCGCCGAGTTCATTGTGGTCGGTAATCAGAGTGTGCAGTTCCGAGCCTTCGAGACGCACGGGCGTTAGCTGGTCCTTGTTGTACTGTGAGAACGCGCCACTTGCGCCTTCCTTCAGAAGGCTGTCGTTGTTCAATAATACTCTCACATCGTTGAATACTTCGTTAAATTCACCCGGTGGTGAATGTAGGATGAAATCCGAAACGATTCTTACTTTTTCTTGATCACTAATCACTTCGTCACCGTCCGCCGCCATTTTTGATTTTGATACTTTTGACACAATTTGACGGCTCACCGATGTGCACTACAAGTGCAATTTGCAGTAACAATTTAGCTGCCAACTAATTGTTTTGTAAAGTGGCAAACAAGCTCTAGCTCTATACAAATATTTTATCATTTGCTTGTATGACATATATCACTTGTGCAATAAATATTCTAATAAAACACGCCTTAATACTGCGTTCAAAATAATTCGCAACAAAGAACGTATTTTGTTTGTTTGCTCGTATGAAACATTTGCAAAGACACAATAACAAACATTTTTAAATCATGTTTTGTAGTAAAATGATTTTTAACATTTTTATCCTTAGACATCATAAGCTTAAATAATAAGTTTTTGATTCAAAAATATATCAAAAAAAATACCAAGAGCTATCTAGACTTTTCCAGTCAGATTAATTTTTATCCTGACTCAAATTTAAAACTATCTTCATAAACATGTTTTGACATTTTGACAGCTCTTCCAAGTTGTGTAATCTTTACAAAAATTCGCTGCGAAAAATAGAAAAATAATGAGCAGCCTACTATTTTACAAGTACTACGACACTCCGGAGGGACAGGATGTCTTCAAGAAAGTTATCGTGACAACCAAATATGCTGGGCTGGCGGGTTTCGGGTTGGCCACCTTGGATACCCTCATGTTCTCTCACCCTAAGGGGATTGCCTCGACTGTGGGTCGTTTTGGGTTCTATTTGGGCCCCATGATTGGAATGGCAGCGGCGTTTACCGTGACAACGAATGCGGCGCAGAATTACCGCGGGAAAAACGATAAATTGAATTATTTCTTGGGTGGAGCGGTTGCTGGGTCCATCTTTGGAGCTTGGCTGCGTTCCATTACTGTTGGAGTGCCTGCTGCGGTGGCTCTTGGCGTTGTTGCTGTAGTTAAGAAGACCGGAGTTGATGAGGGCTGGACCTTCGTTCCTCGTGTTGAATTAGCAAACAAAAGTGCACAGTCTCACCGACATGACTGGACTTTAGCTAAGGATCCTGTGGAATATAAGAACTACACTACAGGTTTGTTATTTGCTTACTAATTTATCCTTTTGTTTTGACTGAAATCAAAACATTCGGTTTTGATTTCAGTCAGACACTCATTTTGGGTAACTTAGGTAATTGATTTCTTCTCTCTGTTTCAGGTAACTAAAGAATCAATCCCTCTCTTGTAAGAAAAGTCAACATCAAGTAGTTTGTAAATAAATCAATTCAGTTTCTAAACTTTATTTAAGTGTTATAAAAGTAATTCTTAAAAAATCTGTTGTTTCATTTGTGGACATTCTAAAGATACTAGGTATGTATTTTATTATGTATAAACATTGTTTTATAGTTTAATTTAGGTACACATATCGGAAAACTTTTCTATTGCAGCCTATAGCTTGAGATTCCTATTATGTCTGGCTATGAAAATCTAGACTAGAATAATACCTGACATTAGATATGTCAAAACACTGCAACTGTGACCTAGGACACCTAGCGGCAGTTGCCTAGGAGGCGGCGGCATTGGCACCGTAGTGAACAGTCATGACTGTAACTTGGAGGCAAAGTTAAGCTATGTTGGTGTGGTCGGACTCCTGATGGGTGACCGCCTTGGTGCACCTCATAGGCTTAGCTTTTAATAATTCGCGGAAGTATGCGCGAGTTTTCCCGTGCTCTCGTCAAAAGTGGTTAGTTGGAACACTGTGGGGTTTTAGCTGGTGGGAGTCCGGCATAACCCTCCGTCCTTCTCCGCGACGGCATGTAGTACTCTTTATTATACTGTGGCGACGGAGGGTATCCATAATGGATTTCCCACGTAAAAAAAAAAGGTAATAGGTATTAAAATAAAAATAAAACCATTTGTTAATCCCACTTTTATTCCTTACAACTAAAAAACAGGTCAATAAGCAAATTTAACAAAATGCTACGTTAACTTATTTAGGATAACCAATACTTTTCCTATATGGAATTAATTAATATTTTAAAACTACACATTGCGACTTTTACCTCATCACATTGTTGGAACAACTGCAATATTTCCGGTATTAGTCGCATTGTGGACGCGGTTTTACTCCCATCAGTGTTGCTACTAAAAAAATATATAATTTGCAATAAAAAATATGAGAAAGGAATGTGCAGCATTGTCGGTAAAGGTGTTACCAGCGTTCGCCTGAAATCGAACATATTTTTTACTTAATGAAAAGTAAGTAATTACTACCTATAACGTATTTTATGAACATATGTGATATATATCTTTCTAAGACAAGTCCTAAGACATAGCCGCAACCTACCAAAAACTCTCAAGTTTTGTACCGCGTCATGTTTTTCAATTATATTTCAGGCGAAAGCAGAAACAACTTTAATAATTTATGCTAAAATCGAACTTCCATTTCTCGTTAACAAAACTAAAAACATACAACATTGTTAACAAAATAAATGAGCTTTGTAAAAAAAAACGAAAATAAATGTATTTGACAAACTCTTAAATGCATAATACTACCACATCTCACACTGGTGCAAAAATCTATAATTAACCTTAATATTACACCCAAGTGTGCCTTGATTTTAGGTTATCAGTTTAAAAAATACCTAACAAAAAAATAACTAAAGAACGTTTCATGAAATAGTAATAATAGTCTGTTCAAAAAGAGTAGAAATTAAAACATGGCAACACTGTAGTGTCGTCTCGTTTTTTTTATATTGGTTCGAAAGAGATGACGCTACTATGTTGCCACATTTTAATTTCTACTCTTTTTGGACAGACTGTACCTACATAGTTCTTATACCGTCATGTTGGCAGCATCGAAAGACAATGAGGGTAATGTGTCAGAACAATCAATGCTGCCAACATGGCGGCATAGGAAGTATTCTATGAAACTCACTCTAACCATAGTATATTTTTTAAATTAGTAACATTTAAAGCATAAAAAACTGTCATAACAAAAAACAAACCTAATACCTTAATATCAAGGCACAAAATCTAATCTACTGTAACTAAGTATAATAGGACACAAGAGTATAGGAAAACGTTTTAAAATTTGGCTAACTGCAGACTTCAAGTAGGTAATTATAATTTAATGGACTTTAATTGTTTACAATCCAAATAAACTACTAAGCTTGTATTAAAAACTTTTTGGGGCACATGGAAGCAAAACATTGGGAAGTTTTTTTTATTGGCAACATTGGGTTATTGATGGAGTTTTTTATTGGCAATATTATCAGCAATTATCCCAAAATCTCGTTTTATTGGGGAAAATGGAAGAATTTGTGGAAGTTTTATTAATTGGTAATACTGCCCAATTTTCCCCATGCAACGATTTTAATTTTCGTATACCATAGGTACCACAAATTAATTAATTACGTACATTCAAATTATTTTTGATCATATTCGCATAATTTTAATAAGTAACTTAAGGCCCAGATCACACGGGGAAACGCAACTGCAACTAAACTGCAACTGCTAGTTACTTTTGAGTTGCGTCGTGTGGTTTTCTAAAGGAGCCTATAGCAGAAACTTAGATGCAACTCAAAAGTAACTAGCAGTTGCAATTTCGTTGCAGTTGCAATTTCGTTGCAGTTGCGTTTCCCCGTGTGTTCTCGGTCTTTGTCTTAGCTAATAATTTAATACGAAATAACAATCAATAAAATTGTCAATAATAATTTATGAAAACATTCAAAAAGCTTTAAGAATTTTTGGCACAAACTAATTTTTAAATTCGTAATTTTGAAATGAGCTTAAATTATTTTTATTATTGCGTATTTTACTGTATAATTCGACCTTTTTTTCTTTTCACAGCTAACGTAGGCAAACACCTAAGTTTAAAAAAGCCATAGTAAGTTAAAAATAATCATTTCTCAATTAAAATTAAACCCTAATTTGCTTCACGTTAAGTTTTTAAATAGGATAATTGTTACAAATTAAAAGTAATAATTTATTTTGTAAAAAAGAAATAGGAATAAATTAAAACAAAAGTTAATTTTGTAATAGATATCACACGACGACTTGTTCTGAGTAGTTTTGATACTTTTAAAAGAAATGCTGTTTATTGCAATTCACGAGCTGTCAATTAATTAATATGGAGATAAAAAGACCCTTCTTGGTCGTTAGGTTTCTTAAGTTACCCTCAAAAATCCAAGAAATAATGCACATAATCTTTTAAGTACCTACTATAAAATCTTAATGCTCTTTCTTCACAATCGACTTCAAAACAAAATGAAAAAAGAGAAGGTAGATTATTTGACTCCTCTTATCATTACAAAAGTATCAAAACTACTTCCCTGTCTCTCACTCCATCTCATTCTTTTCCCTTCTTCTCTTGTTCATCCTCATCAATATCTTCTTCTATTTCTTCCTCTTCTACGATCTCTTCTACTTCTTCGATTTCTTCGTCGACCTCGTCTTCTGACAGCTCTTCCTCAGCCTCGTCTTCTTCGTCTTTCTAGAAGATTAAAATTAGAATATGAGTTTGATGTTTTACTTGATTTATGGTCAATTGTTCAATGCCAGCAATTTCACCAGTTAGCGTAGTCGGTAGTGAGTCTGCCTCATACGCACGGGTCGCGGGTTCGATCTCCGCCGGTTAACAAACATTTGTGTTATTAGCATAAATGTTTGTTCCGTGTTTGGGTGTTATATATTTATCTATGTATATTTATCAGTCCCTGATACCCATAGTACAGGATTAGCCTAGTTTAGGGTCAGGTGACCGTGTGTGAAATGTCCCCCAATATTTATTTATTTATAATGCTAACGTGTCTGGGTTTTTAATCATCAATACACACTTCTATTCTTATTAGATAACAATACTTAAACAAGCGACAAATCCATGTTTACAAACAATTTTTTCTGAGGTCGAAATATTTAAGAAAAAAATTCTATGGACAGTAGGACACCAAGCTATAATTATATAGCTTAGGTTTAGGTAAGTACATAAAACACCCAGACACAAAACAAACGTCTCTGTTCATCACAGCAGAGTTTGTACCTTGTGGGAATAGAACCCACAACCAAGCAGCGTCACGTACCAACCACGCCAAATGGTCAGTCAAACACGTTTAAAATCAAAATAATCCTTACTTGTTCCGCCGGCTGCGTCAGTCCACTGGCTGTGGTGAAATCATCCATTGTTGATTCTGAAAAAAAAAAACAAAATAATTAGGTAAGTAGGTACTTACAATTTTACAACAAACTGCCTGATAATGTACTAATTTTAACGGAAACAAGTTTAAACGTTGCTTGTATCAAAAGGACTCTTTTACAAAGAGCGTATTATAGTATTAAGGATTTTATTAATGACAATAGGGCATGGTGTGTAAATGCTCTAGCTCCACACGATCGTAATATATAAGTTGTTCTTTTGTAAACACATGATTGTAAACAATATTTTTTAAAAGAGCAACCTCTAGAGTTTCTTGCTGGCTTCTTATCTGGGGAATCTGCCTTCCGAAATCAGCGTAGCTTCCCTCCTTTAATGTTTTTCTCTATTTTTTTGGTTCTTTAAATTCATTATTACGTATTTTTTTATAATTTTTACTTTTTGACGAATTCAAGTGTAAATTTAATGTTACCTACGAATAAATTATTTTAGATTTTTTTTACATTTTAAAATAACTGGCAAACTATGATTGGACTTGATAAAAAACAAAAATAAGTACTAGGTAGGTACTATCATTTTCCTTCTCCAAAAATTAACGTCGCTATCTTCTTCCCTCTAGTAAAAAACGAATCTACGCGAAAGGGATAAAAACACTGAAAGTAGCATTCAAAATTGCTACTAATGAAGGTACTCTACAAAAGAGCATCTAACCTAATTGGTATAGTAAAAATTTTCGGTATCACTTACACTCAACATTCCCTATTCGATTTTTTTACTATACCAAGCTCCATATAAATATGTTCGATGCCATTTGATACTTACATAATCATTCCCAAATGCAGCGGATAAATATTAAAAAATCAATAATAAATCAATGATCTTAAAATCAAAGCTAAAATAGTTCTTGTGACGGAGATCTTTCGAGTTCTCACATCTTAGTATCCTTGTCACTAATGGGCTTAATGAAAGAGTCGGCGATATTCGAGACTAAATTACTCAGCCCCCGTTTCACCATCTAAAGATAAAAAAATATTTGACAGATATTTTATACCTGTCTCTGTCTAAAACGTCAAATTTTGTGAAATAGATATAAGTCAAATAAATGTATACTGTAAAATGGTGAAACAGCTATTTAATCTATTTTTAGAAATATATTAATTAAGATAAGTACTTATCAACTTTCATTCATTCGCATTTAATAATATAGGTATTATTCAGATCAAATACCCAAGAAGATTAAAGTATCAAAGCGCGTCCACTGCTGGTCACAGGCCTCTCTAAGGGTATGGCCGCACTGACAGGCGGCTTGCTATGCGCCTAGTGCCTAGCAAGTCACCTAGTGAGTAGCTAGACAAAACGAACGTTCGTTGTCAGTGCGGACATAGCTTATAAGATTTTCACTCGCCTCGATAGAAAGCTGCTTGCGTCCACCGTGAACCTGTGGCCTTTAATTGTTTAAAAGTATCATTATAAGGATTTAAGTAGGTACTTACCCAAATCTCTATCGGGCGAGTCTCTGGGTGCGTCCTGTATGAGAGATAGCGTCATTTTACCGCTCACTACCATCTGGAATTATACAAGTTAGACAAAACTAAGTAAGTAGATAAGTCAAAATACCAATAAAGTATACACATCCGTCACGCCTCTCTCCCATTGAGATAGACAGAGACCACTTCCTTCCGCTTGCTACGATCCAAACACACTTCTTTCGCTTCATCCACACTCATCAGACGTCTCATACATGCTCAAGAAAAGAAGAGAAGAAAGAGAGTACCCTAAACCGACGGACATGTGAAAATATCTATTACGCCTCTTTCCAATCGGGGTAGGCAGAGATTAGCCTCCACTTGCAACGATCCAAACACACATCTTTCGCTTCATCTACGCTTTACCGACATGCATGTATGAGGCGACTGATGAATGTCTCTGATTACCCCGACGGGAGAGAGGCGTGACGGATATGTATGTATGTATACCAAAGGTATATAAACATATTTTTTTCGATATCCATAAAGCTCAAGCTCAATACTCAATACTCAATCATTTATTGCACTCCACAGGTTTTTACAGATCTTATAAATAACTTAAAGTACCAAATGTGGACCCTGATTAGGGCACGGCAATTTGTGTAGCAAAGCTACGAACTTAAAACTAGAATGAGATCAGTATACAACCAGTAAGCGAATGACTTCCGAGACTTTAAGAAAACCTTCACATGTACATATGACTTTGTAACACCTTACCCAACCTGTGACTTCTTCTAATTCTAATTCAAACCTTGTTTGACATACACATATTTAAGTACTTGTCTTAAAGGCGAGTGACAAGCAGTCGGCAAATAACTTCAAAACCCCCTTATTACAAAACGAGGTTTAAAGATAGTCCGACGTTAGTTCGTTTCTTTTGACGTTTCGGCTATGGACAAAACGTCAAACTAAACGAACTAATGTCGGACTATCTTTAAACCTCGTTTTGTAATAAGGGGGAAAAAGTTTAACTAAACCCAGCCTACCACTTATTTAGTACACTTACCGGCGAGTGTTTCGTCCGATGAGTATTATCAGCGCGGTCTGCGAAGTCAGCGACGAGAACCCGCGACTGTTGCGGTATGTCCGTCTCTAGGTAGATAGCCTTCACGTCTTCAGCTTCGTGCTGTAAAGCACCAAGAATATGGTGGTATTATTTAACAAATTGTAGGTAAATTTGGAAAAAATATATATTCAGCCGAATTGAGGAAACCACCTCATGAAATTAGAATAATTTTCACAGGATTTAACACACTTTTATACTTTTGGCAACTTCTTAAACCAAAAGTATCACAGTAGACCCATAATATTACTACTAATATTCAATAAGATTTGAGCACTTGATAAAAGAAATCATTTGAATTCAAACTGTAACAGGCAAAATTTTATTTTTATCAGGAAAAGGGTATATTAGTAAACATAGAAATTAGTACTCAAATAAAACTGCTTCGATTTCTGTGTGTTGATAATAAAATAATTTATTTGTCAATTAAGCCAATTAGATAAATAAATTACTACTTACTTCAGCAGTTTTATTTTTTAGTATAAAAATAATATAATTGTTATAAAAATAAATAGATAAATTTCAAAAAATATTATTTTAACAGAAACTACACCGCTATTGTATTCATTCTTGCGGTAAAAAAATAAAAAAAAAAACAGGAATTAGTTTAAATGTGCTTTAAATAAATAATTAAAAATACTGTGCGTTTAGTATTAGGGGCGGCGCACACCTGACTGCATATAGTCGCTTCGATGCTCATTTGTTGTGTCAACTGATTTTGAATTTTATTCTAATGAGAACAATGTCGATAATAATATTATGACAATCAAAAATGCTCTGCGCTGCGTTCCGTCAGGTTTACGCCTGCTTTAACTCGTATATCGATTATTTGGAATGCATATTTTGTACTATAATAAGGCCGCCGTGGCCCCAGTACGCAAACTGTTAGCGGCTGACTAGTTTGCTGGGCGTATCGATTTAGTACGCCCTTCCATACATTTGAAATTGAGTATCCACAGTCAGCTAGTTTTCGCTCCCTGTACACAGTTTGCAGCGTTACACGCGCTGACTCTCAGACAGCGGCCGACTCCCACCAAAACCGGTGATTTCATTGATTTGAGTTTGCAGCTAACTCTTTCAGTTCGCCACAAATTTGCGGCTCACTCAGTCGGCCGCTAACAGTTTGCCTACTGGGGCCACGGTCTATAAGCAATGATTAGTTATCAATGACGTTTAAACTACCAGAGACTTATCGTGCTATACAATACAAATACAATAGAGCAGACCCTACAGAGTTTCTTGCTAGGTTCTTCTCTAGGGAAAGCTGAACTCTTGCGAATCTAACATTAACTTAAAAAAATTGCCCGTCCTAAGACCCAGAACACACGGTGAAACGCAACTGAAACTGCTAGTTACTTTTGAGTTGCATCGAAGTTTCTGCTATAGACTTCCTTAGAAAACAACACACGAGACGACGCAACTAGTTTGAAACGTTTTGTTTCAGTTGCGTCGTCTCGTGTGTTGTTTTCTAAGGAAGTCTATAGCAGAAACTTCGATGCAACTCAAAAGTTTCAGTTGCGTTTCACCGTGTATTTTGGCGCTAAGTGTTGTCAAACCTAACCTACAGGATTAAATTGATTTTAACTTCATTTCATTTCAAGTATTATATTGTATTGTAATGACGAAATATGGCACATTAATCATAGACTTACTGATAGCTTCAGTGACAAAATTGCAACAGTTTTGTGCTTTTACTTGTATTATTAGCGCAGAGATAAGTACTTGGCAGTTAAAATGTCATTGGTTAATACATAAACTACTAAATGAATCAATCTATATGTTTATCGACTTTTAAGCCTTTAGCGACTTGATAGTTTAGCGATTTCCACATTTCCAAATCTTACGCCAAAGACTTAAACAGCCACAAACAATCCCAATATTAAAAAAACTACATTAAAGTTGCATCACAAGTACGATTTAGATTAAAATGTAATTGAAACTTATGAAGAAAGATACTTATTATTATGAAAATTTAGTCGGAACTAATGAGAATTTAAGGCGTAAGTTAAACCAAAGTGACGAGGCGGAGGCGCGCAGCGGATGCGTCTTTTCAAGAAAACTCTTAAAAGTATTCAGAATAGAGTCCTTTTTGCCGTTATTTCGTTCGCGCCCCTCAGAGACGAATGTCTCGCCACCGAGCGACATTTGTTTCCGAAATCACAGCACAAAAAGACTCTATTCCTAAAACTTTAAAGAATTTCTATTCACTTCAATATAACCCGCGCCATGCGCTGCGCGCCTCCTCGGTATAAACCGCGCCTTAGGAAGAGTCGTATAGAGTTTGTGTGATGTGTACAGTGAAGTGAGGTCTCACCGCGCGCGGCGGCGCGGGCGGCGCGGGGGGCGGGCCGCGCCACGCGCCGCCGTCCGCCGACTCCGCCGACGTCTCCATACCTAACACCTTCAACCACACCCACGCGTTAGGTTCCATTTATACTAGCGTAGTTTCGAAGCGAAGTGAAGCGTCCATTCAAATCGATTCAAAAAACGTGTTACAGCTGAGATTTTCAAAACATGAACGTAATAATAGGCCGCATGCAATCGCACGAGAATGCGCGGGCTTTGTTATAATTTACTGAAGTAATATGTGCGTTATGCTGTGGAGTTAGGGTCCTTTTACAGGTCAATAGACGGAATAGTCCTGTGGGCCAGGCCAGTGTTAACTTCACGAGAGTAGAGCCAGGCCAATGATTGATTCTATTCTCACAAAGCCAATGTTACCCAGACTCATTGGATTGTCTCCTCTATTAACTTCCTGTAAAAGGGCCATAAAACCACAGCAAAACGCACATATGAATTACTTCTAATATTTACAAAAAGACATATGCGCACTCACGTGAATTGGTTTGCATGCGGCCTATAAGTATTACGCTCGCGTTAAGATAATCTCGGATGTAATACGTACTTCACGAGTCGACTTAAGGTTGAATTTTTGCTTCGACTCTGCGCTAGTATAAATTGACCCTTAGACTGTCTTCCTAGTCATTGCACTATACTGACTGCGAATTCATTTTACGACACTAGGGTACATGTTTGACAGCTCAGGAAAGACCTCGCTATCCTATTGACTTGGCTAGTTCTTAGGGGACTCTTTTAGTTGGCCAAACACTTTCCTCGCGAGGATGTTCGCCTAGTAAATACTCGACCAATTGGGGAATACATAAATCCAGATAAAAATATACTCAAATTCTAGCCCAATTTGCAACTAAACATTACATGGACAATCACAAAAGCTTCTAAACGAAAAAGCTACAAAGCCTCTTGCAAGCAAAAAAGAATTATAACCAACCTTGACTGTAGACTTCTCTGGTGCCTCAATTTCTTCTTCTTCTTCCTCAATTTCCTCTTCAACCTCCTCCTCAGACTCTTGAACTGGAGAATCTTCTTTCAAAGCCTCTTCTAGAAGATCGGGCGTGTTTTGTTTCTCAGGTGTGACTAATATCCTATTCTTTTCGACGTTCAAAAATTCGTCCGTTAGTTTTGCTAGAGTATCTGTCTTAGCTTCTACTTTTTCAGATAGCCTTATTAGTTCTTCTGTTGGGTCTCTTTCTGGGCTTGATTTTTCTTGATTGGGTTCTTCTTTTTCTTGACTGGGTTCTTCTGGGATGGGTTGTTTTTCTGGGCTGGGTTCTTTTTCCGGGCTGGGTTCTTTGGGTTCATCTTTCTCTTCGAGTGCGGATTTAGGCTCAGGGGACTTTTGTTTTGTTTCCTGGTACTCGCTAGCTACAATCTGAACCGGCCCGCTATGGATAATCGTACCATTTGTATATGGGCGAGCGTGGTTGTCCTGCAAATCCTATGGAAAAAGTTCAAATTAGAATTTTGTCGTAAGTAGGCGCTTTCATCAAAAGGTTTCTTTATAAGGACCAATTTCATCAGTTACAGATAAAATTTAACTGTCAGACGAACCTATGTCTATTTCATAAAACATGGCGTTTTAGACAGAGATAGGTATAAAATATCTGTCAGTTAAGTCTTATCTTTAAGTAGTGAAACGAGCTTTATGTCTCTGAGATTTATTTTCCCCATTCTTTACCGATTTTTCAAAATTTAAATAAGGATTGGTTAAACTATGATTTTCAGCATATTTTTTATCCTTTGATGAAAGCGTGTCAGAATAAATATCTTTAAGAAAAACATTAAAAATCAAAAAACGAAATAGCTTAAAAAAATCTAAAAAAAAAACAAAACGAAATCACTGAAAAAAAAACAGTGCATTTAGCGAGACTAAGCTAAAAAAAAACTCTTCAACACACTTCTACATTAGTCCTAAACTTTAGTGCAGTCTAGCTGAAAGCTGAATTTAAAAAAAAAACACAAAAAAGTAAGTTTTATTTTTTAATTTATTTATTAATTTAATTTTTTCTTTTTATCGCAGTCTGATTAGTCGGATTTTATTGTTTATGGTTAGATTAGGCGTGGTAACAAAGGTACAGACAGAAATTGGCAGAATGGCAACAGATGACGGTGGGTACAAAAAAAACATGCAAAACTTAAAAACAAAACGCAACTTAGGAAAAAATTATCCTAACCTAAAAAAATTTAATTCATTGGGAAATAAAAGATGAAATGTATGTAAGTATATGATTTCGAATTTTAGATCTTTCATCGAAATATTTTTTGGTAATTTTGATATTTTTAACCTGTTCTTTCTTCATTTGGTAAGCAAGAACATGAAATAAATCTTTCTATTTATATAAGGTTGAAAAAGCCACATTAAAGTAACATCGTCGAGCTGAAGATTTGCCAAACGCGTGGGAGTTCAATAAAAGACCAAAAACGTCTGCATATTATGCTAAATATAGACATCATTTATTAATATTGACTGAATCGACGCAGGGGAAACAAAAAGGTTAGGTATTTATGTAACAAAAGGAAAACACAACCAAAAAAAAAAAACAAACAGGAGCGAAAAGCGTGATAAGAAAAAACGCGTAGCCACCTGAAAATAGTCTTTTTGCAGATTGTCTAGGTAGACATCTATTTAATACCAAAATAGGTTTCATCAGTGCCGGATTAATCGTTTCAAGACAATTTTTTTTAGGTACCTACTAATCGAAAAGTTCGATATTTTTTCTGGTAAATGGCAATACTTTATTGTGAAACTTAGAGCTAGGCTAGAGGCAGACTGGCCCCACATATCCGCAACGTACACAACACAACACGTAGCATATCACAAGTGTGTTTCTAATCATACTATTTCTATGGACTAGATGTCATAACGGTTGCATACGAGTATCTTGTAAGATCGAAACTTAAAATTAGGTATTTTAAGTTTCGATCTTACAAGATACTTTACAAGATACGCTTAAATGGTTGATGCTCAAAACGTCGAAATTCAAAATATCGAATAGATTAAAAAATCGTCATAATGTATTGAGTACGTTCCGTACGTGGGGTCCTCTGTCTCTAGCTTTAAGTTTATTTAAGTATTTAAGTTTAAAATAATCATTCTAACTTTTTGACCAAAGTGTGACAAAACAAAAGTCGAGAAAAGTCGAGGTGGCAACGCGTTTAACAAAAAACGCATCCACTCTCCATTCATTCACTGATTCAAGATGGCGGATCATTCATTCGTTCATGCAGTGACCTGTCGCTGCTGGTTCTGTGCGTAGCTCGCTTCCATCTGCTGCTGCACCTCTGCTACCAGGCCCGATATGGCCGTGACAACTGTCCAATAAATATTGTACTTTTTAATTCAAGAGTTTCATTCATTTTTGTGTACTATTCGATTTGGTAGGGTAATTGTTTTCAACAGGGCCGCAAGAGTTGTCAAATAAATATATGACTTATTGATAATATATTTTGATCTATTTTGGTGTAGGACGCGATTCCGGAAGAGCAAAAACACATGACTGGCCATCGCAATATTTTTTTATATTTTGAATTTTATCCAATTTCTATCGTTACACAATTAAAATAATTTTCAGAAACCACGCATTTTTTCAACATAGCGTCTTTCTTTTGTTTTTTCTGTATCATTGCCTAAATAATATGTGCCATTCGTTACATAATGAAGCACATAATTCGCATTACTTACATAAGAATATACTTAGAGGTAAACAATTTTGTAATGAAATTAATCAATATTTTATATCAAAATATTTCAACAAACACTTTACTAATTAGAACGAAACTAACTATTTATCGCGCGGCTGTTTAATTTGAAGCCATTATCGCCCGTATTAAAAAAAAAAAATTTGCATAATATTTTTCTATGATAACTTTAAATACCTATTCAGAAGTTAGTACATAGGTAATTAAGTACTTAAATTACCTATTGCAATAAAATATTTTCAATCAACTTCTTTTTTTTCGAAAAAAATTTCATTATCAATACTGTCTGTAAATTAATTTAAATTCAGTTAAGTACAAAAAATAAAATCTCTTTTCTCGGCCGAGACCTTATAAACATCTTTGTTAAAACCTCATTGTTTAAAAAAAACAATTTAAAAACGAAAAGGAAATTATAACCTAAAAATAAAGACCAAAACAAACTACGAAGGTCGCCGTTTAAAATAGGACGGATGCATCAGACGCCCATGCTGGATGTTTGCCAAAATTATGTTAGTCGAGTTATCTATTGGACGCCATATGTTTATTGGAATTTCTTTTTTTTTATTCGTCCATTCAGGACAGGCAAGGATCAAAGAGCATACAGTCTAGTTTTTAGTAAATTATTGGAATCTCTTTGATTCATCTCTTTGAAACTCATGTTTTTGATTGTGACAACATTCATTAATAAAAAGCTTTTGCTGTAGTTTTGCATGATCTTGATAAATAGATCGTCACTAACAAATTCAAAGATTTAAGTTAACAAGAAGATGCTCTTAACAAAATCATATAGGTACCACTTAAGTAGGTACGTAAGTACTTAAGTTTTGATTAAAAAGCTATATGTACGTGATTATTTATTTTACTTTTTATGTAACATCGTAATTCTTTAACCACAAAAAGACTTAGTTAAGTTTCAAGTCAAGTTAATTCTCCATGCGTTATCAATTTCCAAAACCATATTTGGACAAGACTTTATATTTCAAGTATTAGTTTTCCAAAAAAACCCATCCATAAAAAAAAAGATCAAACATCTATTATTCTAAATTTAAAAGGACAAGAACGTGAGATGCATTCGTCCCAGGCATCGTGCTACCACCGGAACTGAACTGACGACATGCCACAAGCAGCTAAAACACGCCAACTGAGCTACTGGGTATGTCACGCTTTTGATGTTGGATTGGCTTTTGATATGGCTTTACGTATAATGGATTTCTATTTTCATAAGATATTATCAATTCATTTGTCTACTTCCGCGATTAATGCTGTTTACGCATACATTGCAATTTTACGCCTAAAGACACGTACTCTTAAGCGAACTGTAACTGTTGCACGCTTGTAAGCAGTGTTGTTCGCTTATGGTCCGCGAACCTGCTGCGAGCGCACACCCTGTTTTTTTTATTACAAAGCAAGCAACCATGGGCATGATGACTAAAATATTTTTTAGTCCATCGCATAGATTTTTTTAAATATTGGACATGTATTTTTTCTTTCGACTAAAAAATGACAAAGATACACTGGATTAAAATTTCTCGTGACGTCACGACTAAGTACAATTTTTACCAAAAAGTGACGTCAAAACCTCCCACTCCGTAACTTTGTATTTATTTATGTATCTATTTGATCAGGTAAAAAATGTGTTTTCAATATTTTAATAGCCTAAAAGACGGACAAATTTTATTGCCATTTTTAAAATGTTGTCATTATACCAATTACGGTTAATTACAGTTCTCTAATGAGTACGCGCTCTTTGACATCAAATAAGAAAGAAAGATAAACTGTCCCCATAAAAACGACGCAATTAAGTCTCTCGGGCATTACGATCAACTTTCCGAACCAACGTCGCCATTCGCAACTTTACTTTCTCAACTGAAATAAAATGAAGCCAATCTGCCCTGCCCTGCCCTCGAAGTAAAAGCCAGCCAATCCAACATCTGATAGTCTACCGCATCGCGCGCAGCCAGCTGGCCCACGATCCGCTGCATAGCCCGCTCGGTCTCCGCCAGACGAGCCCTCAGAGCCTCCAACTCTATGTCCCCTGGAGTACCCATAATTAGCCAACATTTAATTCAACGTCCCTTAGAATACCCAAAATTTAACATCCTAGAAGAGTCATTATGCAACATTTAATGTATTGATATCTCAGTGTCTTACCAGATGCACTTTCAAGCCGTGTTCAAACCAAACTAACTGTAAGCCGCCGAATATGAGCAGGCTTACTGTGAGCCCCAGTGTAAATGTGAACGTATACGGCATTTTTCGTTCACGCTATGCTGACAATACATTTAAAGCTCACAGCTGCGTAGTAAATCAGCGTCTACGTTTGAAAAAGATATCCATCAGGATAATAAATATCATAGTCATAGAGTCATGGGATTCCATGATTCTGCACACGTGGTAGCAGTTCTCCTAGATCTACTATAATTCAAGTACCTAACATATCAATTTAAGTTAGTTAATCTACCTACATACACCGCTTTTCTCGCACTCGGTCTATACAAACATAATTCGCGGAATAAAAAATTAATTAGCACACTACCCAATTAATTACCTTCGTCGTTCGAGTATTTCCGTGAAAAAATATAAAATAAGATAAATGAGACGAATTAACAACACGTGCGTACTTACTTGTGTCCCTTTCTTTAGGTCCTGCATGCGCAAGAGCATAAATATTAGATGTAAGTACTTAAATATAAACATTTGAGCAATAAAGAAGAAGAAATAACGAAAATCAATAGTTAAGTGTATCTACTCTTACCGCCCGCCCTCTTTAGCCCAAAATGTGTACCTACTCTACTTATGATGTTTATGAAAAATATGATCTATTATACTGACTTTGAACCTAAGGGTCAATTCGACGCGGCGTTTTTCAATGGAGCATCACAAAATAATCTTGATTTTGAATTCGATGAGTTCATTTGTTTGATTGATTATAATTTCCAAATATCAAAATGAAATGTGTATCTTTTAGAGCGGTTATACGAACTACATCCGATTCTTACGCGAACCGAGATATTTAGTAAATAAATAGTTATCGGATCTATCTCAGATCCATACTAATATCTCGGATGGAATACGAATCGACTGTAGTGGGTAACCGCTCTAGTAAAATGAGCAGCTTCGCGCCTTGTCCCGTGAGTGCTCTAGCAAACCAAAGCATCAAACATACCCAATTTATCAGGGGTAGACCGTGAATCATCTCTGAAGACCCGCCTCCTGAACTGAGGGTCCGGCGCGACGTGCTCATACGGGACCGTGCCGGTACGCTTGAAGATTATCTGCGGATTACGGAAAGTGACGTTTGAGGTTTTGGAGCTTGTGGGTGTCTATTGCTGGACATAAACCTCCCTCAAAGATCTCCAGTGGGTATCGAACCCACAACATTCGCTTAGCATCCAGAAGATACTTGTTTGTTTTGTCCTTCCTAGAGGTTTTTTAGTACAAACAAACATGTTAAACATAAATACATACATTCATACACATATACAACATACATATCTGTCACGCCTCTGTTCCATCGAGGTAGGCAGAAACCACTTCCCTCCACTTGCTACGATCCACACCACTTTCACTTCATCCACATTCATCAGTTGCCTCATACATATACAAGAAACAATACATTTTAGTACTCAATACCAGTTCATTCAACACATGAACTTCGCCATTTTGTTTTAAAGTCACGTCAAGATGGCGTCTTACGATTTAGCTTTAGAGCGCTTGTAGACTTCCGTTTTTTTCACCGGATAACTAACTTAGGTACTACTAAATATACTTAATACTTAAGATTTCTAAGAAAGTGACTAAGAGAGATAATAAAGAATTGTATTCAATCATCATCATCATCATGTCAGCTTATGGACGTCCACTGCTGGACAAAAGCCCCCAAGGATCTCCAAAACGACCGGTCTTGCGCTGCCCACATCCAACGGTTTCCAGCGACTTTAACCAAGTCGTCAGTCCACCTTGTTGGAGGCCTCCCCACACTGCGTCGTCCGGCACTCGAGAACCTTTCTGCCCCATCGTCAATAGTATATTCAATAGTAAGTCTTTTTGACGGATGTATGTCCGGTACGTGTAAGCACGGCCTTAGCCGTTTACCGAGTAGAAACAGTCTTTACTCACCTTACTAAGCGTGTAAACAAAAAACACGATGATGCAAATGGTGTAAATCGGCATGACGAACCCCATGGAAGACTTGGGCGCTTGTACTGGACCCCCAGCGCCGCCCAGCGGTGGGCGCATGCCTGGGATTGGTGGCGGCTGGTGGGAAAGATGATTTGTTAGATTAGTGGTTCCCTAAAGTGGACGACAACGCCTCCTTGTAGACTCTATTTGGGGTAAAGAGGGCGGACGGTAAGAGACCTAGACAAAAAAGGGACGTTGTGTAAAGGCTTAGGAGTTTTAAGTAGGTAAAAAATGAAGCAACCCAACAGAGTTTCTTGCTAGGTTCTTCTCTAGCGGAAACTGCACCTTGCGAATCTAGCGCCAGCTTTAAAAAATTAAAAAAAGAGGATTTTTTGTGCCTATGAAATAAACATATTTTTTACTTTGATTAGGGCGCTAAAAGATAATTTATTCTCAAAGTGTACTATAGACAAAATAAGTTTGAGAACCTGTAGGTTAAATGTTGATAAACTAACTGTCTGTTAGCTTTAACAGAGATAGAGATACAGTTACCCTGTCACGTCCCAATGCTGGGGCCATGGCTCTACATTCAGTTCTACTGTGCGCCAGGATTTGCCAACCGTCGCTGAATCAAATAATGATAGAAGAAGTAAGAATAATTTAACCTCTCACATCCCACTGACCCATTATAAACCCAGACACAATAGATTTTCTATTGTTCTCTTTTTTCCGGGATGTGAAAGATTAAACAGAAGAGATTGTTTTGTTGATTGGTAAATCCATCTTAAACAGTAGTACAGAAAGTTTAATCTTAACCTTAGAGTTATGTTTTATTTAGAAATAGTTATGAACAAGCATCATGCTAAGATAAATCAAACATTTATTAGAAGAGTTTAGAAATAAGTTATTATAAAAGTTTTTATAAAAAGGTACCTAACTAATTCATAAATTAATCTAAAACTAAAAGATACCTTTTCCAATGTAGATTCAACCATGATCGATCACAACTAAAATCACAAATTAATATTGTACCTACTCGGCTACGATCGTAGTATACAAACTACGAACAATCAATCTTGACACTTTATGCGGAAACTGAGCAATACTCGATGTTTTCTTGATCAAAGATAAATAAAAAAGGTAACAAATCCTGAACACACTCAAAACATTTAAAACGTTTTATAAATGGCCTATTTTTCACAAACGTAGCTCAGTAAGTAGTTCCACCTTCTAAGCACTTAATGCATTTTGTAACTGGCCAGTTTCAGCCAAGAAAACAATTGACAGGCTACAAATTTTGAATTAAATCGAACGCTTTTGATGAACGATTGTATGCGACTGAACGATTTACGCGGGAATTTATAAATACTGGTTGTACCAGTTTACGAGATCATCGCGGTTCTGACTTCCGGTGAGGTAAGGTTTATATACTTGCGGATATTTGGTGATTCGAATTTGAAATAAGAATCTTTGGAAAAATATGTTGGACATGCTTTGTCCAGCAATCGCCAACCTACTCGCATTTCCATAAAATAAAACCTGAATCTTTGGAAAAATAACTTGGGCATGTCTTGTCCAACAATCGCCAAGCTATCCGCATGTCTTGTCCTTGCCCATCGCTTTGCTGACATTGGAACTTTGTGGCTGCGAAGTTCTTCCCAAATGGAGTCACCGTTCTAATCATAAGACTCGGGTCAGATCAAGCCAATGGCGGTTGACGAGTTTCAATGATACTCCCTGATAGGGAGTCCCTATACAATCGGACTACACTAGCTTGGGACAAAAGTTTCCGTCCAATACGTTCCTTCTCTACTTAAAAGGGAAAAGAGGATGATAAAATGCAACCTTTCGACAAAAAATCGCAAGTTAGCGCCAAAACACACGGTGAAACGCAACTACAACGCAACTGAAACTTTTAAGTTGCATCGAAGTTTCTGCTATAGACTTCCTTAGAAAACCACACACGACGCAACTGAAACGAAACGTTTCAAACTAGTTGTTAGTTGTTAGTAACTAGTTCTTAGTAAAAGTAACTAGCAGTTTCAGTTGCGTTGCAGTTGCGTTTCACCGTGTGTTCTGGGTTTTAGGAATACAAAACGAAATGTAGGAATACAAAATCGCATAGGTATAGGAATGCAAAATCGCACGTAAGTTCATATTTAACTCGTCCCCCATCCCACGATATCTGTTTACATACAACGCTTGAAATTCAGAAATTACCGCCATAGTTACGATCCTGTAATGTACTTTATTACGCTATCAAAATCTATTTTTAAACGAATTATAATCCAAATAGTGTGTTTTTGAGAAACTTGTGTTACATCAACCATTATTACCTATTTCTCGCTATTTCTTACCCTAAGGTTGCCTGGAAGATATTGCTACCTAGCAATAAGGCCGCCTGTTGCTTCTTATATTCTTGTTTGTGTCTGTACCTTATATCTTTTGTGCAATAAATAATATTTGTATTGTATTGTACATCAGGGCCCAGATTAAATAACCTCAGTTGTGTATCGGCAGTGTCAATGGTATTTTTTGACACATTTGGTATTCTTCTAAACAATGGCTTACACTGATTGCGACCAAATGTGTCAAAAAATGACATTGGCACTCTGCCAACACACAACTGGGTACTTTTACTTAAAAAAAAGATTATATTTGTTATGAAGGCAGTTTGATAGTATACCTACAATAAGAACGTTTAGCAGACAAGCCTAGGACGCGTAAGTACCTCAAATGCATAACCAAGTACAAAACCCGACTTTAACTTCAAAAACAAGTAAAGATAAGTAAACTCTCTCTTTCAGCTTTCGCGTCATTTCTCCGAAACTTCAAACACGTCGCTCAATGCTCAATAAACAAGAATATTGTGTTTGTTTCGCAACTAGTGGGTGTTCTAACGAGTTAAACTTATTAAGTACGATGGTAGAGTTTGATCGGTTTTGAAATCGTACGTTTGATGAAGAGAGATCGAGATATCATTTGTTTTATTTGCGTACACATCTCTAATTTATTTTCGGATTAAATGTACAAGAACAAATAGAAGGGGACTATAAAAATATACCTAGGAAGAAGCTCCAATCATAACGTCGTTCAAAATATTAGAAACATAGGTTAAACATTCTGTCGCATCGAATCCAAACCATTATTGGCTTACAGTAATGTTAGTTTTTACCCGACTGCCAGGTTTTAAGAAGGGTTATGTTTTAGTGCGTATCTTGTATGTATGTATATATCTCCAGGACCGCTGAATGGATTTTCACATTTTTATAAAACTTTCTAAAACTACAAGAGACGACAAAGGAAACAATAGCAACTGAAAGTCTAAAAATATGGAAATTTTCAGCGAAAACTTGAGGTAAAAGATAAAATTCGAATTAAGTGAGATATAAATAGTGGAGGGGATGATACCAACACATAGTTCCTGTTTCATTACCTACAGATAAAATTTAACTGACAGATAAACCTGTCTATTTCATAAAACATGACGTTTTAGACAGAGACAGGTATAAAACATCTGTCAGATAAATGTTATCTGTAAATGGTGAAACTAGCCCTTAAACATGAAAAAAAGTCATTGAACAACAGATGAGCATCATTTGATGAATAAAAAAGATCCATAAGACCCAGAACACACGGTGAAACGCAACTGTAACGCAATTGAAACTGCTAGTTACTTTTGAGTTGCATAGAAGTTTCTGCTAACTTCTTTCTGCTCTTTTTCTTTCTGTTTCTTCTTTCTTTCTCTCTTTCTTTTTCTGCTTTACTCCTTTAGAAAACCACACACGACGCAATTGAAACGAAATGTTTCAAACTAGTTAAGGAGTCTATAGCAGAAACTACGATGTAACTCAAAAGTAACTAGCTGTTTCAATTGCGTTGCAGTTGCGTTTCACCGTGTGTTCTGGGTCTTATGGATCTTTTATATTCGTCAAACGACTCAAAAGTTTAAAAAAGTTTGCAACTCAAAAGTAACTAGCATTTTCAGTTGCGTTGCAGTTGCGTTTCACCGTGTGTTTTGGGCGTAAAGGCGAAGCTACGAGTACCAAACAATTTGATAGTCACATTGACATACAGCACAAGCGCAAGGCGAGTGTCATACCTACGTTGCGTTTATTTCTGCGCTTGCGACTGGGCCGGCGTGGGAGTGCCAATGCCAACGGCTATTTGTTTATTAAACCTAGTAGACTAGACCTAGAAACAAGATCACTAAAATCTAAATTTTATTGATCTTGTTTCTTCCTTTGATGTATGGGGATGAAGTGAAACAGGTATTGATCTTAGTGGATGTTTACCTTCTACTGATAAATTGCTAAAAGGAGTTTACGATACTGAGATGGAAAAATATTTGAAATACCTAAGTATGGGGATGATGACTACATTCAAAAATTAAAAAAATAATTAGTCCGTCTTTTAGGCTATTAAAAAATAATTGAAACAAATTTTTTACCTGATCAAATACATAAATAAATACAAAGATACAGAGCATCAAAGTTACGGAGTGGGGGGTATTGGCGTCAGTCCTCGGTTAAAATCGTACTGAGGCGTAAAGTCACGTGCAACTTTAACCCAGTGTATCTTTGTCATTTTTAGTTTAAGAGAAAAAAGAAAAAATACGTATCGAATATTATGTAATAATCTATGTGCCGTGTCGAATATTATGTAATAATCTATGTGGACAAAAAATTTTTTTTTAGTCATCATGCCTATTCTCTAGCTACCCACTCTATCTACGATGAAAGAAAAAATATACAACTCCTAAGGCCGTGGCGTCAGTAGGCAAACTGTTAGCGGGTGACTAGTTTGCGGCGTATCGATTTAGTACGCCCTTCCATATATTTGAAATGGAGTGTCCGCAGTCAGCTAGTTTTCGCTCACTGTACGCAGTTTGCAGCGTTACGCGCGCAGACTATCTCAGACAGCGGCCGACTCCCACCAAAACCGGTGATTTCATTGATTTGAGTTTGCAGCTAACTCAAACAGTTCGCCACAAATTTGCGGCTCACTCAGTCGGCCGCTAACAGTTTCCCTACTGGGGCCACGGCCTAGAGAAACATTAAAAACAAAACTTAAAATCTCGAATACCACTTAAAACATAGTAAACGCGTAAACACCATACAATCACAGCTAATACTTTAAACTGTTTCGTAAATTACCATATATTGTATATTTTGTATGGTAGAAAGAATTTACATTACAGAGCGACCGGCCGTCTTTTGTTTTTATGAGACAAAAAGAAATATGTACCTACACGTAAATATGCAAGTAGTAAAGTGTAAGAGCCGGCGCACACATGACGGAGCGCAGCGCAGAACGTTTTTGATTGTCATAACTATTTTCGTCATTGTTTTCATTAGAATAGAATCCAAAATCAGTTGACGTTTCGATGCACATTCAAAAATGCTCTGTGCTGCTCTCCGTTACGTATGCGCCGGCGCTTAGACAATAAACAAGACCGTTATATTGTAATTCATAAGATAAAGATTGTCCAATCCAAATCTAGGAATCAAGCCAAGCTTTCCATCCTATCCTATTGTAGGTTTGTGTCGATAAATCGATAGCTACTACATCGCTTCGATGCTCATTTGTTATGCTAACTGATTTTGCAAAATTATTCTAATGAGAACAATGTCGATAATAATATGACAATCAAAAATGCTCTGCGCTGCGCTCAGTCAGGTGTGCGCCGGCCCTAATAATGGGTTTGACTGGTGACAAGTTTTTTTTTTAAATGTAGAGCGAATCAACAAAAGCGCGGGTTTTGAAGATGGACATTGAACTGAAGTGAATACATTTGTGGACAAAGATGCTATAGCAATATAGGATCATGTCTTTTGGGTGAGCTGTCTTGAGTACAGTCAGCATCATAAGTCGATGAACACGTTCATATTTTCAAAAGTAATATACACTAATTATTAGATGAAAAACCTTACTTATTTTCCTTATTCTGAACCTTATTGAATGTTCATTTAACTCTGGAGTATATTCTGCTAAGCGATTTTCTTATATCAATAGTGTATTTAACTGTGATTTAACTTTTGAAAATCTGGATTGTGTTAATCGACTTATGATGCTGACCGTACAACGATTTTTCATATATTTAAGAGTCAGGCTCTTGTTGGTGGAGTAATCGCCATATTAGTTTTTTTTTACTGACAACGATTTGACACCATACCTACATACATATCTGTCACGCCTCTCTCCCAGGCAGGCAGAGACTTCCCTCCACTTGCTGCGATCCAAACAAACTTCTTTCACTTCATCCACATTCATCAGTCGCCTCGTGATAAATGTGACCACTGATGAATGTGACTCCTTAATTTGTCAAAAGATATTTTGTCTAATCAAATATGGCTTCTATTGGGCTATCTTTATCGACAAGACTGAATGGCCTGGAATCACAGAATTCCAGCCTTTTGCTTAGAAGAACAGCTCAGTGTTGCTAATGGGCATGATGACTAAAAAAATGTTTTTAGTCCATCAAATAGATTATTTTAAAATATTCGACACATATTTTTCTTCTTTCTCTTAAACTAAAAACGACAAAGATACACTGGGTTAAAGTTGCTCATTACGTCACACCTTAGTACGATTTTTCCGTAGGAGTGACGACAATACCCCCAACTCCATAACTTTGATGCTCTGTATCTTTGTATTTGATCTGGTAAAAAATGTGTTTCAAATATTTTTTAATAGACTAAAAGACGGACTAATTATTTTTTGAATTTTCGAATGTAGTCATCGTCCCTATTCTCACAACTTTTTGCAGAGAACAAAACACAAACTTTTCCATTCTTGTGCATATTCTGTTCTCCGTATAAACATGGTATTATGACTTGCAGACGCTTAAGGTATTGCACCTCCTTTTACATCTAAATATGCAAATGTTGTCCAGATCACGATGCACTCAAATTAAAATCCACCCACGTTACAATTTGGGTCTGCGAGTTGCTTTTGTTAAATATCTTTAATTCGAAATAAGAATGGTCATTGAATGCTTAAAGCCGATGGCTGACGAAATCATCAAGTCTCTTTTTTTAAAAATGGATCTTCTTTTCCAAAAATGAGCGGAGATGGTCATAGACGCCGAGGTACGCCTCCAAATAGACGAAAAGACAATCTGGATGGATGGAAGAGACAGGATAACAGAATTCCCGACTTTATGTAACTTTTTTACTAACTTAATAGAATTTATTTGTTATTTGTATTTGTTATATATGAATTTATTTATTCTTAAAGCCAAAAAAGTTTGTTAGGATCGTAGCTACTGAAGGGAAGTGGTCTCTGTCTACCCCGATGTGAAAGAGGCGTGACAGATATGTTTGTTTATCGCCCGTTATTAATAACCTATCCTGATCCGTTTTTTACCAAATCGAGATTGAAAAAACAAAACACAATTGTGTTCTTGACATGTTTTTGATACACAAGTGACAATTGTGTTTTGTTTTTTCAATCTCGATTTGGTAAAAACGGATCAGGATAGGTTATTAATAACGGGCGTATATCGATGCAACTGGAGGGAAGCGGTCTCTGCCTACCCCGATAGGAAAGAGGTGTGACAGATGTTATAGACAGTATATTTGGATCGTTGTAACTAGAGGGAAGTGGTTTGTACCTACTTTGATAGGAAAGATGCGTGACAGATATGTATGTATGTATTTATAATTTGATAGTCAGCCAAGGCTATCTATAGTAGGTCAGTGATCTAAGCTCGTGTCGATAATAAATCTTTCACTTTTATCAGAGAGATGCGCTGTATTTAACGCCACCTTGGATTGAAGCCAGTACACCTGACTTTTCATATACAATTAATATATCTGTAGTGATTCTTTATCGAAGTGTCAAGAGGTATAGTCATAGTTGTAAAGATTAGGAGTACATGACGGTTTTAGGCCAGTAAAGCCAAATGTGACCACATGCAAGCTACAATGTAAATATCTTTATTTATTTAACAGTTTATTGTAAGATGATAGTACATAGAGACAGAAAAAAAAGAGAAGTTATATAAAAGGTACAGCATATTTCTTAAAGAAATTTCTTCCTGCAGACCCCACAGAGAGAGAAGTGATAGCATAAAGGCAGGATAGTCACTATTATTGTTATTATATACTTTTATTATTTATTTCAGCACCCGGACGTAGGTATCTTGAAGTTAAACAAAATAACAGATTAATTAAATCATTAATATAGTTCCGTCTTCCGGAAGTTAAGACGTTTCATAAAATTGTCTGACGTGAAATACGTAGAGATTTTCTATACACCTGCTAGCTTAGCATGGCACTCCGTGACAAGACGTTGTCATGCGTTTGTCACGCTTACTTCTCTGTCTATAGTTTTAAATGTGATAAGGACAGCATGCGTGAGATAATTGTCGCGGCATGCCGTGCTAAGCCCCCTGAACACTTTTCACAAAACCGTCAATACATAAACAATGACATGTTCTAAATGTTCTAGTATGTCTAGATAAGTGGTAATGAGCTCTAATTGACAGCGAGGAGCGACCAGCCGAAAATAATTACGCTGATGTCATACTAGTACGTCACAGCGTCGCTTTGTGTATGTACCTTCTGTTGATTTGATGGGCGTTCAATTTTAAAGAGGTGGCGTTTAGACGAGAGATAAGTATTATGAAAATTAAGTATGCGGAAACAAGGTATTTTTACTACCTATATGGTGAAAATTAAATGACATAATCTTCCCATGTAACTGAAAAACTTTTCCAAAGAAACAGGGATCGAGAAACACGTAGAAAAATAGATAGAAAAATAAAAATTCAAAACCAACGTTATGGATTCAAGAAACTGCAACAACTGCCTGGCTACGAAAACGACGCTAACAGGCGGAAATTGAAACGCAGATGAAGGCGTACCGCGCTTTTTAGGGTTCCGTATCCAAAAGGTGAAAACGACACCCTATTACCTTATGGACCGTTATAGCTAGGGCGTTGAAATGTTACCAAATGATGTAATATCGTTGCCGCTATAACAACAAATAAGTACTAAAAATTTGCTTTTTTTTGCCCAATATCAATAATAATGGTACGAAACTCTTCTCTCACTTGGTCGGTTTTTTATCTTCTGTGAGATCGATCAAGCTTAGGGTTTCAAAGGTTTCAATCTATGATATCTTTCTAATTATATCGCTACCTATGTGTTGTTACTGATTTCATTACCCAATATTCGGTATACCCCATAACCTAACCTAAAAGCATAACTTTTTACCTACATGTAACATTTCTTTACCAAACGCAATCTTATAACTTAACCCATCGTCACTGAGTAGAAGACACTCCAAGTAGGACAATAGTACAGTTTCCTAGTACATTTTGAAACCGCCCGATGTATGCGTTTAGAATAATCGCCTCTACCACGTAGACTTGCGCGTACGCACGTGTTTTACATCCTTGTCTATTATGTAAGAGGTTGGACTGTTTTAGCGCTACGATTTAGTTATAGCTTGATTTTTGTTTTTTTAAGGGCTTGTTTCGCCACTTCTAGATAAAATTTAACTGACAGATAAACCTATCTCTATTTCATAAAACATGACGTTGTAGATAAGACAGGTATAAATTATCTGTCAGATAAATTTTATCTGTTAGTTGTGAAACGGGACCTAAATGTTTTAGATAATGTTACTCTTCCACACAAAAATCACTAAACAGATTCTAATTAAACTTTTTTATCTAGCTTAGACATCATAATAAGTAATAACACAGCTTTTAAACGAAATATTTCTTCAAGATTTTGAAGATAAATGTAAGCATATATACGGTGAAGGAATTCTTGCACAAAAGCTATTCATAATTATATTTTAAATAACTTAAGTAATATAAGCTACATTAAATCTTTCACACGTTTAAAGTAACAACTAGGTAGGTATTATTTACTTGTTCTGTTTACCTTTTTGCTTCAAACAGGATTAGGTTAATTTAAAAACATGTTTTAAGATTGCTCAGTAACAACATTTGAAATAGGTACATAGACACCGCATCTAAAAAGTCCCATACTCAAAAAGCCAAATTGCATTATTTTCGAATTTTAAGTAAACAATCAAATTACACGTGGTATAAAAAGTAATGTTTAAAGATCGAACATGTTAACTTTACTTCTTTTTATTTCCTCCATTCAGGACAGGCAAAGATCAGACACCATACAGCCTAGTCTTCAGTATTATCTTTACTTATTTCCCCTGATTTATTCCTTCTAAATAGCCTTCTTATATTTCTGTGCCCCAACGGGGTTTCATGTACCTCTATAGACTGCAATAAATGATTTTGACTTTAAAAATAAATTATCAAACACGAAAATGCAGCTAAACAATGCTTTACATATAAGATTTTGGTTACTGCATATTGAATCGAGCTTTAACTGCATTTCTAAAACCTAATCTAAAGTTAATACTTACTGTTAGATGTTAGTTCTCTCAGGCTAAGCTGAAAAGGCTAACACAGTCTTCGCGACATTCGTTTTTCTATTTCTCACATACTTCCGTCTTTATCTAAAGAAAGGTTGATGATAAAGACAGAACGATGGGAGAAAAGAATAAGCTATTGTCGCGGAAACTGTGTTAATATAGAAATATTAGAAGAATTATGATTACGAGAGTCTCTTTTGATCGTTTGAAGGTTGTGGAAAGTTATGAAAATTCTAGAAAACATAGTGCTGTATTGACGGTCGATATTCCATTATCGATAATGTCACAAGTATAAAATACTCGATAAGAAAGTAACAGTGTAATATTAGGTGACATATAAATAACATTTTTTTCAGAAAAAAGAATGTTAAAAGGAACTGCAATAAGAATCAGTTCTTACAATACAATACAAATATTCTTTATTGCACAAAAGCTATAAGGTACAGACACAAACAAGAATAGAAGAAGCAACAGGCGGCCTGTTCAGCCTGCCTGCCAGTTCTTGTGTAGAATTTGCATCAACTTCGCGAGTTGAGACCAAATTCTTTTAGGTTTTCTTTCTCACTAGAGCCAACTTCGTAAATCCTTATTGTTTTATGGTTTAGTTTTATAATTATTTAGCTTCTAAATTCATCTCTTACCTTAAACCCTTCAAACACCATAAGATAACTCCCGACCTACCTTTTGCCAAGTAGCGAAGCCACAATATAGCCCTTAGGAACGCCCATCTTGTGTTCAACAAAGCATAGTGCTTTATACTTGGTCTACATCAGTTTTCACTTAAATTATATAGGAGAAGGGATATTTTCTGACGTAAGAGGCCCGTTTACTTAATTGTTATGTTAGTGGATCATTTAAAATCCTTTTAAATATTTTAGACCAAATTTTTAAACCCTCAAAATGTAGACCCAGCACAAGTTTCACAGTTCTGGCGCTGATAGTTATTTCGCTTTCTCCCGTACTGTCTTTATCCTTACAAGCATTTAGATAGAGAGGGACGGCAATATCGACAAAAAGAAATTTGTTGCCAGAACTGTGCTATTTCTAGCAGGTTGAACAAAGATGGCGTCCTAGGGCTGTGCACACGTCGACTGACCTTGATATCGAGATCGAAGTATACGGAGAGGGGGGAGGAGCGTACCCGGACGTGCGGGGGGAGCGGCACCGGCGCAGGCCGAGCTGGGGGCGGCGCGCCAGGGGGAATGGCGCGGCCTCGCTCGCGGAGAGCCGGGTGTGGGCCCATGCGGACTGCTGTACGCTCTTGCTTCAGCGCTGGAGACATGACAAACTTGTTATGATTTTGTTTTTGTGTAATTTGTGATAGAATGGAACCGCGAGTGCAAAGCGACAATCTCAATTCAATGTATGGGATATATGGCTAGAGTATTGACGTAAAGCGATTCAAAATGATGGCGCATTCCGCACTCGCGTATTCCTTTCTATTTTTTGATGTAGAAATGGTTAAGTTATGGAAATATTCATGTCAAGACACGTCATGACACAAAAACACACAAAAATCAATAAAATAAGTAAGTACATATTTTTAAAACGTTAAGTACTAAAACATATACAACGTAGACACAGATAGTTAGTTTAGATAAGTTATACCTTTTATTTTTAACACAAAGCCATGCTGTATTTATTTAAACAACCGTTAACTTCTAACTAAAACAGTATTATCACTTAAAATACAATGTAAGTAGCTAATACATTAGTTAGTAAGTAATTAGCGATAACAAAGTTTTTTAATTGTAAAAAAATGTTAATAAAACTTGCTGTACCTATTGGAAATTTTGACGATAAGCAGTCTATTTTACAGTTTTGCGCGACTACTTTTAAAACTACTATCTATAAGATACATTCAACTTTTTTTTTCATATAAGTAAATTAAATAAATCATCGACATATCGATAATATTCAGGGACAACACTATTTTGTAAAGGCGACTGCAACTGAGGCGGCTCAGGACAGAAAATCGTGGAGAAGGAGGAGAGAGGCCTCTGCCCGGCAGTGGGACACTAGATAAGGCTAGATGATATAAAATAACTGTCATTGTGGATTCTGCTAATGTCTGTAATTGGAGTTAAGCTAAACCTAATATAAATTATAGTATATTGTACTAAAATAATATAGTTTACTGAAAAAACATATTAGCCTAGACCAATGACAAGACCACATCGCAGTAATGTTTCTCTCGTGGGAATCTAACACACAATCTGTGACATGACAATCAGGGTCTACAAACTACGCCAAAAGGCCAGTCAGGGGGCTTAGCATGCGTGCCGCGACACACAGCCTAGAGATGTAAGCGTGACAAACCCATGACAACGTCTTGTCGCGGAGTGTATGCTAAGCTAGCTGAGCACATTTTTGTTACATTTTTCATCCTAGAAAAACAAAATAGACAGTAGTAGTAGTAGTAGGCGTGACAGATATGTAGGTATGTGTATGTAAAAAATATGACATCATTTCCCGGAATCAAATTGAACAACGTTTAATTTTAACAATTCATATCCTAATTTTCCTGGTCATCGCATTCCTGATTCCTGGATAACGATTGTTGAGTCATTGCTTTTAGCTGTCTCTTTCTAATTGGGTATTTGTGGAAGAAGACAGATGGTCTTTTGTGCGGGGCGCAAGGCATAGTGCGGTAGCGGATTTTGTTGTTATTTTATTAGAAATATTGGAATCTTATTTAGAGATGAAATGATGAGATAATGACGTGTTTTGTTTTGGAACTTTTAAAGCAGGCTATATATATATATATCAGTAATTTCGGGGTTTGAGCGCCAAAATACCCTTTTTTTTTCTAGAAGTCACTATGACCAAAATACCATAGGCTGCTTTATCGTCATATCGTGGAAAACTTACACAATATCTAAAAATAATACAGCCTATGCGTTATTCTGATGTGTATGCCACAATATAGTTTCAACAAAATGCCGTTTATAGTTTTGCATGAGAGTAACAAACATCATAACATCCATCCATAGGCACAAACATTGACATTTATAACTTTTGAATCCTTGTTATGAATAGAAAAGCTTTATTCGGTATCACATAAGGTAAAATATTTTACTTAACACTAGATAAATTACATAGATAGCGAAAAGGTTATCTATCTCAGCATACTGCTGTGACTCCAGGCCACAACAACTGATTTTTCAGCTGTTATATTAGTAGGATGCATACCTAAAGCACTTTGTAACCCGCCAAATCCTCTAACTCAAAACAATTTACATAACAATTCGACCTAGTTCGTCAATTGGCACATTACCTAATTTGTGTATAAAAACCATATGGAGCGCCAAGGTCTGTGTGGCGCTAAAAACACTTTTTATAGAGCGACGAGTCAACGACAGAAACCAGTCACATGGTTTCACATGGCTACATTTACTGGGTCATACTAAACATGTGGTCTAAACATTGTTTAGATTTTAAGAATAATCTTCAAACTCGTGTTTTGATGCCTAAATGTTAATTAGAATTTTAAAGTCGAACCTCGATCAAATGGGGACTTGTTCAAGAAAGGCCAAGTCAAGAGTACCCTAAACCGACGTGCATGTATGAGGCGACTGATGAGTGTGGATGAAGCGAAAGAAGTGTGTTTGTATCGTAGCAAGTGGAAGGAAGTGGTCTCTGTATATCCCAGTGGGAAAAAGGCGTGAGGGATATGTAAGTATGTATGTTAAAGTCGAAAGAAGTGTTTATTTGATAGTAGTCTAATACACTTTTTATTTCAATAGCATTTTCATAAAATACGTTGGTAGCCTTATTTGTACAACACCTGCTTCGTATTTGGGAAGCGTGGGTTCGATTCCTGGCTCCTTTCAGTGTCATTTGTCAGGTACAAATTGAAATAAGATTAGATACCACTCGCTAATAGTGAAGAAAAATATCGCGAGGAAACCTGCATACACTAGGGAAGAAATAGAAAGGAGTACGTGAAATCTGGCAATCCGCATTGGGCCAACAACGTGGCCCCATACGCCAAAGCCCGCTTTTCAATGTAACATGGGATGTTGAAAAGGGCTGACCGCAACTTTGTGCGCCTTTATCATCATATTTTGGAAATAAACACACAGTTTTTGTAAATAATATAGCCTATGTATATTCTGATGTTTAAACTACAATATTGTAAAGTTTCATTAAAATCCGTTCAGTAGTTTTTGCGGGAAAGAGTAACAATAATCCTCAATCATAAGACATAAGACATTTATTTTCAAAAACAGTACAAATAAACACTGTGTGCGAAAAAAATTCTAGTAACAGCTAACTTACAAACTAAGAATTAAGTAGGAACTTTTTTTGAGATCATTACAGGGATAAAAAATATATATATCTTAAAAAATTAACAATCACTTAAAAAATCAGCAATAGAATAACAATTCTTACTTAATAAAAAGTTTTTTAATTTATTTTTAAACATATTGAAGCTTTCTATTTCTTTTAAATCATTTGGTAATTTATTAAACAGAAGAACGGCTTGGTACATGGGGCAGTGTTTAACTATTTCTAAATTTGGATGAAGTTTGGTCGTCTTTATAATAACTTTGTAATAAGTTACAATTCTAGAATTCGCTAGTAAATCTTTCATGACGTTATACATTCGTGTGAGTAAAAATAACTACTTGCATAGTGTGTTTGTCAAACAGTGTGAAGTGGTGAGTCTAGTTAGAATGTTTAGCGTAAGACTCGTTCTGAAGGCTGCCTACGTCTTGTACATACAAAACTTTTAAAGACAGTCACGTGTTTGTTTCGTGATGAATTCTGAACTGATTTTTTCAAACACACTTTACGAATTAAAATAATCCTGGTATTATTATAAATGTCAATGTTTGTGCCGATGGATCGATTTGAAGATGTTTGTTACTCTTTCACGCAAAAACCACTAAACAGATTTTAATAAAACTTTATAATATTGATGCTTTCACATCAAAATAACACAAGGGCTAATACCAGTTTAATACAGGTCACCTCACAGATTTCTAGCAAATCACTCATTGCAACTTAAAAGGGCTTCAATACCACCTAATTACAGTTACGCCTTTTAGTTCTGGAAACCCACACACGGTTTTGTCGAAAAAGTACAAAATACGGGATAAAAAGGGCTTAAAAACCATCGCCGTGAAAGACCGTTAAGCCATTTTCTTTTCACGCTGCTCAAACTACAGATCACGAAACAAAATACAAGAAGGGCTTAAGCACTACTCAAACAAATTGCATTTACGCCTTTTCGGTTTTGATCAATATCAACAGTCAAAAACCTTTAAAACAAATGAAGAGCGTTGGAACAAAGATGCTCAGAAAACGGCCAGTAGGTTACGACCAGATTTAACTTGGTACATAATTTGAATGAGTAGGCATACGAATGAAGTTTCTACTTAGTTGTTACTGGTGGGTTAAAACTTGTGTGTTGTGAAAGTGTTTGCTTTTTCACTTGAAACTGCGCTAACTTGGTGTCGTGTCGAATGACAAGACTGGCTCAGTTGATGGCTTCATTTCATTTTGTCTTATTGGAAAATTTTGAAAAGTTGGTCATGGTATCTAAGCTATTTCAAGTTTAGACCGGTCGTCGTGGAGATCCTTGGGGGGCTTTCGACCAGCAGTGGACGTCCACGAGCTGATAGATTTTGATTGAAAGTTTGAAGTAAAACAGTGGTATCTACGATTTTCTGCTAAATGTCGACGTCTGGATTAAAATATTAAATTAAATACTTATCACAGAGTAAGTAGGTAATAAATCCTACATAATATTATAAACGTCAATATTTGTGCCGAGGGGTGGATGGTTTGTTACTCTTTCACGGAAAAACTACTGAATAGATTTTGATGAAAGCTGGCAGTATTGCAGCTTATATATCAGAATAACATTTAGGCTGTATTATTTTTGGATATGATGTTTTTTTTCCAAGATATTATGATAAATGCGTACGAAATCGCGGGCAGCCTCTAATGTATTTATAAAATAAATTTAAAATAGGTTGGTACTTAGATAGGTGCCTTTGAAAATATCGGTCAATATAACACTAAGGCCTAGAACACACGGGAAAACGCAAATGCAACGCAACTGCAACTGCTAGTTACTTTTGAGTTGCATCTAAGTTTCTGCTATAGACTCCTTTAGAAAACCACACACGACGCAACTAGAGTCTGGCTAACGAAAGTAGATACTGGATTTTTTTGCAAACTTTTTATATGACAACACTAAAGTGTTCCTACCATCGGATATTTACCCTACAAATTGGGGTATTTTAAACAGAAAGTACTTAGGAACAATTAATTCCAAAAAGGCATTTTTAAAACGAACTCATTTTTAACATTTTATAAAATGAGTTTTAAAAATTCGTACGTGTGCTAAAATTGTATTCATCAAAAATAAGTATCGTATGTACGTGTTGGATCATTTCAAGAGCAACACTAAGTCTTAAGTTGGTCTAATAAATAGCTTAATTAATTAGGTACACTATTTACTAGAGAAAAACTTGGCAATTTTATTTTAAAGAAATTTATTTTCACCTGTTTTCCGAAAGATTTGGTAAAATCAGAATCAGTATATGGTATCCCTATCTCTGACGCAACAAGATGGCGTGTTGTTGATGTTTCGTTGTGGTTGACTTTAGGGTTGCTATACTGATATTTTTTAAATTTGCCGCGCTTTTTCAGTATCAGCTTTCATTAGCCAGACTCTAGTTTGAAACGTTTCAGATTAGTTGCATCGTGTGTGATTTTCTATAGGAGTGTCGACTCCTTTCTGCTACAGCAGAAACTTAGATGCAACTCAAAAGTAACTAACAGTTGCAGTTGCGTTGCAGTTGCGTTTCCCCGTGTGTTCTGGGTCTAAGGCATTTTGGGGTTCATTAGATTTCATCATCGAAATACACTTATTAAGATTAAAAAATATTCTTAGGTACAAATGAATCTTGCCTAATTAACTTGTTCCCAAACATACCTAAATATTCAATTACCGCGTATATCTAGGTTAAACATTTGGCTTCGTTAGTAAGGTATAGTTGGAATTCCATGTAAATTAGTAATATTTATTCGTCTATAGTAAACTGACTTAATTCCTAGATTCGTATGGTTAAGGAGGAAACAGTTGCTCAGTCGTGTACAGTGACTCACCATAGTTTTGTAAAGAAGGAAAAGTGATACGTTCATCTCTTTTGCACTTGCGCGTGCGCATGCCAAAAGCTTCCGAAAAGTGCAAAAGAGATGAATGTATCTCTTTTCCTTCTTTACAAAACGATGGTGAGTCACTGTACACGACTGAGCAACTGTTTCCTCCTTAACCCTACGCATTTATAGTCATATTTTGGAAAATTTACACAATCATAAAGTAATATAGGCTGTGTTTTATTCTGATTTGTATTTTGCAATATTAGAAAGTTTCATTTAAATCTGTTCAGTGGTTTTTGCGTGAATCTATAGAAAAAAATCTATCTAACAGATAATTTATACCTGTCTCTGTCTAAAACGTCATGTTTTATGAAATGGACATAGGTTTATCTGTCAGTTAAATTTTATCTGGAGGTGATTAAACGGGCACTCAGAGTCATATTAGTGTCACAAGTTACGAAACTTAAACATTTTCAAACTTAGCATTCAAAAAACAAGGCACACAAATTAAAAAGTTAATCATAAATTCTTCACATCACACCGTTGTTAGTCCACGCAAACATATAAAAAAAAACACTAACTATCTTGAAAAGTCCACGAATTGTACGCAGTGTGTGAACTCAAACTGATAACAGGTACACCGAAATGTTCCTTCAAACATGAACTGTTACTCGCTTTCATAGTATTTAGTAACATCTTTGAAGTTTTTCCAACATTCTCGCTTCGTTTTAGAAACGCTGCTATATCTACTCCGCAGGTCTCGTTCACAGTTCTTCGGCATTCTGCTGCTGCAATTGGTGAGAGCTTGCCTTCGGTGTTGGCTGCAGCGTTGCAGACTTCTTCCAGGATTTCCAGGAGTGCTATTTCCGATGGGAATAGGACTTCACAGCAGCCTGTTGGGGAAGCTTGTAGGTCTAAGCAGTTCATATATTACAATGATTCATCTGTATCAATGATTCGTCTGTTAATTTATAATTTTCTAATGTATTATAATGAAGCTGTTGGTTTTCCAATAAATAAATAAATAAATTACAATACATGGAGATGGACCTTGCCAACATTACTTATGTTCAAAAAAACAAAATTAACATGTGAAGGCAGACATAGTCATGACCAGGGAGGTATCCAGTTTGCTATGACATAATAAGTGTATTTACAGACTTCAGGTATTTACAGTAAAATGTGTTTATTAATTTAATCCTAAACTCAACAGATCATGTTTATTACCATCCCTTGTTATAAATTGTCAAAAATCTATTGATATGTGGTGATACACAGAATGAGTTCCAAAATTGTCTTGTTCATCTGATAAATGGAATTTTTTTTTTTTTATCAGGCACTGATAATGCAGATAATAGGTACCTAATTCAAGTTTAAAAGCTGTCAAATTACCTAGTACTTAACTTTAATTTGGGAACAGGAGAGACATGTTTTTTTATTATTTGTGACTACAGAGACCAACAAGGCAAAACTACTTTAGTAGCAGTTCCAGCAAAAAACCATTCAAATTAATCAACCATTACACATTGTTCATTTCCATTTTTGAACAACGAAAGTGTAAGGTTTTTTCTGAAACGGAATAGTGGTCTGATTTTTTTTGTATAGTCACGATATTCAGAATTTAGTTTCAATTAAACAAGTTTGTGCTATATTTTTTAGCTTTAAATTAATTAATACAATACAAGATGAACTTATTGTTACAAGTCTACAACAATATTTTCCTGCACATATTTTTTTTATCAAATTGTAACTTAATTAATAATGCTTATCTTTCAGAGGTAGTATTTTCCTGGTACTAATGCTACCTACTCTATTTGATAAGGCCATAAAAATATTATTTAGCCAAGTATAATTTGTAAAAAAAAATTGTCATATCCTAACAAACTAAATGATTATTTAATTCTAGTACTCTTGATTTCTATCTCAAGAACCACATTCCAATCACATCTTTAGCAAATAAGATGCTCAAAGTCAACAACTGGACTGAGAATATTTGAACAGCAATATCTTGATGCGTGAATTGCAAATACGCGACCGCCGTCTCAAATAAACCTGCCACGGCTATTTCATTTACAAGTTTCTAAATATTTTCTTCTCCAAAATACTTAATCAAGTCAATAAAATTACATCACAAGTGTAATTTAGCCGGTAAACATCGAATCAAATCCTTAATTCAATTAAAGTTCGTGAAAGAAGCGCTCCAAAGTCGCGCCGTCCAGCGATATTGACATTGAGCTTCGGGTTAAAAATACCGCCGTTACCTGCCTCCCGGTCGAACTGGTTGGGCTGCAGCGCGTCCCGAGAGCCGCCCAGCACCAGCGGGGACAAGATCCTCGGCCACAGCACCGCGAAACACCCCACAACAATCACTAGAACCACCATCGTCTTCCGCGGCCCTAAAACCTCCTCGTTCGCCATTCTCGTCGTATTATTCGTATCGTTTTCGTCACTACACAGCCGGTCGCACTCTACGGGAACATCGTCGTGTGTGATATAAATAAAATACTCAAGCAAATCTCCCTCAAGATCAACCCACACGATGCGATCGCCAAGAAAACTCCGCGACGGGCGAAATGACAGCTGTCAAACGAGTTTTCTTCCAACGGGAGCGATCAATTTCTCCGAATCCTTATGGGAGCGTTCCGTTGCGCGAATCTTCGTTTCGTCGTAATTTCTTCGAGCGTCGAACGCCGGTGGATTGAGCTGGCTCGATGTGACACAGCCGTATATCAACGTCAATCAGCTATGCCGACATCTTGCCTTCCCAGCCACCGGCTTGGTGCTTGCTTCCACAAATATTGACTGAAGGTTGATGAGGGGCGAGGAGCGGCCACGGCCGAGCGTGCGGCGCTCGAGACTCGGTACAATATGGCCCGGCGCGCAGGCGGCGCCGGCTAATAACCCGTCCCCACCGCGAGGATTCCACGCGCTCAGATGAATACAAATTAGACAATAGCACTTGTCATTTGAACTAAAGAAAAGGCGGCCCTAAAAGTGGCGAGTTACACTAAAGTTTTCCGATGAAATTGTCGGTCACGTAGGCATGTGTTGTGAGGCGCGTCACTCGTTTGTGTCGACATATTGGTGGCTTGGTATCGATTGAGATCCATCAGTGATTTGTCCGCGCCTACACTCCTATTGACGATAGAGTAGGTCACATGTTACCTAGAGTATGACCCCGCTAAACGCTTTGCATACAACTTTCTTGTCGGAGGACTTGAATGTTAACGTCAACTTACTTACGCTAATGTTAACTCGATGTGAGAATTTCAATTTTAAATCGGACATGATTTCATTGCTAAGTACATAGCCATCAATGGAAAATCTTAAGAACGAAGAGATGGTACCTAACGTACCCATAGATCTTTATACGTAAGTAAGTATATGTACCTACTTATAAGTACAATGGGTACTTAAATCCCAACTGCCCAACCAAAGGTTGTCTGGAAGAGATCACTTTTAGTGATAAGGCCGCCTTTGCGCACAATGTTTTAGTCTTAAGTTGTATTTGTATTTCTTTGTGTGCAATAAAGAATTTCTATCTATTTATCTATCTATCTGCCCTAACGTTACCTACCTACGTAGGTACCTAGTAGCTAATTGATAACTTCTTCTTAACTCTCCTTAATATCCTAAGCTATAACCACAGTTTTACAGTAGGTAGTATGTAGACAGTAGATAGGCATTAAAACTGAAATGGGTCTTTAAAAAATTCATACGAGTTTTGCTCTGAAAAACACAGACTTCTTGAAAATTAGGTACTTACATGAAGAAACTTTATAGGAAGTTTGACAAGCTAGTTCTTGCTCAAGACTTCGTCAGTACCTACTACTTAATCAGTAATCTTGGAAGACTTACAAAATATTTTACAATAAAATAGCCTATGTGTTATTCAAATATTTGAGCTAAAATATTGTAAAGTTTCATCAAAATCCGTTCAGTGGTTTTTGCGTGAAGCAACAAACATACCTACATCCTCACATCGGCACAAACTTTGGAAATGAAAATGCTGTGTTTATTCAAAAGTAGGCAAAATTCATTACACTTTTTCGATGTCACTTTTTTAATCTAAAACTACTGCCGATTCAACTTTTACGTTCATAAGTTGCTTTTATTTAGAAGTTACCATAACAAAAAAATGCGTCTACTTAAAACACAACTTCGTAGATAAAAAAAAACTTAAAACAGACAAGTTTACCTTAACTTTATCTTAACTAAACGTCGCCACTGCTTAAACTTATATTTTGTAGATTGGGAGTCACTAAGGGCCGGCGCACATCTAGCGGAACGCAGCGCAGAGCTGTTTTGGCTGATATATTATTATTTATTTATTGGAAAACCAACAGCTTTAATACACATGATAGAAAATTATAAATTAACAAACGAGCCAATTACAGATAGGAACATAATATAAATCGACATTGTTTTAATTAGAATAATATTCAAATCACAACAAATGAGCATCGGAACATCGAAGCGACTACATGCGAATGTTGTGTCAACTGATTTTGAATTTTAGTTTCATGAGAAGAATAGAGGTAGACCTCGAAAAAGATAGAGAGACGATCTGGATGCATTTTCACGGGAATGGCGGGTCACTACCAGAGACCGTGTTAAATGGAAAGTCGCGGGGGAGGCCTTTGCAGTGGGATCATTATGGCTAGCAAAAAAAAAGGAAAGAATGTCGATAATAATTATGACAATCAAAAATGCTCTGCGCTGCGCATGCGCTCCGTCAGCTGTGCGCCGGCCTTAAGATAGGCGCGGTAGTGATACAGTAAACATTTAACTTAGCTAAACATCAGCAGATGGTGTAATAAGTAGGTATAACTTGTTTTATGTTAATAATATGTGTTTTAGTAGCACAGGGGTTGTGGGAATTATGTCAGAGGAATCGTTATACTGTAATCTAGGTATTTCTTGATCAAGAATTGTAGGTAGGTACCTACTTAGGAAGTGAAGAATCCACTACCAGCGTGGTGGATTACGGCCTTATCACTCTCTGTATGAGAGTAGGCACGTGCCCCTCGGTGGGGACATATATGGGCTGATAACAACTTAGGAAGTTTATAGAAATTACGTTTTAGTTAGATCAATTTGTTAAATTCACTTGGGTGATGTTATTATAGATTATTAAGACTGTAATCTTGAAATTACCTAAACATATACGAATGTAATAAGTAATAACTATTACGTCGATTAACAAATGCATTCTTTTTCTTCCTCCCATTTTAAATACTTATTGTTATGTATTTAATTAAGAAGTCGTTTAGATTTGTGCCGTTAGGTTTCTTGCCGTTTCTTCCTCTCATTCAAAAAAGGTAGGTAGTGAAGCGATAGTAGCTCTATGGATAGTAGGTAGTTAGTTTTAAACAAAATAAAAACGTTTAAAATGTGTTCCAATGCTCCAGATTCAAATATAAATACTTATTTATTTAAAGTTTTTGAATTACGTGGTTATTACTGATTAGACTGAAAAACATCTTACTTACTTCATTCATAAGTACAATCGATTTAACCGCTAGATAAAAATTTCTCACGGAAGCAATGCCTCCACTTCTATTACAATCACGCATTTCCTCATACAATTCGAAGCCCAAAATAGGGCTTGGACGGAAACCTGGCAGGATATCCTCTTTCTTTATCGTCCACTATCACTTTAGCATCCAGAAGGACTTATAACGCCTTGCCTGGATGACTGTATCAAAATGGCGGGGATACAGGGCTGTATTTAGGTTGTATAAGGGTGTTACGATCTTTAGAAAATCTAAATTTTAGGCTCATAACGCCTGCTTTTACTTTTATTTTATTGATAAACTACATAAATTGTTACCTACTGTACGTATAATATTAAAATCTAGCTTTTAATTGCTAATAAGTAATAATGCCTACTGACGTCATTTTTTTTCATTGCTATCAAAATCTTACTGCTGGGCAAAGGCATATTTATTTATTTTTATTAGGTCGAAAAATCAACAGCTAGACAATTAACAATAGAAGTTATTAGTACTTAATACCGCCATAATAAAGCATTCAAAAATTCCACAGCAAATGATTAATTCCTTGCCTAACTCCACGCCTGTGTAACAACCATTTTGTAAGAGGTGCGCGTACGTCGTTTCCTGCGACGAAAAGAGCGCTACCTACCCATTGTTTAGCAGGAGGGATGCATGTGTTTCGAATACAGATTATAAACTCAACTGTCGATTTAAAAAAAATACGAAGGGCCTCTTTTTTAAACAACTGTTCAAATAGAACCTCCTTGGTGAATGTTAACAAAGTTATTTTGGGGTGAATCGAGTTAAATTAGACGTTTTATAGCTTTACTTTGGGTTTATATGCTTAGAATAATGATTTGTTGATGTGGTGTTCCTTAAATAAGTTTTTAGTGCCTTTTTATCGCCTCTTTAACACTAAAGCAAACTAAATTTGCTAGAGGTGATCACTATCTACCTATTTTGTAAGCTACCTACAAATGATACCTACGACGAAAGTTTAGGTGTATAAGTACCTATGATGAATCAATTTGGTACAAAAATAGTTACCTAGTTCGGTAGGTTCCTACTTACCTAAAGCACACATTACTAAATAGTGCCTAAAGGCTACTTAAGTTAGTATTGACCTGTTTATGAATGAAATGTTAATTTTCCGTATTTTTCATCATAATTATATTTAAGAGCGTCTTACTTATTGATGGAGACTATCTTCCCCGCCATCCGTTTGAGCAACAGATACGACACAACTTATATTCTCTCTTTTATTTGATCTTTGTAAGTCTTTAGTCTCCCTTTCTTTCTGAGAAATCCTAATAAGTAATAAATAAAGTACCTATTTAACAGTATTCTTTCTGCACTATTTTATAACCTTAAAATGACTAATAATCTTATAAGAGTCGTATAAGATCGAAAGAAGCGCTTCCTATGGCATTGTAAAGGCGCGTAGGAGTCGTTTAGTCTGTCTTATTGAATGGGCGGGTGATGTAACAATACTGACTCATTCATTTACCTAGCTAGGTACTGATTGTAAGTACTTAGTGCGATAACGTCTACCTTGATGCTTGTATGTTCTCGTTTTTATTTGTTGTAGTGTTTTATCTATATTACTTCTAATTATTTCGTTTATGATGTTAAGTAAGTACCTAGGTAAACAAATACGGGGTGTAACAGAAAGGGTATATAAAGCCGAAACACAGCGATAGTCCTCATGAAACTGAACAACTTTCCCCAAGGAACATGGGTCGTAACTCGAAAAAAAAATGTCACCTCCCCATACAAAATGCCCGATCAGCTGATCGAGTAAGTATGGGCGATCCAAAAATTTTTTTCGAGTTACGACCCATGTTCCTTGGGAAAAGTTGTTCAGTTTCATGAGGACTATCGCTGTGTTTCGGCTTTATATACCCTTTCTGTTACACCCTGTATAAGTCGTATTGTTAAAGAATAGGTAGGTACTTATAGAAATCTTACTTATATTATAAATGGCAATATTTCAGCTGATGGATTAGTGGATGGATGTGAAGTTGTTTGTTACTCGTAGCACAGGATACCAAATAGGTAGGTACGTGTGAAACAAGCACTTAGATACTTAATCGTGCAAAAACCTCTAAACAGATGTTCTTCTTCAAAAGAAAAAAAAAAGATAAAAAGATCAGTCCATATATCTCCCCACCGAGGGGCACGAGCCTACTCTCATACAGAGAGTGATTAGGCCGTAATCCACCACGCTGGCCAAGTGCGGGTTGGCGGATTTCACATACACCTTCGAATTTCTTCTCTGGTGTATGCAGGTTTCCTCGCGATGTTTTCCTTCACCGTTAGCAAGAGTTAATGAAACTTTATTGAAAAGGCAAAAATCGGACCTTATAAACTCCCTAAAGATTGCCTCTATTGTTTGTTCTAACTTAAACTCAAATTGTACCTAACTCCTAACACTCGTAAACTAACGCCTCGTTCGGAAGGTTCCTAGCAGTTTTCCCCAGAGAAGAATCTAGCAAGAAACTCTGTTTGTGGCTCTCATACGACTAGAGTATCTGTAAGCCAGTGGTCCTATTTATGTAGCTACCTATTGCATCATCTTCTTCTTCTCAGCCTATAGCTGCCCACTGCTAAGCAATGAGCATAGGCCTCTCATTCATAGGTATTCGTACGTAAGCGGGTAACAAAGAAGTCAAAATTTTGTAAGTCATTGATCCTGAGTATTCCATCATACTCGTTACCTAGGCAGTAAATAAGTATATCTAATAATTTTCAGTAGCAACCGTCAAACGCCGTAGTTGTCACGTGCGCATATTTTCGCGTGCACGTCGTCAGCCATTGTGGAAGCGCGGACGCGATTTGAATGCTCTATCGATATCGCGAAACGTACCTACCTATTGGTGTTTTATTGCATGTAGGTGACTGTTAAATAAAATAGATATTTAAGTATATGTATGTACCTACATAACTTGTAGAAAGAATGTTTTGTTTTATGCTTTAATTTCCTTCAAAAGTCTTAAAAAAACTTACTACTTATACTTAGAAAAAAATATCTAGGAAAATTTATCATTTTTTACAGAGTTATGTAAAAAGTTTTCATGTAGGTAGCTAGATCTTCTTTATGAAAACCTTCGAGCAAAAGATTAATGAAAACTCTTTAGATTTTAAAGAAATCCTGATCCTGTCACATTTAGCTCAAAAAAAAATGATGAATGACCTTTTCTATTTTAAAAAGAAAAAAGTTTTCTTTCTTTTTTTTCAAAGTTTTCACTTTAATAGCAATCGAAATTATTATTTTTGACGTTTTTAGCCAGTTCAAATTCAATTAAGTAGGTAACAAAACTTCTTGGTAAGAATTTAACAGAATCGAAATAAGAAAAAAGAGGTTTCATGCGTTTAAAACTCTCTTTTTCATTGTCTTTGGTCAAGGCACAATCTACCCCTTGGAAAATCGTGATGTCTCGAAGACGTGCATGAAAGGCAAAGCAACATCCCGAATGACTAGAATTTCTTAACTTTTTCAATAAAATTGTTATAATTTCAGCGTCCAAAGGTACAAGGTCGGAGATTTTAGCGGGAACTCGTTAAAATGGCTGCGGGACGTGTCGTCACAGCTTCGAGACACTCGCTAAATAGACGGTCACTGAAATGTTTTAAAATTACTTTCGGAGTAAAAGTTGTCTGAAAATTGATCGAAGATCGATGAATGCTATTGATGATTATGAAACTGATAGGTATTTTCTTCTTCTTAACGTTTCGTTGACGAAGTTTTATCGATTGTTAATTTTGGTGAACCTTATCTGATCTAGCCATCAGTGTCCCACTGCCGGGCATAGGTCTCTCTCCTCCTTCTCCACGATTCTCTATCCTGAGCCGCCTCTGCCCAGTCATCCATGAAGGAGTCCAGGTCATCTCGCCATCTGGGTGATTCTACTTAACTAAAAAAAAAACTTGAATTAAACCTTAAACCTATTTACGGCAGGTAGGTAGGTATACTTCTGATGATAGTTCTCGTTTAAAATTTAGGAACAATAGGCCTTATAGTAAAGGTGTAGAAACTTATTTCTTAAAGGCGTACCTAGGTACCTTCTTTTCCTTACCCATTAACATTAATAACCCATTATTGCGTCGCATACCTACTTTATTACATTAGAAATCGATAATTTGCACCTAGCCAAACAGAATGATCGTCTATAAAATGCATAAGCACTTATTCTAACCAAAATAAGCTGCTAATAACAATATCAAGTACTTATAGAAGAGTATTGTCGATTTCAAATCAATATGCGAACAACGTATACTGTTAAAGACATGGGTCTGTGCCGCGCCCAACTGTGAATCGAAAGAATCATGGTAAAGGAATTCTTGTGTTATAAAAGACGCTAGGTACTTATAAATTGAATAAATAATAAGGTTTGTGGAATTATTTTAAAGTTATGCATAGATTTACTGTATATTGTTGCTAGGTAGGTAAGGACTCTTCAAGTAGCAAGCCATGTAGGTGGCATCTTTAGTAAAGTTATAGGTGGTTATAGGTAGTAAATAATGTTTAGGAACTTTCTTTAGAACTTTAAATATGTATGTAGGTACCTATTTCGAAATTTTCAAACAAACAGTAGGTAACCTGTAAGTAGGTACCTAAGTAAAGTATTCAGAAATATTTCAATTCGTGAGTTTTGATTCTCTCGCATCTACGTATTTTTAGGTTTTTTAAACTTTGTGAATATAAAAAAGGGAAATTGTTTTTTTTTTAATTCTGTGGAAATTTAAAATTCCAAGAATTTCAGCTTGAAGATTCCATTACCTATCTTGGCAGTATAATGTTTTGGTGTTAACCTAGAATTCGTTCTGAAATCATAGCTGTCACTGTCAATGTCAAATAAAAGCTGTCAAAACAAACAGCCAGCTGCCCAATCGATTTGTTCAATAAATTCTGATATTTAAAAGTTTTATTAAAATAATAGCTATGGCAGACTTTGCGGGTGTAATAAACATAATATTTATAATCGGCGGAGGCGTTTTGACGTTTATAATTCTGTTTATATTCGCCAAGAGACAGATTACAAGGTTTGCACTTCGATCTCGAAGGGGACCCCACGTACCTATTGGGACTGGTGCGAAGAAAGTAAGATTTTTTTATTATTTATGTCTTTTTTAGCATGAATCTACTGCTATTTATATGTGTGCCTAGCAATAAGGCTGCCTGCTGTTATTTCATTGTCCATTATCTATCATTCTTCATAGGTACTGTTTGTGTCCTTTGTGAAATAAACATGTGTCTGCTCTTGCAAGGAAACCTTCCGAAAATTGGTAGCATTGCAAAACCTGACGAATACTTATCAATGTGTCCTTATTTTATAAAATGATGCATTAGGTACCCTATGAAAAAAAAAGTTCAATTTGAAAAATACAAAGCTAAATCTATTGGTTTCAGAGCCTTAAAAAGGAAATCGAGCGTCGCATAGAAGCAGTGCCACGGATCATGTATGAGCCACGTTTGATCAGTTCGGAGCCATCACATTACATCTTGGAGCCACAACAACCGTATCATTACCGGTTTAAAGCCGTTGACGATGTTAAAACTTTAGGTAAGTTCTAAGGCTCAATTTATTCTGATGCAGGGAATTCCCATGAAAGCGTGCGTCTTTTTAAAATATCATAAGTAATATGTGCGTTATGCTGTTGAGTTATGTTTGAATTTCATTTGTTAAGTTTTTGAAATTCGCTTCAATTCTTCGTAGATAATAAAGCCTAAGGAAAAATTTAATTATACCGAGGCATGACTACTCAAAACTTCAATGCACTCTATTATTTTCATTTGAGAGAAAGAAGAAAAATCATCTAGCTAGCATCTCATATTACTAATCCACATTTACAGAAGAAGAAATAGCCCGTCAAGACCCAAACTTACGCCGCCACCCACGCGAGTCTCTCCGCGCGTTCCTGCTCGCCTCCCTCGCTACCCCACTCGACGGTCGCGGCCAGAAACTAGTGCACCAGTTCTGTGATACATATGAGTATGCAAGACATCATCCTGGGGACTTCAGCGAGGATGAATACTTGGCTTACACGAGGTTGCTGATGAAGTTGTTGGATGCGTAAGTGTTAAACATACATACATACGTAAATACCTACATACATAGATACGTACATTTATAATATCTGTGACATTTCTTTAGGTACTCTTGGGGTAGGCAGGGAGCACTTTCCTCCACTTGCTATGAGTATAACTAGAAATTGCCAATGTTTAATTTTTTTAACACCAAATTTTAATTTTTTTATATGAAACTTTATTCAATTTAAAAAATTCCTAAAAAAGAAACTTTGCAATATCGTAGCTTATATATCAAAATAACACGTAGGCTATATTATTGTAAGATATCTGTTTTTTTCCAAGATATGATGGACGGTAAATAAACGGCGGCCTCTAGTTTAAAATGTTTTGCATTTCGAAAATATTTTTGTTCACAGTTCAAAATAATTTCAATAATTTTAACCATCTCCCCCTAGCGCCCGGCTCCTCAAAAGCGTAGGCACAGTGCGCATGTTGCCGGGCGCAGACAGCCCGGTGCGTCGCGGCACGCGGCTGCTGGACGCCGCGCGCCTGCGCCCCGGGCTCGCCGCGCTGCCGGGGGCCAACAAGCTGCCTGCTGCACGGAGTAGGAACTATACAGCTTTGGAGGTGGGTTACATACTTACATACATATACATAGCTGTCATATCATGTCAACTTTTGGACAAAAGTCACCCCCAAGGATCTCCACAATGACCGGTCCTGCGCTGTCCGCAGCAAACGGCTTCATGCGACTTTCACCAGGTCGTCTGTCATGTCATATTGAAAATATTGTCTAATAAATAATGGAAAAACAATAGCTACTAGTTATTAACTAAATATTTTATTTTATTTATGCTTTTTTCATCCAAGCATTTGTAGTCTATTGATGTTTCGTTAGTTGGCATTGGCGATATACTTGGAAATCTTTATGCTCTACGCTTCATTGATTATTCAAATCTACCGACAACTTTGTAAACAGCAGGGTTTTAGGGCTAGCTGCTTTGCGAGAGTTTTCAATTATGGCGACAAACTGATTTATTAAAGATTAGTATATACCTTATTATATGTATACCTACTCACGCGAGTTCAATCAATCAAATCAGCCCGTTTCTCCCCACTGCTGGGTATAGGCCTCCCTTTTTTCGCGCCATTCACTACGGTCCTATGCCAATCTAACCCATAGCGGCCCTGTTGATCTGACGATGTCATCTGTCAGAGTTGGAGGAGTTGCCGAGCGGAAATTATAAGGGAAAAGTTTTACTCAGTGTTGCCACACTTTAGAATATAACTACATTTTAATGTTGGTGTTGCCAACAATCTTAATTCAAAACATTATCTTTCAAAAACTAACCAAAATTTATTTTCAGAATATGCCAGTAGACCCGAAGCTAGAAGAGGATATAATCCGCGTGGGGCTCCGCAGCCCGACCGAGTCCCGGACACCGGCCGACGAGACCGCCGTGTGAGCCCGGCCTCCCCGCCACAGCTACACTGCGCAGACTTTGTAACGGCGGGTTGGGTATTCCCTCATGATAAGGCAGTTGCTAGATGGGAATTCATTGGGAATCTCTATTGATGGAGATTGTGGGGAAATAATTTGAACTTTGAAAATAATTCCCACTTTCCGAAGTAATTCCCACTTTCCCTATTGAGAATCTACATTGATGGAGACAGTGAGAAAATAATTCCCACACTCCCAAGTAATTCCCACAATACCTATTGGGAATCTACATTGATGGAGTGGGAAAATAATTCCAAGTTTCCCGAATAATTCCCACTTTCCCAAAATAATTCCCACTTTCCCCATTAGTCATTTTGTAGAATTACCAACAGACTATTGCTTAGCTTAGAAGAAACAGTAGATAAGTGAAAAGTGCAACGGGAAATGCGTTTTGAAACTTTTTGTGTGTAAGTTAAAAGTAGGTAAATAAAGTATAGGTATAAGATTTGTAGAAATATGTAAATTCAAGACTTAGTTATTTTGCTTGTAAATGTAATCTTGCCTGTATGAATTGTCCATTGTACATATTCCAAAATGTGATATTAATTAATTTCTAAGTTATATTTAGAAAGAAATGTATTAAATAATAAAATAAACTGTACCTACGTAATAATTGCATTATTTTATTGATACATTACAAAAGTAGTAAAATAAAATAACAGTTTATTGAGATTGCTTAGCTAAGAACACAAACATATAACATTTTTTAAGTATAATATTTACAAGGAACGATATTTTAGTCGTCAGCACCCAAAGTATTTTTACCGAAGTGGCTTTCCCTGAAAAAAAAAAGCAATTATTATTAGGAGTCAAGGTATATAAAAAACGAAAGGCTACATAGTATTTTGTGACCGATTATTTCGCCTACTTACATTCAACTTTTAAACAATACATAGGTCACAGATTTAGGACATATGAACTGATGGAAAAGTCAATTTAAACTTTTAAAAAATCAACCAAAGCCAAAATAACAAAAGTATAGTGTTAGCCCCTTCTCCCATTACGATACGCACAGGTGATTCAAGTATCCTGTAAGTCTCGAAGACTAGTCACCGCGAAGTATCTCATATACAGGGTGTAACAGAAAGAGGGTATAAAGCCGAAACACAGCGATAGTTCTCATAAAACTGAACAACTTTCCTCAAGAAACATGAGTTGTAACTCGAAAAACATTTTTGGATCGCCCATACTTACTCGATCAGCTGATCGGACATTTTGTATGAGGAGGCGAAACTTTTTTTTCGAGTTATGACCCATGTTTCATGGGCAAAGTTGTTCAGTTTCATGAAGACTATCACTGTGTTTCGGCTTTATACCCCCTTTCTGTTACACCCTGTATATTTGAATGCAGGCTCGAACACTACGATACCAGTATAATGTTAGTACATACGATACTTCGCGATGAGTCTTCAAGACTTACAGGATACTTGAATCGCCTGTGCATGTTGTAATGGGCATGATGACTAAAAAAAATTTTTTAATCCATCACATAGATTATTTTAAAACATTCGACACGTATTTTTTATTTTTTCTCTTAAACTAAAAATGACAAAGATACATTGGTTGAAGTTGCTCGTGACGTCACTCCTCAGTACGATTTTAGCCGAGGAGTGACGTCAATACCCCCCACTCCGTAACTTTGATGCTCTGTATCTTTGTATTTATTTATGTATTTGATGAGGTAAAAAACGTGTTTCAAATATTTTTTTATAGCCTAAAAGACGGACTAATTATTTTTTTGAATTTTTGAATGTAGTCATCATTCTCATTGGAGAAGGGGCTAAAGGATTTTCGAGATGAATACTCACAATCGTTTCCAAATCTGATGTTTGATGAAAGGTTCCGTGTGTCTCAACGCTAACATAGCTCGTTGACACGCGCGTGATGCGCTCGGAGATTTAATCGCGTCGCGGGTGTAGCGCAGCCATTCTAAAAGCTGAGAGAGAAAACGGCATTATTATCAAAATGGTAACGTGTGTTTATTTATTTATAGTTACAAACACAAGGTAAATTTAAGAAAACAATTAAATATACAACAATTTCGTGAAAATTTGATGAAGAAAAATTTGAGAGGAAGACGAAGATATTTATTCCCAATCCAGAGACTACTCTTTTAAAAAAAATAAACCCAAAAATGGAACACAAACAGGGCAATCATCATCATATTTAAGAGCGTCGTCTTGTCGGTGGAGTCTACGCCACTCTTCTCTATTCTCAGCCGTCAGTTTAAGCATCTGATACGACACAACTTCTATTCTCTCTTTTATTGGATCTATGTAAGTCCTCGGTCTCCCTCTCTTCCGTTTTCCTTCTAATTTTCTTCCAAAATGTTTTTTACGGTTACAGTTCGCTAATGAGTACACATTAAGTGCCCATTTCATCATCTAGAGATAAAATTGAACTGACAGATAAACCTATGTCTATTTCATAAAACATGGCGTTTTAGACAGAGACAGGTATAAAATATCTGTCAGTTCATTTTATCTGTTAGACAACTCACAGCTAAAGTACAATCCCGCCAAGCCTCCCTCTCCATCAAGACGACCGCAGCGGCAGGCAGTAGCGCGCTCCTACCAGCTGTATCGTTTACATTGTCTACTACATACACTCCGCTGAACACTACGATAGATAGGATCACCACGTCGCATAGGTATAGGCGGGCGGTTTCCTCTTCAGTTCTGTGAAATAGAAAGAAAATTTTGATCAAAATATCATAATAATATTATAAATATGTCAAATCTTTGTGCCAAGATTCTTTGTATCGTCAAATCTTGGATTTGCGTCATATTTTCAAATAATATAGCCTACCAAATATATTACCATCCTACTAATATTATAAATGTCAAAGTTTGAGCCAAATAGATGAACGGATGTGAGGATTTGTTACTTTCCACGCAACAACTACTAAATAATTAATACATGAGAATAACATAGCTAGGGTATATCCTATTAAGATATCATAATTTTTTTCTAAGATAAGACAATAAATGCTTACGAAGTCGCGAGCAGCGTCTAGTACCTAAGCTATATTATTTTAATATTGAGTGTAATTTTTCAAGATACGGCGACAAATACAAACGAAGTCGCGGGCAGCCTCTAGTTAAATGATTACAAGAGACCTTTCGCGATTTTGTACGAATTTACATTCAAAATTAAGCAGAAAACCTACTACTTATAAAAAAATCTAATGTTTTTACGAGACACAATAACTTACTCTTTAAACGCGACCTGCGTACGCGCCATGAGCTGTGAGAACCATTCCTTAGTGGCCGGGTCATCTACTGGAGCAGCCTTTAACGCGGGCGTCATACATTGGAGGGAGTTGTCTTGTTCTCTGTGGGAAGAAATAACATTGTGGAATCTAATAATTGTTTGAAATTTTCATTAAAAGTTGTAGCTTATGTTTTTTCATGAATAACTAGGTATCATGAACGAATATCGAATAACGAATAATAATCGATTTGGAATAGTCTCCCGTAATGGTGGTGTTTTTTGGCTGTACTATTGAAATAAATAAAATAAATATTAGGTACAGTGCTACCAAGTTATCAGTGAACCAGCCGTTTTTGTAACTACGGCCACTAATACGGAAATGTCAAATTCCAGAACTGCTGCGATTGGTAGAAATACAATTTTGTATTACTACTAGCGCCGCCGTTCATTTCACAGATAAGTTGGTCTGGCTGTAGGTACTCTTAGTAGGTAGTATTAGGTTAGGTTAGGTTAACAGTATGTTCTATGTATTTGGAATAGGAAATAGCAATAAATGATAAAGTAAGAAACACATACTGCGCTCTAAAACGCGTATTGCTGATGTGGCAAACACAGCTGCCAGACTGAAACGTCTGCCGCATGCCAGAAGACTTATGGGCAAAAACAGCTACCCAATGGCTACCAACTGCCAAACGGCGTCGCGGCAGACCACGGAAAAGGTGGCGGGACGAGCTGGATACCTTCTTAAGTAGCTGGGCGGAGGAAGCTCGAGACAGTCAGACTCGAGAAAGTCATGGCGGATGAGGAGAGAGGCCTTTGCCCAGCAGTGGGACACAAGTGGCTAAATTAGATTAGATAAGAGTAAGGCCATGTCAAGAGTACCCTAAACCGACGAGCATGTATGAGGTTACTGATTAATGTGGATGAAGCGAAAGTGTTTGGATCTTAGCAAGTGGAGGGAAGTGGTCTCTGTCTACTCCGATGGAAGAGAGGCATGACAGATATATATGTATGTATTTAAATAGGTATTATTTTGAGTTTGAATTGGAAATACTCACGAATAATAACTGGCATGCGCATCTATAACCTCGTTGAGCCAAACCAACGCCGGCGTAGCCGCTAAAGCAGATCGTATTATTGCTGATTTGCGAAGTTGATCTGCTTGTATCTGTACGAAGAATAATATCGTGTTTAGGCATAACTATGATACAATATGTAGTGACCCTTTCACTACTTATAGAAAAAAAAAACTGACATATATTTTATACCTGTCCCTGTCTAAACGTCATGTTTCATGAAATAGACATAGGTTTATCTGTCAGTTTCATTTTATCTGTAAGAAGTATGTTTGGATCGTAGCAAGTCTGCGGAAGTCTCTGCCTACCTCAATGGGAAAGAGGCATGACAGATATAATAATAATAATAATAATAATTCTTTATTTCAGGCATATAACCCATAGAAAAAAATACAAATAATACATAAAATTCAAAACCATACTATATGCCAAAATAATGTATGTATATATAAAAAAGTTAGAATTACCTCCCACCATCCACTCGGTGACGTCATTCGTTCCAAGAATGTTGAAGATAGATGCATACATGTACACACGTACGTATCCCACGCCTGAAATCATTACAAAATTGTGTAAAAATTTACAGTTTATACATTCAAAAAAGTTTTATTCAAAGGGGCCGTTCAAGTATTACGTAAGCACTATGGGGGGGGCGGGGGGGTCTTTGCTTTGCTTATTTTGGATGACATGGGGGGTAGGGGAGTCTAGATGATGATTACGTCATCGGTAGTTATTTACTTTTTTACACGAATGGCAACCCTCACACTGTCTTTGCTTGAAAACGAAACGCATTTTCGGGGATTCCCGCAAATAATGCATACGTTTAGGCACTCGCTTTAGAACCGAGTATTTTCTTATTTTTAAAATTATAATTATAATATTAAAAAAAACAATATATTAATTGAAAAATGTTTACGTAAGCATGGGGAAGGGGGTAAGATCTTTGCTTACTTTTGCTGACAAGGGGGATGGGGGGGTAAATAATTGTAATAAATCTGCTTACATAATACTTGAACGGCCCCAAAGTAGGTATACGGTAGGTATGTATGTTGTGTACATTTGTAAGTATCTAAACTTTTTGACGTGACAACGTCTTATAATTCGATGGAGCCGGCTGCACGTACGAAAAAACATGACTCATGCGGCGTTACCTCGCTCTGAGGCGTTACCTCGCTCTGAGGCGTTACCTCGCTCTGAGGCGTTACCTCGCTCTGAGGCGTTAACTCGCTCTGAGGCGTTCCATTTAAGGCTTGAAGTGCAAGCGAGAGCGCGGATCGGGCGACAAAGAGGCACAATCGGCCGCGTTCGGCAGCATTAATGACGTTGTCACGTTCAACTGTCGTCAGTAAACCGACTTTACAGACAACCGATTTTTTATTTAAAGCTAAGAGGTACTTTTTCACAATCTGTACAGATAGCCAATAGGAAGAAACGACAAGAAATCTAATGATACAGGGCCTTACGTTTACGTTATTTTTTTAATGTAAATGAATTTCCTATCATATTTTTTTTTTGCAAATCGATGCGAAAAGTGGCAGTTTATTGGCAATATCATTGAAGCAACTTACCACCTCCTTTATAATTTAGTAATTTTTAGTCAAAACTCAGTTAAAACCAAATCACACAACTCATACTTACAACATTATCGACACTCAAAACACTAAAATACTGCTCAACTATCTGCGACACTAAAGTCCTATTAGCATCATGTATTTTATCACATTCCAAACACTCTCTAATCTTCTCCAATTGGACTATAAAGGTGTACTCTTGATCGTTTAGTGTTATATCGGCTATTTCCGAGTATGATTCGCTGAGTAGTCTCTGTATAATTGGTCTGAGGGTGTTTGGTGGCATCGCCCGACATAGAATTGGGAGTAGTTCGAAGAAAATTTGATTGTCGGTTTTCTGAAAAAGAGGCAAATGTATCTATTATTGATATTTATAATGGTGCTTTCTTTAACTTTTAGTATACAAAAATGTTAAACATTTTATAACAAAAAAATTGTATACCTACTAAAAGTTTTTCATTTGCTATGTTATACTAAACGCAAAGACTCGTGGCAGACGCGGTCATAAAACGTGTGTATGCGACAGCGCAACAACAGTGTAAGTGTGAGCGAGAAAATACATCTTTTTTTTTGCGTTTAGTATAGAAAAAAATTAATAAAATGCAATGTGAGTACCATAAGAGAAAGCGAGACGACTATAACTAATATAACTACTAATACAAAAAAAATACAAAAAAACAAAAAAAAAATAAACCTAAAACCTAATACTAACCTAATACTTACTAATATATTTTTATATATTTAGGTATTTTTTTTCTCTTTAATTAAAAATGACTACGATACACTGGGTTAAAGTTCCTCGTGACGTCACGCTTCAGTACAATTTTTTATTTTTTACCTAAAAGTGAACGTCAAAAGCGTCCTTAACTTTGATGCTCAGTATCTTTGTATTCATTATGTCTTAGATCAAGCACAAAATAAGTGTTCAATATTTTAGACCAGGGTGTAACCAAACATAATGCCATTTTTTTTATTTATTCCCCTTTTTTAATACCTACCTCTGATTCCACAGTAATACTTTGCAAATAGTTCTCTAAGAATCTCCGAGCCGATCCTGAAGTGTTCGCCTGAAATACAAAACACAATTTGAACAAGACAGTTTTTACTAGAGGCTGCCCACGACTTCGTACGCCTTCCTCGACATTTTTTTGGAAAAATTTCACAGTAAGTATTCATTTATCAAACATACATACCTTACAGATTACAAACGATGCAGAGAAAAGAACCTAAATGATGATAAAACTACGAACTGGTAATGCGCGCGAGTTGATTATTAATAAAATGTATTTCAAGAGATATTTTATTGTCTAAATCGTCATGTTTTATGAAATAGACATAATGCTTATCTGTCAGATAAATTTTATCTGACTATTGAAATACCGGGATCTTCAATTCCATTAAAGGTTTCATTCCATTAAAGGTGAAATTAGATGATATCTTGAATTCTGATGTTGCCAACCTACCTGTCTAGCCGCCAACTGCACACACGGCAGTCTCCACAGCGCGCCCCGATGGTACAGTTCGTGGATGAAACACAGGTCTATCGGGGGTAGCGGCTTCGAGTACTCGCATGTTAACACGCGTAGTATTGATAGTAGGATTTGGTCAGAGAATTCGTAGGTTGGGGACGTTGCCTGGGAATTGAAAAAAAAATAATAATAAAAAATAGTTAAGTAAAAATCAATCAATCAAATCAGCCCGTTTCTCCCCACTGCTGAGTATAGGCCTCCCTTTTTTCGCGCCATTCACTACGGTCCTGTGCCAATCTAACCCATAGCGGCCCTGTCGATCTGACGATGTCATCTGCCCAGCGAGCGGGTGGTCAGCACACTGATCGACGTCCCTGTCTCGGCCACCACTCTGTGACTGCTTTCGTCCATCGACCGTCTTTTCTCCTAGCTAGGTGTCCTGCCCATTGCCATTTTAGTGACAAGATCCGCGAACCGACATCTTCGACCTTAGTTTTCCGGCGAATTTCAATGTTTGGTACGCGGTCCATCAGCGAAATTCCTAGCATGGCACGCTCCGGAGCGTGCCATGCTAAGTAAATAAGTAGAATTTTTAAATTCAAATAAGCAGAATGAAAATATAGTGGAAATAATGAAGAATTGAATTTATCATCTGATCCAGCAGCTATAGTTTTCTTATTTACCAAAAAAATTTAATTAGGTACCTTTTGCATGTCTAATGACTAATTCTATAGCAGCCCATATATGTCCCCACCGAGGGGCACGAGCCTACTCTCATACAGAGAGTGATTAGGCCGTAATCCACCACGCTGGCCAAGTGCGGGTTGGCGGATTTCACAAACACCTTCGAATTTCTTCTCTGGTGTATGCAGGTTTCCTCACGATGTTTTCCTTCACCGTTAGCAAGTGGTAATTGAATAAATTGATCCGTATATGAGAAATAAACTCAGAGGTACGTGCCCGCACCAGGATTCGAACCCGCGCCCTCGGAGTTCGAGGCAAGCGTTCTACCAACTGGGCTACCACCGCTTATTAATGACTAATTATGTGAAACTTTTTATCTGTACTTACCATCTTTCCTAATCACATTTACAGCAATAAAATATTAAGGGCCCATTTCATAGATATTCACTTATACTTAGATAAAATTTAACTAGCAGATATTTTATACCTGTCACTGTCTAAACCGCTATGTTTAACATTTGCCATAAAAAGTTTATCTGGCAGTCAAATTTTATCTGTGAGTCACTTAATTTCAAACATCTCTTATAGTCTGACCAAAAAGAGTAGGAATTATAAAGTGGCAACACTGTGATGTCGTCCCGTTTTGTTTAGATTGATTTGAAAGGGACGACGCTACAGTGTTGCCATTTTTTTTTAACTCTTTTTGGTCAGATTTTGCTTACCTGCTTCCTAACACAATCAAGCAACCCCCTCACAACACTATGAGCCGGTAAGTAAGTCGCGTCCCGCGGCTCCGATCGCGCGTTCGGCTGGTACACACCACTGCGGTACCCCTTTATCTCTCTATCTATTAACTTTGATACGAAACGCTCTAAGCCTTGTGAAGCTGCTTGGTTGGTATACTTGAAGATCTCTGGCCAGACTTCACCTGGTTGGAAATAGTTTTTTTTTTTATTACAAGCATGATAATGAAAAGAGACCGCTGTTAGTCCGTCAATTAAAAAAAACTATTAGGTGACATTTAAAATTTATCAGTTGTCAATAAAAAAGGAGGTTACGCACTTAATTAGTAGTCCATTGCTGGACAAAAGCCTCCCCCAAGGATGTCCTCCCCACCGGTCATGCGCTGCCCACATCCAACGGCTTCCCACGACTTTCACCAGGTAAACTCAAAAGAATGTGGATGAAGCGAAAGAAGCGTGTTTGGTTCGTAGCAAGTGGAGGGAAGCGGTCTCTACCTACCCTGATGGGAGAGAGGCGTGACGGATATGTATATATGTATGTATGAATGAATGTAGTCAGGTGTATCTTTAATAAATGATACTCACATGGGATATAATCAAGCACATCTTCCGGCTTCCTAATCGCCTCAGCTGGTGTTTTGCAATACGCCGCCGGCAGCTTTACTGTTCTTCTGTAGATCTGAAAAGTAAAAAACTTAGTTTTAGTGACGTAAATATTTTAAAACTACATAAAATAAATTTTCGCTTACAATTCGGAAGGGTAGAAGTTCAGCAAAGCATCCTTTACCTTTGATGATTGATGTTGACAGTGTGAACTGACTAGAATCCTATATAGTATACAGGGTGACTTTAAATGAGTGAACGACAGAAAAGAATATGCATGTACTCGTGATAACAAACAACTTCTAATACGGGACCGAGTCCGAATTCATAAAAAAAAAATTGTTCCCCCATACTATCAGCTGATGCATTTTGGATGGGGAGTTCAAAAAATTTTGGTCAATTTCGGCCTTGGTCCCATAGTAAAAGTTGTTTGTTATCACGAGTACATTCATATCCTTTTCTATCGTTCACTAATTAAAAGTCAGCCTATATAGGATTCTAACCAGTTCACACTGGAAGTGAGCGAATCGGACGTTTTTATCTTAGATGTATCGTTCGCGATGTGAACCGAAGTATGTAAAGAAGTGAAACGATATCCCGCTGCGTTCACTAGTGGTTTCACTTGAATATTAATATATCGAGATAGACAGTACATACAATGATATAAATATGTACCTTTATACCTGTGTAACTGTTTATAAGAATTGTAAAACTTGATTTGAAAAGAGCAACCCCACAGAGTTTCTTACTAGGTTCTTCTCTGGGGGAAACTGCACTCGTGCAAGTCTAGCGCTAGCTTTAAAAAAATACCTATATAATAATGTAACGGTTTCAAGAGCATTTTTTGTGCCTATGAAATAAATATATTTTTGACTTTGACTTTGACAGAGTCTACTTCCCTCCACTCTCTACGATCCGAACACACTTCTTTTGCTTCATCCACATTCATCAGTCGCCTCATACATGCACGTCAGTTTAGGGTAGTCAAGGGCTGGCGCGCAGTGCAGACCATTTTTGATTGTCATATCATAACCCAGGTATGTATGTATTTATATAACTTCAGGAGACTATATACCTCAGGTCCCATAGTCTCCAAGCTATGTCGCTTATTAGACGATCATATGGGTACCTCCACACACACACACACACACACACACACACACACACACACACTTCTTTCACATTAATCAATCGCCTCATACAAGCACGTCGGTTTAGGATACTTAAAGAGAGTCTAACTTTTAAATATATGTTGCAGGTTTACGCATGTATTAAATATCAAAAGACTACATTATATATCAATTTACCTCAGGTATATCAGCCAGCTTATAATCTTCAAGTCTATAAGTAGCTAAGGCGTTGCAAGCCGCCTCCACAACAGCAGGCTGGTCAGACGACGCCACTAGGTCCCACAGTCTTCGAGCTGTGTCGCTTATTAGACGATCGTACTCTGGAGACGCGACGCGGACGCCGCAGACTTCCGATAGAAGCTTGCACATGCTGTTGGTAGATAAAAGATTGATAAATATAGATAAAAGAAGATATAAAGGCGGGTCCGCTGCTCCATGTTTTGAACAAACATTTGTTCAAATTGAACGAACTGAATGAAATTTTGCAATTTGAACAAAATGTTCATTCAAAACATGAGCAGCGGACCCGGCTTTAGAATACGAACGGGATACAGTTAATCAGCTTATGGAAGTCCACTGTTGGACAAAAGCCTCCTCCAAGGATCTCCACAACGACCGGTCTTGCGCTGCCCACATCCAACGGTTGCCAGTGACTACAAGTCTATTAGGATTTCTTTGAACGAATGATATATCCAAATGAATGGAATGAACGAATCCGGTACAATTTCCTAATCTAATCTCTGTCGACCCCGATGGAAAAAAGACGTGACAGATATGTATGTATGTAGCTATGTAAGGATAACCAAACTCATCAATTTACTCGTTAAAATAACAGGTAAACAAACACTCGTATTACATGATAAAATGCCAAGAGCTTGATGAATGAACGAAATAAACGAAACGAACGAGTCGAATGAATAAATCATTTGCGTTTTGGAAAGAAAAACAAAGATACATTTTTTTCTTATACTCTTATTTGGAATTGCCTATAATTAAGTACCTATCGTATAAATGAACGAACGAATGAATGAACAAACAAACGAAGGAAGGAATAAACCTTACCTAACATGTACAGTAGCCCTGGTATCCCGGGCGAGTTTATTCTCCAAGGCCCGCCACGCGCCCCCCACGGCCACGAGCGCGCCCCTCCACAGCCGCGCCAGAGACTGCAGCGCCACCGCCGTCGCCACCGCACCCGGGGCATCCGTACATTTGTTTAGGATCGATGAGATCACTGGGACTAGTTCTAGGCCGTGGGTTGATGCTCTGGAATAATATAAGAATAGGCATGATGACTAAAAACATTTTTTAGCCCATCATATAGATTATTGTAAAATATTTGACGCGTATTTTTTCTTTTTCTCTTAAACTAAAAATGACAAAGATATCCTAAGTACGATTTTTACCTAGGAGTGACGTCAATTTCCCCCACTCCGTAACTTTGATGTTCTGTATCTTTGTATTTATTTATGTATTTAATCAGGTAAAAAATGTGTTTCAAATATTTTTTAATAGCCTAAAAGACGGACTAATTATTTTTTGAATGTAGTCATCATCCCAATTGTAAACGTTATACAGGGTGTAACAGAAAGGGTATATAAAGCCGAATCACAGCGATAGTCCTCATAAAACTGAACAACTTTCCCCAAGGAACATGGGTCGTAACTCGAAAAAAAAATTTCGCCTCCCCATACAAAATGCCCGATCAGCTGATCGAGTAAGTATGGGCGATCCAAATTTTTTTTTCGAGTTATGACCCATGTTCCTTGGGGAAAGTTGTTCAGTTTCATGAGGACTATCGCTGTGTTTCGGCTTTATATACCCTTTCTGTTACACCCTGTATATCTTTTTCCTACTAATATTATAAATGTCAATGTTTGTGCCGATGGATGAATGGATATTTGTTACTCTTTCACGTAAAAACGAATAAACAAAGATGAAACTTGGCAACACTATGACTTTACACTATTACATCAGAATAACACATGGGCTATATCATTTGTAAATATATTGTGTCTTTTCGAAGATAAGTAGAAGAAATAGATAAGAAAAGAAAATAAGAAATTTCTTTTATGCTGGGGCCACACTAACGAGAAATGCCATTAATTATTGCGATAACCGGCGTTAACAGTAGGTGTAGCTACAATTTAACGCGATAATTTGACAACGGCATTAACATTGCCGTTTGGCGTTAGGCGATAGCTCAAGTGGCGGTACATCAAAGAAACTAACGCGAGAATTAATGCGATGAAACGGCCACACTACGTACTGTCAGTGTTCGTCGTGAGCGCAACGCGATCGCACATGTTTCCTTTTAAGCACGTTTTTGTTTATACCTACTATGGCTATGGAGTGGAGTAATGAGAAAGTAATTACATTTCTGGAGATTTTACAAACGGAACCATGTTTGTGGTATCCAAAACTTAAAGAGTTTCAAGAATCGTGGAACGCAAAGTGATGCTTGGCGACGAATAATGGAATTATTATAAATTAGTAAAGATTTAATAAATTAAGTAATAAAAATTTACACATGAAATACAGAGCGAGTGCAAGTAAAATCAATGCCGTTTTTATCGCCAATAATGGGCATTAACGTTGACCGTTCAAGTGTAGCCACCCACTTTAACGTGTTAAAAATTATCGCAATAATTATCGCACTATTGGGCATTAACGTTATCCGCTAGTGTGGCCCCAGCATTAGAAATATGCTGTACCTTTTGTATAACTTCTCTTTTTTTCTGTCTCTATGTACTATCATCTTACAATAAACTGTTAAATAAATAATAAGTATAACAATCAACACGTATGAAGTCGAGAGCAGTTTTGTATACACTAGTATATAAAGAAATGCAAAGATACAGACAGAGCATCAAAGCTACAGAATGGGGGATTTTGACGTCACTTTTTTATAAAAATAGGCTATTTGACAACATTTGGAAAATAATTTTAAATTAATGTTTATATGATAATAATTACCCTACATTGATATTTCCGAAATATTTAATGTTTTAATGATGAAAAATCAATGTTGAAATTCAAATTTAATAAAACCAGCGAATAACACTGTTTCTGTAATGGCGCTGGTCACATGTCACGCGTGACGTCACATGCAAGTAAACAAACACGAAAAACACTAACGAAGCGCACTATTATGACAGCTGTTTACTCGCGTGTGACGTCACCAGAATGTCAACAAATAACAGGCCGTTCGTGTTCCAGATAAAAATTTAAAAAATATTACAATTTGTTTATTTTATTTTGTTAAAAATAAACATGTTTTACATCAAAATAAAGTGAAATATATTTCTTTATAATATAATCTTTTAGGATGACCACATTTTGTTGTATATTTTGAATATAGTCAAATACCCTATTGTACTGAAGCTTAACATCATGACGAAGTGTGAGTCAGTGTATCGTTGTCACTTAGGTAAAGAGAAAAAAGAAAAAAATATGTGTCAAATTTTCTAAATGATATAGTACATTAAAAAAAATTGTAGATTCGCCTATTTCTGAAAAGAGTCAGCGTCTGCGAAGCAAAAAAACTCCACTTCCATTTTGGGAAAGGAGAGTTTAGAAAGGGACAAAAAGCAGTCTATCTCACTCTCCATCCCTTATCCTCGCGCAAAGTTAGGCGAGCGTGAACGACAACTTCCGAAATAAGATTTGGTTCCGAACTTACTATCGGACACTATTAAACAATTAATGAAACCTGTAATAAGCCAACCTGCTTTCACAAATCCGTTTGACAGCTATAGCTCTAGCAATATTGGTCTCCCATTTCAAATCGTCCGGTCTTCCAGCGCCAGGGTCCACTAATATCTCGAGTAAGTATGGGAAACAGCGTACCTGGAATATTAGTTACATTAAGTCCAAATTATTATCAAAACTATAATACTTAAATATAGCTATAAGCCACGGATAAGATGATAAGTCAGAAAATGAAATAAAAAATAAATGTGCGTCAGTGTGTGCATGTGTACGCGCGCGTGAGTGTGTGTGTGTGTGTTTGTGTTTCTGTCAGTGTGGTTCAAGGGACAGAGAGTGAGACAGACTGCTTTTTGATTCTTTCTAACCCTCCTTCCCCAAAATGGAAGTGGAACTTTTTATTGAGCATTCCCTTTAACTCCGAATTATAACGTGACTGATGAATATGGATGAAGCTAAAGAAGTGTGTTTGGATCGGAACAAGTGGTGGGAAGTGCCCTTTGCCTACCCTAAAGTAGCTTTTATCTATGAATGAACCAACCTGAGTCTCAGCCAAACTCGTATACAGCATAATAAGAAACGACGTCGGCACACCTTTATTTAATTTCAACTTATTTAATACTGCTACTATAGTCGGCACGTTTTCCTGTAAATCATTAATAATGTATCATTATTTTTTTATAAGATACAAGAGGCTTCCCGCGACTTCGTACACATTTATCGTCATATCTTAGAAGAAAAACAAGATATCTTGAAATAATATAGCCTATGTGTTATTCAATTAAATAAGCTACAATATTGTCAAATTTCATTAAAATCTACTCAGTTGTTTTTGCGTGAAAGAGTCACAAACATCCATACATCGGCACAAACATTGACATTTATAATATTAGTAGGATTTACCTAATTTAATCATATTAATAAAAATATAACTAACCTTAGTAACAGCCATTAACGGCAAAGCTTTTAAACACGCCATCTTTATTTTCGGCGAAAAATCGTTGGTGACTTTATACAGCAATACTGGCAACACATTCACTGACACCTCCTTCTTAAAACTAACCAACTGAATTAAAATGTCCACTACTTTCACTACGATCTCTTCGAAAAACGCGTCTTTTCTATTTTCCAAGGTTATACCTAGGAAGAATGGTAGTAATTTGAGTTTTAACTCGTTGTTTATTGAACTCAATTGTTCGATGAAACTTTTTAATTTCGTCGGGTTATCGTAATTCGATTCCCAAATTTCGTGGATTTTTATTATAATTGATAAATGGCTATCACTTGATAGTAACGTTTGGAACGTTTTGTTGTTAATTAAATTGCGTAAATGCAATCTTCTTTCGCAGTTTCTCCTTTGTTCGTAAATTTCTAGTATTTTCGCGGCTACTTTTAGAGCGGATGCCGTTAAGTATGAAGGTAGATGGAGCCACTGTAGTGATAGTGACACGAAGGTACTCAGTGATATTGCTGATATTTCGAATTTGCTTATTATGTTCAGACCTGAAAAAACAATAAATAAGTACCTATTTTAGTAGATCAATTTAGAATATAAGCAAATTAAAACAGCGCGGCGCAACAATCACAACAAATGAGCATCGAAGCGACTACATCCGAATGTTGTGTCAACAGATTTTGAATATTATTCTAAAGAGGACTATGTCGATAATAATATGACAATCTTAAAATGCTCTGCGCTTCGCTCCGTCAGATTTGCGCCGGCCCTAATAATACTACATTACAGTAAACTACAAAAATAAGTTAAATTATCTTTTTTTTTATGCACAGCAACACAAAATAACTTCGATTTTTAATATGATAATGTATGTATTTGTTTTTAAAAATAAATATTTCGGTATTCCTTCTGAAGTATTTATTAGCTTCTCAAAGCTCACTCACACAAATTAAAAAGCTCATGCAAATGTAAAGCAGAGCTAGTGACGAGGTTTTCAGCTAGCAACACCACGGTGATACCAGCCACGTGCATCAGCTGCGGCGCCTCTACCGCCACGCACCGCTCCATCAGACTATAGCAGGTACGGGGGTCACTCCTGTAAATATTTCAATGCAATAGGGATGATGACTACATTCAAAAATTCAAAAAAATATTAGTCCGTCTTTTAGGCTATTAAAAATATTTAAAACACATTTTTTACCTAATCAAATACATAAATAAATACAAAGGTACAGAGCATCAAAGTTACGGAATGGGAGGTATTGACGTCACTCCTAGGTAACAATCGTACTTAGCTTCACGAGCAACTTTAACCCAGTGTATCTTTGTCATTTTTAGTTTAAGAGAAAAAAGAAAAAATACGTGTAGAATATTTTAAAATAATCTATGTGATGGACAAAAAATTTTTTAGTCATCATGCCTATTCTGGTATATTATGTCACTAGTGAATTAGTTGGCAATAACAGCCACATGATGAAGGAGACTTATGTTTTACAGCTTCAATACGTAGGTAGATAATTCTTTGAGTATAGAATATATAAGGAGGTGCCATACCTTCTGGATCTGCGTGCCTGGTCTGGCGCAAAATGGTTATCCACCTTTTTGTATGGAATTTCTTATCGTTTGACATGACAGGTCATCTACCAAGAAAACTATGAAAAACTTGCGCCAACCTTGGCACGCTGTCATAAATCATTTGTATATGAAAAAAAAATATGGCACCACCTTAAATAAGATAATTACATAAGACTTCTTGACATAATTTTTTAACGTGACAACGTCAAATAGCTTGATACTACGGACTGTATGCACGAAAAATATGACGTAACTGTCCCGCTATGCTTATTGTCGCGTTCCGCAAGCGAGAGCGCGGCACGAACGAGAGAGAGGCATGATCGGCTCAGTTCGGTACCTTCCACTCCTTCTGTGTATTATACTGCGGTAAGGTTGACGTGGTCGCGTCAAACTATCGTCTGTAAACCGACTTTACAGACAACCTATTTTATTATCTTAAACTACTACTGGTTCACTACCTACATATACAGGGTGTAACAGAAAGGGTATATAAAGCCGAAACACAGCGATAGTCCTCATGAAACTGAACAACTTTCCCCAAGGAACATGGGTCGTAACTCAAAAATTTTTTTGGATCGCCCATACTTACTCGATCAGCTGATCGGGCATTTTGTATGGGGAGGCGAAATTTTTTTTTCGAGTTACGACCCATGTTCCTTGGGGAAAGTTGTTCAGTTTCATGAGGACTATCGCTGTGTTTCGGCTTTATATACCCTTTCTGTTACACCCTGTATAGCCGAGAGGAAAAAACAGCAAAAAACCTAAGACCCAGAACACACAGTGAAACGCATCTGCAACGCAACTAGTTTGAAAAGTTTCGTTTCAGTTGCATCGTGTGTGGTTTTCTAAGGAATTCTATAGCAGAAACTTCGATGCAACTCAAAAGTAACTAGCAGTTTCAGTTGCGTTGCAGTTGCGTTTCATCGTGTGTTCTGGGCCTAACATAACTTTTTTGTTATGTAACTTTTATCTCGGTTTAACACTCGTCTATTACAAAATCCTAATTGTTATCGTTATCAGCCCATATATGTCCCCACCGAGGGGCACGAGCCTACTCTCATATAGAGAGTGATTAGGCCGTAATCCACCACGCTGGCCAAGTGCGGGTTGGTGGATTTCACATACACCTTCGAATTTCTTCTTTGATGTATGCAGGTTTCCTCACGATGTTTTCCTTCACCGTTAGCAAGTGGTAATCGAATAAATTGATCCGTACATGAGAAATAAACTCAGAGGTACGTGCCCGCGCCCTCAGAATTCGAGGCAAGTGTTCTACCAACTGGGCTACCACCGCTAAAATCCTAATAATTATACTAATAACTTACCCATGAGCTATAAGCTGGCCAGACACCCTGGCCAACATGGGTAACAGCGCCACCACGTACTCCCCTTGTTGCTGGTAAATAGCGGCGTCCGTTACTGTGGAATACGCTGCGAAAGCTCGATCGATCAGCTTCGGATTACAAATCTGTAACAACATACATACATACATATCTGTCACGCCTCTTTCCCATCGGGGTAGGCGGAGACGACTTCATGCCACTTGTTATAATCCAAACACAAGATATATTATAAAGTTGTTATATTACTACCTACCCAAATATCAATTGTTTATGGAAACTTCAGATGAAAAATTGACAAAATGTCAAAATCGTTTCAGAAATGAAAAGATGAAAAATTCTGATGCAACTTATCTTTGTAGTACAACTGTACAATCATAAATCATGATGTCATATCATTAAAAACATGGTCTTATTCAAACACATATCAATTTTTTTTTTATTAGTCTAATGTGTCCCACTGCTGGGCAAAGGCTTCCCCCGCATTATTCCAGGCCTCCCTATCTCCGGCAACCCCAGGCCAGCTTGCCAAGTATGCATCCAGATCGTCGCGCCATCTCCTCTTAAGCCGACCTCTACCTCTGTGGCCGTCGAGCGGCAACCAGTTGGTAGATATCTTGGCCCATCGATCCGGTATTATAAAACTATATATTACTTAATAGCCTGTGTTTATTCCTTAGTTTTATAATTTTATTATTCTTTTTATTTTTCTCGAACTAATAACACTGTTTAAACTGGAAATAATTATTACTTTACTCTACATACCTGCTGACAAGACACACAGTCAAGCAACAACTGGCTCTGAGCAGTGCTAGGTGGCAAACTGAGCAGTAACTGCCACGGGCGAGTACCACCAGCAGCCCGGCTACACTCGCAAGTTAGCCACATGAATACCGGCCGTAGGAGTTCTAGGCTGTTTGATGAAATGCTGGAAAAAGAAAAAAAAAGAGAAATAAAATTAAAATTCAAAATGTATTTTTCACCTATGCATAGGTAACTCTTACACTTGAATATGTCAAAATAATAAATAAGATAATTTCAAAAATACTAAATATTTTAGCTAATAATCATGAGGAAAAGAATGTCCGTTATTATTTCATAGCTCTGACAGAAATGTCTATGTTTCTTAATTATTATTATTATCAAGGGTGGTGTAACATTTAAGTTTTTTTTTCCTGGTATTACTTCATTAGGTTATTTAGATTTTAGGCCATTTAATTTGGCTGCTTTTCTTTTTCAATCATCAAGGCTTTTGTTATTAAAGCCTATTTACACTATTAATTCCCTTTTTAAAACAAAAAGTAAGTAAATACTCACATATAATCTGGATGCGTACACAACGCGTGCATTTGTGAGATGACATCGTCTTCAGCATCCTTATTACGTTCCAACACGGTTATGAATGGATGTTGAGGAGATCTTACAGAGAATTGGCAAGTGTACGGCTGACCAGGGACGAGACGGGATTTCAGGTCTAGGGTCAACAGACCGGCCATTGTTGAAATTATTGCTGAGTAGTTGCTGGAATTAAAAAAAACAAATAATAAACCTTTTGCACGCCAGCCATTTTTGACGTTGATACACGCCCGACGCCGCCGAGCCTAGTATTATATCAATTATATTATATCAATTAACACAGGCGGTAGGGCATCTTATATAAAACAAAATTATTGTTATAAAAATGGCCAAATTTAGACGACTTAAGGCCAGCGGCGTCTCAGCCACGCGAACAATTTGCGACTAAAGTGGTCATTGGCATCCAAAGGGTTAAAGGATTTTTAACGTAATGTCGTATCAAGAAGTCAAGGCACTGGCAGAGGATAGGCCTAAATGGCGAATACTCCACCGACAAGAGTCTGACTCTTAAATGTGATGATGATGAAGGGATTTTTAGAGTTCTGTAACTAGAAAAAAAAATTTACCATTGGGATTTAGTTGCTTTTACTTATTTAAAAAAAAATATATCAACACAGTTGCAAAACAAGAGACTAAACTATGTAAAAAAGGAAATAGTAAAATAAAGTTTTTGGTACACAAAAAAGAAACTTAATAGTGCCACCATTTCATTAAGTACTTTCATACTTGATTTAACTGATACAAAAATACTAACATATAACATACATCGATGATATAATATATAATGTAGTCGCTAAAAGTAAATAGTTTACAAACAAAACTAAACTTACTGTGCACTAGGCAGCAGAGTAACAACAGTGGACATAGTGTGCCCAATCTCCAGTATACCTAACTGCACCAGAGCCAGGAGCCCTTGGCAAGCAGTCAGGCTCACCACACTGTCCTTCGAAGAGCATTTCTCTCTCAAAAACTTCAATTCCTCGTTTTCAACAACAAACTTCTGACGTTCGCTAACTTTAAACTTCGATTTTATTGAAGAAATCAACTTGTCGATAGCGTTTACTACTAAAACACTGTTCTTTGTGTTCAGTTTGTATTCTATTTCATCCATTTTTCTACGTTTATATTGAAAATTCTTAGTTTATTTTGCACATCACCGGTTTTTATTTTAACCTCGCAAAACAGCTGCTGAATTTTCATTGAAATGGCATGACATTGACAATTTGACATTGACAGATAGAGTCCATTTCACGAAAGAAGTCCCCTAGTCCGCGGCGCTGTATAGCATGTCAAAATTGATAATGTTGCCATTTATAAGTACAAAGTTTACCTATATTATGTATATTTCATTTGTAATTTATCAAATAATACTATTTCCTGCATATTTCGGGTATCCTGGTCATTCCATGAGTAGATTGGTGTACATTTTGATAAAAATATCCTGTATTTAATAAAAATATCCTATATAATATACCTATATTTCTGTCATAATATTATAAAAAGTATATTTTTATTAAAACAAGTAGGGGTTTTTCTACCAACTATCAGGGAAAAGATCAGAAAATAGGGAAAAAAGACCTGTCAAGTTTAGTTCCAAAAATATCCGGAGGACTTCTTTCGTGAAACGCACTCTAACATGAAATTAAGGGTCGTTTTCAAGCTCTGGCCCACCACAGAATAAAATGGCCATTTGTCACTCAGATTGACATCAGCCCTTTGTTTGTCTTATCTCTAATAATGAAAAAAAAAATTGACTTGACGTATCGTATCCAATCGAATTGATAAATATTTTTAATTTATTTATTTTGAGGAATTTTGAATAAAAAAGTCCAGTAAACCCATTTTAATTTATTGAAATATCACGCTTGTTTTAGTTGGCGTTAGAATAAGTGTAAATCCCGTTGTTTATACATAGAAAATGTAGAAAACAACACAAACAAAGAAAAAGATGTTTGTGGCTCATTTCAAACGTTATAGAAACATGATATTTTGTAGTATTTTATTTTTCTACATCGGCTGTAGAATAACTTTGAGTTTGGTAAACGTGGAATGTGTCGACGCCGTGTCTAGTCCTGTAAAAATAAGCGAATATGATAAAGTTGAGTATGCAGTGCTTATAATGAGCGGAGCGGATAGACCAGAGTTTGAAGGCAGGAGGAATGTAATTCGAAGCACCTGGATGAATTTCGCGGCGAACTTCATCGTGGAAAACGGCGAACGTCTTTACAAATGGAATCACACTTGGAATACTAAAGTAATGCGAGCTCCACACAACTTTATTAAATGCTTCTTCACAATCGGCACAGAAGGGTTGGAACCTCAAAAACTTCAGCAACTAAAGACTGAAAACCTTAGATACAACGACATGCTGCTCCTAGAAGATCTAGAAGACAGTTATAAGAATTTAGCACAGAAAGTAATGAAGTCTTTACAATGGTTTAGTAAGAATATGAAGAATTTAAAGTATTTGATCAAATGTGATGATGATTCTTTTGTTAGGATTGATTTAGTTGTGAAAGAGCTGGAAGCTTTTGCTCCAGATATGAGTTCTGCTGAAAGTCGACAGTATACCTCAATACAGGTAAATCATAAGTTTGTTTTGATTATTGGGTCCCCATCTCATCCTGCCTTATTTCAACTTTAATTCTTCTCAAACTTCACTTATGGTCCTATCAGGCTGGCACAGCCACTTGAATTGGTTGAATCCTCACCAAAAAATAGATTTAAAAGAAGATGTGTTGACATAGCCAAATAGACAAACCTTAATGGAAATGTCAGGATTATTTTCATTAGGCAGATTACAATTCATAATAACAAACAATAAATAAGTATATAATAAATACATAAGTCAATTTACAACAAAAAAATACATACAACAGCTAAAATATTAGGTAAGTCAAAAAGCCGAATCGAGCCCAATGCAAAAGTGCCCATTCATTAAGTAAATTTTTCTAACTTCAGAAATATTTGCCAAGCTACAAAGGCCTATATTGGGGCTACTTCAACGGAAAAGCGCGAGTTTACGAGAAAGGAAAGTGGCAAGAAAAGGAATGGTTTCTAAGTAACAATTACTTACCGTACGCTCTCGGCGGAGGATATGTTATATCTCGTAGTATTGTGGATTTTGTTGCCTCTAATACTGACTTTTTAAGGTAATTATTTTAAAATGATAGTAATTTAATGTTATTTCAAGATTTATGTGACGTTACCTAGAAAAAGGAAACAAGAAATGCCTTTCTGTTTTACTAGATAGAATCACCAAAAGTCTCATTTTGGGAAGAAGTCTACAGCAGTATGGATTTGGATGTAAAATTATAAAACAAAAATTTTCACAACTCTTTTCCCGACTCGACTCGTTCAGTTATGAGTGAGAAATTCTGACGCACAGTAGAACTAGATAGAGAGCAAAGAGGTCCAGCAGTAGGACGTAACCAGCTATCTATATCTGTTTTTACATGCAAATAAATACAATAATCTCTCTTCCAGTTTATACCAATCCGAAGACGTATCAATGGGAGTATGGACGGCCGCTCTAGCCAACGTCAACAGAGTCCATGACATAAGATTTGACACAGAATGGAAGTCGCGAGGATGCTCAAACTACATGCTTATACGGCACAAACAAACAACCAGTGATATGTACGAAATGTACACGAATTTGGTGGAATATAAAGGACTAAAATTATGTACTTTTGAAACCGTTATTAGAAAACCGTATATTTATAACTGGAAAACTTTGCCCAATGCTTGCTGTGAACCGTTGAGAGTGTAAATGATTTTTATAACTAACTGTATTTTTACAGTTTCTTTAATGTACATAATAACATTTAAGTGAAAATGTGTGTATTTAGAATAATACTCTTTTTAAAACATATCCAGTTTCAATCTAGTCATTCTTGAATAAAGACAGACACGATTTGTACTAATACGTTCGTTTTATTTTGATTTCAACTTTACTCAAAATAGTTAAAGCACGCTCGCTTAATTAATCCTTAATCCCAATTTTTTGGCCGATTTTTGTATAAAGAGGCTTAAAACACAAGTAATCGAATCTGAAAACTCAATTTTAAAACCTAAATGATGAACTGTCACTGTCAATCATTTTCAATCAATAGTTTTTCATTCATTCATTCACTTTGTGTCAATTTTTGTGCGAGTGTGTCACACACAGGAAATTGTTTATTACTCACAAATTGTTTAATATTTATTGAAAAACCAGTGGAAATGTCTGCGCCACCAAGGGAAACAATTCAAAAACAAATCCAGCAAGACTGGGCTAACCGAGAATACATTGAAGTCATCACGGGCAGCATTAAAAAGATCACGGATTTCCTCAATTCTTTTGGTAAGTGAAAGCTTTATTTTAAAGAATAGCGTTGTTTCTTGCTAGTTAGGTATGCAGACAACGTTCAATGGCATTTAATTACTCAAATCTCTCTTGGCTAATTAATTTTAATAGGTTTGTAACATTCTTCAATCCAACTTAATAACTATAGGATAGTTAGTGGCTATTATCTAAATTCTTTATAATAGTATGTTGCTCATAATACAATTTCTTTTTTTCCTTACAGACATGTCATGCAGATCACGTCTGGCCACTTTAAATGAGAAACTCACATCTTTGGAAAGAAAGATTGATTATTTGGAGGCTTGTGTAAGTAGCTTGAATTATTTCCTCTATTTTGCAAGATCCAGCTAATATAATAAGTATTTGATGTTTGTAGTATGCGAAATCCTTCGATCCTTTACTATTAGGTGGATTAAGGTCTATCTACTCAGATCCGGGCCGTGCCGAGACGTGGCCCATCAGGAGGGAAAATAATACGTCATCATGACGTGTGTGAACGAATCTATAGAAAATGTATAGAATGATATTTTTTCCTCACCTTCCTTTCGTCACGGCCCAGACATGTTGTCATGACGACGTATTGTTTTCCCTCCTGACGGGCCACGACCCGAATCTGTGTTGATAGGATATATAATATGAGTAGCCTCATGCACTTTTTGTCACTTTCCATGCTCATTTGTAGGCTTAATTGGCTAAAAACTTTGTCAATTTGATATTGGATGTACACAAAAATACACCTATCAAAAATACAAAATACAAAATAGGGGAGAACAGGTAGGCTTCGTACAGCAGGAGCATTCGTACAGTAGTCATATTTCCACTATCAAATACATTGGTTCGTTTAGTGTCTGTGTGTTTAATGGCCACTCATATGCACAAGCTCGACGTGTAGTGCGGCGACAATGCTTCCATTGGGTTCACCACTATAGGCCAATGTGTGTTTTCGCTCCGCGTAAATTATTTTTGGATATCCATTTAAAATAGTCTTATTCAATAAGTAATGGTCAAATTGTTTATGTTCTATAATATGTATGATGAAATAATGTCATAGTTTGCTAATTTAACATGAGTTTTGCGATAAGTTAATGGATGATATTTATTTTGGTTTAAATGTTTGAAAATTTGGATTGGGGTACTTTCGTACAGTTATAGGTGGGGTAGATTCGTACAGTATAAATGTACCCCAACTCAACTTGATAAACAAGAAGGGGTTAATTGTTACCTAGGTAGGTATGTTTATTTGCTAATACACACATTATTGAATAATTTTAAAACTGAAGTCTGAAACTTCTGAAAAAATAGGGTAGAAGATGTAGAAATAAGCTAGTGGATGTAGAAAATGAAGAAGCAAGAGCAAGAAATATAACAGAAGGCTAAGTAAATGAAACAAGCGTTAAAGTTGGTGTCAGAAACAACAGGAAGGAAAAGAATACAAAAAAATGAAAGTGACCATAGAAAACTATTAAGACTGATAGTGACAATGAAGACGATTTATTGAGTATAAGAGAAATGTCTTGTTCTTATTTTGATGTTTTGCTTCTCATATATCTCAATAAATGTTGAACACTATTGGTTTTACTGGTTTTTAATTTATTTTACCTAGATTCTCACTATGTACGAATCTACCTCACCTTATGTACGAAGCTACCCCGCCTGTGGGGAGCTTTCGTACGAATTCCATATTTTGGTAAAATCGTTATAACTCGGAAATGTAGCTTCATATCCAAATAGAACTACACTACATATAAAGCCAAATAGTGTGGCTGTATGACAGCATTAAATTCATTTCGCCATAGTTACCCGTTTTTCTTTTACAAGCTATAAAATAAAAAGTGTACGAATCCTACCTGCTCTCCCCTACATACAAAATACACAAAAATACAAAATACATACAAAATACACAAAAATACAAAATACATGTTAATTAAACAAAATTATTTGATTTACAGGTAACAAAAGGAGAAACGTTAACATAGAATTTGGTAATATCCCCTTTATATTGTATAAGTATTACATAAATATAATTATTTAAAGCATAAGTACATTTTGGTTTGTTAAGATAAATTTTACAAGCCAACCTACATTAAGAAGATATGGATTAACCTTTTTTTTATGTTAGTACACAACTATCAAAAGATTTTTTTAAGTTCCTACATAATAGTATCTTTTTTTTTTTCATTTAAAATAGGCAGAATATAAATAAGCAGGGAAATAAGTCTCTATCATTAATAATTATTTAATCAATAATTATAATTATCAAACATAATTAATCATGTTATAGTGAAGTAAATAAATGACAATGCATTTTTAGGTATAAGTTTTGTAAAATATAATACATTGGTTTTTTTCTTATAAAGCTAAAGACTTTTATTATTTCCTTTGAAACACTTATTAAATACTAAAGTAAATATATGTTTAGTAAGTAGGTAACAATAAACACAAATTAAGAGTATTAACTTTTTTTTTGCTAGCCATTAAGATCCCACTGCTGGGCAAAGGACTATTAACTATTTACAACATTTTTTTTTAAATATCAACTAATTATTTCCATAAAATAATGCATTAATTTGATTCAATTTCTCACTTCAATATCTATCGTGGATTTTTTAGTAGGTAGGTACCACATTACCTACATTTTCAATCTTTATTATTTTAATATATTATCTTCATACTTTTTCCAATAATATGGCAACACCTTGCCCCCCTCCACACGAGGAGGCAGCTACAGCCTTCCTCGCTTTACCCTGGCTGTAAAAAAAGGAAAATATATATTTTTTAATTTGTCAAGTTCTCAAGAATTTATATAAATGTTCACATTTATAAAAATGCACATAAAAAACTATAGTCAAATTACGAATAACTAAATTTTTACGGGTTAGTTCTTCAAGTTTTGAAGCCGGTTAAAAAGAAAAAGGGTTTAACAAACACACTAGGAAAGAAATTCGCCAAACACATTACGGCCTAATCACTCTCGTATGAGAATAGGCTTGTGCCCCTCCTGCAATCTTTGAGTATAGAATATAATATAAGGTGCCATACTGTCTGGATCTGCGTGCCTGGTCTGGCGCAAAATGGCTACCTTTTTGTATGGAATTTTTTATCGTTTGACAGGTCATCTACCAAGAAAACTATGAAAAACTTGCGCTAACTTTGGCACGCTGTCATAAACTCATTTGTTTAAGAAAAACAATGGGGCCACTCCTAATATTCCTTCCTCATTGCCTGTAATGGGGACGTTAAAATGGCTGATGGTAATGATAACTTACCTAATCAACTGCGCCAAATGAGCCACCATTCTCGCCCCAGTCGCAGATATCGGATGCCCAATCGCCAAAGCACCTCCATTCACATTTACCTTACTAGCATCTAGTTTCAATTGTTTTATTGTAATCAGTGCTAATGAGGCAAAGGTTTCGTTTATCTGTTGAGGTAGAAAATGTAACGATCATAAATAGATAGGTAGTTACGACGATTTTTGGATATTTTCAAAGCAATGTTCATGTCGATGGTGTCTCCCCATTCCGTGCCCGTTTCACAAGTTCATTTAACAAATCTTAGGTGGTTAATTAGAATACGTGATAAATACATGCAGGCAGATACACCTGTCACGGCTCTTTCACACGGCGGTAAGCAGACACCACGATCCAAACACTTCCTTCGCTTCATCCACATTCATCAGTCGCCTCATCATCCACTTCGGCACAAGAAATACTACTTCGGTTTAGGATACTCCTGACCTGACTTAGCCTTTCAGATAGATTTTATATTTCTATCATTAGGTAGTTAGAGGACGTGTTCTTTTGCCTACCTCAAACAAATCCACATCATTAACCCTCAAACCCTGCTGCTGAAGTAACCGCTGCACAGCCGCAGATGCTCCGAGACCATTCTCAGGGTCCACGCCAACACTCGTCCAACCTGATACCCTGGCTAAAGGTTTCAGGTTCTGATGATGAACTGTCTCTTCGTTGGCGAGGATTATTGCTGCTGCTCCGTCTGATGGTAGCTGGAACGAATTAAAAATTTAAAAGCAGAAAACACTTAAGTCTACAAATGAAGACATCTTGAACAATCCATAAAACTATTAAGTTATTTAGTTAGAAAATGTCTTGAGCAAGATCTGCGGGTGCAAGCGCGTACTATTACTTCCTTGTATGTTAGTTGGAAAAGATATGTTAGCACTGAATGGCTTTGAGAACTATTGACTTGACGACGACGACGTGAAAATACTAATTTCATAATATTTTCTGCTAAATTTCTCGTAGTTCAAGATCTTGTGTACCTACCTACAACTGTGAAGAGTTACGTATTCCGATTCATAAACCATTTGACTAAATTATAGCAATTTTGTACCAATTTAATTAACATTTTACTAAAGTAGAGAATGTGCAATTTTTAATATGAATGAATGAGGGTTCATTCATGAGGTACTTTAGATGACGCTGAATCCAGTAGGTACAATCAAATTAACATCACTATCAACCTAAATATAATTAAATTACTCACAAAACTATTTCCCGCAGTGCCGACGTCCCCTCCTTCCGATAAAGGTGGAAGATTTGCTAACTCCTCCTTACTAAGATCACTGCTTGGCTCGTCCTTGTCTACCTCAATCTCTTTTCTTTTTACTTCTACTGTTAGAGTTGTTATTTCTGGGTCGAATACTTTAGATGTTTGGGCTGGAAGTAAAGAAGAGAGAAAATATTAGAAAAAGTATTTGATTTTAGACAGAAGTTATCTAAGTCTAGTACATACGTATTCGTAAAAGAATAACTATAGCACAAAATGAATGTAGATGAAACGAAAGAAGTGTGTTTGTATCTTAACAAGTGGAGCAGTGGAGGGAAGTCTCTGCCTACCCCGATGGGGAAGATGCGTGACAGATATGTACTTACCTACCTATACATATCCATTTCCGTTCCGTCACGCCTCCTGCCATCGGGCTACGCAGAGACTCCACTTGCTACGATCCAAACGCACTTCTATCGCTTCATCCACATTCATCAGTCGCCTCATACATGCACGTTGGTTTAGGGTAGGTACTCCTGGCTTGGCCTTTCTGCCGTCACGCCTTCTGTCATCAGGGTAGGCAGAGACTTGCTACGATCCAAAAACACTTTTTTCGCTTCATCCACATTCATTAGTAGCCACATACATACATGTACTAACAAGTTCCCGACGTACAAAACGTATTAACAAAAGTTCCCCTCACCATTCTGAAACTTCAAACGACTATCCAACGCAAATTCATCAGCATCTTCTCTAGTAACCCCATGTTTTTTTGCCAATTCCTCATTCATAGCCTCCAAGGTCTTCCCGCAGTAACTGTCCAGGGTTTCCCTCTTCAGGTAATCCTCAAATTGATGGTTTCCACCTAATGGTGCTCCGAAGCGGACGTTTCTTACTAAGAATGGTAATGCGGACATGATTTCTGTTCCGCCTGTTAGAGTCATCTTTGATTGACCTGTTAGGATTTCCTTGAAGAATGAAGATTTATATTAAAATTGCTTGTTTTATTAAAGCACATCTAATGTACAAGGATTTAGAACTACAAGACCAGTGGTATTAATAACCATAACATAAAATAAGTAGGTAGGTACTTATTACAGATTATAATATTACTTACCTACTTACCTAGTGTTGAAAAATATAATTCTTAGATAGATAGATAGATAGATAGAAATACTTTATTGCACACAAATAGATACAGACAAAACTTAAAACTATAACATTGTGCGCAAAGGCGGCCTTATCTATCAGTAAAAGTAATCTCTTCCAGACAACCTTTGGAGAAGGAAGGATACGTTTAAGAAGACTGTAGAGTAGAATTCTTCTACCTATTAAATCTTTGCTCGTCCTTGGCATACAAGTTTAGACTTAAAGCAATGAACAGAATATACCAGTGCATAATTTATTGTTCTTACTTAACCCACAAAATGATGAAGGACCCCCTCTTACCAAAAACATCTTGGCATTGCACGCCTTCTACCCAAAAACCTCTATTTCTGAAAAGAACCATAGAAAACTTACAACTCCACTATTGATAACAGCTTGGATGCCAGTAGCACAAGCTTTGTTGACACCTAAAGCTGGTTTCTCGATAGGGACTCCTGAATAGATACCGCAGTATCTAGGGGTCTTGCCGCCGTCGCATTGGCTAAGCTGGAATGGAAAATAGGAACTGTGAAATACTTACGAGATTTTTTCAATTTTTAAATAAGCATGTAGGTACCTACTTAGACTTTTCTATTCATAAGTAGGTAAAGTCCTTCATATAGATATTATAGATGTATATTTTGGATAGTTTATTTATTTATTTATTTATTTATTTATTTATTTATTTATTTATTTATTTATTTATTTATTGATAAAGTGTTCTTAACAGCTCATTATTCTCTAATGTATTATCTTAATTAAATTAGTTACTATAATTTGTAAAAGCAGAAGTGCATTCAACGGTTATGCTAGACAAAGAAGATGGATTACGAATTCCTTCAATCTTTATGTAACTTTTGCATTTGAGTTTTTAAAGCTTTCCCCAATAAAAGCACGTAAGAACTAAGAATCAATTTCCTTCTTCACTTAAATCAAGTTTATAATAAAAACTCACAAAGTGAACATGTCCAACGATAGTACTGTCAATCGTCATTGGATCGACATTGGCTGTTTGAATCGCGTCCTTTGCCGCCGCCGCGAACGCATACGATGCGGGTAGTTCTCGCAAAGCGCCTCCATGTTTGCAAAATGGCGTCCTTTTCGCGCCAACTATGAATAATCCTGGGAAAAAAGTCATCTTATAGTATAAAAAAAAAGTTTAATTTTAAAGTTTTGTTTAAAGTTTATTTTATTTTTTTATTACCTAAGTAAGTAGGTACTTATTTATAGTATAAGTACTTATAGTTTAAATGTGTAGATAGGTAAGTAATTTTGTTTATAAAATGAGTTGTTGTTAAAAAAAATCACCAAAAATATGTAATAAAGCTGAATTTATAAAGTTCAAACATGACGATTGAGCTTAGCAACATTTAAGATAACAATAAAGTGTAATAACGATAAAAATAAAACCTTTGAAATAAAGATACCTACTTACAACAAATAAATCAATAAAAACTCACCTTTACACTTTAAGGACATTATTTATCTTTAACTAAGTATGTTGTAAAACGATAAATTTGTTTGTTCACATTCACGTAATGAAGATAAAACTTTATCCCACTGCGATAAACAATTTATTTGAGGTAGAACGAGTGCTGACAATGATACGCGTCGCTCGAATGAAAGGAAACTTGTTTTTATCATTAAAACGCTTTTGATGTCGAGACATTTTATTTATTTTTTAGATTCTCTAAGATAGGTTACCTACACTTTTCTTTTTCTTCTGTCTCTATCTACCTACTGTTATCTTACAATAAACTATTAACTAGATAAATAAATAGGTACCTACTTAAAACCCCAACACCTAAATGAATAAAAGAAATAGGTAGGTATCTAAATAAAAAAGCGGACTGAATAACTACAAGGCAGAATGAAGACTACGTAATCACGATTTAAAAATCACAAATTACCTTGACTTTGATTGAACAGTTTGGACTATTATCGCATCAAAACATTTACATTTATTTACACTCTGTTTGAAGACAAACAGACTACCTACTTACTTAATTATTTCGGGTAGTGGTTGAAATAAAAGTAGCAGTTTTATACTAATGTTCATTTAATTCGTAAAAATAATTAGCTAACGATATTTTCTGGCCTTTGCTAATACTTATTTACAACATGTAGGTAGTAGGTAGTTAACCCCTTCGCTGCCAGTTTAAATTACAATCATTTTGGCGTAACCAGGATCATTTTGAGGTCAAATAAATAAATGAGTGAATGGAACGAATGAAAATCGTGTAATCCTTCTCGTTATTTTAAACAGACTCTAGCAAAAGCGCGATGCCTTGACCTCCTCCGATGCAAGCTGATCCGATTGCCTTCTTCAGTCCACGGCGTCTGAAAACATATAATTATTATTTTAAACTTAGCACGAAACATATAAAAAGTATAGGTAACCTACCTACCTATTTACTTATGTCACGATTTGGATTCTTAAGTATTTAAGCTAAAAACCAATTATTTGTCTATTAATCTTTCCTCCACTTGTTACGATCCAAGCACACTTCTTTCGCTTCATTCACATTTACCAGTGGTCTCATACGTACACAACGCAAGTCAGTTAGTGGTCTATGCCTACCCCGATGGGAACGAGACGTGGTAGATATGTATTTAATGTTCTCCTACCAATTCTTTTACAAAGTGCTGTGGCACCAAAAATATAACAAACTAAATACCTCAGTTCATGAGTCAAATGTGCGGTAATCCTGGCACCAGACGCTCCAACAGGATGACCCATAGCGATGGCTCCACCGTTAACATTCAGTTTGGTCTGATCTAATTTTAATTCTTTCACACACGCTAGGGTTTGTGCTGCGAATGCTTCGTTTATCTGTCAAATTAAATAAATTTACAATTAAATTTCTTATTTTTATATCAATATGAATTGTGATGATTAGAAAATCAAAATAGAAGGTGGTTTTTAGTTTATTTAGTCAGTGTTTCAGTTTCAGTTTTACATTTTATTAGACGATCAAAGTCGTCATATTTATTGTATTTGTATCGTGATTAGGTACGACTCATATCTACAAAAGAATTATCTCTATTAAATCCTTCAGATTAGCTAACAAAAACATAAAAAGCGTTAGGCAGTACCTCAATCAAATCAATATCATCAAGTTTATGCCCGGTAACTTTCAACAAGTTCTGAATAGCGGGGACGGGTCCAATTCCCATGATGCTGGGGTCTACTCCAACGAAAGACCAGCCCAAGAGTCTGGCTAGTGGCTTCAGACCATGTTGCTTGACTGCTTCTTCGCTGGCTAAGATTAGAGCGCCAGCGCCATCGTTGACTCCCTACAAAAAAAGTTTAGAGGTTACTTATGCGAAGTGTTAAGGTAATTTTCAAGTAACGTATTTATTATTTCATGGTATTTTAATTTTGAAGCATTCAATGGTGAAGATTCTAATAACATCTGGATTATTATTGTATATACATATGGATTATTTTATTCAAAAACTTGTAAGCTTTTTCAATTAAAGAATTTATGGAGATACCTACTTAGATACACCTAGGAAACGCCACATTTTATTAAGGAAATTTTGATACCTTTACGGTCTGTTACAATAAACACTATCTACTTATACTAAGTTACTTACTAAGCATTATAGACACAAGCCATACATAATAGCGATTAAGGATTTAAAAAAAACACTGCAACCAACCGAAGAATTCCCAGCAGTGACAACACCACCCTTTCTGAACAACACCGGCAGCTTAGCCAAAGCTTCAGCCGTGGTCTCCGGTCGAGGATGTTCGTCCTGGTTCACCACTACCTCTTGCTTCTTCACTTTCACTGTCACTGGGCTCATTTCTGCATTGAACGCGCCGCTGTCGAAAGCTGTTGGAAAATGGTTAATTTTAGAATGTTTCCTTTTGTGATCACACTGGGAAAATGTTTTCATCTTGGCTGTATCTAATATGCCTTGAAGGAATTAGACTATAATCGAATGAAAAATATCCCTATTTCTTCATATTCGTCACCTTACAGGTTAGTACTTAGGAACTTAAGTTGAACCAGGCCATCATTAAAATCCTTCTCTAAAACCTTATTGTATCTTCTATGTTTCATTACGTAAAACTAATCTATCTAATACATCTATATTTTTATCTAGTAGGTAATTTAAGCAACCAGTTTCCTTTACGGCAAAAATAATCGTATCATTGAAACCCTACCATTTCAAAAGAATACAACAATTCTCACCAGCTTTCCACCTCCTCTGGCTTTCAAGAGCAAACTCATCAACCTCTCCTCTCTTCAGTCCATACTTTTCAGCCAAATTCTCAGCTGTCTGTGGCATTGTGAAGTTGCAGTATGTATCCAAAGAACCCTTCGTCAAACTGTCTTCAAACTCAATGCTCACACCAAGAGGCACTCCAAAACGAGTGTTGCGAACTACAAAAGGCACTGCTGACATGTTTTCTGTGCCTCCTGCTAAGGATATTTGGGCTGAGCCGGTCAGGATGTCCTGGGAAAGAATAGGTTTTGATACGACGGCAGGTTTCAACAATTCTTGCAAGTTTTCAAAGTTTTTGATATTAGGTACCCAGGTAATTTATTGGTAAGTACCAGTACTGAAGTGTTCTCAACCTTACTCTTTTTTAAGTTTACTTCCTTACCTTACCTTTAAGTTTTAAGCTGTACTAATTTATAATGTCACCCATAGGTTACCATCTTGTTTCTGCCAGGCCGGCGGCATTTCTGTGCCGCCGGCATGTTTGTTGAAAAATGAGGCCGCCGGCCTAGTCCGGCGGCTTGTGCCGCCGGGCCGCCGGCTTTGGTGAGTAGATAGCTTTATACTTATCTGTGATAATCTTTTATACCAACCAATTAAATCAATCAATACTCTACCCACCTGAGCACTATTGACAACAGCCTGGAAACCAGAGCCGCAAAGTCTGTTGATTCCCAAAGCGGGTTTCTCCTGAGGAATCCCGGACTTAAGCGCGGCATGACGAGGAGATAGACCACCGTCCGATGAACCGCTTAGCTGGAAGAGAATGTTTGATGTTTAATGAGGAAATGGATCATGTACAAGAAGAACAAGGAAGTTCAAGGAATAGGTTCTCTCTTTAGTTTTTTTTTGTCATTGTCATATTACACATAGCACCAGTGACTCAGCGTTGACCACGAAGGACTTACATAGATCAAATAAAAGAGCAAATAGAAGTTTTGTCGTATCGGGTGCTCAAACAGACGGCAGAGAATAGAGCAGAGTGGCGAAGACTCCACTGATAAAAGCAACACTCTTTTTGATGACGATGACCGCCTAACAAGCATAACATTATGGAATTCCTGACAGCTTTATTATTAGGATAAACCTTACTCAAGCGGACAGAACAAGATGGCCAAACTTTTTATGTGCCCTCTGTCCCAAAAGGGGGACATGGGAAAGAGGAAGAAGACACCTTAGGTACTCATTTAAAAGGCAATAATGTAATTAGTAGTTAATTACCTATTTTTCCCAAAACTTACCCCATTGACCATACCAATATTGACAGTGTCGATAGCAGAGGGAGCCACATTGCCGGCTTTAAGAGCATCCTTAGCAGGAACAGCTACGAGGTCCGATGGATGGATGTCTTTCAGTTTACCGCCGAGACGACCGAAGGGTGTGCGCTTTGCGGCGACTATGAATATTACTAAAAAAAAAAAAAAATTCGAATTTTTTGAGATCGTTAATAAAATAACATGGCTAGTTGCTAAAGTGTCAGTTAAATGTTTAATGGGGCATTAATTTTAATGAATTATTCTGCAACTGACGTTAAGTAAGTAAGTAAGTCCTCCTGTAACATGCATGATCATTCCGTTTTCGAAATTAAGAAAATGTTGCTATTTAACGTCTAATGTTCTGAAACTATAGGTATTTTTAAAAGATTAGATAGTAAGAATTTCTTGTTATAATAACTATTTAGTGCATTCATTAGGTAGGTACCTAACTACTTTAAATAAATAGAATTTAGGTAAGTATTTTAAACTTAACCTCAATTTAAATTTACTTAGCATTTAATTCAAAATTGCAGCTATCCTTGGATGCAGCTGATTCACATTGCGGTCGCAGTGGACATTGAACTCATGTTTACTCAGTTCATACACATTTGTATGCTATCTTACATACATTCCTACAAAATATGTGTCTTTGTGAGCATTTAAAATTGAGTAGGTAGGTGCTACTTTTTATTAACGCACTACTCATATAAGTAGGTACCTAAATATAGGAAGAATAGGTATTATTTCTTTTCATCCTGCTTTTTTTTTTGTTAAATCATTCATTCATTCTTTAACACTTTCGCGACTTTCTCTTTAACGAAGTTCCTGTTTATTTCTAGCACTGTTATAACAATTAAAACAAGATTTAAGCTTTATTTAGTAAAGATTATGATTAAACTTACCTTTTTTTACAGCGACAGACATGTTTTTAAAGTAAAATTCCAAAGTAACACACACACGTCGATCCGGCAACCGGTCTCAATGTTTATGATAATTTTGTTATCATTTACCTACTTGCGATCGACTGGTTAAGGCGCGAGCGAATTGATCAAAGTGTAAGTACCTACTTAGGTAATCTGTAATTTTATTTTTGTAGATAGGTAGTACTTTTATTTTAAATAAAAATACATAATTTCCTTTCTTTTTTCTATTTTTGTGTGGTTCTACATAGGCATTAGGTAATTAGGTATGTAGGTAGGTAGGTACCTATTTCTTTCAGATTTTTTTTTCGTTTAATATCTACCTATGTAGGTAGGTATAAATTAAATTATTAATTAAGTACCAAATTAAAGTCTGTCTATTGTTAGATAAATTAGGTATGTAATGGGCACTTAATTACCTACTTCAACAAAACCACAAAAGAAGTAGGTACCTATCTACGTAATATTCAGTGTTTTTAAAAACAGAGAAAGGACACTTGCCATAGAACAGATAAGGAGTACTTACAAAAAAAACAAAGAATGAATCGATACCTAAGTACCTACATAATATTCGGGCTAAAGTCCCGTTTTATTTTTAACCGTAGGTACATAGACTTTGTGCGATAGTAAATAAATACATAAGTAAGGCTTGAAAGAGATTAAGATAAAGTCAAAACTCTGATAGCAACATACCTCCTACATATTATAATCTTTATTTATTTATTGCTATACCTACTCTTGATGGATACCTACCTACCTAACGTAAACAAGTAGGTTGCTAGGTCCTCACTAGGTATTAATATCATTACCTACAGGGAAATTATCCCCCAGTTGATTTTAAAGGCTCCTTAAGCTAATGATCCATTAACCGTCGTGTCGCCGTCTTATTCTGATTTTTGGCAACGACAGTAACAGCTATAGGCGTAATGGATGGCTTAACGAGCTATCTTGCACCTCACTGTAAAAGTATTAGATAATAAAAAACTTTGTATTAAGATATCAGTAATCCACGCAAACAGAACAATAAAACACAGTATTTGTAAAAAACAACTTTATTTACTCTTAGATAGGTAAAAGATATACATTTCGAAATATCTTTAAATAACTCTTAAGATAACCATTTGCACGACGATTAGATTTTTTGCAGAATATTATTAAATTACGTTTAAAAGTACATTCTTACTTACATGTTACTTTCTTTTTAATTCGTAAATATTATTTCGTTTTGTCTTCATATGATTTAAAACGACTAGCCTTGAAATTGTGCAATAAACATCATATAAAAATATCTGATTTTATTGAAAAAATCGTTCCTTGATTTTACTCTTATTATGACAGTTTTTATGAATAAGTAAATATTGAAAAAATCATTCCATGATCTAAGTTATTCTCCATTCAAAAACTGATAGACTTGGCAGTGAGCCAATATCGAAGGCGCTTCATATTGTATAACAATTATTAAAAGAATCAATATTTTTTAAACAGCTTCAACCATTAGAGCGATACCTTGTCCACCTCCAATGCAAGCAGATCCAATAGCCCTCTTGAGACCACGGCGTCTAAATAAAAAAAAGAAAACTTTTAAAAAGCAAAAAAATGGCGGACAAGCTTTTTATGATTTCATTCATTCACTCATTCAAATTGGCAATCAAAGGGTTAACTAGAGTACGTTTCATAGAATACTTCCTATGTCGCCATGTTGGAAGCATTGAAAATTTGTACTGCCACTGACATTGTGTTTCGCAATACGAATCTTCAATGCTGCAAACATGGCGGCATAGTAACTATTTCATGAAACGTACTCTATCAGCGGACCCGACTTAAGGTCTAGACACATCCGGACCATGTCGACAGGAGCGAAAAAAAAATAGGCCCGGGCACGGCCCGGATGTGTGTAGATAACCCTTTAAGCATTTACTATTGTAAAAGGGGATATAATTAATCGCACAGCAAATAAAATAATCGCCTATCAAATGATTTTCATCAATTAAACCATTTTTACATCAAATAAACTACTTCACTACAAATAAATTAAATGTTTAACAAAACTAAAACTGCAATTAATTCGATAGTATACATCAACATGACATTACTTTTTTTCTCAAAATGTTAAACAAATAAATTGCTTAAATTGCAATAATACTACAGACATAGCAAAAATACTAAAATGCGCAGCAATTAACATTCACACATTCATTCCATTTACCTGAGTTCATGAACCAAATGCGCAGTGATCCTAGACCCGGAGGCTCCGAGAGGGTGTCCGAGGGCGGTGGCGCCTCCGTTCACGTTCAACTTCTCCATATCCAGCTTCAAGGCTTTAGCGCACGCTAGGGTTTGGGCGCAGAAAGCTTCGTTGATCTAGGTTTAGAAAAAATTAAAACAAAAACAGACCACAATCAATAGAAATCCAGATTTTTCCCGCGTCGTGTATTATTTTTGTCTCAATCTGACATAATAGACTGTTGTGTGGGTTTGAAAGGTGTTAGACGACATCTGCTCTGTGTGACAAGAGCTTCTAATCACAATATTATGGAACAGATGTCATAGTCATAATGCATTGCGATGCGTAGGTATCAGTCTGTTTCTACTTAGATTTCTGTCTTTATCTGATGTGTAGGTATAAAAAGTTATAAGTAGAGAACGAAGACTTTTACATTCATATATGCCACGCCTCTTTCCTATCAGGGTAGGCAGACATCACTTCCTTCCATTTACTACAATCAAAACACACATCTTTCGCTTAATTCACTTTCATCAATCTCCTCATACATGCACGTCGGTTTAGTTTGGGTACTTACTCCTGACTTCGCCTTTCCTTAATAAGTACCCGATTTGTTACTTTTTTAAATATCTATTCTAATATTAAGCTACAAATGGAGCAAGAGAAGGAAGAGCAATAAATACGATTATGATTATGAAATCCTTACCTCAATTAAATCAATATCGTTGAGCGTCATCTTGGTGGCTTTGAGGAGGTTCTCAATAGCAGGTACGGGTCCGATACCCATAATGCTGGGGTCTACACCAACGTACGACCAGCCTACCAATCTGGCTAGAGGTTTTAAGTTCTTGGCTGCTTCCTCGCTGGCTAACAGGATTGCGCCCGCACCGTCGCTTATACCCTTTAGGAAATGAGGTTGTTTATGATGCAGTGTTAAGTTTGTTCTGAAGTCACTATTTTAGTATTATAGGTTGATTTTAGATAGAATGTTATCTTTGAAAGAAGATAGGGTCATTTAAAATATTTTTTGTATACTGTAGTAGTGTAGGTTATCTACCTACTATTAGTCATCAACAGCCATTTTTACTATTGTATTGCTTATAAAGTATTGTGCATGATAATATTTTTTTTACGAAAAACTAAAACAAACACCTTTAAAACTTACAGAAGACTTCGAAAGTAATTTTGGAAAAGTAAGACAAATTAAAAGGGATTCCCTTAAAATGTATTCTTTGTCATAATTCAAATTGTCATAATCCTTTTTTGCATAAATTGTATTTTCACAATTTCTTAAAAACAAAAAAACTCCAGAACCTACCGAAGCAGACCCAGCAGTGACAAGTCCCTCCTTCTTGAAGACGGGCGGCAGTTTCTTCAAACCTTCAATCGTGGTCTGCGGACGAGGGTGTTCGTCTACTTCCACTGTCACCTGCTTCTTCTTGATGGTAAGGGTCACTGGCTCGATCTCCGCTTTGAACACTCCGGCATCGTTGGCTAGAGGGGGATTCAAGCAAGTATTTTCAAGTTACAGATCTACCAAGTTATCTGTGAAATGGCCGTTATTGGAACTATTTACTTTACTATTTATTTGTTATTGGCCATTAATAAGTAAATGTCAAATTCAAGAACTGCTGCGATAGGTAGAAATACAATTTTGTATTATTTCTAGCGCCGCCGTTCATTTCACAGATAAGTTAGTTTAACTGTAGCAAGAATGAGGAACAGACTCGTGTGAACAATTAACATCAGGGTTAACATGCGTACAAACAGGTAGCTGTTACGTCTCTTCCCCATCGGGTTAGGCAGAGACCACTTCCCTCCATTTGCTATGATATATCCATTTACACACCTTCGCTTCATCCACATTCATCAGTCGCCTCGTACACGCACTTCGCGCCGGTTCAAAGTAGTTTTGATTAAACTCAATTAAAAAGATACCTAATGAATCCAAAAGGTACTGATTCTTTGGAAAATATTCAACAGAAACTGGAAAATAATGATAGAGATATTTTCATTTTCAAAGCTCTATATCTCCGAAAGTATATCACGCGACGTTTTGTCCGAAATACTATCGTTTTATAATATTTTTCTCTATCGATTGATGTAAGTTTCATTAGTGGCCGCCAGCTTTTTTTTCTCCAAACTAGCTCGAATAGGGGATGTTGAATGTACCTAATTGATAACGACATTTTTACTATACCAGGCTCCATAAAAATATGTTCGATGCCATTTTCGCTATGCCAATTAGGTTCTCTTTAAACACACAAAAAAACATAATACTTACAAGCTTTCCACCTCTGTTGAGACCTCAGCGCGAAATTATCAACCTCATCCCTGGTCACACTGAACTGTCCACCAAGCTTCTCAGCCGTCATACCCATAGGTAACCCACAGTATGAATCAGTGAGACCCGCCCATAGAGTATCTTCGAACGCGTAGCTACTTCCCAGCATCGTACCGAACCTAACACCGCGGACTGCAAAAGGTGCTTGGGACATGTTTTCCACGCCACCGGCTAAGGAAATCTTTGCTGCGCCGGTAAGGATGTCCTATTTAGGATAAAATGTTGTTTTATTTTCGAATAGTAAGATCGCAGAAACAGTTTTCAGCTACTATCGCAGTAGCTGTCGCGAGCAGCCTATTGAGGCAAGCATTTAGCCAATTAAAAGAGTCCCATAAGAACTAGTAAACTGAATAGGATAGCGAGGTCTTTGCTGAGCTGCCAAACAACTGCCTCGCGAGGCTGCTCGGTCTGTGTGGACTCGCTTTTATAATAACTGCGTATGGACAAGGATAAGCTATTTAGGTCTATCCTCTGCCAGTACTTCGGCCTCTGGATACATGACATTAACTTTCTCCTTCACTTGAGTAAAGTAGGTACCTATCTAACTTAAAAACAAATCACATACCTGAGCACTGTTGACCACAGATTGGAAACCAGATCCACACAGCCTGTTGATGCCCAAAACTGGCTTATCTTGAGGAATGCCTGCCTTTAGCGCTGCATGGCGAGGGGTGTAGATGCCGTCGGTTTGAGATGCCTGAGACAAAACACTTTCATCTAGGAATTGAGGTCAGAAACATTACAAGTGTGATTTTATCACAATCAAAATAACACCATCCAAAAAGATAAAGCCCGATTTACATTATCTTAGCCCTTTCTCCCATTACGATACACACAAGCGATTCAAGTATCCTCCAAGTCTCGAAGACTAGTCACCGCGAAGTATCTCACATACATTGAAATTCAGGGCTCTAGGCATCGCACACTACGATACCGGTATAGATTGTACTTATGTGAGATACTCCGCGGTGATTAGCCTTCGTGAATGGAATAGCCTATGCATATCGTAATGGGAGAAGGGTCTTAGTGTTTAGGAGTGTATCCTAGTGCAACTTTAGTGTTTACTTAGTAGAACCGTACTAAAGCAAATAGAGTTTACACATTTCAATTAAAGTACTATCCTAAATCACTAAGGGTATGGGCGCACTGGCAGGCGGCTTGCTATGCGCCTGGTGCCTAGCGAGTATCGCCGCACTGCACGCTTGGCGAATAGTGCGGCCCGTCGCGTACATTCCAGAACGTTCGTTTTACTTAGCTACTCGCTAGGTGACTCGCTAGGCACTAGGCGCAAAGCAAGCCACCAGTCAGTGCGGCCATACCCTAGGCCAAATACTAAGATAAAGTAAATCGGCCTTTACACCAAATACCCTGCACACTTACCGACATAACCTGTCCAACGACGACCGAGTCAACTTGCGCTGGCTGTACCCCGGCCTCCTTCAACGCAGCCACAGCCGCGATGGTCTGCAGCTCAGTAGCGGATGTGTTTTTGAACACACCGCCGAATGTGCCGAATGGCGTGCGCTTTGCGCCGACTATGAATACGCCTGAACGACAGAAAAAAAAAGGGTATCTAGGTAAGTTTTCTCTGTTGCCAAATTAGATTTCATCTACTTACAGCAATATCTACACTACCACTATAGATTCTACTACATCTTTTTCCTTTGTTTTTCTTTTTTTTTTCTTTTTTTTTTCTTATCTCTACTATAGATTGGGGTTGGGTAGATATTTTGTTTTAAAATGTTTTTTTTTTTGTTTTTTAATTGGCGTAACGTCACTCGTCACGAATTTGCCATTTGTAAGAATTTGGACAGTTGTGTTGTTAGGTTCTTTTCCATATCTCCTTTTAACCCGACTACAGCGAGGCCAAGAGGAAGGCTAATGTTTTGAGCAGTCTATGTTCAACCAAGAAGGAACCGTTATTTAATTCGATATAATTTCAGTTGTTTCAAATTAAGTTTAGTTGGCAAAGAGACAGTCTTGATAAAATGCCAATAGATAAGGTCAAAGTCAAGGAATAGTTTAATGTGTAAAGTTCATTGGAATAAATGGAAATATGGGTCTTCATTTTAACCAGGTACCTAGGTATCAATTTTGTGTGACACCGATAAAAACCTTTGCCCAGCAGTGGGCCACTATGCTCATCATAATAATATGTGTAGCCTTAGGTTATACAGCCAGCTGTCTAAATATTTTAATAATAAATCATAAATAAAACAGGGTACCTAATTAAGGCTAAGTAAATACCTACCTATTACCTACTTACTTAAGTAGATACCTACATAGCTAGGTTACCTGTGGGTTAACTTTACCTCCTTTACCCAATCTATACCTATGTATTTTAAAAATTATTTTAGGAAGAAGGTTTAATCGCTAGCACAGTGGCATATAAAAAGGTTCAATAAGATTTACGTTTTGGTTATAGTTTGAGTTAAATTCTTTAAGAATTTCGTTGTGTTAAAATAAATTGTGGGAGTTGAACTTAGCCTAAATCGTATAACTACCTACCTACTTACTTGTACATACTTTAAAAAAAAATCTGGCCACAATATTATCAAAAACACTTAGGAACTAAAAACATACAAACGAAGTACCAATAGATCTTTTAATTTCTGCAAAAAATAAGTCAATATTCTGTAGATAAGTTCTAATTCAAAAGCAAAACAACAAAACTGGAATTTGACCCCAAGTCCATGTTATGACAATACTTCATTTACGACATATATAAAGCACATTGCATTAAATAGGAACATTCTACATACCTTTTACTGCGGCCGACATGTTGTATAAATATAAAATTAATTAATAAAAAACAAAATAAATTAAAATAAACTCAGTCGACGCGGCAGCAAAGTGCAGCCGAAAGTTTCAGAATGAATGAACGAACGAAAGAAAACAGATAATGAAGTGAATGACAAGAACGATTGATAAGATGATTGATAAAAGAATGAACGGAAAGAGTTGTAGTATTACCAATACAGAAAAGTTTTACAATTTTAGTAGCTTAGTAAGAAAAAGAAATAGAGCAACGATTTTCTAGTTTACAACTTTCGGACGAATATTTGAACTAAAATTTAAATTAGTTATAAAAATGTGATGTGGTTCGTGTGGTTTTGGTTTTATTTGAAATGTTTTTGACATGAAGCAATGGTAAAAGAATATTTATGTGGTAAAAACCGGGTTTGTGGTGGTATTACTAACTTCGTTTTGGTTTGACAGCTTCGTTTTTCGGATAAGCAGAAAACTGCCAAATTCGCCGTATTTTCTTCGAGAAATGCTTATGCAATGAGCGATGGTCGCCCTGTAAGTGGTCAGTTGAAGAAGTACGTGTTCCGCGGCAAGTCTAACACTAACGGAGACACTAGAGGTGAATACTTGGAGATTGTTGTACCGGAGCTGTTAACTGCGGGTTACTCGTTTTACACGTGGCCCTCTGCACCTCTGCTCGCCTGGTACTTGTGGACGCAGCGGCGACATTTACGAGGTCTTCGAGTGCTCGAATTGGGCTGTGGGACAGGCCTGCCCGGTATTCTAGCTGCCAAGTGCGGTGCCCGAGTTACATTGACGGATAGTGTTGCCCTCCCACGCTCTTTGCGACACCTCTCAGCGTGTTGTGAAGCGAACGGTCTAGCTCCCGGACGTGACGTTGAAATCCTCGGTCTCGCGTGGGGACTCCTCCTTGCCGACGTACATAACCTCCGCCCAGTAGATTTGCTTCTAGCATCCGACTGTTTCTACGAACCGTCTCAGTTCGAAGAGGTCCTATCTACCGTAGCGTTCTTCTTAGACGGTACTGACGCGCGTTTTTTGTGTGCTTACCAGGAACGCAGCGCCGATTGGTCAATTGAAGCTCTGTTGAAGAAGTGGGGATTGAAAGGAGCTCTTTTGGACTTGGACTCGTTGAGCGAGAGTTCCGGTGTGGACTACCGAGCGCTGATCGGGGAAAGAAGTTTGCATTTACTAGAGATCGTATCTGTGTAGGTTATGGCTAGTACTGCTAGAGCGGCTCGCCTTTACGTAGGCAACTTGCCGTGGACAGTTGGACATAGACAACTGAGGGAGTACTTCGCACAGTTTGGGCCGGTGCAGACCGCTAGAGTAGTATTTGACCGTTCCACTGGGCTCAGCAAGGGGTACGGTTTCATTGAGTTTGTGACTCCATCAGCCGCAGCTGATGCTACCAACAAGCAGGTCCATACTCTTGAGGGCTTAAACCTTACTGTTCAGATTCAGAATAATAGTTAGATATTTTTCACTTTTAGAGTAGAAATGGCAACGAGCCTACCAGAATATCCGGATTCGGATTTCTCAGACGAAGATCAGTCCCCTTTAGACATATCTTTTAACAAAGCCGCTGACCATCTTAGGAAAATAACTAGTAAGCTTGACAATAACCAGTTACTAGAGCTATACGGGTTATATAAACAAGGTACGGAGGGTAAATGTAACACAGTGAGACCAGGTTGGTTGGATGGACGTGGTCGAAAGAAATGGGATGCATGGAACGCATTAGGAGACTTACCACAAGATGAAGCGAAGCACAAATACATAAAATTAGTGCAAAAATTTGATCCGACATCTGAACTAAGTTCTCCTGAAGAAACTGGTCCTAAGGAAGCTTGGGTGGCTGTTTCTTCATTGCGACGTTCTCCTGAGCCCGAACTAGACCATACCAACTTATCAATCTTTGACGCAGCAAGAGAAAACATGGGAGACGTTGTAACTGAATTACTAAAGAAAAACCCCGAGTTGAAACACGAGAGGGACGAAGATGGGTTATCGGCTTTGCATTGGGCTGCAGATAGGGATGCTACGGTGGCTTTACTCGCAGGTATTAAAGGTGGATGTCCAGTAGACGCTGTGGATGAAACCGGTCAAACACCGTTACATTACGCTGCCTCATGTGGTCACATTGAATCAACGAAAATCTTAATAAATGCCGGAGCATCTCTGTTGAAAGACGAAGAAGATTGCACTCCAATAGACTTAGCCACAGACAATGATGTCCGAAGAATTCTGGAAGGTGCTATTAAATAAGCATTTATTAATATGTGCCAGTTTTAGTTAGAATATTGGGTTTGAATTGTGTAGTTGTTAATTGGAATAAATTTTAGAAAAGTCGTATTTGTTTCAATGTAATGTTATAGCAGGTTAAGGTGTTACAATTAGCAGAAAAGTCAGTTTAAAATAATGGTACATTAGATAATAGTCTTCTGAATTTGAAAATGACACTGAACTTTGAAAATGTATTAAAATTAACAAAGGATTAAATCTAAACACCTTTCCTGCATCTATTTCCCAAAAAAAAGAAAGACGATTACAAATGAAAACGCAAAAAAATATCACATGTTTTTTAATAAGTAGTTAAAATACAAAAACTAGATACAAAGGTGTACCTACTTGCAAGTACAAAAACGAGATTAACAACTAAATAATGTGAATTCTTTATTTCAGTAAGTTCTTTTAACATCATAAGAACTGAAGAAGTATTTAAACTAAAATGGACATTTATACAGGGTGTAACAGAAAGGGTATATAAAGCCGAAACACAGCGATAGTCCTCATGAAACTGAACAACTTTCCCCAAGGAACACGGGTCGTAACTCGAAAAAATTTTTTGGATCGCCCATAATTACTCGATCAGCTGATCGGGCATTTTGTATGGGGAGGCGAAATTTTTTTTTCGAGTTACGACCCGTGTTCCTTGGGGAAAGTTGTTCAGTTTCATGAGGACTATCGCTGTGTTTCGGCTTTATATACCCTTTCTGTTACACCCTGTATATGACCTATCGAATCGCACTTAAAATGGTCTACACAAATCCGGGCCATGTCAGGGAAAAAATATCATTCCATACATTTTCTATGGATTCGTTCACACACGTCATGACGACATGTTTTTCTCTCGTAACGGGCCACGGACCGGACACGTCCCGGGCACGGCCCGTACCTTAAAAGGCTAAGAGACTGTTTCACATCTATAGATAAAATATATCTCACATGTTTTACACCTGTCTTTATGAAAAAAGACAAAGGTTTATCTGGCAGTTAAATTTCTTCTTCTTCTTTATCAGCCCATATATGTCCCCACCGAGGGGCACGAGCCTACTCTCATACAGAGAGTGATTAGGCCGTAATCCACCACGCTGGCCAAGTGCGGGTTGGCGGATTTCACATACACCTTTGAATTTCTTCTCTGGTGTTTGCAGGTTTCCTCACGATGTTTTCCTTCACCGTTAGCAAGTGGTAATCGAATAAATTGATCCGTACATGAGAAATAAACTCAGAGGTACGGGCCCCCGCCAGGATTCGAACTCACGCCCTCGGAGTTCGAGGCAAGCGTTCTACCAACTGGGCTACCACCGCTAAAGCTGCTGCTAGTTAAATTTAATCTTTAAGTATGTCCTATTAATTTAGGCCTGCAACATCGTACGCATGTTTCCATCATATCTTCGAAAACTTACACAATATCTTAAAATAATATAGCCTATGTGTTCTTCCGATGTGCAAGCTACAATATTGTAAAGTTTCATTTAAATCTGTTCAGTGGTTTTTACGTGAAAGAGTAACAAACATCTTCTCTCACATCCATTGCACAAACGTTGACATTTATAAAATAAGTCTACTCCATTTACAGACAGGTTGCAAACTTAACTCCTATAGTCTTAAGACCTAGAGACCTTAAGACCTAAGGCCCTTGAGAAAGCATCATCATCACATCAGCTTATGAACGTCCACTGCTGGACAAAAGCCTCCCCCAAGGATCTCCACAACGACCGGTCTTGCGCTGCCTACATCCAACGGTTTCCAGCGACTTTAAACAAGTCGTCAGTCCACCTTGTTGGAGAAAGCACTACGTATGTACGAAACTGTTCCATGCAGAACTTTGAATTAAGGCAAGTATATTATTACTTTCTTTATAGTAATTTATTTAAAACTAGCTGTCCCGGCGAACTTCGTCCCGCCTTAGAATGAACTTTATTGTGTAGGAATAAAGTTCAAATTGACTCTACATTTTAGTAAGAAAACATTTGTATGGGAAAAAGAAAAGGTCTGTTTTAGGGCTTTCCCGGCAATTATTCGAATTTTTCTCACCGTAAGAACCATCCTTGGACTTCAATGAACATTTTAAAAAAAGAATTAGCGAAATCGGTCCAGCCGTTCAGGCGTGATGCCGTGACAACGGAAAACGGGTTTCATTTTTATATATATAGATAGATAGGTACCTACTCACAATATCACTGAAAAGTGGATATTAGAAATAGGGATGATGACTACATTCAAAAATTCAAAAAATAATTAGTCCGTCTTTTAGGCTATAAAAAAATATTTGAAACACATTTTTTACTTGATCAAATACATAAATAAATACAAAGATACAGAGCATCAAAGTTACGGAGTGGGGGGTATTGACGACACTCCTACGTAAAAATCGTACTTAGGCGTGCGTGACGTCACTAGCAACTTTAACCCAGTGTATCTTTGTCATTTTTAGTATTAGAGAAAAAAGAAAAAATACGTGTCGAATATTTTTAAATAATCTATGACGGAATAAAAAAAAAATTTTCATCATGGCTATTAAATAAAAATAGTGCATATTGTAGAAGCTAGTACGCATTATTTCAATTCCATAAGTATTTATTACATTTTCATAAAAAAAGGGCTTCCATATTATATTCCCAATTTGAACTAAGCAATTGGCCCTTGAATATGCTACAAGAAATCATACTTTTATTACCACAGCAAAAACTACCTTAACTCAACAAGATAAGGTACCTTTCATTCTCATACCAATTAAATTACGAAATACAAAACTTAACGCATCCCTTTCTTACTACTCTCATTGCCACAGCAAAAACTACCTTAACTCAACAAGATAAGGTACCTTTAATTTTCAAACCAATTAAATCCGCAATACGAAACTCTATTCATCTCCCTCGCACTAGTTCTCTTTAGCATCTTTGTGTCCCGTTCCCTCTCCGGAGTCGAGTTGTTTGAGTAGTCTAAATAACGCAGCTGCCTCTTTAATTCGACTGAATTCCACGCAAAATGCTTCCACTTCTATGAATAGTTCCTGAAAACATAATAAATATAAATTAAAATCTAACTAAATGGACGTGTTAACAAGGAAATATGCCGTTATTGGTCACCTACACTACATAAACGATGTTTTATCAAAACACCCATAATCCCAAGGTGTGGCTCCAATAAAAAAGGTTGAGTACTTTAGGACTTTAAAGGAAGTGACCGAATACGTAATACTACATTGCGCTCCTTGACGGGGATCGCACACGTGGGCAACAAAGCTGCCAAATTAAAATGGAGTTGGACCGGTCATGTTTGTAGAATGCATCCAGATCGTTGGGCAAAAATAACAACAGAATGGGCGCCACTAGATGGTCACAGACGCCGAGGCAGACCTCGAAAAAGATGGAGAGACGATCCGGATGCATTTTCACGCTAATGGCGGGTCGCTACCGGAGACCGTGTTAAATGGAAAGTCGCGGGGGATGCCTTTGCCCAGCAGTGGGATCTTATTGGCTAACAAAAAAAAAACAGAGTACCTACTACCTAGCTTATAAGTATTATACGTACCTTAACATTAATAATCTTATTACGTATAAGGGACTGCAGGAACACACAGACCAGCCTAACCAGCCGGTTCTGCATATAGCGGTCCCTGATGGTCTCGCACGTAGATATACAGTTACTTATGTATAGATGGACGAATTCCACTGGTAGGTCTACTGATGTTGTTAATCTGTGGTTAAAATATTGTGGATTAGATTATACTAGACTCTAGTAACTAGAGGTTCCCTGCGAGTTCGTACGCGTTTTTTGTTCATATCTAACGCCGTGGCCCCAGTAGGCAAACTGTTAGCGGCTGACTAGTTTACGGCGTATCGATTTAGTACGCCCTTCCATATATTTGAAATGGAGTGTCCACAGTCAGCTAGTTTTCGCTCACTGTACGCAGTTTGCAACGTTACGCGCGCTGACTGTCTCAGACAGCGGCCGACTCCTACCAACACCGGTGATTTCATTGATTTGAGTTTGCAGCTAACTCAAATTCAGTTCGCCACTTTGCGGCTCACTCAGACGGCCGCTAACAGTTTGCCTACTGGGGCCACGGCCTAAGACAGCTTACAAAATAGGTAGGTAACATAAACAATATAGCCTAAGTGTTAGGCGGCGTCTTAATTAGCGAAGATCGTACAATGGCGCGATGCGTTATCGTATCGAACGGTCACTATTAGTGCTCGCACGATTACTGCGAGGTTCAAATAGGACACTCTAATGAAATCTGTATATCTTCGCCAATTAGGACGCCGCTTAATTCTGATGTGCAAGCCACAATATTGAATACCTATTGTACAGTTTCATTAAATTCTGTTCAGTAGTTTTTGCGTGAAAGAGTGACAAACATCCTAACATACATAGGATATCAGATTGTTCAAACATTGCAGGGACAATAATTCAACAGTTTTCGTGGAATTTTATGACGTCGAATTCCATGTGCCGTTAAAAAAGGAAAAGTCAATCTACACATCAGCCAGTATTGCTGTCTCTATGTAACTATATGAAGTGTAATAAAGATAGCAATACTATCTACTACATACAGGGTGGCCCGTCGATTGACGTCCAAAAGGAAAATTTGGATTCCTCGTGTCGTGGGGTATCCGAATCACCCCCATGTATGTTCCGCGATTTTTACGGTTTCCGATTTACGACGTGTTTTCTGATTTTTTGAGATCTAATCTGCATAATTTTGTCAAGTTGCAACTTATCTCCGACACGAGGAATCCAAATTTTCCTTTTGGACGTCAATCGACGGGCCAACCTGTATGACCTGTATCCTGTATAACCTGTACGTACCTGTTAACAACCTCCATGGAGTGCAAGGACATCTCCATATTGACAAGTACACTGAAATACTCCGTGATGTGTTGCGAATGAATTAGTTTCAGTAAAACCGATATCGCTACAAGAGGGTTGTTTTCTACCAGTTCCGGTAACTGAAATAGAAAGATATTATTAAATGAGAGATTAAGGGCCTGTTTAATTTACAGATAGTTAACTGACTTATATTTTATATCTAAATAGTATTTCTATATAAGTCAGATAACATTAAAGTGATGTTTAAGACAGAGAGTATCTCTCTATCTCTCTCTGTCTCTCTCTTCTATTGACTATAGGTGGTAAAAGTGGTGAAAAACTTAGTTTAAATTAATTAAATTATTACATTAAAATCGTTAGAAAATATTCATTAAAATAGTTCAATGAAATGAAGTTTTTCAAAAGTATGTTTTTATAAAAATAGTAGTTGGTGGCTAATAACTTTATAGATGGCGCTAGTTGTTAAATTATGACACGGCTAAATGCATTTTAAATTAAATAAGTGCCTTACGCTATACACTACAATTGTATTTTACGACTTAATGTGTGATAGATAACTGATAACTATAATACTACGTCGTAGTTTTTTTTTAATTCGAGCAATAACGCTAATTACACATTCTGTTATTGAAGGAAAAGATCGGGAAACGAAAGTAATTTAATCTTTCACATCCCAGAAAAAAATGAACAGTAGAAAATCTATTGTGTCTGGGTCAGAGGGATGTGAGAGGTTAAAAATAATGTGAAATACAGGGAAAAATAGAAAATGCTTACTTAGTTCAATATGAAAAACATAAAAGCTAACTAAAGAAATATCATAGCGAAACCCTAACACTGGCAGAATTCCCGATTAACATGTAGCGGTCCTATCTTACATGTGTGTTATCTTGTGTATGATTTAGACGTGATGGCCCAACAGAGATAGTGCTCGTTCGGGTGATTAGGTTTGTCGCGGTACTCGGTAGCATAGAATTTAAGGTTTGGCTCTACACCATTAAAGCTCACTGTATACTACTCAAATGTTATTATTAGGTTAAATATCTAAGTACTGGCTACGTATGTTGTTCCAAACCTGATAAGGAGTGACAGCAATATGATAAACTAAATCAGGCTGCGCGTCCAGCAACGCCAGCAACCGCTGCTGCTGCGTGACGCTGAGCGCGGCTCGCAGCGCTGCGGCACACAGCTCGGCCGCTTCCGTTGCTGTCTCGCTGCCTTCTGTGGGGGTCTTCTTCTCTTCTTTCTCTGGTTTCTTTTCTTCTTGAGGTTGGGGAGGCTGCAATGCGTTTTTAATACTCAATGGTTTATTGTTCCATAAAAACTTCACATAAGATAACAGCTTACAGCTAATTATATTGCAAAGGATTATGGACCCTGTTTTAGAGCACCGCAAATGAAAGAGGGGAGGCTTGTTTTTAAGAAACATTGATAGAGGGCGCGCTGTTGTTTTATACGATTCTTGCAGCGTCTGACGCTTGCGCTCAGGTTACTCCATACTTTAACTAATATAGGTATAAACGTAGGTATATTTTTTTCTTTATAGATTTGGTATGGAGTAACTTGATCGCATGCGTCTGACGCTGCAACGCATAAAACCACGGTTGTTTAACAACCGCGCACTTTTAGAAACAGACTAATCCGTAGGTACTCAATTAAATATGCTCTTGTTTGTTACGCGCTCTTAAACCGTTGTTTTCTAATGGTTCGTGAACCTGCTGTGAGCACATTACCTGTTCTTGGTTACAGTGCTTGCAACGGTTACGGTTACAGCTCGCTAATAAGTACCCGCTTCACACGGCGCTCGCGGCTCTCAAACACTCACGAAACGTGCACACCTAGTTTGTTAATATAGGAAGCTACTTAATTGATCTTTCTTGATTCTTCTAGTTACCTTAGCAGGCGGTTTATTATTAGTAACATTATGTCTTCTCTTATCAGGTTTCAATTCAGTTAATCCTTCAGTAGTAGTGTCATATAGTGGCACGTACGCTCCTCTGTTCACTAGGTTCTTCCATACAGCCTGAAATGTACGAATACAATTTTTGTAATGTAAAGTAGCTTCTGCTTGTGCTTTGCTCGCCTTAAATTCACGGGAAAACAATTGAAAATTGCGCTATATCCCTACAATGTTCTATCTCCGATTTTTGAGAAATTGGGGGATTAGAAAGAGACAAAAAGTAGCTACATTCCTTCAACTTAAGAAATCACGTGAATTTGTCACTCCGTTTTGCCGTGAAGGACAAATAAACACACTGAGATACTTTGTATACTTAGTGGTAATAATTAAGACTTCGCATAACAGCACATTACATTCTCTCTTCAGAAATAGGGGATTTTAATCACTCTTCTCTCAGAAATTGAGAATTCTGACCACTCTTCCCTCAGATATTAAGAATTCTGACCAAACTTTTCCTCAGATATTGGGGATTCTGACCAACCTTTCCTCAGAAATTAAGAATACTGACCACTCTTTCCCCAGAAATTATCTCAACAAACAACCCTTTCCTTAAAAAAATCTTTACACACCAATCATGGACATCTTCCAAGCAGAGCGATGGCAATCGATTGCTAAACTATAATTGAATGCTCCAATGAGGCTAGCATGGCTACTTAAAGTGCTTGAAACCTCGTCAAAAAATAGATTAAAAAACAAAAAAAAAAACAGTAAATACCAACCTCATCACAATGATCGTAGTCAGTGGTATCAAGTAGGAAGGTGGGAGGGGGGATAGGTCCCGCTGCCTTCAAAGTGCGGTGTAGAGGCATGTACTCGTTGCTCATCAGGGCTTCTAGTAACTCCTTCATCGCCATGCGATTTGGTGGGCTTCTAAATAAAGTAACGAGTTTTTAACACGTTTTTACAAGCTTTTATTTACTTTCACCTGTCCCGTTGTCGTTCTGTAATCAAATCTTGCAACTTAAATTTGATCCACTTCCCGGTTTCCGATTGAGCTGAAATTTTGCATGCTTATGTATATCGCGTGACAATGCAATATTATGGTAACATGGAGCTGATCTGATGATGGAGCTGGAAGGTGGCCATAGGAACTCCGTAATTAAATGATGCAACCCTATCGAGTTTGGGCTCATTAGATTCGTCTTGACAAGTACTTTGATACTATATGGTAACCAGGGTCTGATGATGGAGCTGGAAGGTGGCCATAGGAACTCCGTAATTAAATGATGCAACCCTATCGAGTTTGGGCTCAGTAGATTCGTCTTGACAAGTACTTTGATACTATATGGTAACCAGGGTCTGATGATGGAGCCGGAAGGTGGCCATAGGAACTCCGTAATTAAACGATGCAACCCTATCGAGTTTGGGCTCATTGGATTAGTCTTGACAAGTACTTTGATACTATATGGTAACCAGTGTCTGATGATGGAACTGGAAGGTGGCCATAGGAACTCCGTAATTAAACGATGCAACCCTATCGAGTTTGGGCTCATTGGATTAGTCTTGACGAGTACTTTGATACTATATGGTAACCAGGGTCTGATGATGGAGCCGGACGGTGGCCATAGGAACTCCGTAATTAAACGATGCAACCCTATCGAGTTTGGGCTCATTGGATTAGTCTTGACGAGTACTTTGATACTATATGGTAACCAGGGTCTGATGATGGAACTGGAAGGTGGCCATAGGAACTCCGTAATTAAACGATGCAACCCTATCGAGTTTGGGCTCATTGGATTAGTCTTGACGAGTACTTTGATACTATATGGTAACCAGGGTCTGATGATGGAACTGGAAGGTGGCCATAGGAACTCCGTAATTAAACGATGCAACCCTATCGAGTTTGGGCTCATTGGATTAGTCTTGACGAGTACTTTGATACTATATGGTAACCAGGGTCTGATGATGAAACTGGAAGGTGGCCATAGGAACTCCGTAATTAAACGATGCAACCCTATCGAGTTTGGGCTCATTGGATTACTCTTGTAGAGTACTTTGATACTATATGGTAACCAGGGTCTGATGATGGAGCCGGAAGGTAAAAATAGGAACTCCGTAATTAAACGACGCAACCCCATCTAGTTTGGGCTCATTGGATTAGTCTTGACGAGTACTTTGATACTATATGGTAACCAGGGTCTGATGTTGGAGCCGGAAGGTGGTCATAGGAACTCCGTAATTAAACGACGCAACCTCGACTACGGACTTCATAACGGAATAACGCTGCTACGCGCTGCGAACTACGTCGTAGTAAATCTCGAATTAAAAATAGAGGTACTAAAAAGTTAAAAATAAAATTAAAGAAAAAAAAAACCTTTTTAAAAACAAGCTTTTATTATTTGTTTATAAAATGAACTAAAAAGTTAAAAATAAATTAACTCTAAAAAGAAATATAACACTTTGTAACTTGATTGTAACCTTTAACGACAAATAAGCGTCTTCGTCTAGGACAAAATAATTCCATATTGTACAAATTTATTTAATTTTAACACTAAAACTTTTCACCATACATAATTATTCAATCTCGTCCCCCCTCTTTATCATAGTCCCCATTTATAAATGAAAGCGTGTTACATTGTGATAGCCTGAGGAAAATGTTGTGATGTATTAATTAAATACAACTTATATGTTGTATTTAACAAATTAAAAAGAAAAATGTTGTGTTGTATTAATTAAATACTCATTTTCCTCAAGCTATCACAATGTAACACGCTTTCATTTATAAATGGGGACTATGATAAAGAGGGGGGACGAGATTGAATAATTATGTATGGTGAAAAGTTTTAGTGTTAAAATTAAATAAATTTGTACAATATGGAATTATTTTGTCCTAGACGAAGACGCTTATTTGTCGTTAAAGGTTACAATCAAGTTACAAAGTGTTATATTTCTTTTTAGAGTTAATTTATTTTTAACTTTTTAGTTCATTTTATAAACAAATAATAAAAGCTTGTTTTTAAAAAGGTTTTTTTTTCTTTAATTTTTTTTAAATATACTAGTTAGTGTGTGCCACTCAATAATGTTTCTCAAGAAACCGTCATGTCGCATCAAGTGCCCTATCATCTTTCTTTATAAGGGATAGATAAGGAGAGGAAGACCGCGACAATCAGCGTATGCTGAGTAGTCCTTTTCCCAGTTCTTTTCCTTGTTTTAGCATAAGATGCTGTTTTATGTTTTTGTTTATTTTGACCTTGTTCTGAAATCTTGACTGGGAATAAATGAATTACTAACATACCTACTTTACTCAAGTAAAGGAAAAAGTTAACATCATGTTGTAACAAGAACTCAAGTCTCTTTCTTTCCCATTGTAATAGACAGAGACCACTTCCCTCCACTTGCTACGATCCAAACACACTTCTTTTGTTTCATCCACATTCATCAGTCACCTCATACATGCACATCGGGTATAGGATACCTATTCTTGATTTGGTACTGTTGATCTGACTTGCCCTTTAATTTAATATTTGCCTGAGGATTGGCCTTTCTCTCCCAACATTTACAAAAATCTGTAGCTAACTCTTTGTATTGAAACAACATTAATGCTGTCTACACACCAAAGCCGCCGGCTTTTTTAACAGCTGCCATTCGTATGACGTAAAGCCGCTGGTCTAGTCCGGCGGCTTTGGTGTGTAGATACCATAATACAATGGTTTAGCTTAAAATACATGAATAAATACCCATCACTAAAAGGAATCAAGGCGGGTGCAGTGGCTCTTGCTACGGAGCTGATCTCTGACACACGGTCAGCCACCAACGCTGCCAGCGGTGAGTAGTCCATCTCCAGGTCTTTAGCTGATACTTCGGTTAGCATGACCTGCTTTGCTGATTTCTTCATGACCTTGAAATTTATAAATTAGAATTTATTAAAAAGACTAGTCTGTCCGAGACTTTGTATGAATATATTGTGATATTTTGGTAAACTTACTCAATAACTTTTTTTATTGAGATTTATTAAATTATCAAAAAGCCTACCTACTTAAGTCTTTATCTAGAAGCCTGATAAAAATAAATGGAATTGTATAGCCTAGCATATTTCTTTTACTTTTCTCTGTGTGTACCTTGACTAACTTAATTTATTTGAGTTTACCAAAAAGTAACAAAATTAACTTACATCTTTAACATTACCAGGCAAGAACCCATGCAGCTGACCAATGAAGACCCTCTCTTGAGGAGCCAGCGGCAGCAGACCAGGTTTACCCTCCAGCAAGTGGAGGAATAAAGAGGCAAACGGGTTGTCAATCTTGTAGATGTCGAAGAGGAGGGCGAGGGCCACTATACGCTGGCCAGGGAGGGATAAGTCCCCTCCCGTTATGAGGGAAGATAGGAGAAGGCATACTGTAAAATAAATTGATTTTTATTTGGTTAGTTAACTTTTTAGTGTTAGTGCTGATATGTATTCAAGGTATTAGAGAGGATAGCTCTATTTAAAACGGTCCTTGTTTTCCACGGATAAGTGGCATTTGCTGTTTTTTTATCTAATTTAAATAATTCAAATTCAAATGTATATTAGCACACCTCAGGTATTACAAAGTAGTTTAAAGTAAGTATCCGGTAGGTACTAGGTATGGACCCTGAATAGGACACGGCTATGTAGCGCCCTTAACCTCCCTTAACATGACTCTCCGACCCAGCTACGTTATAATATAAACTTATATCTATAAAAGTAACTAAGAGTATACTTCAAGGCTCATTAAATAAAGTTATATGTAGATGATTAAAATAATGGACTTACAGTTAAAATGTTCTGTTTTCGGAAATCTCTTCTGAACCTGGACGCAGATAGAGTCGAGACTTTGGGAATCTATTGTTTGTTCCGAAAATAAACTGGAAAAAGGTAAATGAAAATTAAATAACATCAAGTTAGGTTATCAAACATATTGATTCAATAATACTCACTCTAATATGTATTTACTATTCTCATTAATTAGCTGCTGCGACATCGTGGTGTTTACGCTTTTTATTAAGCATAAGTTAATTTACTTACAATGAAAATAAACAGTTTTTGCGTGAAAACACAAAAATAACATTCGCGTCAACAAACGTCAAAAATGACAGCTATAGTGCTGTACTGTACTAGTGATACTAGATTAAGACATCTTCATTATAAGAATCGATCGATTTTTTATTAATACTAAAATTATTTGATTTTCTGGTTTGTCTGGGCCAGGTAACGGATTGTTATATTTCTTGTGTTCAGTAACTTAATAGAAATGCCGTCTATAAAATGTTGCACTCAAAAAATTTTACCGAGAGGATGTGTTGTATGAGTCAAAGCACATCAAAACAAGTGTGTTATTTTTGTAATTTGAGGAACTTGATAAAAATGATCGTTATCTACCTACATAGTTAGTAGATGCCTACCTAATGAAATTTTTGTATGCTGTTAACACGCGGTTTTCTTTCCCTAGTTCCCTACCACCATGAGTAAAATTATTATTTTGTTAAAAAGTTTCATTAACCTCTCACATCCCACTGACCCATTATAAACCCAGACACAATAGCTTTTCATAGATTTTCTATTGTTCCTTTTTTTTTTGGGATGTGAAAGATTGATAGAATTAATGGTATTGCGCATTGCACTTAAGTTAGGAAATAATGATTTCACTTTCTCTTTATACACGGAAGCCTGTGTTATCTATCTACATTTATTAAGATAAATAAAGCAAATAGTTATGATAACGACACACATTCTCAGAATTTAAGCCAATGCGTATAGTCTGGTACAAAATAAGGACGCAATCAAACGGATACCCTAAATTTTAGAAAAAAATAAATTAAATTAATTTGGACAGCAAGTTATTCTGCTGTGGGGGCGGTAGTGTAGGTAACTAGTTAAGATAGATAGGCACCTACATAACCTATTTAAATATGTTCCTAACCCAGGTTTAAGAGACCAGTACTAGCTTTCAGTCCCACCTGATTTATTTGTTTACTTGTTTGTAATTGTGTTTGAGCCACACACAAAAGCATACCTATTCTTAAAACTACTTAACCCAAAGTTAGGTAAATCCAAGTTAGGTACAGCACCTTTCAAAATCAAAATCAAAAATTATTTATTCGTAGGTAACATTAAATTTACACTTGAATTCGTCACAAAGTAAAAATTATAAAAAAAACATACTTAATGATTAATTAAAAGAACCAAAAAAAAAAGAGAAAAACAATTAAGGAGAGAAGCTACGCTGACTTCGGAAGGCAGATTCCCCAGAGAAGAAGCCAGCAAGAAACTCTAGAGGTTGCTCTTTTTAAAAATATTGTTTACAATCATGTGTTTACAAAAGAACAACTTAAATATTATGATCGTGTGGAGCTAGAGCATTTACACACCATGCCCTATTGTCAATAATAAAATCGTTAATACTATAATACGCTCTTTGTAAAAGAGTCCTCTTGATACACCGTTTAAACTTAGTTTCCGTTAAAATTAGTACATTATCAGGCAGTTTGTTGTAAAACCGTATACAGTTCCCTTCAAATGAATTATTGATCTTAGCTAGTCTACTACCAGGCAAAACAAGTTTATTATTATTCCTAGTATTAAATTTATGTACATCACTATTCTTCTTAAATTTAGATAGATTTTTTCTTACAAACATTATATTCTCATATATATATTGACTTGGAAATGTCAAAATATTTATTTCTTTGAACAGTTCTCTCAGGGAATCACGACTATTTAGATGGTAGATGGCTCGAATAGCTCTTTTCTGCAAAACAAATACTGCCTGGATGTCAGCGGCATGACCCCATAAAAGAATACCATAAGACATAATACTATGAAAGTAGCTGTTCATACGTCTGTGGGTAAATCTAGCTAGAGTATTTTCGCTCGAAGACTTAGCTACATTCGAATCTTCAAAATACTTATAAAATAACAACACTGAGATTGACCGATACCGTTATCAACTAGATACAAATTAAACAAAGCGCATTCGTGAACTTCGTATGACTCGACCGACTTATCACGGCAATGCTAATTGTAAGCGTTCACGTCTTTATCGCCCTCATTTCTCGTCCCGATAAGATTACTACAGTCATATGGTACTGTACAGCGCCACTTCGTCTTACTTTTCAATCTTTTTATATTTTAATTGATAAAGTGGCGTAAATATTTTTTGGAAAGCGTTTTGGGTGTTTGAGCTGTGATGGTGCAAAGTTTTGTGAGTGCGTTTGTCAAGAGAAATGAGAGATAGGATTGCAGTGATGAATAACGGCAGGCCTTTGGAGTTTGTGTCCGCATCTGGGGAAATACATCGGGGGAGATCTTCGTCGTTCTCTGTCTGGCGAGGAACCAATGGCGGGCCAAGATTGGAACCTAGATACTCCTTGCAAATCCAGGTAGGTTACGGTGATTTTAACTGAACTAAATTACTTAGTTGATATAATAAAGTAGTGACAAATCTTATTTGTTATGAATTGGTTTACAGTTAAATGTGTTATTTATGTAAATAATTAATATACAGAGGCGAAAATTATGCAAGCCTTATCTTAAAATAGACTAAGTGCGCACTTACTTTTTTTGCACTCGGATAATATTTTAAGAATAGGTTTTTTATGGCAGTACTTAATAATTACAAAAAAATCAAAAAAAATAATTTTGAATTGTTCTGAGAAATTTCACGTATCTTGCGATTTAAAAAATCTCGCTTAAAGAAACGGTATCGATTAAAAAAATTATTGGAAGCACTATCTTTAAAAAGTTTGACGAAAATGACACATGTCACTTGACCTGTCATAAGTAGGTGATTCTTCGTGCGATATTTTAGTTTTTTATTTGTGCGTTCTTGTAATTCTATTAAGATTTTCTTATAGTTTTAGTGTTTAGATTTTATATTGGACAGTTTAGTGAGCGTTTCTAATGTTAGAAGGCAGCAGAAGGAATTGCGAAAGCGAGCCGTACAATATCTTATAGAAAACGTGTCAACGCATTTCTACTGTTATTCTGCTCGATGTGATTCGAAAAGGAATGTGAATTGTTGTTCAATTCTTTTGGAAATTAGTATATTTTCTCATGGGTGATGGCTTGGCAGTCGGATACACGTGTAAGTCCTCCAAAACTTTACTTCACTTTACTCTTAGTGCAACAATGACAAAACTTTTTTACCTATACTTAAAACATGTCCTTGTGATCGATTAGCATTTAAATAGGCTTTACTTAAAGAAATTATTGTTCTGTTTGCATTTTCGTTTAGACAAAAGTGTTGTTTTTGGTGTCTATTAGTAAGTAAGTGTGTATATAATAAGTTGATACTGTGTGGGCTGTTAATACTTATAGGTTAAGTCTTAATAGGATTTGTCCTTCAACTTAGCAGTTGTTTTTGCCCGATGTTTAGTTCTAACTAGTTATTGTGCTACTAGGTAATATGACTGCATAATTTCATCAAAAATAGTGTTGCAAACTTGTGAAGTGCTATAAGAAAACAAATTTAGTAATGCATTGACAACATGATGACAAATTTGTGTTGGTCATATGAATTGTTATTCATATCTTTCTATTTCAACAAAAGAATTAATTTGACACACAATCTTAGTCCTATACTAAGATTTTGTATGTATTTAAGTGCCTTTGTTACTTATTAAAATAAAACTAAAGCAAGATACTTAAAATTTACCTTGGAATAAAATAAACTTACCAAAAATAAAGTAAGGATAAACCTAGCAAAAACAACCTACACAACATCTTTCTAATTATGCATCCTGCATTCAAATGTTGATGATGACTCAATGTTATTGCAACAATATAATCCTAAAGGTATAAATTGAATAGCTAAGTGTCTGTTTCACCTATGGATAAAATGTATCTGAGAGATATTTTATACCTGGGTCATATAGACATAAAAAACAAAAAATGTCTCTCCTGTTCCCGAAAGTTAAGGACACTGGTAGCTAATTTCCCAACTTAATGTATATCCGCATAATCTGTGCCCGATGTAGTTTTGGCCTGTATAAACATTTTGAGGACTGGCTGCTCCAGTATCATTAATCATCAGGAACATGAAAGACAATTTTGAACCTAATTCTGTGTATGACTCACCTGTCTCTGTCTAAATCGTCATGTTTTTTGAAATAGACATTTAGGTTTATCTGTCAGTTAAATTTTATCTTTAGATAGTGAAAAGGGCACTAAGGGGCTGTTTCACCTTCTATGGATAAAATTTATCTGAGAGATATTTTATACCTGTCTCTGTCTAAAACGTCATGTTTTATGAAATAGATATAGTTTTATCTGCCATTTAAATTTTATGTTTAGGTGGTAAAACGGGCATTAAAAAAAATTAAAAAGAGTAACAAATATCCATCCATTAGCACAAACATAGACATTTATAAAATTAGTAGGATGTATGTTTCCTTGTCATTTATTTCATTAATAATAGTTATTTATCATTTTCAATGAGGAAAAAAGTTTGTGTTTAAGTTAAATATTTATATTTTAAATACCTAAGTAACAGGAAGCCTATATATTTACTTTTAAATGCATAATTTGGCTATAAATTCTTTTAATTACTTAAACATATAAACAAACCTCTTCAATTTATTTACTTATTTTATTTTGCATTGTAAAGGAAGAGGATAGAAGCCTTTGTCCAGCATTGGGATAGTAACGGCTAGATAAGATAAGATTTAATATATATATTTTTAATGATCACTAAAAACTATGTTTCATTAACCCTGACACTGTATTTGTCGAAAATGTAAAGAAAACCACATAACATTCACAGAATAATAAAATATGGAAGACTTTTCTGCAACAGGAGTTAAAAGTACTGCCAAGAGAGTGTGAAACTTTACTCAGGGACATAATATTTCTATCTTTTATCATCTAAAAGACGAATCGAGCTGAAATTTGGCATGCAGGTAGATTTTATGATGTAGGCATCCACTAAGAAAGGATTTTTATAAATACCACCCTCGAGAGGATAAAATAGGGGATGAAACTTTGTCGATTATTAACTTTAGTCGCGCGTACGAAGTCGCCGGCGACCGCTAGTGCAGCATAAGTGCGACTGTACTAACCTACAAATTACGTAAAAAATACAACATGTTTCCATTTTACCTACAAATACAGTTATATTGGTTTGTAGAAAAGTCCCGTTACTACTAGATGAGTCATTAAACTGACACAAAACTATTGACAAACAGTAGCTGTGTATGTATAATACTTAGGCCGACTTGCGTACCGGAGGGTTAGCTCAATAAATCCGGAGTTAGCTGCTAACACAGGGTTAAATCAAGATGTATCAATACATTATTTATTTAACCCTGTGTTAGCAGCTAACCCCGGGTTTATTTGGCTGCGCAAGTGGGCCTTAGCGCCCAATTCACCATCTAAAAAAAAAAATATATATATATACGGTCGAATTGAGAAACTCCTCCTTTTTTTGAAGTCGTTTAACAAATAACATTTATTCGACAGGCCAGTTAGCGTAGTCGGTAGTGAGTCTGCCTCATACGCACGGGTCGCGGTTTCGATCCCCGCCGGTTAACAAACATTTGTGTGATGAGCATAAATGTTTGTTCCGTGTCTGGGTGTTATAATATATTTTTCTATGTATGTTTATCAGTCCCTGATACCCATAGTACAGGATTTGCCTAGTTTGGGGTCAGGTGACCGTGTGTGAAATGTCCCCCAATATTTATTTATTTATTTATATCTGACGGATATTTTATACCTGTCTCTGTCTAACGCGTCATGTTTTATGAAATAGACATAGGTTTATCTGTCAGATAAATTTTATCTGTAGGAGGAGAAACAGACCCTTTATGTTATAAATGTCAAGTCAATGTTTGTGCGAAGATGTTTGTTACTCTTTCTCGCAAAAACCACTGAACAGATTTTCATGAAACTTTTCAATAGTGTTGCTTAGTTTTCCGAATAACACATAGGTTACATTATTTTAAGATATTGTGTAAGTTTTTGAAGATATGACGAGAAAAGTGTAAGAAGTCGCAGGCAGCCATTAGTAGGTTAATCAAAATGTATGTGTAGTATTGAAAAAAAGTCTTTACTAACTTTCAAAAGTGCGCTAGGTCGCGAAAACCGGTCCACGTTTTTGTGTCCCTTTCTTTCACTATTTAAGATGTCACGTTAGACAAGGACATATAACTTTTGGGGTCATATTATAATACTAATCTTTTAAGAAATAGTTACCTTAGGTATAAGACAATAGATTTCATTTCAGCAATACATAAAATGTATTACTCGTACATACATACACACATATCTCTCACGCCTTTTTGTATTGAGGTAGGCAGAGACCACTTCGCTCCTTTCTACGACACAAACACACTTCCTTCGCTTCAAACTCATTCATCAGTCGTCACATACATGCACCTCGGTTTGTGGTCTCTGCCTACCCCAATGGGAAAAACGCGTGATAGATATGTATGTATGTATTAGTGTCCGATCGAAACTGGTTTCCCGGTCAAAACCGAAACTGAAACTGAAACCGAAACTCACGTGGTCAAGTATAAAATTCCTTAAAATACTAAAAGTTGGTGCATTTTACCTATTATTTTGCCTTAATTGGGGCATGAAATGGAAATACAGTAAATTAAGTTTGTTGTAATCATTTATTTAGGTAATATAAAATAAAAAAATATTAATAACATGTTTACATGGCGCGGAAAACGTGAACTTGCGAAATAAATATGTTTCGGTTTCGGCAAAAGCCGATTTTGACCGAAACCGAGCTTTCGGTCGGACACTAGTATATATTAATTAATGTATATGTTATGTATCATTTCAGACTGATGAGAACAGTTACCTGCTCCGTTTGAAAGTGATCGGCGCGTACTCACTCGCTAAGAAGGACATCTTTGGTGCCAGGTGACTATTTAATACATACATTACATAGGTATGTATGTTGGGCGCCAGTGAGACAGTGAGACTGCAAGTTGAGGTCGAGGACAACAAACAACAGGAATTTGACAAGTAAACTATTTATTATTAGGAAAAGAACTGAAGATGATAATAATAAGAACAAAATAAGAACACAAAGCAATTGTCTTTGCTGAAGTACTCAGCTAGACTAACTCGGCTCCTCTGCTGACTCTGCTGACTCGGCGAGGCAGTGTCGGACAGTTCTATTGTCAAAATTTTGAATTTAAATTTAGAAGCCGAAAAGAAAATACCGAAAGAGACCGTCCAACTGCGACGAGGTTGTATACCTCGTCATAACATTATTAACTTTAACGGGCTCTTAACTGGCTGTTAAGTCTTAACTATGGATATTAGACCAAGGCGTTTTTGCTGCGTTGCGTCGTTGTTCTTCCTTTTCGACGACGAACGACGCGACGTGGACGCAACGCAACGCAGGAATCAGGCCTCGCAACAACAAATAATATCAATATTTCGCGACAAACTAGTGCTCATGCATTAGCAATTTAAACATTGCTTTGATTTAGGAATTGACTACAGTAATATGTAAAAAGCCTCAAGCAATAAAAAATGCGCATCGTATAAGTACAGTTAAACCCTGCCCCACCGTCAAAGCAGTACAATTTCATACTTTGTAGAAATTATCACTATTTATGACGTCTAGTAAACCGAAGTAATAAAATGACGTGTCGTGATGTCATCGGAAACACTCGATAGTTTTTAGTTTTTATCATGATTCAGTTTACTGATGGCGTATTTGAGATAATTTCCTGTTTTGAAATGTTTTTTAAATATTATTTTTTCGAATGGCGAAGCTTGTAGGAAAAACGTTTTAGTAAAATATTGCTATGAAAGAAATAATGATAAAAACTGAAACCTGGCTACTTAAATCGCGACTTTTGGCTTCGTCGTAGTCGAGTCACCATTATCGTCATCTCAGCCTATAGCTGCCCACTGCTGACCATAGGACTCTCCAATGTCTCTCCTTCGCGACCGGTGTATTGCTACCTGTATCCAACAAAACCCTGCGGTTTCCACTAGGTCGTCGGTCCATTTGGCAGGTGGCCGTCTCACGCTGCGCTTGGCAGTGCTTAATAGTCGGGGAATAATAGTTTAATGAATATAATTTTATGTTTCCAGCGATCCATATGTGCGAGTGGAGCTCCAAAAGGCGGAGGGCGACGTCACTATCGAGACGTTTCTCACCAAGACCAAGAAAAAGGTAATAAGGAAGTGAGAAACAGACCAATGGTAGAGATATTTAGCTATTGGTGTATTTTTAATACAAAAAGATATACAAGACACGCGGCGATCAACGCTTATTCAGGGAAGATTGGTGGGAGGCAGCCAACAACACTAGTCTTTGGAGAAGCATGGGAGAGGCTTTTGCCGAGCAGTGCGACGAAAAAGGCTAATAATAAAAAAAAACAAGACACGTAAACGCGATTCGAACGCAACCTTGTAACATAAGCACACGGGGCGATCGTGAAAAACGCCAATACAGCGCATATACGCGACGCGCGTTTACTCGTAGCACGACTATTATCTATCTAGCCATCAGTTTCCCACTGCTGGGTAAAGGCCTCTCTCTTCCGTCTACACGATTCTCTATCCTGAGCCGCCTAGTACGTAGCTTACATTGCTTTGTTCTTAAACATTGGATTTGCCTAGTTTGGGGTCAGGTGGCCGTGTGTGAAATGTCCCCCAATATTTACAATACAATACAAATATTCTTTATTGCACAAAAGATATAAGGTACAGACACAAACAAGAATATAAGAAGCAACAGGCGGCCTTATTTATTTATTTATTTATTTATTGTGTATTTTTCTTCCAGACGTTGAATCCAGTATGGAATCAGGAGTTTGTATTCCGGGTAAGTTGAAGTCTGAACGTTGAAGTTTACAGCCGACGTATCGCTGCGATGCATGGCCGGCACGCGCGCCTGTATTTTAGCTTAATACCTATTGCATCATTCATTCATTATATATTTAAGAGCCAGGCTCTTGTCGGAACAATCGCCATTTTTGTTCTTCTGCTAACAATTAGACATAGACATGAATAGACACACATTTATTGAACACGCACTGTAAAGCACAAATTACACAGAACAAGCACAGAAGAAAAACAGAATTGACAACTTGACAAGCATAAATTAAAAACAGAATTAAGAAATAGTAATAATCACCATACTATTGCATACTCCAGGTGAAACCCCAAGAACACAAGCTCCTAATCCAAGTGTTCGACGAGAACCGCCTAACCCGCGACGACTTCCTCGGGATGGTGGAGATCCCGCTGGGCTCCATCCCGGCGGAGAGCGCGGCGTCCCCGCGGCCGCCCGTCGTGAAGTACCCGCTGCGCCCGCGCAGGTCTGTGTAAGTGTTGTGGCTTCTTTAACATGCTTCTTTTTATTTTTAGATAGTTGCAGAAAATTATACCTATTAAAAAAAGTATGCGTTTCATAGAAATACGAGTAAACGGTCAATACTCATTAAGTATGTCTTCAACAGTGCGCTTCCACGTTCGTCTTGCGTTTTCATTTGACGCATGCCTGAAAAACCATAGCGCATACAATACACCGCGGCGCACACCTCAAAATGTGTCAAACAGTAAGGCACAGCGCTCGACGCAAAACGAACTGATAGTTTAATCGCAAGCTGAACATGAAAACGAAAACGTGCTGATGGGGACATGCCTATTTACACATTATATTGTAGAGTCCATTTCACGAAAGAAGTCCCCTAGCCGCGGCGCTGTATAGCATGTCAAAATTGACAATGTTGCCATTTATGAGTACAAAATGTACATATATTATTTATATTTAATTTGTCATATAACATTATAATACTTTTTCCTGCATATTTCGAGTGTACTGGTCATTCCATAAGTAAGTTGTATACATTGTGATAAAAATATCTATTTACCTATAATTCTGTTTTGTTATAAGTATATTTTTATTAAAATAACTAAAGAGTTTTCTACCTACTATAAGGGAAAAGATCTGAAAATAGGGAAAATAGATCTGTCAAATTTAGTTCCAAAAATATCCGGGGGACTTCTTTCGTGAAATGAACTCTAATAATACTCTGATGTGGGTGCCATAGACACACACAAAGTCAAACATACAAATGTTCAGATCTGAAACGATTATTAATGGAAAAATATATATTAAAAAAATAATAATATTTACATTAAATGTCTTTTTCTGCAACTGAAGGTTTTTATTTAATGCTAAACTATTTTAGTTTCTTACGTTCTTCTTTAAACTTTTGTATGCAATGCTAAACAATAAATAAAACAAAGACAAAGACAATTTCAATGCATTTTTTTTTCTTTTTTTTTTCACTTGCTAGACAATTTCTTTGCGTTTACCTTCGCATAAGATTTCTCTCTCTTGTAACATTTTGGTGTAAGTACTTACTAAGGAATCTTTTAGAGACGTGTGTTAAAACTGAATGCTTGGAATTTTGATATTAAATTGTATTTGTTTTAATTTAATTTTGATGTTGTTTTACCTAGTAAAATAATGCTGAAAAACTTGTTTGGGAATGATAAATGGAATCTCGATAGATTGCCCAGAAATCCTGAAATAAATATAAAGACATCAAAGTTCACATGCTTGTGACGTCACTCCTAGGTGCTTCTAGGTCAAAATTGTACTTAGGCGTGACGTCACGCGTAAATTCAACGCACTGTAGCGTTGTCATTCATTCAGAAGGTGGGTCATGTTTTTCGAGAGTATAAGTTTGTATGTATAATTCTTTGGAACGCTCTACAGCCTAAACGGCTTGACAGATTTTAGATTGAGAGGTGTCGTTAGATTCGTATTTGTAGTGATAGCGACACTGGGATACATCAAAATAAAAAAAAAATGCGTTTTTTAATCGCAGTCGGGTTTTTTTACAATAAATAGGTTAGGTTATTTAATAAAAAGGTTAGGTTATTCGATAAATCGGAGCTTATTAACATTATTCTTTACTATAATCTATACAACATAAAGGGTGTTAGGAAAAGTATCACTTTCCTTTTAACCAGGTGTATTGGGCGCGCTCGCTCACTAAGGGCGGCGAGCGCTCCCGACCTACTTATTCGCCGAGAGTTGAATGACCTTTGCGTTAGAGCGCGCGAATAATAATGTAGTTATTCTTAATTAAAAATAAGTTCAAAAAAATTTTTTTTTTCCTGCTAGCTTAGCATGGCACTCCGTGAGAAGACGTTGTCATGCGTTTGTCACGCTTACGCCTCTTGTCTATAGTTTTAAATGTGATAAGGACAGCATGCGTGAGATAATTGTCGCGGCACGCCATGCTAAGCCCCCTGGAATTTATTCTACGTCACTAACGCTATACTTGGATAAAAGGAAAGTGATACTTTTCCTAACACCCTGTATACTTCAACCTTCCAGCGCCCGCTCCCGAGTCCGCGGTTACATAGAAGTATACGCGGCTCTAGTCGGGAGAGTGGGGGACGCCGACACCGTCGCGGAGGGGGGAGCCACTGATGATTGGGAGCTCGTGGAACCTTCGGCCCAGGTCGGGAATGTACAGCCGGTGAGTTTAAATGTGTTGAAGACTAGAAGCTAGATGCTTATTACGTGAAAGAGTTTCAAATATCCTGACGTCCATTCATCTATCTATACGTTCATCCGTTCGTCCATTCGTCCATCCATTCATCCATCTACCAATCTATCTATCCAACCATTAATTTGTCCATCCGTCCACCTATCAATCCATTAATCCGTCCATCCATCTGTCCATACATCTATCCATCCATCCGTCCATCGATATAGCCATCAAAACATCAATTTATCTATTCATAAATCCATACATCCATTCCACCAGTCCACGCATTTATATTATGATACTACCTAAAGGTTGCCCGCGACTTCCTACGATTTTTTTTATCATATCTTAGAAAACTTACGCCATAGATACTCGTATCTTAATTGTATCAATTCAATATTGTAAAGTTTTATTTTTGAATATTATTATGTTCGATCTAAAATTTTAGATTGTAAATTCAATTTTGTGGCATTGTCATGTAGTTGATATTAAGTAACTGTAGGTGGCGCGCGAATCGGTGCCGTCGTTCAATGGGAGCGATTGGGACTTGGTCGATCTGGTCGAATTACAACAACTTGTACGTTTTTTTTTGTTTTTTTTTTTTTTGGTGACTCGGCTTCCACCGCTCTTCTTTCGGTATTAAGCTAGAAACAGACTGATTTCATGTACGCAATGCATTATGAAATCAATTTCATAGAAATAATATGATTAGAAGCTTACTTGTCACACGCTACGTGGGACAAGCTTAGTTATTTCTTATGATTTTTTATAATATGAGTATCAAATCAAAGGTTTTGTTGTGATAAGCTTATTTAAGAGTGTCGCTCTTGTCGGTAGAGTCCACGCCACTCTGCTCTATTCTCTGCCGTCAGTTTGAGCGCCTGATACGACACAACTTCTATTCTATTTAAGCTACTTCAAAAAATTGCTTCCAATATCTTTAACTTTAGGGAAAAGATTTATTTTGCAGTGTTTTTATATAAATTATAAAGAAAGATTTTAAATACAACAACTTTCGTCGAAGACAAACAAAAAATTAAGTAGTTCATTGAAAAAAACAAGTTTTGCACCCTCGTTGTCAGGCCTCCAACAAAGACCGACGACCTGGTGAAATTCGTGAGAAGCCGTTGAATGTGGGCAGCACAGGACCGGTTGTTGTAGAGATCCTTGGGGGAGGCTTTTGTCCAGCAGTGGACGTTTACGAGTTGATATGAATAAATTAGTGTTAAGCAGAAATGTATCTTTAAATTGCGTTTCATATCTATACAATAACCTATGTTTTTTTCTTTCCAACAGACAATAGGAGGAGACGCATTGCCAGCTGGATGGGAGGAAAGACAGGACGCCAACGGACGTACTTACTACGTGAATCATATAGCGCGGTCTACGCAGTGGGAGCGGCCGGTGCTCACGTTAGTATTATACTAGTTACTATGTAACTGTTACTTAAATACTACTCGATTTTACACTTTGATAATATATGCAAAACTAGTGGCTGCCCGCGACTTCGTTCGCATTATCATCATAATCTTTGAACAAACACAAAATATCTACAAATTATATAGCCTATGTGTTATTCTGATGTCCAAGCTAAGTTTTGTAGAATTTCATTTAAATCTGTTCTGTGGTTTTTACGTGATGAAGTAACAAACATCCATCCATCCATCCATCGGAACACATTGACATTTATAATATTATTAGGATATTTTCAAGTTTAGTCGCTTCCAATTGTCTCTATCTTAACTCTGGTAAAGTCATCGTCATGTTTAAGAGGTAGGTCTGGCGCACCTGACGGAGCGCAGCAAAGAGCATGTTTGATTGTCATATTCTTATCGACATAGTTCTCATTAGAATAAAATTCTAAATTAGACTCTTGTTGGTGCAGCATCCGCATTGATACATAACGTTAACATTCCCCTTCATAAGAGTAAACTAGGTAAATCTTTTCTCCCTCTCTTTCCCTCAACCGTTCCTACAAGAAAGAATAAAACAAATATAATATTACAGCTTCTCTTACAGCCGCAACATCACCACGATCTTTCTTTCTCTCTAAAATACGTCTTGTCTCTCTCTTCCTATCTCCCTCTCCCCTCACCCTTTCCATCAAGAAAAAGCAAGACAAATATAACATCAAAGCTTCTTCCACAGTCGTAATATAACAACGGACACCGCTGCGGCGGCGGAGCGTATGGAGACGGCCGCTACAGAGTTCCAACGGCGGTTCCATATCGCGCTCGACGACGGCAGACCGCCTGCGTCTGCGCATAGCCAGAATCAGGTAAGTGGGAGAGGGATATAACATGAATACTCGAAAATTTACACAAAAAATTGACAGGAACTTACACAAATCAACGTCATAATAAAACCTAAAGTGTATGTAAAATAAGTAAACGAAGGCAAAACAACACAAAATTGTTCTTTTACAAAAGCCACAGATTTCCTATAATTTTGAGTATACACAAACACATTTACGTAGGAATGAAAAGTCACACAAAAAATACAAGCCCTCGTTATTACAAAACGAGTTTTATTCATAGTTCTAGTGAACAAGCAAGGATGAGCTCGTCCACTTATATGTCAATGGTCAGCAATGTTTTATATTTGTCAGGCGAAGTGATCGGGAATGGGGAATATGCATGTTTTTTTTTTATTCTTTATATGTTTCTACTAGTTATTACATTACCAAACATACAAATATCACGTCCAAAATATAAACTATTATGCAAAAAATTAAATATTAAAATCGCGATCAATTTAAACGCGGCCATTTTGGCGCGCTTGCTCGTGACGTCACCATTACACGAGTTCGATGTCAACAGCAAAGTGTTTGGTTTACAAAATTACCAAAAAATAAATAAAGTGAGTGAATATCGACTTAATTACCATGGAAAAGTACAAAAAACCGTATTATAAATATTGTGTCGTTCCTATGTGTCCAAATAACATCAACACTGCACCTGACAAAGTGTATTTCCTTATGCCGAAAGGTGAAAATCTAAGGAAAAAGTGGTGCAAGGCGATGAGAAGAGACAATGTATCGTGTTTGAGCTGTTTATACTGTTGTGAAGATCATTTCAATGTAAGTAAGGATATTAAAAAAGTAAAATACATATACAAATCATTCTTACTTTTACCTACCTACTTGTTTTGTTTACAAACCTCTACAAAAACATAACCTAGTTTACAAAAAGTTGTAAAGATATTATTAAAAATTCTTATTCGATATTCTAAATTTATCTTTATGTATGTATAAGTATTATTCATGAATAAAAACATCTTAACTAAATTATAAATAATAATACGTGGCCATCATAAACACGTCGATTTTCGGAAGATTATCCGACTGCGCTTTTACGAAACCGGTTTCAGTCATTCTCTAAGTCCTTCTTCACAATTAATTAATACTTTGAACACATAAAACTATTAACTTAAGATAAAAAACAGCGACACAATACAATAACAATTATTCCTCAAAAAATAAACCATACAAATAGCTTGTTGACAGCAGACGTCTCGTGTAAAACTGACGTCACGTTTTGTTCCACCAATAGTGTTGCGTTTCGAAAAAATATTTTGTCCATATTTAAGTCACGTGCATATTCCCCATTGTCAATAATTTACGTCAAGAATAGTTTCCACGACCGACTCTGCGGAGTGATTTAATTGCACTGTCAAAAAGACAAAAAGTAGGTCGCGCGGTAATGCGACGTCAATAATATAATAATTACCAAATAAATGTTCGATACTCGTACACCTAGAATAATCTCAGTTAAATGACGTTTCAGCTAAGTATAGACAAAACGTCAAAAATTATATTAGTCCTAGAACTATATTGAAAACTTGTTTTTAATTAGGGGGAAGCAATTAATCTGCAAATGAAATTCCGTAAAGAAAAAGTACCTAGTCGAAAGACTACATCCCATACTTAAGCATTTTATTTAAAAGTAAAAAATACATATTTCTTAAAAGTTGATTTCGACTCAAATTGAAAAAGTTACAAAAACAGCACATTACAAAATACGCACACACACACCAAACAGCATACATAAGCATACACGCCTACACACGCATTAATAAAAACGATTTAACGCGAATATTTCGAGTATACAAAATGAATACTATGCGTTTCAAATAAGAACTATTTTCAAGTGCAACTTTATGCGGCGTTTGTCAAATAACGACAATGAAGTTCGTGAATATTGCGAAACAAAAATGGCGTCGGAACATCGACATTTTGATTTCAAACGCATAGTATAGTATTGTTATTTTATTATTGAATTTATACAGGTTTTTATGTATTCTTTGAAGAACATTAAAGGAGATTATCTGCTAATGAAAATGGACGACTTTTCTTATAAAACATATAAGTTGAAATATATTCTTCTTTTTCATACAAAATTGTCGGATCAGCTGATCGATATGATTAAAGAAGGCTATATTTATTTTAATTGTTTATTGACTCATGTTTCTTGAAATACCTAAGGCCCACTTGCGCAGCCCAATAGCTGCTAACATAGGGTTGAATAAATAATTTGTATTGATTTATCTTGATTTAACCCTGTGTTAGCAGTTGATTCCGGGCTTATTGAGTTAACCCTCCGGTACGCAAGTCGGCCTAAGTTGTTTGCTTTCATGAGCATATTACAGCTATTTTGTCAAAGACTACATAAATTATTGATTAATTCTTATGACTATAAAATAAAAATACTTCATTGGTTCTTTTGATTTTATAAATAAAACGATATCTTTCGGGTAATCAAATCGGGGATATTTTTATTATGAAATTGGTGTCAAAATGCATGTTAATTTATCTTTTATTAGATGTGGTATAAATTTGTATGCAGTATGATGGATAGTGCATGCTTTCTGATGTTATTTATTAAGGTAATTCAATAGTATTAATTGTCATATAGCCGGCGTTACGTGGGGTAATTTTAACATGATTGGCATGCCTTTTTTTTATTATTTTTTTACGTTAAAAAAAGAGAGAGAAGAGAGAGTAGAGTCAGCATGCGCTCTTATTTCGCTGTAAGTAAATAACGTTTGCGGTGTTTGCCTATAATTGGGTAGACGATCAGTTTCTATTTTTACACATGTAATATTGTATTCTTTTGGTTGTCTTACCTGTTGGCAAACCAACAATAAATAAATAAATAAATAAATAAATAAATAAATAAAAGACTAAAAATGATTGCTTAACCTCTCACATCCCACTGACCCATTATAAACCCAGACACAATAGATTTTCTATTGTTCTTTTTTTTCTGGGATGTGAAAGATTAAAGACGTACTTAAAATCCAGCTCTTAAAATAATTATAGCACAATGTGGTTAGTTGCGAAATCTCTCATTTATACAGGGTGACTTTAAATTAGTGAACGATAGAAAATGATATGCATGTACTCGTGATAACAAACAACTTTTACTACGGGGCCCAGTTCGAAATCATTAAAAAGAAATTGTTCCTCCATACATCAGCTGGTGCATTTTGTATGGAGTTAAAAAAAAAAATTATGATTTCGACCTTGGTCCCATAGTAAAAGTTGTTTGTTATCACGAGTACATGCATATCTTTTTCTATCGTTTATAAATTAAATGTCACCTTATATAATGTTCTTACTTTGTACTATTCGATTAATAAACTTTGGATGTAGGTACTCTTGTAAATAAAATATGTTATGAAAAAATAATTTGTTAAATGAGTCATACACAGAATTAGGTTCAAAAATGTCTTTCCCGTTCCTCATTATTAAGGTTACTGGAGCATCTAATCCTTAAAATGTTTATACAGGCCAAAACTACATCGGGCACAGATTATGATGATATACATTAAGTTGAGAAATTAGCTTCCAGTGTCCTTAACATTCGGGAACAGGAGAGACATTTTTTGTTTTTTTTTACGTCTGTATGACCCATTAAAAATTGTCATATGTTAACATAGCACCCCGTATCGCCAGCTACTTGACAAAGTCTTTCTAAAAAGTTTACTTCCTAATAAGATAAAAAAAACTTAAACATGTGATTAGACGTATGATAACAAACAACTTTAACATCCCATACAATGAAAGCGAAAGAAGTGTGTTTAGATCGTAGTAAGTGGAGAGAAGTCTCTAGTTCTCTACCTAGTCTGTAAGAGAGACGTGCCAGATATGTATGTACAGTCAGCATCATAAGTCGATGAACATATTCAGATTTTCAAAAGTAATATACACCATTATTAGATAGAAAACCTGACTTATTTTCCTTATTTTGAACTTTACTGGATGTTCAATTAACTTTGGAGTATTTTTGTCTAACAATGGTGTAATTTACTTTTGAAAATCTGAATGTGTTAATCGACTTATGACTCTGACCGTACGTACCTATACAAATACATCAGCTATTGGCTACTATGAGAGGCCAAAATATTTAACTGAGATTTTCATTTAGGTTTCATAATAAAAGTTGTTTGTTATCATGACTCTAAACACCTGTTTAAGTGTTTGTATCTTTGGAAAAAAACCTTTATACCTATATATTTTATTATTATATATTTGTGTGATTCGATATACTTAGATTGGTGTACTAGGTAAGGTCCATTTGCTGCATGGCCAACTACGCCACATATTCTATACTTACTAACACTCAACATTAATTTATTACTCATTTTTAATTGATGGTTTGTACTCGGGTTGTTTTAGGGTCAGTTTCACCGCTAACAGATAAAATTTTAACTGACAGATAAACTTATGTCTATTTCATTAAACCCCGTTTCACCATACAGATAAGATTTATCTGACGGATATTTTATACTTGTCTCTGTGTGGGATCTTGTGTGGACTGTATAATAAAAACTGCTGATTCTCAATGACCTTGGTTTATTGTGGTGAAAATACAGTTTACATATTAACTCACAAAACACGAATTCACAAGGCGCGTACGTTTGCTAGCTAGCTAAGACGACAAAAGCGGAAGTGAACGAAAATGAGAGAGCTAAAACAAACGTCAAATTTGACACATAGTGTTGGGCATAATCCCAACACTCTGTCTAAAAGTCATGTTTTATGAAATAGACATAGATATATCTGTCAGTTAAATTTTATCCGGTGAAACGAGCACTTAGACAGTTACAGGTAGAAAATATCCGTCAGTTAAGTTTTGTCTGTAAGTGTTGCTACGGGCCCTCATTTTCCAAGCATTATCTTGAAAATGCAATAATATAAATGAGTCATACAAAGAATTAGGTTCAAAATTGTCTTTCCTGTTCCTGATGATTAAGGATACAGGAGCAGCCAATCCTCAAAATGTTTATACATGCCAAAACTACATCGGGCACAGACTATGCGGATATGCATTATGTTGAGAAATTAGCTTCCAGTGTCCTTAACTTTCGGGAACAGGAGAGACATTTTTTGTTTTTTATGGCTGTGTGACCCAAATGACGTTTTCTTTGCATTATTATTTCAAGGTTTAGTAGCAATTTAAGGCAATGCGAATTTAAATACCTATAGTCATATATTTTGCTTTATAACATGTTTTTACCGACGACCTATTGAAAACCGCGGGGTCTCGTTAGAAAGCCATTGGAGAGGCCTATGCTCAGCAGTGGGCAGCTGACTGATATGATGATTATGAAATATATTTTTCAAACGCCCTTCAAAAAAAGGAGGTTTCTCATTTCGACTGTATTTATTAGTTTTACATAATAAGCCTATCAAGAAGTCAAATTTTGATACCCATAAGTTTATATAGCCACGCCACCAACAAAAACTCAGCTTAAACAATATCCCAAAACACCACAGTCAAGAAAACCCCGAGTACAAACCATAACAAAAGCCACAGTAATACAACGTGAATATTTACTAATTGGACACACTTCACTAGACTGTGTCCTCACACCATAGACAACTCATTCCATTGCTAACTTATAGATCTTTTGCAGCTACTAACAAAGGCAGAGATGTGATTTTATATATACGGACTTATTTGTGCGGTTCCTTGTGTAATCCTACTAATTTAATTTTATAAATGTCAATGTTTGTGCCGATGGATGGATGTTTGTTACTCTTTCACGCAAAAACTACTGAATAGATTTTGAAGAAATTTGGTAATATTGTAGCTTATATACCAGAATAACACATAGGCTATAATATTTTGAGATATTATGATTTTTTTGCAAGATATGACGATAAATGTGTACGAAGTCGCGATCAGCGTCTAGTAGGTTATAATTTGATGTCATTTATTTTTAAAATCCGTTTTTTTTTAAAGTCAATAATCTTTTGAATTGGTTTTATAGCGGGTTAGACTGTTTGGTAATCTTGCACGAGTTATTAAAAAAAAAAAAAAACGATTTTTGGTTTGGTATTCGGCACTTTTTGTTAAGGTTCCATAATAATATAACTTAGGTGAACACCCTAGGGTTTAACAGGTAAAAAGGTTGAGGTTTAAAGTCCAAAGGAACGCCCCGCACAAATAAGTTGGTACGCTCGTAATGTCAAATAATTGTCTAACAGGAGGATAGCAATAGCGAGACCGCTGACTCCGCCCCTATCTCTCCGGAAACACCCGAAGCCCACCCGACGATAACTGAAGAAGAAACCAACGGCCCGAATAGCTTAAGTAATGAAAACGACTGTGATACTAGAATTATACAAGAGGACGATGGTGTAGTATGCGCTAACGAGCGACGGCAAGAGAACAACGATACTAGTGCTCAACAAGATACTAGTCAAGTTAATGATCAAAATGATACAACTGATGTACAAAACGTAGAAGTAGAAGAAAATGAAAGATTTGAAGATGCTCAAGTCAACAGCACAGATACAACTGATCATAATGAATCAGAGCAAACAAATGACGATAGAAACGAAACTGAAACAGAACAAGAATATCAAGAAGCGGAAGAACAAACACAAACCGAAGAAGAAACAACACACGACGTAGAAGAAGTGCAGACTGAGCAAATCGAGACGACAACTTCCGAACAAGAAACAAGAGACACGCAAAGTACTGAGACAGAAGTTGAAGCGGTTAATGAAGTTATAGAGCAGGATAGAGAAGTGAGAACTACAGGGAGTGCGATAGAGAGAGATGATGAATTGTTGACGTTTGATGAGAATCACTTCAGTACACCAGTGGGCGGGGCGAGTCCTCAGCGCGCGCGGCGTGCGACCGCCTCGTCAATGGAAGACTCAGAGGTAAGACGAGATATGCAGTGACGCGGGGCCCTTACACTATCACACTTACATTCACAATCATAAAGTAACACTATGTTAGGTGTAAATAAGTGGGCTTGTTTTATACAAAAGGCCCCCGGTTTGGGGCCTTTTAGCTATGCGTGAAAGTGGCATGGCTGTTAAGCTTTAATTAAACATTATTGCCTTTAAAGTGCGATTTTAATTTAAAGCGTACATAATGTTTAAAATATTGAAGACTTAATTTAAAAATTTCTCGAAAATTCCATTTCAATTTGATTTATCGTGTCACAAATTTACTACTGGAAGACAACGCTATTCGTAACTGACACTGATAAGCTTATTCACTTTAGGATAGTGCAATACCATCGAGGTTTTAAAATTACGAATTAATAAGGCCCCGGCCATAAACAATATAGAAAAACGTTTTAAATAAAAACTCGATGGTAATGCACTGGTAACCGCGTCACAGCAACACTCGTGCTTGGGATTTGTCTATGAGCGTGTGAGGTACCGTGTGTCCACCGTCCAACGTCCATTGCCCCGTGCTTGTTCCAATCCTACTAACTTCACAGGGTCATTTTATGCTTGCCGTTTACATAAGTGTAGGTACACGTAAAGTTACAAGCTGAAAGAAGTTCCGTTGTGTATCTGTGTAAGTGAAGGGGTTGTGTCGTGTTTTAATAGGTATAATTTTTAAAACAAGATAAATCTAAAGCGCGCTATTGTTTATGCATTGCTTTCAGTCAGACGCATGTGATCAGGTTGCTCCATATAAAATCTATGAAGAGAAAGTATATGTTAACATCAGTTAAAGTATGAAATAACCTGGGGGCTTAGCACGGCGTGCCGCGACAATTATCTCACGTCATGCTGTCCTTATCACATTTAAAACTATAGACAGAGACGTAAGCGTGACAAACGCATGACAATGTCTTGTCACGGAGTGCATGCTAAGCTAGCAGATCGCATACGTCTGACGCTGCGAGAAACGTATAAAACAACAGCGCGCAGTTGTTGTCTTTTCGTATACAAAACGTTATGGGAAGTAATTGAGTGGTAATTAACTGTTATTTTAGAAGGCACAGGATGTTATATGGTGTAAATTGAATAGGTACCTAATCAGCTTATGTACATCATACATTTTCTGGGTTTCAAAAGGTTTAAAACATATCTTACACTGCGCTTTGCTTTGCTTTCATAGATTAGTGTTTTGAAGCATGCTATAGAAATATTTATTAGTTTAGGTATTTTAGCACTGTATTGTTACTGTATGCACTTTGTATTGTATATGTTTGGTCTTTTCGTATTTTAAGAGAATTGTGGGGCTGTATTACAACTTTGATATAAGTTTATAATTATCACAATTTTAATACATACTTCTTTTATAATACATCTTTGTATAGCTCAAAGCTTCGCAATTCTCTTATATTAGTTTGCAGTGTTTAGGTAATTTTCTCTACGTAGAAGAGTGATGTATTATATGTTAGAATAGTGAATTGGTAGGAATATATTGTACAGATAGTTTTAAGCTAGTGAGGTTTGTGTTGGGTTTGCAGATTAAATTATAATATTTATTTAATTTTACTCTGGGCCTATTTTTTATCTTATAAGCCACGTAAATTTCTTAAAAAGTTATCTTATTTTATACAAAATGCCTCTTGTAAAATATAATTAATTTTGTTTCTATTTTTATTTATATTAAACCAGGAAAACTCAATTCTCTTCCTTAGAATATTCCCTAAAAGTACAACAAACAACAAAAATACTTTTTTAAAGAAATCTACAAAATGGCCAATTATATAAAAGGCCCCAACTAACCTTATACAAAAGGCCCCCCGGTTGAACTGTATCGCTGGTTGCAGGAAGAGACTGACGCCTCAACTGATAGTACGGGCAGCAGCAGCGCCAGTCAACAAAGTCAGAATTTACCTAGTAGTGATGGTGAGCATATGTTTATAAAATAAATGTTTTATCTATCTATCATACGCATAATAATAATAGGAAGCAAGAAAAACAAAAGTGAAAAAAGAAGAAAAGAAGGAAGTATGTTTGGATCGCTACGAAGTAGAAAGAAGTTTTCTCTGGCTACCGCGATGGGAGAGAATCGTGACAGATATGCATGTAGGAAGAACAGCTAACTAGCTAGCTGTATGTGGAAGTTAAAAGCTTGCATACAGATTTACGCGGATCTTAGTATAGTCCGTCGTGTCCGTTACTTGATACAGTTGTAAGCGATATATTTTAGCGGATAAAAAAATTCGCGGTCAAAAATCCCTCGTCTGCACAGGCCTTTATGTTGCCGATTTTTCAAAATTACTGACCCTTCAATGTTATCCAGGGTTACCCCCCGGTTGGAGTATGCAACGGGCACCGAACGGCAGGATATTCTTCATTGACCACAATCAGAAGACGACCACGTGGATTGATCCGAGAACAGGTATTTAGAATACCATAGACAATTAACTATTTGACATATACTACATAAGGCCAAGTTAGGGGTATCCTAAGCCGATGGGAAAGAGGCGTGACGGATATAATTTTATGTATGTACGTACACTTCAGTGATTTTCATATCCATTTGATTTCATAAAATCTAAATATTATAATGATTTGAAATAACTTTGAATGCAATTTTTCTAGGGGTAATTCCGAAATTATACCGTAACTCATATTAAAGATTTTGTTTGGATTTTATTTATAAATAGGTTAATTTTATGAAAATATTCCGATTTTTTTTCAAACGAAGGCACAAAAAGTCCATTGCCTTATTACTAACAAACTAGCTAAGCGGAACTATCTCAAAACTGACAATTTTTTTCACACGACAATTCCATTTTCTATGGACAGATTAAGTACCATTTCACTTTCATACTCTACCACGCGATACTAACAGTTTCTAACGTGTATTCACAGAAAATAACTTGTTATTATCCTTATTAGGTTGCGCATCATCACTCCCCGCAGCGGCCGCGGCAGCAATCAGCAGCGCGGAGGCTGATGAATTAGGAGCGTTACCTGAAGGGTGGGAGGAGAGAGTACATACGGATGGCAGGATATTCTTTATTGATCATAGTAAGTAATAATAACAATAATTGATAAACATAATTGTTCACAATTCATTTAAATATAAAAAAATATATATATATATAACAGTATTATACTTAGGCTATATGTAATTTCAAATAACCCCATTTATAACGCAATTTTCAAATTCGATTCCAAGCCATTTCATAATTGTTTTAAGCAAACATACACATGTAAGAGGCGACTGATGAATCTGAATTAAGCGAAGGAAATATGTTTAAATAGCAAGTGGAGGGAAGTGGTTTCTGTATCGAGGCGTGTTATATAGGTTATATATGTAACATATTTAACAAAATACATAGTACTACATGAGTAATTTCTCCGTAGACACGCGTACGACGCAGTGGGAGGACCCGCGGCTGTCCAACCCTCAGATCGCCGGCCCCGCCGTACCCTACTCGCGCGACTACAAGCGCAAGTACGAGTATCTCAAAAGTCAGCTAAGGAAACCGGTAAGGCGCTGTGACCTGTTTAAGCTATAACTTAAAATTACAAAAAAAAAGCAAAACAATTTCAAGTGTTTATAAAATCTCCTATTTCATCAGATTTTTTACTTTGTAAACGTAGATTTATTGGCTCGTTGGATCCAGGTGGCAATAAACCAGCCGCGTTGGAGAATCATTGGAGAGGCCTATGCTCAGGAGTGGGCATTTAGCACTTTTAAAAAATAAAACTATTAAAACTTTCCAAATCCAAAAATTTAAAAGTCTCCTAAATATAAAAAGTGCCCCTCATCCAAAAGGCCCCGTTATCAAAAAAGCCCCACTTTTACCCAACCTATACTTACTTAATCCGTGTTATTTCAGAGCAACGTGCCCAACAAGTTTGAGATAAAAGTCCGTCGTAATTCAATATTAGAGGATTCCTACCGGATTATCAGCTCAGTGAGTCGGCTAGATTTGTTGAAGACGAAGTTGTGGGTCGAGTTTGAATCCGAAGTTGGGTTGGGTAAGTTATTTTAAATGGTTTAACTTCTCACATCCCACTGACCCATTATAAACCCAGACACAATGGAAAACTTACGCAATATCTATGTGTTATTTTTATTATGTGAACTACAATATTGCTAAGTTTTATTAAAATATGTCCAGCGGTTGTTGAGTGAAAGGGAAACTAACCTCCTCAGATCCATTCATCGGCACAAACATTGTCATTTATAATATTAGCAGAATGGGCATGATGACGAAAAATTTTTTTTTAGTCCATCACATAGATTATTTTAAAATATTCGCCACGTATTTTTTCTTTTAAACTAAAAATGACAAAGATACACTGGGTTAAAGTTGCTCGTAACGTCACTCCTCATTAGGATTTTTAAGTAGGAGTGACGTCAATACCCCCCACTCCGTAACTTTGATGCTCTGTATCTTTGTATTTATTTTTGTATTTGATCAGGTAAAAAATGTGTTTCAAATATTTTTTAATAGCCTAAAAGACGGACTAATTATTTTTCGAATTTTTGTATGTAGTCATCATCCCCATTGTAAATTTACCTTTTTTTTCTACAGATTACGGCGGCCTAGCCCGCGAATGGTTCTTCCTACTCTCCAAAGAAATGTTCAACCCATACTACGGTCTATTCGAGTATTCAGCGATGGACAACTACACGCTACAGATCAATCCCAACAGTGGGGTCTGCAATGAGGAGCATCTGAATTATTTCAAGTTTATTGGAAGGGTCGCTGGCATGGCTGTGTATCATGGGAAGTTGCTTGATGGTGAGTCATTTTAATTCTTTCATAATCATCTTGTTCACCATCATCATCATGAAAGACCAGCACTACGCGGCCCGCATCCAATGGCTTCCCGCGACTTTCATCAGGGGCCCAAGTCTGCTAATTTAAAATAGCCCTAGTTGTGTGTCGGCAGAGAGTCAATGGTATTTTTTGACACATTTTGTATTTTACTAAACAATGACTTATTATAGGGTCAACGAGAGAATGCGTTCCTGACAGGTGGTGATTGACTTGCCGATATAACTTTGAGGCGGCTCTCAATTTACGATAAAAAAATGTTTTTGTCTATTCGCCCAATTAACAAGTAACAAGCTATAAAAACTACATTATTATGTCAAATTATGAACAATCACGGTAAATTTGCACTTCTAATTACAATTAAAGTTAAGAAAACATTAATTATCAAAAAATATACTGCGCTGCTACAAGGTTTTGGCAGCCATTAATTTTTTTAGTGATGTGACAAAAATAGCGGTCAAAATTAACGAAAAGTAACGATTAACGGCTATGTCTATCAAATTAATAGTTTAAAAAAATAAAAAACGCGCTTTTAGCACGTAGTAAAAATTATAAAATAATAAGGATATTTTGGACATTCGAAAGAAATCGTGGAGCGTTTATAAGTAGATATGTATAATCCTTTCTCTTTTTGGACAAAACGCTCCACGTTTTCTTCCGAAAGCCCGAAATGTATTATTATTTTTAGTGCGTGCAGTTATTTTCGAAATCGGTTTTTTTTTGCTAGAACTGGCCGAAAATATGTTATCTAATCTTGTTTATGTAGTGTAGAGCGTGCTAAAACATTATACATACATACATACCTACTCTCGAAAAACATAACTCTCCTTCTGATTTGGCGCAGTCGGGTAAAAATTGCAAACGAGAATAACAAACCACATTGTGATATTAATTTCTAGTAGGTAATAAAAAATATCAGTTACGTAAGGTTACATCACTAGTCACATGTGTCAGGAACGCATTCTCTCGTTGACCCTATAATAACACAGATTACGCTCAGATGTGTCAAACAATGACATTGACACTCTCATTGACACGCTGCCGACACACAACTGACAATATTGGAAATTAGAACACTTGGGCCCCTGGTCGTCGGTCAACCTTGTTGCGAGGCCTTCCCACACTGCGCAGGACCGGTCGTTGAGGAGTTGTGGAGGCTTTTGTCCAGCAGTGGAAGTCCACGAGCTGATGATGATGATCATCATAATGGCTGTGTCATCATTCATTTAATTTAAGATTAAGACTCTTATAGGTGGAGTGTTCGCCATTTAGGCCTATCCTCTGCCAGTGCTTTAGCTTCTTGATACAACATGACGTGGATGTGTACCATGGGAATTTGCTTAATGTTATAAATGGCTTGATGGTGTAACAAACAACATCAAACGATACCAAATGACAGAAAAATATACCTACATTTTTTGTTCTGTAACGGAAGATATTTAAAAATAGCAACTAATCAATATGCTCAGCAGTGAGCAACTATAGCCTGAAATGATGATTATAATAATGACCATGATAATGATGATGATATTAATGATGTTGGTAATAATAATGATGATTGATAATGATGGTAATAATAATAATGATGGTAATAATAATAATGATGGTAATAATAATAATGATGGTAATAATAATAATGATGGTAATAATAATAATGATGGTAATAATAATAATGATGGTAATAATAATAATGATGGTAATAATAATAATGATGGTAATAATAATAATGATGGTAATAATAATAATGATGGTAATAATAATAATGATGGTAATAATAATAATGATGGTAATAATAATAATGATGGTAATAATAATAATGATGGTAATAATAATAATGATGGTAATAATAATAATGATGGTAATAATAATAATGATGGTAATAATAATAATGATGGTAATAATAATAATGATGGTAATAATAATAATGATGGTAATAATAATAATGATGGTAATAATAATAATGATGGTAATAATAATAATGATGGTAATAATAATAATGATGGTAATAATAATAATGATGGTAATAATAATAATGATAATTGTGATAATAATGATGGTAATAATAATGACGATGGTAATAATAATAATGATGATTGATGATGATGGTGAAAATAATGATGATAATAATGACTAATAAAAAATCCCCTTTCAGCATTCTTCATCCGTCCATTCTACAAGATGATGTTGGGTAAAACAATAGAACTATTAGACATGGAATCCGTTGACTTGGAGTATTATAACTCTTTAATGTGGATCAAGGAGAATGACCCTTCTGAATTGTATTTAACGTTCGCGGTAGACGAAGAGCAGTTCGGAAAGACTATACAAAGGGAATTGAAGCCTGGAGGCGCTAATATACCGATCGATAATGAAAATAAGGATGAGTATATTAAGTAAGTAGCTCTTTTTATTATTATTAAAAGCTTATAGGGACGCAAACCTTATGTGGCAGTGGGCGGAGAACATTGTTCGCAGAACCGATGGACGACGAGACGACGAGAAAGGTTCTCGAGTGGCGACCACGCACCGGACGACGCAGTGTGGGAAGGATCCAACAAGGTGGACTGAAGACTTGGTTAAAGTCGTTGGAAGCCGTTGGATCTGGGCAGCGCAAGACTGATCGTTGTGGAGATCCTTGGGGGAGGCTTTTGTCCAGCAGTGGACGTTCATAAGCTGATGTGATGATGATGAAACAATAATGACCCAACATACCAACTAACACCCAACTTCTTTACCCAGACTAGTAATCCAATGGCGCTTCGTGAACCGCGTCCAGGAGCAGATGTTCGCGTTCCTCGAGGGTCTGGGGCAGCTGGTGCCGCTGCCGCTCCTCAAGATCTTCGACGAGCACGAGCTGGAGCTGCTGCTGTGCGGCATCCAGCATATAGACGTGCGGGATTGGAGGGCAAACACGCTGTATAAAGGAGACTATCATGCTAACCATTTGGTTGTGCAGTGGTTTTGGAGGGTAAGGACGTATCAATATCAATCAATCATCAATCAAATCAGCCCGTTTCTCCCCACTGCTGAGTATAGGCCTCCCTTTTTTCGCGCCATTCACTACGGTCCTGTGCCAATCTAACCCATAGCGGCCCTGTCGATCTGACGATGTCATCTGCCCAGCGAGCGGGTGGTCAGCACACTGATCGACGTCCCTGTCTCGGCCACCACTCTGTGACTGCTTTCGTCCATCGACCGTCTTTTCTCCTAGCCACGAAGGACGTATATACATACATAATAAGATGCCTCGTTCCCAAGAGATTTATTTATTAATCTAAACATAAATCCTTAGGCACAAACATTGACTTTTATAACAAGAAGCTGCTTGCGACTTGTTTTGTCGTCATGTCTTGGAAAACTTAATTAATGGAAATCTAGGATTAACTTCAAAAAATGACCCGTCTTAGGTGTTGAGTCAAACATTTTCACTTTCACTTACACAATATCTTAAAGTAATATACCCTATTTGTTATTCTGATGTATAAGCTACAATATTGCTAAGTTTCTTCGAAACCTGTCTAGTACTTTTTGCGTGAAATTGTATCCATCCATCCGTCCTTCTGTCCGTCTATCCGTCCATTCATCCATCGATCCTTCCATCTATCCATCCATCGACACAAACATTGACATTTCTTCTCCATAAAAACCCCAACTGATTTAACTCTCTCCAACAGGTAGTGCTATCCTTCTCGAACGAGATGCGTTCCCGTTTACTTCAGTTCGTGACCGGCACGTCTCGGGTACCGATGAACGGGTTCAAAGAGTTGTACGGATCTAACGGGCCGCAGCTCTTCACTATTGAGAAGTGGGGTACGCCTGATAACTACCCTAGGGCGCATACTTGGTGAGTATTATACAGGATGTTAGGAAAAGTATCACTTTCCTTTTAACCAGGTGTAGTGTTAGTGATGTAGAACACAATCCAGTTAAAAAAAAAAATTCTGAACTCATTTTTAATTAAAAAAGCTCTAACGCAAAGGTCATTCAACTCTCGGCGAGTAAGTAGGTCGGGCGCGTTCGCCGCCCGTAGAGACCCGCCCGTGTATACATACATACATATTTCGTGATTTTTATTAAATAGGCGGCTAAGGATAGAGAATCGTGGAGAGGAGAGAGGCCTTTGCCCAGCAACGGTCACTGATGGCTAGATAAGATAAGATTCGACGAACACCTTACTTATGCGATATGGTTAAACGTGGATGACAAAATCGTGAAACGTTAACGATTTAACGATCTCATCAAACTAATGATGAAATATTTTGCGTATTTCATGAAGTGAGCAAATCTACGATATGGCCACGACGCATATGTTCTGTAGTTTTTCTTCCACTCTTACATTAGCTGAAAAGTGTGATTTTCCATACAGAATAGCCTACCATAGATACCAATGTTTTCCATACAAATAACCACTAAACAAACCCATACAAAATACTCCATACAAATAACTACTACACAAGTTTCCATACAAAATAAACCACCATACAAATATTTTCAATAAAAAATTTCCCCCACCAGCTTCAACCGCATAGACTTACCTCCATACGAAAGCTACCAGCAACTTCGTGAGAAACTAATCAAGGCCATCGAAGGCTCCCAAGGATTCGCCGGCGTCGACTGAGATATACACATACCTTTATTTCTTTACACTTGGAACGCAAAACCTCGACTAACACAGTGATGCCATCTATCGGAACTTGTTTTTTAGCGAATTTTTTTTGTCTTTGGTTTATCAGATAAATAAAATTCGTTGTAAATCAAAGGTTTGACTGTTTAAAAGATTAATCTAAGTTAGGTTCAAAAAGCTTTTACTAAGGACCGGCGCTCACATGACGGAGCACAGCGCAGAGCATTTTTCTCATTAGAATAATATTCGAAATCAGTTAACACAACAAATGAGCATTGAAACATCGAAGCGACTACATGCGAATGTTGTGTCAACAGATTTCGAATATTATTCTATGTCGATAATAATATGACAATCAAAAATGCTCTGCGCTGCACTCCGTCAGGTGTGCGCCGGCTCTTATTGCCCCTTTCACCACTACAGATAAAATGTAAAACTGCCAGATAAGTCTATGTCTATTTCATAAAACATGACATTTTGGACAGATGGGTATAAAACAGGGGTGGCGAACTTGATTAGACCCAAGATCTCCTACTTTACTATTGAAACCCTGTACGATGTACCAATTACATACCTACTAAATGAAACATAGTCTAGTACGCAATCATGCAGAAAATGTAGGTACTTATTTAACTTCATACTAGCGTAAGTATTGCGCCTAGGCATCTTCCACTGGTTTAGCTGCGGTCTGGTCTACGTATTTATATTTTGTGCCGTGCCATGATCTACTGGGCTAACAGTCGCGTTTGGCCGGTCGATCGCGATCGACCAGTTTGCCATCCCTGGTTTAAAACATCTGTCATATGAATTTTATCTGTGTTCGTGAAACGCGCCCTGAATATTTCTATTCGTACTAGTAGACTTTCAATGAAAGAGCTAGAAATATTGCTTTGGTTGACAATTTGAATGTTCATAGATTGAGCGAGTCTGTAAAGTCAATGTAATTGATCGACGTAATTTTAAGCTACGCGTCCACCATATAGGAATCGGGAGTGTACGGAGCGGAAAGATTAGTTGCTTTGTATTAATTTCTATGGTACTACGTGTGGCATTTGATGAGTTATGGACCAAATAAAAAGGTTTAAAAAAACAGAGATCAAGTTTATTTCGTAAGGCTGTGGCCCCAGTAGGCAAACTGTTAGCGGCTGACTAGTTTGCGGCGAATCGATTTAGTACGCCCTTCCATATATTTGAAATGGAGTGTCCACAGTCAGCTAGATTTCGCTCACTGTACGCAGTTTGCAGCGTTACGCGCGCTGGCTATCTCAGACAGCGGCCGACTCCCACCAAAACCGGTGATTTCATTGATTTGAGTTTGCAGCTAACTCAAATTTCAGTTCGCCACTTTGCGGCTCACTCAGTCGGCCGCTAACAATTTGCCTACTGGGGCCACGGCCTAACAATGGTTATCGATCTCAGGAAGCAAGACTGGACAAACTTCAAACTCAGCATTGACATATCTCATAAGTTTACAAAGCAGGTTTATCTGAGTTTACAAACCCAGTTCCAACAGCATTTGTGTGTAAAAATCAATATTAAGTAACAAATCCTTCCGCTCCGTACACTCCGTTTCCGATCTATTGGCCGCGTAGCTTTATTTGGACATGATTTGGAATTGTAAGTTTTCCAATATTCGTAAAGAATTTCGTAAAGGAAATGCCTAATGCCCCCAAAAATCTCGGATATGTGAATGTTTGCAAAAATCCCATTTTCACGGTTAGGTGATAGCTTTTCATTCTGTTTTATAGATAAAGACTTGATTCATTTAACTTTGAAGGTTGGCACACAAGAGCTATTAGCTAATATCAGCTAACACAAAATTTCGTCATCGACCTTTTCTGCTAGCTTAGCATGGCACTCCGTGACAAGACGTTGTCATGCGTTTGTCACGCTTACGTCTCTGTCTATAGTTTTAAATGTGATAAGGGCAGCATACGTGAGATAATTGTCGCGGCACACCGTGCTAAGCCCCCTTGTCTTTTCTGGATCTGCAACCTTTCTCCGACAGAATATTTCGACTGGAAAAAAACATGATATCTGAAAATAATATTATAGCCTATGTGTTATTCTAATATATATAAGACACAATATTGTCAAACATCAAAATCTTTTCAGTAGTTTTTGCGTGAAGGAGTAACAAACATCTATCCATCCATTGGCACAAACATTTATAATATTAGTAGGAAGTAATATAATTGGGTCATACAGACATAAAAAACAAAAAATGTCTCTCCTGTTCCCGAAACTTAAGGACATTGGAAGCTAATTTTAATGCATATTCGCATAATCTGTGCCCTATGTAGTTTTGGCCTGTATAAACATTTTGAGGATCGGCTGCTTCAGTATCCTTAATCATCAGGAACAGGAAAGACAATTTTGAACCTAATTCTGTGTATGACTCAATTAGTAGAAATATGTCAGTGACGTAATTTGGTGCTTAAAACAAAAAAAAGAGATATTAAAATAAATAAAAAAGATCCAATGCGAATGAAAAAAATATCGCCAACACGTGAAAAATAAATAAACACATGGGACTTTTGCAATCGTATTGAGAGCATGAGATTTTACTCTTAATGAATAGCTCATTATAATATTGAAGTTATAATTATTCTTTAAAGCGTAATACTGATAGGATTGCTTAACATACATACATACATACATGTCACGTCTCTTTCCCATCGAGGTAGGCAGAGAATTCCATATTTACCTTAAGCTCCGTTCTCACATACGGTATTACTCAGTTTTACTCGAAGTCGAGTATCTATGTATGTACCTATGTATGTAAAACAATTTACAAGACGATATCGTTAGTTCCGATTTCCGCGTGTCAAAAGATACTCGTAACACTGTACGTACATATCTGTCACGCCTCTCCCATCGGGGTAGGCAGAGACCACTTCTATAATTACTTCATTTTTGTCATCATCATCATTCGAATGATGGTATTTTATTCATCAACCCATCAACTTTGTAAGAAAAATCAGGCTCTTCTCCCATTACGATACGCACCGGCGATTCAGGTATCCTGCAAGTCTCGAAGACTAGTCACCGCGAAGTATCTCACATACATTTGAATGCAGGCTCGCACACTACGATACCGGTATAATGTATGTGAGATACTTCGCAGTAACTAGTCTTCGAGCTTACAGTGGTACAAGGATCTATTGGCACTTGAGTGACGATGTCAACAGGACGTGGGTGGTGAATAAATAACTCAAAATAATGACAATTTACAAGACGATATCGTAAGTTCCAATTTCCGCCACGCGCCAAAAGATCCTTGTAGCACTATAAATCGCCTGTGCGTATCGTAATGAGAGAATGAGCTCAGTAGCAGCCTTTACGAACTATCAATTATAACTAAAGGATAAAAAAAAATGCATCAAAGATCTTTAAACTTCGACAGTCGAACTAAATTCGCAAAATTCTTTTCTATCGGTATTACGTTTTAAATTAAGTGCCCGTTTCACTATCTAAAGATAAAATTAAACTGACAGATAAACCTATGTCTATTTCATAAAACATGACGTTTTGGACAGAGACAGGTATAAAATATCTGTCTGATAAATTTTATCTCTAGGTGGTGAAACAGACTATTAAGACTATTAGTAATTTATAATAATTCTAAAAGCGAGTGCCTACATAGTTTATTATTAATTGTATATTGTAAATTATTAATTTAGATGCACTTTACATTCTGTGTTATATCAATATATCAGGTTCATTTAAATGAATATGTTTATTATTTTTCGTAGTTTTATATGTCGCTAGCTGTCCCGGCGAACTTTGTTCTGCCTTTTCAGGCAATTATTCGAATTTTTCTCACCGTAAAAAAAAACCATCCTTGGACTTCAATGAACATTAAAAAAAGAATTGATAAAATTTGTCCAGGCGTTGTTGAGTTATGCGCTTACCAACACATTTTGCGATTCATTTTTGTATTATACTGGTGTAACAGAAAGGGAGTATAATGCCGAAACACAGCGATAGTCCTCATGAAACTGAACAACTTTCCCCAAGGACCATGGGTCGTAACACGAAAAAAAAAAAATTCTCCTCCCCATATAAAATGCCTGATCAGCTGATCGTGTACCTAAGTATGGGCGATCCAAAAAATATTTTCGAGTGCCGAAACGCATTAGACCCCCTTTCTGTTAGTAGATTGTAAAATGTTATTATTTTGACTAGTTTTGCGTCGATATGATTCAACAAAAATAAAATTTTAAATTGTATTCTTTCGAATTCAATATTAGCTCCTATTTTGGCTTGCTGTGTGTATGTTTTAAGCAACTATCTCAATTGCCAAAGTCAACTCAAAGTGCTATGATCTTTGAGTATAGAATATATAAGGAGGTGCCACATTTTTTTTTCATATACAAATGGTTGTATGACAGCGGACCAAGGTTGGCGCAAGTTTTTCATAGTTTTTTTGGTAGATAACCTGTCAAACGATAAGAAATTCCATACAAAAAGGTAGCCATTTTGCGCCAGACCAGGCACGCAGATCCAGACGGTATGGCACCTCCTTGTATATTCTATACTCAAAGGCTATGATTGAGACATTATGGCGACGACATAAATACACATCGTGCTAGCAATATTGACATAGTGAGCTAATATCTTCACTTTGCGAAAAATAAGTGCTTTGTCAATCTTATTGAGACTAATATTTATGTATTTATATACTATACAGGGTGTAACAGAAAGGGTATATAAAGCCGAAACACAGCGATAGTTCTCATGAAACTGAACAACTTTCCCCAAGGAACAGGGGTCGTAACTCGAAAAAAAAATTTCGCCTCCCCATACAAAATGCCCGATCAGCTGATCGAGTAAGTATGGGCGATCCAAAAATTTTTTTCGAGTTACGACCCATGTTCCTTGGGGAAAGTTGTTCAGCTTCATGAGGACTAACGCTGTGTTTCGGCTTTATATACCCTTTCTGTTACACCCTGTATAATGGTTTTAGGAAATCTAGGGCCAAGTGTACTAATTTACACTAGCCTCAGTTGTGTGTTGGCAGAGTGTCAATGGCATTTTCTGACACATTTGGTCGCAATCAGTGTAAGCCATTGTATAGCTGAATACTAAATGTGTCAAAAAATGCCATTGATACATAGCCGACACACAACTGAGGCTATTTTACATTAGCAGACTCAGTCCCCTGGTCGTTTGTTGTTCTTTCACATTTTGCAAATATTTTTAATAAACCATTCTAAGTTGATCTCTGTAAACTGACAGCTTCGAAAATACATAATATTATTTATTTAGATGTAACCTGATATATTTAATATTATATTTATGCCTTATTAATTATAATGAGTTGTTTTCTACGATACATAAATTGTTAATTCAATATTTTTGCTCTATGATACTGGATGCTTGAAAATTAGATATGTACTTATATATTTTGTGAGTTATAATCAATCATTTTATTTGAAAGTTTCAAATATACTGGGTGTAACAGAAAGGGGGTATAATGCCGAAACACAGCGATAACCTTCATAAAACTGAACAACTTTTCCCAAGGAACATGGGTCGTAACTCGAAAAAAAAATTTCGCCTCCCTATACAAAATGTCCGATCAGCTGATCGAGTAAGTATGGGCGATACGAATTTTTTTGGAGTTACGACCCATGTTCCTTGGGGAAAGTTGTTCAGTTACATGAGGACTATCGCTGTGTTTCGGCTTTATATACCCTTTCTGTTACACCCTGTATATTTTGTGAGTAATAATCAATCATTTTATTTGATAGTTTTAAATATATAGCAAACAGTTAAAAATGGAATATTTAAAGTGCTACAAGGATCTATTGGCACTTGAGTGACATTGTCAGGAGGGCGTGTGTGGTGAATAAATAACTCAAAATAATGACAATTTACAAGATGATATCGTTAGTTCAGATTTCCGCCACGTGCCAAAAGATCCTTGTAGCACTGTACATATAAAATATATAACAGTATCTAATTTCAAAACATCTTTTGTTTCCATTCGTCTAAGCTACTGAATAATAAAAATTTTCGTCTTATTTTACATAATTATAACTCTAAAAATATATCCCTTTTGAACTAGCACTTAAAAGTGCAATTATACCGTTTTATCTATTCCATTTATTAAATATCCTTTTTATAGTCTAGTTTAAATCCTGAAAAGTCGAAGAAAAAATATTTTTCTTTATTTTCCAAACAATAAAATAAACGGGTCATACAGACAGAAAACAAAAAAATTGTCACTCCTTTTCCTGAAAGTTAAGGACACGAGAAGCTAATTTTTGAACTGAATATACTTATCCGCATGATCTGTGGCCGATGTAGATTTGGCCTGTATAAACATTTTGAGGATTAGATGCTCCAGTATCCTTAATAATCAGGAACAGCTAGCTTAGCATACACTCCGTGACAAGACGTTGTCATGGGTTTGTCACGCTTACATCTCTTTCCATAGTTTTAAATGTGATAGGGACAGCATGACGTGAGATAATTGTCGCGGCACGTATGCTAAGCCTCCAGGAGAGACAATTTTGAATCTAATTCTGTGTATGACTTAGAGATTTTTTTTGTAATTTTTCGACTGGATAGGTATTTATAGCAATATATTTAAATATATTTTTGCGTCCATATTCACCTGCTTGTTGCTTTGTTAGAAATAAATATATTTTCGCTGTATATAGTTAGGTTAAGGTAAAAAAAAAACAATAGTGTTGGCGTTGTGTATAAAGATCTAGGTATCGAATGTCCATGAGATGGGTCATAAAGTTAATTAAAAATTAATATATTATTCAAAGTATTGTTTAACAACATTTTTTAATCGGTTTATTGTTTGGATAAGGGGAAAGTTTGGCATTCTATCACTTACAATATATATAGGGTGACTATTAGTGAACGATAGAAAAGGATATGCATGTACTCGTGATAACAAACAACTTTTACTATGGGACCAAGGTTTTTGATTTTTGAACTCCCCATACAAAATGCATCAGCTGATAGTATGGGGGGACCAATTTTTTTTGTGATTTCGACCTTGACCCATAGTAAAAGTTGTTTGTTATCACGAGTATATGCTTATCCTTTTCTATCGTTCACTAATTTAAAGTCACCTTGTATAATGTTAATTTAAGGTTTCTATGCAATTGCTGACGAAATAAAAAGTTTTTTTAAATATCTCTTTAAAAAAAGCTTAGGCTTGACTCGAAAACCGCCAAAAAATTCGGCTTCCCATGCCTACCAAACATCTTATAAACATTTTTTTATGTAGCGTTTAAAAAAAAACATGTTCGGGTCCATGTTTTTTAGGGAAAGTGGTTTCTTTTCGTGAACAGATCATGTCAGAGCATAAAAACCCTCTAAATATTCAACGATGGCTATGGTATAGCATTTCAAAAGATGGTATTAATAGTACAAAATAATACAAATAAATCACGTAATATGAGCTTCACATGCATCCAAAGTATAACCCTCATTCCCCATTTTATCCAAACAGTAATCCTTAATAGAATTAATAGATGACTAAATAAAAAAAATACATTATGTTTAGTCCATCTGTTAGACTGTTAAAAAATTCTGGGCACATTTTTTTGCTAAATTAAATAATAACTAAAATACAAAGATAAAGAGCATCAAAGTTCTGAGGGCTTTTGACGTCACAATTTTGTTAAAATTGTACAAAAGCGTGACGTCACAAGAAAATTTAACACAGTGTATCGTTGTTATTTTTAGTTAAAAAGAAAAAAATAATTGTCCGTTTTTTAAATAATCTTACTGATGCACTAAATATATACTTATAGTGCCCGTTTCATAACCTACGGATAAAATTTAACTGACAGATAAAACTATGTCTTATTTCATAAAACGTGACGTTTTAGACAGAGGCAGGTATTATCTAGCAGATAAATTTTATCTGTATATTGGGAAACGCGCCCTTAGTCGTACCTTATTATTTGAGTCAACTTTAACAGAAAATAACTGAATATTTGTTTAGTCGCTCTTAGCATAAAAAAAACATGTTTATTTTTTAAATGTGTAAATATAGTCTCTTTATAATTTTAGATTCTTTTTTCAATTTAAACACAACGATGTATTTTTTTTAAATATTCAAAATTGGGTAAAAAAAGTTTTGAAATAAATTAAATTAAATAAAAACAGTGATAAATATAAGCAATAAGTAGCGTTCTGTAGAATAATTAACCGAGTTTTTTTTGTTAAAATTGCTCAACTACGCAACGTTATGTCATTAAAATTACAGTTTAATTATGAAAGTTTTGAGTTCGTTCTGCTCCAAATAAATTGAAGATTGCGTAATCTTTTTTAAGGACTGTTTACTTGTGTCTTAAAATCCACTGTTTAATCTTTCACATCTCAGAAAAAAAAGAACAATAGAAAATCTATTGTACATACATACATACATACATATCCGTCACGTCTCTCTCCCATTGGGGTAGGCAGAGACCACTTCCTTCCACTTACTAAGATCCAAACACACCTCTTTCGTTCATCCACACTCATCAGTCGCCTCATACATGCCCGTCGGTTTAGGATGCTCTTGATTTGGCCTTTCTTGGGTAAATCTATTGTGTCTGGGTTTATAATGGGTCAGTGGGATGTGAGAGGTTATACTCAGGATATTTTTAGTGTGACTTTTAATTAGTGAACGATAGAAAAGGATATGCATGTACTCGTGATAACAAACAACTTTTACTATGGGACCAAGGTCGAAATCGTTCAAAAAAAATGTTAAACTCCCCATACAAAATGCACCAGCTGATAGTATGAAGGACATTTGTTTTTATGATTTCCAACTTGGCCCCATAGTAAAAGTTGTTTGTTATCACGAGTACATTCATAACCTTTTCTATCGTTAACTAATTTAGAGTCACACTTAAGTCACCCTATTTGCCTTACGCCCGGTTTTTCAATCATCTGATAAAATTTATCTGACAAATAAACCAATGTCTATTAAATAAAACATGACGGTTTCGACAGTGATAGGTATAAAATATTCCTAGGAATAAATTTTAACTGACAATTGAGAAACCGGGCTTTTAAAAATATAGATAAGATAAAATACTTTAGGGATTTTTTTCCATGAAATCAAGATTTTTTTTTTTGATTAAAAATAACCAAAATAAAATAAAACTCCATTTAATTACTTATTCTTAGTAAAATATTTATTACGTAATACTAGTTTAACAACATTTAAAAACTAACTAAACATTATAAAGAGAACTGTACTGAGACATAAGTTATTATTAATTTGTATAAAAAAAAATATTGTATTCAGATATTATTAATATTTCTTTTTTTTTGTAAATTTAAATGAAAACAAGTTACTTTAATGAGCAATGTTGCCAGATGTTGCATTAATGTTAACGTGTTTTTAAAAGATATACAGAGTGCGACATTTTTTAACCGCAGCTTAATATAGGCTGTATAAATGTATATTTTTTAACAAGTTTGGTTTTAAAAATAAAAAAGTGATTGGTAATCGATGTTACAAAATGTCGGCCGCATTACACCCTGTATATCAAAACGACTATACTGTAAATATTATTATTATAACTGAAAAATTCATGCAAATAAAACGTTATCAATTATTTTATGTGTTTTTTTATTATTTAACAAAATTGACTTTAAAAAGTATGATTTTAGGAAAATTGAAAAAAAGTACGACTGTTGTCACAAATAATGTCTGTTTATGTAATTTGTAATAGATTTTTAAACTATTTTTATTATACTTTTAATAAAACAATGTCATAAAAAACTCTCAACCAACTTTGTATGACAAAAAAAAAGTTAGGTACATAAGTAAAGAGAAAGTTTATATTATAACGTAGCTGCGGTACATAGCCGTGCCCTATTCAGGATCCATACATGGTACTACTTACTTTTAAACTACTTTGTAATACCTATGGTGCGCTAATAATATTTAAGTTGTTCTTTTGTAAAAACATGATTGTAAACAATATTTTTAAAAAGAGCAACCTCTAGAGTTCCTTGCTGGCTTCTTCTCTGGGGAATCTGTCTTCCGAAGTCAGCGTAGCTTCAGTCAGTTAATTTGCTTTTACTTTTGTTAACTTGTTATATTTTTGTTTTATATTTCTGACGCATTCAAGTGTAATTTTGGGTTACCTATGAATAAATCTTTATTGAATTGAAAAAAAAATAAACATTTGAATTTGAAAGCACACTAAAAACAATAATTTAAAAAAATATACCTACACATTTTTCCTAAAATAGAATACACAAAAAACCCAATCTCGACACCGCAAAAAGCCTAAATATGCAAATAATGCCCAATAGAAATTGATGCACTTATGAAATGTCCAACTCCAGAGAGAAGGTAGGCGACCTTCCATCTTGAATCTTGATGCAATAAGTTACACATACACGCCGATGATTGTCCAGGTCGTCGCTAGTGGGTCGTTGCTACGCTGGCCAAGCTGGTCACTTTACAAAAAAAAAAGATTTTCGACAAAAAAGTTTTTGTTACGAAAAAAATATTTTGTGCAGTTTTTTTTTCGAAAAGTTTTTTATCGGTCTAATTAAAGAAAAAAAAAGTTTTTGTTTTTTAAATTGACCGCTAAGTAGTTCTAATTTATCGTAAGTTTACGAAATCAGTGTATTTTGAAGAACTGTGAAAAAAAGTATTTATTTTTTGTCCGTGAAAGTACAATTTTGAACTTTGTAACTACATACTTTACCTAATTTGTGTTTTAAATTAAAAATAACTAAATAACAATAATATTCTCATTAATAAAAACCTCTGTCTACCGAGATGAAAAGTTTTTCCGCATAATTATTAAAAAAAAAAATCGCAAACCTGTGATAAAATAATACAAAATGTCGATTATAACACTAGTGTTAGTTACATTCGCCTTTACTTGGATTGCAAGCAATGCCAGTTTAATTGAACTAAATGGTAAGTAGGTATATCATTATTAATTACTAATAAGTGTTACTTAGTGTTTGTGCCGATTAATGGATTTGAAGATGATTGTTACTCTTTCACACGAAAACCACTGAATAACCGATTTTAATGAAACTTGGCAGTATGGTAGAATAATGGTGCTCCCACCAAACTGCATTTATAAAATATTTACAAACGTTACTAATAATGCAATGTGGGATCAACATAACAAAATAATAATATTCGCAACATTAGAAGTTATGTCAACGGATATTCCTGAAACTACTTTCCATAAGAGCGGTTTCGCCGCAGCCATATAAATAGTAGGTAGAGCCGTAGAATAAAACTATATCTATGGTAATTAAATATCGGATCCAATTCAGATTGGACGTAGTGCGGAACCGCTCTAAACCTCGGTACACACATACCTACCGTACTACTTGATAGTTTTACTTGACTTCGACCGCAAAAAACTGTGAGTTTTGCGGTCCACACGTTGATTTTTACTCAGCTTCGAGTAATACCGTATGTGAGCACCGAGCTTAATAATTCTTTGCTACAGCTACATACAGGTCGTACCCCCTTATTCCAGACACAACCCTAGCAAGCATCCCCCCTCTATATGCTCTGGAGGACTGGTACCAATGCCAAAGACCTGGAGACGTCTACTGCATTGTGGACGCTGAGCTCAGCGCTGATCAACCCTCGGGCACGTTGCAGTTACTACAGGTAGGTACATAGATACTTAGTTAGCTACTTTAGGGCTGGCGCAGATCTGACGGAGCGCAGAGCAGAGCATTTTTGATTGTTATATTATTATCGACATTGTTCTTATTCGAACAACATTCGCATGTAGTCGTTTTGTAATCCGATGCTTATTTGTTGTGTCAACTGATTTTGATTATTATTGTAATGGGAAAAATGTCGATAATAATATGACAATCAAAAATGATCTCTGTCAGGTGTGCGCCGGTTTTTAGTCATACATTCTACTAATCCTACTAATATTATAAATTACTTGACCCCGCGAAATTTGTTCCGCCTTATAGGCAATAAATGATATTAAAGTATCCTATATCCTACTCCTGGTTCTTAGCTAATTCCCTACAAACAGCCAAATCGGTGTTCTTGAGTTATAGAATATGTAACGAATACGACTTATTAATTAAAGAACAGCTCAAAAATTTAATTCCCATATAAAATGACAATGTTTGTGCCTATGGATGGTTAAGACAATGTTTGTTACTTTTTCACGTTAAAACTACTGAACAGATCTTGATGAAACTTTACAATATTGTAGCTTGCACATCAGAAGAACGCATAGGCTATAATAAATTGAGATATCATGCAATTTTTCCAAGATATGACGATAAATGTGTACAAAATCTAGAGCAGCCTCTACGTACTTATCTGACACGCATCTTTCCTTTTGACGTAGACAGAGACCACTTCCCTCCACTCGCTACGATACAAACATCGTTTAACTTAAATCGATGCGATTACATTCTTAAAGATTCGTCTATTACTTATTACTCTATCTTATCTCCTTGACACGTTTTGGATCTACTCAATAAATATCTAAGGTCAAATCATGGTAAATCCATTAACACATTGTAAGTATACTTAGATTTATTTACAACCATTAACCATCTTGTTATTTGCTATTGTATAGTTTTAGGCCTTGATCTTTGAATGATCAAGCTGTAAGTAATTGCTATTTTAAGCTCAGTATCCACTAATAATTAAGAGGAGGAACACGCGGTACGGGAATATGATAATAATGAATAAATTTAATAACCTAACCTTCTTATTAAAAAAAACCCGACTGCGTTTAAAAAAATGCATTTTTTTATTTTGATGTAGGTAGGTACTTACCCAGTATCACTCTAACTGTAAATACTAATCTAAGGACACCTCTCAAACTAAAATCCATCAAGCCGTTCAGGCTGTAGGGCGTGCCAAAAAATTATACATACATAATCTCGAAAAACATAACCCTCCTTCTGGCGCAGTCGGGTAAAGAGGGGATCTTTCATTGTTCTAAATTAATAATGGTAACACGTAGACACTTGAAAAAGTTTTCTATAGAGCCTGAGTCCGACACACATTTAGCCGGTTACGTACGACTTACGACGGCCTTTCATGCAGTAATCTTCAGCAGTTTTCTATAGGTACCATTTCAGCTTAGAATAGCTTTTATATCTTATCAAGCCATGAGTAAGTATCCCACTGCTGGACAAAGGCCTCTCTTTTCTTTCTCCACGATTCTCTATCCTAAACTGCCTCTGCCCAAGAAGGTGTCCAGCTCATCCCGCCACCTTTTCCGTGAAAGCTGACTTGAAAAAGAATATACCTAATTGAAGAATTTCATTATATCTTTATTTAATATAAACAATACAAACAATGAGTGCAATAGAATAAAATATTTAAAGAAAAATATGTCTTCCAAGGCGTCCCCACGAGGCAAAGTACCCAACGAGCTGTCAGCATTACCTCATTGGACGACAATGCTTATCCTTTGGTTAGAGAAGCTGCCAGCTCTCGGATATTGACTTTGGGCGTTTATTAACTACCCTTACTAATTTGAAAATCAACGATTATCTAGATGACTCAAATCCATGGGATTGACCTGCTCTTCTGTCAAGCTGTCTCTATTTGGCATAACTATTGAAATGTTAATTTTAATGTATGTATCTAAGTGTTTATGCCTAAGAATCAAGCAACCCAACAGAGTTTCTTGCTATATTCTTCTCTGGGGAAAACTGAAAACTGCACTCTTGCGAATCTAGCATTAACTTTAAAAAATTACCCGTCTTATGTGATATCAAACTCGTCCTACAAGATTAAATAAATTTTCATTTCATTTCATTACAACTATCCACGTGATCACTACAAACACAAACATCCCAACAATTCCATTATCGATGTTCCCAGTACCTAAAGAAGAGTACTGGGTCCTAAAGAAGTAATTACCTAAAGAGCAAGAATCGCCGAAACAAAACTTTAATTTAGCAATCCCGTATCGAATTGGCTAACTGATAGATTACGAGTGACTCGGTAAATGTCGTAACGGTTACGAGAGTGAACGACCTTCAACCGTCCCCCCCCCCACACACACCACATAACATAAATATGTAAGATGCATGCCGGCCAAGTTTACGCAGATTTACCTAACCTACGGTTGTTAACATAGTTTAAATGGCAGGGGCGGATTTGGATGGCTACCTTATTTATTTATTGTAATGATGTACCTAAGTACTGTATTATGTATCGTATTACATTTCGTATTTAAATGAGCCTGTGTTGGGCCGGTAAGCTAGTTTTTGATTTTAAGAAACAGTGGCATAGAAAAATAAAGCGTTGTTGTTATTATTTATTTATTTATTTATAAAACACACATAACAGATTACAGTCAATAGTAGGTTAAGTACATGTTAAAGGATTATATGAACTAGACTATAATCCACTGAGAATGTATGCTAGTAGAAACATTATTACAAGGTGAAACGAGCGATACAGTTTTCTTGATTGACTTATTCTAACTAAGGAAATAACTTATACAAAAACACTATGCCAAAAAATGGTCATATTATACATCTAAAATCAAATGTCATATTATACATTTGATTTTAGATAAAATTAAAATTGACAATTATGTAGACAGCAACAATTAATTAAAATTTGTTAGGTTAATCTTGTCTAAATGCTTCTTATATTGCCAGAAATCGATATTGAACACATCAATCTCCGAATCATGTACACTAATAATGTCGTTATATTGTCGGCACATTCGGCTAATTGGATTATAATAAGAAGTGTTAGCATAAATGCCAAGTGTAAAAGGTTTAGGATTGCGGAAGCGGTAATTTATATTTATGTCGATCTGCGAAATCAAATATGGGGAATCAATGTTGCCATGTAGATTTTGTGCAGAGTAAGTAAATTATGTAATTTGCGGCGGTTTTCAAGAGATACAAGTTTAAATCTGCAATAATTGCAGCAATGCCTTTCCAAATAGATAATTTTAGTGAGTTTTAGGTAAATCACTAAGCTTAATAGATATGATAGATATTAATAGATATGTACGTTGCAGTTTCATAAAGTCCACAACTAACTAAAATGTTTATATTTTAATCACTTCGTTTTGAATGCAGTCAAAGCAACAGCCAGTACCTAAGCATTACTGAAATTTTAACCTTTTTACCTACTTTACTCAATATTAAATATCCTAAAATTTCAAACTATTTCACAACAATTTTGCAAGAGATTCAATTCAAAATTTCCTGGCATGGTAAAGGTATTTAGGTACCTACTTATTCTCGAAGCCTCGATTCGGCTCTGTGTAGCATTACTGCATGTTTAGGAAAAGACGTGGTTTGTTGACAAAGTCACGAGTGTTTGCAAATTTATATTTAAATAGGCATTTAGATATTTTAAGTAGGTAGCTTCTAACTTCGCTAAAATACCATTAAAATTTTAAACAAAATCGATCTTCGGGTATGCATCTTAATCAAGTTTGTTCAAAATACTTAACTTTTTAAATTACTTTTTACTGGAAATGGGCTCAGGTAAACCGAAAAGTCCAACCGTGGCAGGACACGATTGATTTTCACGTAACGTTTCAGTCCAACAATGTTCAATATATACAGTTCGTAATTCATGGAATCACGCATAGTAGCCAGGACTATATGAATAAATATCTGCACTTCCGACTCCACCAGCTAGATAGACCGACGACCTAGTAAAACCGCGGGGTCTTGTTGGATGCTGGTTTAAATTAATCAATCGCGTTGGAGAGCTTTATGCTCAGCAATGTGTAGATAGGCTGAAATCATGATGTTAATGATATGTAGAGACTTGCTAGTCGTAGAGAGTCTCAGTTGCCTGAGAGTTTCTTGCTAAGTTCTCCGGGGAAAACTGGACTCTTGCGAATCTAGAATTAACTTTAAAAATGACCCGTCCTAATTCATGACAAACCGATTCTACAGGATTAAATACATTTTCATTTGTATTTCATTAAACTCACTTTAAATCGACAGGAATACTCATCCCAGACATTAAAGCACTACAACCGATCTCTAATCCACCGTGGAGTGTGTGTAACCCGCTGCGGCGCCGGCAATGACACCGTCTCGCGGACTGAAGCGGCGCAGTTATGCCTGGCTGATACTGTAGCACAGTATGGAATGAAGGTATCTTTTGAATTACATTACACGCTTACAGATTGGCAAATGTCCACAAGCTCCTAGCGTTCATAAACGCCGCTTGGCTTTTGGAAGTCGTTTATGGGTTTTTGATGGCTTGTCAAGCGTCCGCAAGCCTTCGCAAGTCCAACCAAACGGCCTCTTTACACACTTAGGGCATATTGACGCTTGTCAAGCCATCGCAAGCATCTTAACGTACCTACCATAAACAAAATGATATGCTAAGCTTGTAAAAGTGTTCTTTGTACCCCAAATTAGTGTTGCCGCTCGATAGGCCAATATCGATAGCCTATCGATAGCCTATCGATAGGTCGAAAAACATGTACCCTATCGATAGCACAATCGATACTATCGATACTATCGATAGTATCGATTGCTCTTCCGCTGCAATAATATCGGTTAACAGCAATACTATCGATAGTATCGATAGTTTCGATCGCTGCCGATCAATAAACTATCGATAGTATCGATACTTTCGATAGTATTGCTCTCCAATATTGAATATACTATCGATAGTATCGATAGTTTTGCACAATCGATAGTGATAATTTTTTTCATCATCAATTTCATCAATTTAGATTCGAAATTGCTGGTCAACTGACTGACCATACTTACTTTATATTCGTCCGTCATACACTTATATGTGATCATGTCATATATTCTACCACCCATTAAGCCTGCTTACTGAATGCAATACTATCGAAAAAATGATCACTATCGATTGTGCAAAACTATCGATACTATCGATAGTATCGATTGTATATTCAATATTGGAGAGCAATACTATCGATAGTATCGATACTATCGATAGTTTATTGTTCGGCAGCGATCGAAACTATCGATACTATCGATAGTATTGCTGTTAACCGATACTATTGCAGCGCAAGAGCAATCGATACTATCGATACTATCGATTGTGCTATCGATAGGGTATATGTTTTTGACGTTTAACAATCGATTGTAAAACTATCGATTTTTCGGCAACGCTACCCCAAATACTGGTTTCTTGAGACCACTTAGGTATTTTGCCACCTCACACCTCATAGAGTCTTCTCCTTTCAGAAACCATACATAGCTACTACAGACAAATAGTAAACTTATTTTTACCTCCTTTACATCACAACCCTTCTAAAACCATATTATTTCATCAGGCAACAGTAAAATCAGTAGGTTGGTGCCAAGAGAAGGATGGTAAACGTGATTCAAGCGCGGCTAGAGCTCTGGCTATATTCTGTATCATCATTCTCGCGATGTCCTTCTTGGCTACTGGGCTGCATGTGCTGTGTGACCGATGTGCCGTTATTGAAGGTAACTTTCTTACAAACATTAAGCCCCTTCTCCCATTACGATATGCACAAGCGTTTCAAGTATCCTGCAAGTCTCGAAGACTAGTCACCGCGAAGTATCTCACATACATTTGAATGCAGGCTCGCATACTACGATACAGGTATAATCTACTATTCTCGGGGTAAACTTTTATGAAAGAGTAGATACCTGCTTAGTATAGACAACGTATAATACTAGTTTTTTCTACAGCAAGAGCAGAGCAACTTTAACCATCAGTTCTGTCTCGAAACATGTACCTAATTCTAATAGCATCTGTAATACCACAAACAATGTCATATGCTTACCTATAACTCTGTATATTGTATTTAATTGTTTAAATTTTCAGGAAACAAATACCTATTAGCATTCTCGTTGAAACAGAACTGGTCTATATTGACGTATGACCGCAACAAGCCGAGGTCGGATGACCGAATGAAAGATGTAGCTTGTATGGAGGGAGTTAGGTATGACACTTCTCGTTTTACTCTTTCTTATGTAAAATAAAATATACATACATATCTGTTGCGCCTCTCCTTAACCGAAGTGATGAGGCGACTGATAAAAGCGGATGAAAAGAAGTGTGTTTGGATTGTAGCACGTGGAGGGAAGTGGTCTCTGCCTACCCTGATGGGAGAGAGGTAGATTATACGTAGGGTAAAATACTACATTATTACCCTAGACTTTCCCCTCGTCGTAAGTCATCATTTTCACTTACTCCGGTCCAAACATATCTCTTTTATTATATAATAATTACATACATAACTCAATCTAACAGTCATTTCATATTTCAGATTCCTCGGCATGCAATGCGTGATATTTTCACATGTGATGTTCATTTGTTTGTACTCCTTCATCGACAATCCGCAGTATGTTGAAAAGGTATGTGTTATGATACCTAGTCGTAAGGTATTAATTTGGGTAACTAAACTTTTTGGGTAAGCATCAAGCTGCGTGGCTCTCTGTAAGCGAAGACGTGATCTGCGCATCGACAAGCGTTTTCGACTTAGACCCCGAACACAAGAAAAACACAAGAAAAAGAGAAACGCAACTACAATGCAACTGAAACTGCTAGTTACTTTTGAGTTGCATCGAAGTTTCTGCTATAGACTTCTTTAGAAAACCACAGACGATGCAACTAGTTTGAAAGTTTTCGTTTCAGTTGCGTTTCGCCGTGTCTTCTGGGTCATAGGCACTATTTAATTAGTGAAGAACTGCGTTTCGTATTTATATTTTACTTAGGGGGATATTACGTTATCTAGTTTCTTTGATCAAAGATCTTTGAGTCAATGATATTTAGGTCTATCTACACAGACCCAGGCTGTGCCCGGGACGTGTTCGGGCCGTGGCCTTCAGGAGGAAAAGCAATACGTCGTCATGACAACGTGTCCGGGACGTGTCAGGGAAAAAATATCATTCCATACATTTTCTATGGATTCGTTCACACACGATGTCATGACGACGACGTATTGTTTTCCCGGATCTGTGTGGATAAACCTGTAACACTGTAATATAAGCCCTCAAGCAAATATACCTTTACACGGTAGGTAGTTACTATTTTATACTGTACTGTACTAAAATGTAACTTTTTTGCAATAAAAAAATAATTACTAAATACTAAAAAAACAACTTTGATCAACTTTCTCACAGTCAAATTTCTTGGATCCAATTTATTTATCCAAGAATTATAAAAGTGTAATACCCCACTTAGTTAATTGTATATTTTCCACATAGATGTACGATCAATTCGCCTGGCAAGCCGTGATGAACTCCCCACTGTGGCTGCAAGCGTTCTTCTCTCTATCAGGATTTCTGACCGCCTACTCCGTTTTAATCACCACTGATAGGAATCCTATCACGTTCCTCAAATGCATCAATTCTATTATTAATCGGTACATCAGGTATGTTGTGATATTTTCTTTTTATTACATACTTTACTTTATTTTATCTTGATATATTTTTGTCGTTTTTATTGCTGTCTATAACTAACTGTATATAGGATGACTTTAAATTAGTGAACGATGGAAAGGGATGTGCATGTACTCGTGATAACAAACAACTTTTACTATGGGACCAAGTTCGAAGTCATTGAAAATTTTTTGAACTCCCCATACAAAATGCACCAGCTGATAGTACTATGCAGGAACAATTTTTTTTTATGATTTCCACTTTGGTTCCATAGTAAAAGTTGTTTGTTATCACCAGTACATGCATATCCTTTTCTATCGTTCACTAATTTAAAGTCACTCTATCTATATAACACAAAGAATTCTTTCCATTAGATTATTTTCTATAAGAATGTGTTTACAAAATTGGAATATAGAAAAAAAAGTATTGATTACCTATTGCAGAAGACACTTTATTTACAGTGACGGTTCACATAGGTACTTACAGATACAGTAGTCTGTTATGTACAACTAGTTTGCTATAGGCAAACGCGTTTCCTTTCTTTCAATCTAGAATATACTGGCGCGTGGTTCACATAATGAAGAAAATATCTTTTAAACACAAAACTCAAAATATAACTCCCACAAAATCTCCACCTAAAATATAGACTAACTGAAATTTAATAGACTATGATCAGGATCTACTTTGAACCTTATCTCCATAAAAATACCGAAAACATCAAAACATTTCCACCTCCTTCCAGAGTAACCCCTCTCGCAGCGTTCGCGCTCTGGTTCACGATCGCCTGGTTCCCACTGCTAGGCTCAGGCCCACAGTGGTCGTGGCTGGTCACTCGAGAGGCAGAAGACTGCTCGCAAAGATGGTGGTATCATCTGCTCTATGTACATAACCATTTGCCGCTTGGCAAGCTTTGTATGGGGCATACTTGGTAAGTACCTATACAGCTATTTATTATTCTACATAAGTACATATCTACATACATACATAATCTTTCACGTATTTCGCAAAAGTCATAGTATACAGGGTGTAACAAAAAGGGTATATAAAGCCGAAACACAGCGATAGTCCTCATGAAACTGAACAACTTTTTCCCAAGGAACATGGGTCGTAACTCGAAAAAAAAAATTTCGCCTCCCCATACAAAATGCCCGATCAGCTGATCGAGTAAGTATGGGCGATCCAAAATTTTTTTTCGAGTTACGACCCATGTTCCTTGGGGAAAGTTGTTCAGTTTCATGAGGACTATCACTGTGTTTCGGCTTTATATACCCTTTCTGTTACACCCTGTATAGCTATTATTACTCTACATACTTACATACATGTCCATATGTGTCACGCCAATATCCCACTGGGGTAGGCAGTCACCATTTCCCTCCATTTACTACGATCCAAACACACCTCATTCGCATTTATCCACATTCATAAGTCGCCTCATAGATGCACGTCGGTTTAGGGTACCCTTGACTTGACTTGTTTCCATAGTTGTCGCTAATAAAGTAAATAAAAGTATCTTCCTACAAAAGCTACAATTCGGTAAAGCCATTGTCATACCCTAAAATTTTGTAGTCTGTGATAAATTCAAAAATACTCAAACGTTTATTGCATAACACAGGTCTTACAATAATCATAATACATAGTAGTACTAACTACAGAACCTGGCACGGCAATTTGAACCCAGAATCCAGATTAATCCAGAAGTTACCTAACCTTCTCATTTCCCAGGTACCTAGCAGCAGACATGCAGCTCCACATCCTAGGTATCTTCATCCTGTTACTCCTGGTTAGATTCCGTCGCGCCATCATTCCGATCCTATCTCTACTCGTGGTTGGATCAGCAGTAGCTGCCGGCGTGGTCGTCTACTGGTATGAACTCACGCCGATTATCACGGCGCAGTCGCCTGAGTGAGTATTTGTGTTTTATATTATCATCGTCAGCCCTATTAACATCCCCACTACGGGGGCACGAGCCTACTCTCATACGAGAGTGTGAGACACTGTCTTACATAGATGTCTGTTACGCCTCTCTACGGGTAGGCAGAGACATTTATATCATCATTTATAAAATATCTTACGTCATGCATATTTGTCATGCTGCTATCCCATCGGGGTAGGCAGAGACCTTTATGTCTTGATTTACGAGTATATTTAATTGTCTTTAGCTATCAATGTCCCTGATATAGACCTCTGCAAGACCTTTGTTGACCTGCAGAAAACCAACTTTATCATATTTAGAATTAGGACAGAGACGTGTTGACAATGGTTTTCTCTCTCTCTCGTCTTTACAGTTATTGTTAGTGATAATTTATTATTTTACGTAATAGTGATTATTAATTCTCAATTTAAATAAACCATCTATTCCAGAGCCCTTCGTACAATGTTCTTGGACTCGAAGCTAATGTCGCTAGTGTACATTCCGAGCTGGATGAATCTATCCGGCTACATTGGAGGTATCGCTACGGCTTTCATTCTACACTACAACCAAGCGAATGGGGTCAAACTTTGTCAAAGTAAGGTAGGTGATCATTATTGCAGTAATAGATTCTAAACTCAAACTCATACATTATTTCGCAGGGTAATTAAAGCAGTCAATTAGCTCTGCAATGTATGGGGGGACCTACATAAATTCACAACAAGCTGGAAATCACAGATTTTGTTCGAAATATAATTATAATTAATATGTAAAAGTTCCCCATCATTCCGATGTATGGATTTTTTTATTCAAGGTCAAACGTCATAAAAATCAGTTTTTCGCAATTTGCAGCGAAACGGTAAGATTACCATAAATATGTCCAAGACAAAAATTGTAGGTACTAAAATTATCTACAAAAAATGTTTTGACACTTTTTTCCTATGAGCCACCGTTGCTCAGATATTACGATTCGCACCGTAGCAGTTTTACCCTGAGAAGAATCTAGCAAGAAACTGTTGCTCATTTTGAGTATAAAGTTTACAATTCTTATAAAAACAGACATACCTACTATTTACATTTCCGTAGAGCCGTGAATAAGTAAATATCTAATTAATAATTCAGTAAAAGGCTGTCAATTGTACATACATTTTTACATATCTGTCACGCCTCCTTCGCATCGGGTTAAGCGAGACCACGAGAGCACTGTCAATTGTTTAACTTACAATCTTTGAGTAGGTATAGAATATAAGGAGTTGCCGCCCAATGTTTTTTTTTTCAAAAAAGTTTATGACAGCGTGTCAAGGATGGAGCAAGTTTTTTTTAGTTTTCTTGGTAGATAACCTGTTAAACTATAAGAAATTCCATACAAAAAGGTAGACATTTCGCGCCAGACCAGGCACGTAGATCCAAACGGTATGACACCTCCTTATATATTTTATACTCAAAGCTTACAATACATATTTTGTCATGTCCCCAGTCGTTCACAATCCTCTTCCACCTGTCCCTGACGCTGGGCGGCTGTGTGATATTCGCCGGTACAGCCTTCCTCGCCGATTTGACTCCTCCGACGTGGGCCTCCGCCCTCTACGCGTCTTTGGACCGGACTCTCGTCGCTGTCTTCTTCAACATCTTCATGCTTGGATGTGTCAGTCGTTGTCAATGTAAGTACTGTTTTTAACATATTTTAACCGACTTCAAAAAAAGGAAGAGGTTTCTCAATTCGACCGTATGTTTTTTGGTTTAAAGTTCTCTGTTTAGTTTCATTAATTACATGATATCTCAAAATTTTATCATCTATGTGTTACTCTGACGTGTAAGCTACAATACTGAAAAGTTTCATCAAAATCTGTTTAGTGGTTTTTGCGTGAATTCCATCCATAGACATTAAAAAAATATTATATTATTAGAATAATGAAAAGTGTCATTCAAAATCTATTTAGTGGTTTTTGCGTGAAAGGGTACCGTAACAAACATCCTTACACCCATCACTCCATTCATCCATCCATAGACATAAACATTGACATATTAATAATCATAATGATATGTTTCCAGCCGCATTCCGCACGCTCCTAGACTGGCGTGGGTTCCACACTCTGGGTAGACTGTCATACTGCGCGTTCCTGATACACTTCATCGTCCTCCGACTGACTCTGGCCACCTCCACGCAGTTGTATCATCCTAGCTTATTGTCTTTGGTAAGTTCAGGGGCCCAAGTCTCCTAGTTTACTATAATCTCAGTTATGTGCGTACAGACCATGTAACATGTTATATAACTTGTGTTATATAACACGTCCACACTATGTAACCTTGTTATTCAACATTGCAACATAAAATAATACTGTACACATTAGAATAACAATGCAATATAACAAAGTTATATAACATTGTCATTGTTATATTTTTATGTTGCAATGTTGATTCACAAGGTCATGTTATATAACACAAGTTATATAACATGTTACATGGTCTGTACGCATCAAAGTTATATAACATTGTTGTACATATCAATAACATTGTTTTATAACATTCAGTGTCCACATTATGTAAAACATGTTATATAACAATGTTAAATAACATGTTATGTTACATGGTCTGTACGCACCTTTATGTGTTCGCAGAGTGTCAATGAGATAGTCAATGTCACTTTTGACACATTTGGTCGCAATCAGTTTAAGCTATTGTTAACAGAATACAGAGAATACCAAATATGTTTTGCTAAACAATAATTGACACTTTGCCGACATACAGCTGAGGCTATTTTAAATTAGCAGACATGGGGGCCAGATGGACCGATGACCTAGTGAAAATCGTAGGGTCTCGTTGTATGCAGACAATGAACCGGTCGCGTGTTGGAGAGAAATTGGACAGACCTATGCTCAGCAGTGGGCAGCTACTTATAGGCTAAAATGATGAAGTTGGTACTCTATGTTTATGTTTTGAATATGCTTATCTATAAGAACGACGCAGTGTGGAAAGGTTTCACAACAAGGTGGACCGTCGACCTCGTAAAAGTCGCAGGAAGCTGGATGTAGGCAGCGCGGGACCGGTCGCTGTAGAGATCTTTGGGGGGAACTTTTGTCCAGCAGTAGACGTGCACAAGGTAACACAACATTGGATAGAGGCGTTTTTTCGCATGTCGGACCTCTGCTCCTGTTATCATTATCATTTTTGTCGGTGGAGTCTACGCCACTCTGCTCGGTTTTCTGCCGTCCTTTTAAAAGTATTTTTTCGTCTCCAGATCGCCCTGCTCATAACCTCATCAACCTTAACCTACATAGTCTCCATCCCACTGGTACTGCTCCTGGAGCTCCCTTGCATCCAGCTGTGGAGGGCGTTGACCTCTGGAGAGCGCGCCCCGCCCGCCACCCCGCCGCGCTCCCCGCTCGGCGCCGCACATAAGAACTTTGATATACTCTCGCATATTAGGAGGATACGACATGAAGTATAGAAATACCATTGAAAAGGGGCTGACTTAGGTTAATTGTCCACGGAACCGTATACCATATCAACGCACGTATTCAGCATTTGGTGATTTACCGTATTCACCGATTTCGGTGTCCAAGTCGCGGCAACGTCACGTCAGTCGCAATCGTCAATCGCATTCGTCAATTTACTCAAACGTGCTTAGACCTTGCGGTACCTTGTACCGTGGACAATGGGCATGATGACCAAAAAAATTTTTTCAGTCCATCACATAGATTATTTTAAAATATTCGACACGTGTTTTTTCTTTTTTCTCTTAAACTAAAAATTACAAAGATATACTGGGTTAAAGTTGTTTGTGACGTCACGCCTAAGTACGATTTTTACCTAGGAGTGACGTCACTTTGATGCTCTGTATCTTTGTATTTATTATGTATTTGATCAGGTTAAAAATGTGTTTCAAATATTTTTTAATAGCCTTAAAAGACGAACTAATTATTTTTTGAATTTTTGAATGTAGTCATCATGCCTATTAGCCTTACTCTAACCCCACAAATGAACAATGAATACCCACCATGTTTTAGATCAGTTACACTGGCAAAATGTGACGTATGTACTTAACACAACTGTTTGTTTGATCGTGAGGTTATGTCTTGAGTTTTGGTGGTTTTGGTAAGTAATTCGGGGTAAGAAAAGAGGACATAAAAAAGGATGTACCTAATGGTATCTACACACCAAAGCCGCCGGCTTTTTTGACGGGAGTCCTTTTTTGTCCATAAATTTAAATGCCATATTTTTGTATGACATAATGATTTTTAAACATAAGTATTAGATGCACTAATATTCATTGCAATACTTTATTTAATACATAATTATTGTTTCACCGATTATTTTTTTGTCATAATATTGCAAGGTATAACTTTTGAATGCCATAACATTTATTTCTAATAATCGTCATATGTACTAAATCAAACGACTATAACATTTTTTATTATAAATAATATGGAATATGTGTTAGGTAGTAGGTACTATTATGAATGAATTTACAAATTGAATAGACGACAACAGGCAGCGCGGTGGCAAAACACGGCGGCAGGGGGGTCCGGGGGCACAGCCCCCGAGGGGGGGCTCGGGGGGCGAAGCCCCCCGCAATAAAAAAAGGAACACCAACCAGAACGGCTAGGATAGGTTAGGTTAGGTTAGAACATGATTTTGCATCCCTGCTTGCTGCATGCCTGCTTGCATGCTGCATGCCTGCTGCATGCCTGCTTGCATGCTGCATGCCTGCTTGCATGCTGCATGCCTGCTTGCATGCTGCATGCCTGCTTGCATGCTGCATGCCTGCTGCATGCCTGCTTGCATGCTGCATGCCTGCTGCATGCCTGCTGCATGCCTGCTGCATGCCTGCTTGCATGCCTGCTTGCATGCCTGCTTGCATGCCTGCTTGCATGCCTGCTTGCATGCTGCATGTTCATCAGGATCATGTAAATATTATCATGTAGGTGATACCATCAGTAGGTTGTAGGTTGTAGGTTATAGGTTATATATATTTATGTCATGTAGTCATTATGTTTAAAGTAAATATAGCTTTTAAATATTAGTGCATTTGTTATATTCTGGCAATCATACTTATGTCACGAAATAATATGTCTTATGAGTTTTATGGCAAATAAAACCATATAGATGACGATATTATGGCAAATAAAATTATAGAATAAAAAAATATGATACTTAAATTTATGGGAAACATTAGTGATTCAGTTAAGCACCCTGTAGATAGTTTAATTTGTGTGCGTGTGGACGGAGTGAGCCATCAACATTTTTGCCTAGAAATATGCCTAACTTTTAGTGCAAGTTCTAAAACAATTGTGAAACTAAATATTTTAATTTGTGAAAATATAGAACAAAAGATATGGCATTAAACATCGGCTCACTCAGTTGAGCAAGCTACCTATGAAAATTAGAGAAAGTATTAATTATTCATATAATATTTATATACCAGGATTTAGTGAAACTTTTGCTAAGTAAATCCTGAAAATTTCAGATCGCCTGGTAACGTAATAAAGTTTTCACAAATGATTTCTTCGGCTCACTCCGTCGAAACGTTTTTTCAACCCCTATTTCTGACGAAAATACTGAAAATTGAAACTGCTATGTAATTGTGAAAGTAAGCTAAGATAATATGAGAATTTGTGAAACACAAAACAAACCACTAACGCGGCAGGTTTTTGTATAATCATTGGTTTCATCGGCTCACTCCGTTGAAACGTTTTTCGTAAGTTAAAAATGTCAATATCTTAAGATTTCTAGCACTAAAGAAACTAAAAACTGTCTTAACTTTTAGTGAAAACTTTTCACTAAATATCCACCATACTAATGTTTTATATTCCATGTCTGGTTTAAAAGATATTCAATTGTGTTTATTCTGCATACAAACTTCAGTTTAGGGTGACCACACTGTTTTATAAAAATTGAGGACATTTTTTAAGAAAACAAGTTTGTTTACTTAATCAGCCTTCTTTATTGAACTAGGTAATTCTTTATTAAACCATAATACCGAGCATGATATAGACTTACATTGACAAACAATGTAATAATAAAATATTATAAGTAGGTAGGTACCATGTAATTTTCTCTCGCTATATCCTTAACTGTGTATCGAATTTTCTAGCAGCCTGAAAAGCGTTTTAGCAATTAAAGCAATTAAAATATACTTAAAAAATACATTTTAATTACTTTGAATTCATTCCCGAGTCCCGGCACTATGAAATGTCAACAGCATGGTCACCCTAAACTGAAGTTTGTATGCAGAATAAACACAATTGAATATCTTTTAAACCAGACATGGAATATAAAACATTAGTATGGTGGATATTTAGTGAAAAGTTTTCACTAAAAGTTAAGACAGTTTTTAGTTTCTTTAGTGCTAGAAATCTTAAGATATTGACATTTTTAACTTACGAAAAACGTTTCAACGGAGTGAGCCGATGAAACCAATGATTATACAAAAACCTGCCGCGTTAGTGGTTTGTTTTGTGTTTCACAAATTCTCATATTATCTTAGCTTACTTTCACAATTACATAGCAGTTTCAATTTTCAGTATTTTCGTCAGAAATAGGGGTTGAAAAAACGTTTCGACGGAGTGAGCCGAAGAAATCATTTGTGAAAACTTTATTACGTTACCAGGCGATCTGAAATTTTCAGGATTTACTTAGCAAAAGTTTCACTAAATCCTGGTATATAAATATTATATGAATAATTAATACTTTCTCTAATTTTCATAGGTAGCTTGCTCAACTGAGTGAGCCGATGTTTAATGCCATATCTTTTGTTCTATCTTTTCACAAATTAAAATATTTAGTTTCACAATTGTTTTAGAACTTGCACTAAAAGTTAGGCATATTTCCGGGCAAAAATTTTGCTGGCTCACTCCGTCCACACGCACACGTTTAATTTAGGGTAGGTTGAATGAATGAATTAATCCGACCGATTTCGGTCACGGCGACCGCTTACGCCGAACTCTACTGTCGTTGGTGTGCTCTCATGTGGCTGATGTAGCCGATCTTTTTAGAAAAAGTTTTGCCACAGTGGGGGCATGTGAGCACGCCATCGACAATATTATAAGCTAATGCCGTTGGTCGGGCTTTTTGAGCGTCGCGTTTGGCATCAGGGTAGGTTAAAGATAAATCAAAACAATTTTTGGAAATGTTATAAGATGTAGATACTTTAGCCTTAAATAATCTAGTTTAAGACCTAATTTGTTAATGACTGATATGTGCCGTATATTTTTAGTTAACGTTTTGTAAAAAGAACATACTTAAGTATTTTGTAAATAAATGAAAACTTTAATAAAACCAGATTCATTTCAAATAACATAGTTTTAAAATGCGACTACCCTACTCCTTTATTATTATCGACACTTTACTTAACTTTTTACGAAAGCATAATATCGTTTACAAAAACTGAGAAAACAAATGATAAGCTAGATGACTAAAACACTATACCTAATTTAGTAACATTAATACTTTAGAAAAGGCTGATACAAATGAAGAATCAGATTAATGAAATATCATCCATCAGTAAAAGGCTGATACAAATGGAGAATCAGATTAATGAAATATCATCCATCAGTAAAAGGCTGATACAAATGAAGAATCAGATTAATGAAATATCATCTATCAGTAAAAGGCTGATACAAATGAAGAATCAGATTAATGAAATATCATCCATCAGTAAAAGGCTGATACAAATGGAGAATCAGATTAATGAAATATCATCCATCAGTAAAAGGCTGATACAAATGAAGAATCAGATTAATGAAATATCATCCATCAGTAAAAGGCTGATACAAATGAAGAATCAGATTAATGAAATATCATCTATCAGTAAAAGGCTGATACAAATGAAGAATCAGATTAATGAAATATCATCCATCAGTAAAAGGCTGATACAAATGGAGAATCAGATTAATGAAATATCATCCATCAGTAAAAGGCTGATACAAATGAAGAATCAGATTAATGAAATATCATCCATCAGTAAAAGGCTGATACAAATGAAGAATCAGATTAATGAAATATCATCCATCAGTAAATACGGGCTTACCGTTTCACCATCTTCAGATAAAATATAACTGACAAATAAATCTATGTCTATTTTATCATTTTAGACAGAGACAAGTATAACATATCTGGCAGATTTTGTATGTAGATGGTGACATAGGCCCTAAAGCCCGATTTACACTTTAAAAAGTACAGTAGCGAGTTAACTTGTGTCATCAGCGAGTTAAGTTGTTAATTAACAACTTAACAACATTAATGTTGTTTGAACGGCAAAAGCGAGTTAAGTAGTAAGTTTTTGATTGAGTTCAATAGAACGCGCTCATATTTTGACGAGTCAAGTGCGAAGGAAATAAAAAGAAAATACTAACTTGCCGGTATGTAGACGGGTGAGTTTAGTACAGTCCACAATATGCGACTGGTCTTCTTCTCGGCAACTTATGACTACTCAGTCCGGCTGTTTGGACGCTACTTACAACTTACTACTTATTACTCAACTGTCTGAGTTCTTAACTGGCTACTGTACTTATTGAAGTGTAAATCGGGCTTTAGACGGCCATCAGTGTAAAAGTATAAGTAAGTATTTAGTCTATCAGTTTAAATACAGCTAAGTATAGGTGTAATGGAGCATTAGTTTAATTTGAGGTTTCTTGCAACCAGTTCCAGCAAGTTGTAGAAACTAGATTAATCCGTAGATGGTTTCTTCTCCGATTGTCTAAAAGACAGTTTGATTAAGTTCTGTATCGGGGATTCAATAAGTAGGTATAAAGGTAGCGCCAGCAGGAACGACACTATTATGCTGCTGAATACCACTTCGAGCTGAAATAAAAATAGTGAAATCAAAAAAATAAAAATAAAAACATGGGACATTTGAGTATCCACACTTTTCGACGTAATTATTTTGCTGTGATGTATGAATATTAGAGGGTAGTTCGAGTTTTTCTTTTAAACAAGTGTCATTTGGTTGTCAGCTGTCAAATTCTTTTTCTTTCAATAAAGTCGTGCTACTGATCAGATGTCATTATTATTTATCCCTTCAATACCTGGATAGAACCATCATAGTGGCTATAGGAGTGCTAAAAACTCTTCATTTGCGAGAGAAAGAAATGGCTAGAACCTAACCACACAGGGCATAAAGGTGTGTACAGACCGGTGAATCGTAACGTGAAATGTAACATGAACACTTCTCATTGCATTCTCGCTGCAAGCCTGGATACTATGAGAAATTGTTACAAGGCGTGTTACATTGCATGATTCGTTGCAGCAATGTGTTCAGCAAATTTTCATTGCATGTTACATTCATCATCATCATGTCAGCTTATGGACGTCCACTCCCAAAGCCTCCCCCAAGGATCTCCACAACGACCGGTCTTGAGCTGCCCACATCCAACGGTTTCCAGCGACTAACCAAGTCGTCAATCCACCTTGTTGGATCCTTCCCAAACTGCGTCGTCCGGTGCGTGGTCGCCACTCCAGAATCTTTCTGTCCCATCGTCCATCGGTTCTACGAGCAATGTGCCCCGCCCACTGCCACTTAAGGTTTGCGATTCTTTGAGCTATGTCGGTGACCTTGGTTCTTTTGCGGATCTCATCATTTTTGATGTGATCACGCAGAGAAATGTTAAAGTGCATTTCACGAAAGAAGTCCCCCCGATATTTTTAGAACTAAATTTGACAGGTCTATTTTCTCTATTTTATGATATTTTCCCCGATATTAGGTAGAAACCCCCTTACTTATATTAATCAAAATATACTTTTCACCCAACAGAATTATAGGTAAATAGATATTTATATCAAAATGTATACCAATCTACTCATGAAATGATCAGGACACCTGAAGTATGCAGGACATAGTATTATTTGATAAATTACAAATGAAATATACATAATATAGGTAAACTTTGTACTTATAAATGGCAACATTATCAATTTTGACATGCTATACAGCGCCGCGGCTAGGGGACTTCTTAGTTCTTTCGTGAAATGGACTATATTGCATGAGACGTTTCACCAGTCTGTACACACTATAATGTATTTGAAGTAAGTACAGTAAGGAAATTTGCATAGAGTAAATACCTACCTACATAGCCAAATTCCAAATTAAAATTCAAACACGTTTTATTCAAATTGGGTATGTAGGTACATATGTATATGTCGCTACGTCTTTAACCTTGTTTTATAATTACCTATTTTTGTGTTGCAATAGAAGCAATCGTTCTTTGTTACTATCTATAATATAGATTCTATTTATAAAAAAAATAATAGCAAAATGTGTTGGTAAGCGTATAACTCAACAACGCCTGAACCAATTTGATCAATTCTTTTTTTTAAATGTTCATTGAAGTCCAAGAATGGTTTTTACGGTGAGAAAAATTCGAATAATTGCCGGGAAAGCCATAGGACAGCCCTTTTCTTTTTCCTATACAAATGTTTTATTACTAAAATGTAGAGTCAATTTGAACTTTATTGCTATACTCTAAAGGCTAAAACATAAATTCACGACACGACGCGTCGTACGACGTCGTGGATTTTCATGATGCAATGATGAATGAGTCGTGTCGTGAATTTATGTTTTGGCCCTAAGGCGGAACAATGCTCGCCGGGACAGCTAGTTTCATATGAAAAAAAAGTTGTGCCTCAAAATTCTTACCATAAGCATTGTAGACAAATGGACGAGTGTAGTTCTAGTCCCGGTTAGATATCTGATGTATGTAGCGTGCAAGATGTAGACACTGTATGAGAGACGACTTGGGATCGTCCATGCTTCCCACTCGACGATCCCGCGGACTAGAGCTAAAGGAACAAAAACAAGCACGTGAATATGTGTGTCCTATCACTAATATCCTTTGAGTATAGAATATATAAGGAGGTGCCATACCATCTGGATCTGTGTGCCTGGTCTAGCGCAAAATGGCTACCTTTTTGTATAGAATTTCTTATCGTTTGACAGGTCATCTACCAAGAAAACTATGAAAAACTTGCGCCAACCTTTGGTCATAAACTCATTCGTATATGAAAAAATGGGGCAACGCCTTATATATTCTATACTCAAAGCCTATATCACTCTAATAACGGATGGCAGAGAATAGAGCAGAGAGGTGAAAACTCCACTGACACGAGCGGCGCTCTTTTTGAAGATGAAATTTTATTTCCTGTAAAGGCGTATACTTATTCATTAGCGAGCTAATGCAATGCAACTGAAACTGCTAGTTACTTTTGAGTTGCATCGCAGTTTCTGCTATAGACTTCCTTAGAAACACACACGGCGCAACTTGTTTGAAACGTTTCGTTTCAGTTGCGAAAACTGCGATGCAACTCAAAAGTAACTAGCAGTTTCAGTTGCGTTTCATCGTGTGTTCTGGGTCTAACTGTAACCGTTGCATGCACTGTAATGGTGCTCTCACATTGCCACACGTTACAAGATTTTAAAACATAGTATGTACGTGGTTCGCGAGTCTGCGACGAAAAATACGGGCGGTTAATGCTATCTACACCCCAAAGCCAGCGGTTTTACGTAACGAAAGGCAACTGTCACAAAAGCCAGCGGCTTTGGTGTGTAGACAGCATTACAGCAAGCTGACGATTGTCAGTTACCGCGTATCAAAAGCAACACGCGTACACACTTAACTCACAGTTACAGCTACATTTCGCCAGCACGGGCCTTTTGACAGATAAAAACTGCAAGAAGAAGCTTACAATCAAACCTAAACACAAGTCCAATAATGAGGAAAGACACGAAACAACTGAAGAGTGGTTTGGCAATTCCCGCGAACACTGCTCTGAGATAGATGGAGACGCGAGGACCATCCGGGTAGAACATACTACTCAGTAGAACCAGCCCACACATTGTAGGGAATGTCAACCATTGGAATAGCGGCAGTTTCTGAGGAAAAAAACAAGTACGTAAATATGTGTGTATGTGTGAAAAAATACAGGGATTTTAATTTTATTAGTAAACGATAGAAATGGATATAGGATACATAGGTAGTCACACTATAAGTTTTGCATAACTTAAAAAAACAACATGTTTAGACCGAAATATTGTGTTTATTGCGTTTCAATATACTTTTCCTTACGTTTTAAGTACTTTTTATGCGATCGAACCACTTTTTAAAATAGGACAAGATATTTCAAAATATGTAGCCTATGTGTTATTTTGATGTGTAAGATAAAATATTGTGAAGTTTCATTAAAAAAAATTCAGTGGTTTTTGCGGGAAAGTGTAATAAAAATCCTCACATCCAACCATCCATCCATTGGCACAAACATTGACATAATTATAATATTGTTTTTTTTTTGTTACCACAAATTTGTTAAACTGGTAATCAGTCTTCTGCCAGCGATAGACGAGCATTCCTAGAGCGATCCCCATGAGGTAGGAAGGCAGGTTGCCGTGGCTTCTCTTGTAGATGAGGTGGAACGTGCGATCCGAAACGAAGAATGTACGGGAGGATCTGTGAAACAAATGCTATTAGGCGGTTCCACACAGAGCGAGCAGCTTCACGAGGCAAGCATTTGTGCCAATTAAAAGAGCCCCCTAAGAGTAATTTTTGGTGCAACGTATTTCACTGGCCATCCAGCGTGGCAATGCTGCTAGCATTCTTGGCACTTTTCCACCAAATTTGACTCGAGATGGGGATATTTTTACGATTGTGTGGCCTGATTTTGTGTATTTTTTCTTTATTTATAAAAATTTTGTCATTATTTTTTAATCCTGAGTTCAATAAATAATTAAATTAACGCAATAATAGAATAACGAGGTTTTTCTTGAGCAGCCAAACATCTGCCTCGCTATGTGTGGAGCCGCCTATTATGGCACCAGCCAAATAATACAAACAGAAGAAGTGAGACCAAATGATTTAGATTCCGAATTAGGTATTACCCGCGCGCTGTATCCACAAGCGAGAGAGAATCGAGGCAATAGTATCGTCGTGCCACGTATTTCTATACGTCGCATCGTAGCGATAATATTGCCGTGTGGAAACGACTCCACAGAGGGTGTATAGAAATTATGAAAATTTCTACGCTCTAGCTATAATGGTTCATAAAATACAGCCTGGTGACAAAAGGACGGACGGACAGATAGCCAAGTCTCAGTAATAGGATCCCGTTTTCACCCTTTGGGTACGGACGGAACTCTAAAAATTACATTATAATGCACTCAAATATGTCAACATACTGTGGTGATATAAGAACAGTGGCTTCCAAATCTTGGTAGTAGGTTTGAGCAGCTGGTATGATGACACCTGCTATCATCAGTACCGTCAAGATCTTGGTCCTCAAACGTGGTGCTGATAGCATGATGATCAGACCGATGATGAAGAAGTGCAAGTCTACTGCAAGGTACCTGAAAGAGAAAAGGTATTAACAACGAACATAAAGATTCTCAATAAAGAATATTCTGAATTCTGCAGATTTTCAGGTTTGGCGCCTGCCATGATGGTTACTTATTACGTTTTCACGCTTTTGGCAAATTGAGGTTTTTGTGGAAAGATTTTTTTTATCAATATTCACTCCTAACAGACAAGCTAATAAGGAGCTTTCTGATGGAGGCCTGATGGAGGCCTACAAGGGAGACCCCAGTCCCTCAAAATAAATTAACTGTGAGCCTTGTTGAAAGCAAGGACCACTGCTAGAGCATAATTGTGATTATAAAGCAATAGACAGACTGGTTCCACGTGAAGTGTTGCGTGCGCGTGATAAGTCTGCTTGCGTACGTTGCAAACCAGTCTGTTTCTTCCTTAATCTTTCACATCCTAGATAGAACAATAGAAAATCTATTGTTTCTGGGTTTATAATGGGTCAGTGGGATGTGAGAGGTTAATATTCCCCATAAAACTTCAGCTGATGTTACAAATAGCCACCGTGTTGAAATTTTAGAACTGTAATCGATTGACGAAACTCAAAACTCACCAAGCGTGGATCATACAACTAGAGAAGTCCACGTAGTTGTTGATGAAGAGTAAATTCTGCCACCAATAAGCACGGCATTGCTGCACCTCCGTGGTTACTAATGACTGGAATTCAAATGTTAAGGTTCAATAGAACGAACACACGGCATATACGTAATCTAGAGGCTCCTGTGACTTCGTATCTGTTTATCGTCATATCTTGGAAAATTAGCGCAACATCCTAAAATAATGTAGGCTATGCGTTATTCAGATGTGCAAGCTACAATATTGTAAAGTTTCATTAAAATCTGTTCAGTGGTTCTTGCGGGAAAGAGTAACACAACTCACTATTCATTCGTCTCTCATCCATCCATCCATTCATCCATCCATCGACACAAACATTGTTATTTATAATATTAGTAGGATTTACCATAAGGCCGTGGCCCCAGTAGGCAAACTGTTAGCGGCCGACTGAGTGAGCCGCAAATTTGTGGCGAACTGAAAGAGTTAGCTGCAAACTCAAATCAATGAAATAACCGGTTTTGGTAGGAGTCGGCCGCTGTCTGAGATAGTCAGCGCGCGTAACGCTGAAAACTGCGTACAGTGAGTGAAAACTAGCTGACTGTGGACACTCCATTTCAAATATATGGAAGGGCGTACTAAATTAAATCCAAGTACAAACTAATCCGCCGCTAACAGTAACAGTTTGCCTACTGAGGCCACGGCCTAAATAAGTGCGTATAATACCTCCCACAAAGGTCCAGAACCTGCATGACGTAGCCACGTTGCAGTTATTGCTATCACCACTACGTACGGTGTTGACAATCTGGAAATAGTACATACATACATACATATCCGTCACGCCTCTCTCCCATTGGGGTAGGCAGAGACCACTTCCTTCCACTAACTAAGATCCAAACACACCTTTTTCGCTTCATCCACACTCCTCATACATGCCCGTCGGTTTAGAATATTTCTATCTATCTATCTAGGTATATTTATAAAACGTGTTTTTTATGCAAATGCGTCTCACCTAATCCACCTTTTGAGAATACCCGTAGGCAATACGTTCCAATTGAGAGTTTGTTTTTCTTCGTACAGTAAGGTGTTATAGCTCAGCAAGAAACCAGATACGACGAAGAAGGTTTGGACTGTAAAAGTCCCGTTTACTATGATCGCATACAATTTGTTATAATAAACCTAAAAATAAAATAAAAATATCATTATTGAAGTACCTAAGCAAAAAGCTCATGGAATGGCTATATCTGTATTGCTCGCTGACAACACGTATGATCGTGATTTTTATGGCATAGTTTCACAGGTAGCAAGAGAATGAGCTAACGACACAGACAGTTAGACAAAAATACTTAGTTAGATACTAACGTAACTAGCGAGCCGAACTGGGTATCGCTTCATCTCATTACGTTCTTCAGTTAACGCCATGACCGCTACAAATCAATCTAAATACGGTGCAATAAACAATTGACTATCAATAGTCTGACTTGCTCGCTTTCTCACTTTCCCACTGGCATGATAACTGTCTGTTTCACACGAGGGCAAAACAGTGAGGCAGAACAGTGGGCAGCACAGTACTGCTACTGTTTAAACGCACAGAATAGTACTGTCTTCAACTATCTTGACACTATTCTGTGCGTTTAAACAGTAGCAGTACTGTACTGCCTCACTGTTCTGCCCTCGTGTGAAACCGGCATAAGCCTAATCAGGCAAATCATTAAAGATCTTTGTACTCGCCTCTTCCACATATTGAGGATTGTCTACATTGACGACAAACGGCAGCAGACAGTGCGACATCACTACCAACGCTGTGTTGATGGCTCTAAAATAAAATACAGATGTTAGCGCCAAAACACACGGTGAAACGCAACTGCAACGCAACTGAAACTGCTAGTAACTGAAACGAAACGTTTCAAACTAGTTGCGTAGTGTGTCGTTTTCTAAGGAAGTCTATAGCAGAAACTGCGATGCAACTCAAAAGTAACTAGCAGTTTCAGTTGCGTTGCAGTTGCGTTTCACCGTGTGTTCTGGGTCTTAATGTCTGCTTTAAGATCAGGGTCCCAAGTCTGCTAATAAAATAGCCTCAGTTGTGTGTTGGCAGAGTGTCAATGATAGTGTCAATGGTGGTGTTAATGCCATTGTTTGACACATTTGGTCGCAGTCTGTAAGACCCAGAACACACGGTGAAACGCAAATGCAACACAACTGAAACTGCTAGTTGCAACTAGTTTGAAACGTTTCGTTTCAGTTGCGTCGTGTGTGGTTTTCTAAGGAAGTCTATAGCAGAAACTGAGATGCAACTCAAAAGTAACTAGCAGTTTCAGTTGCGTTGCATTTGCGTTTCACAGTGTGTTTTGGCGCTAAGCCATTGTTTAGCAGAATACAGAATGTGTCAAAAAATGGTCATGATCATTCACAACTCTGCCAACATACAACTGAGGCTGTTTTAAATTAGCAGTCTTAGGCCCTTGTACGTTGGTTTAGGGTACTCCCGATCAAATTTATGTATTTACCTAAATCCGTGTATTCCTTTAAGTCTGGCTTGTCGTGGATCTATGCCGGAGACCGCGGGTGATGTTAGTTTCCTCCAGTTTCGAATTAAGGAAAAACTATTTAAAACGTTATCTAAAACACCATAACAAAAAACGTTTGAGGCTTGATATGTCCATACAGACATGTATATCTAAATGTCTATAGATACAGACATGTAGATATACATCAAGAGCTAAATGAACCTCCCTTAAAATACATTGTTAACACCAGTAGTATTTCTGGTAGTATTAAAATAAAATTAACATTCAAAAAGTGTACTTTTATGCTGTCTACACACCAAGGCCGCCGGCTTTTTTGACAGCTGCCATTCGTATGACGTAAAGCCGTCGGCCTAGACAGGCGGCATGCCGGCGGCTTTGGTGTGTAGATAGCATTACATTTGTCAATGTTGAGAAAAAACACTTACTTTTTTTGCATTATTTACTTTACAGATATCCTATTACCAAATTAAAGGCTAAGATTTTTATTACGAGTTTTGTTAATCCCTCTATAATATTATCAAAGAATGAGTATCAATCTAATTTTACTTTACGAATAAGTAGATAAGTATAAATAGGTAGATATTTTATCAGATATCTAATTTCCAAGCAGTATGTACAATGTATTAAATCAATGAATTTGTAATGAAACTGTTGTTATCGCTACGATGCCGGTTCAACGTTTATCTTGAAGGTCATATCACATAAATAAATAAACGCGCCTGAATTAAAAAAGTCGCATGAATACGTAATATAAATAATAAAATATTTAATGAATAAAACTAATTGAATAAAACTAATTGAACCTTGAATAGCAACATTTGAAGATAGTTTTTTGGTTTGATAGAACTCGCAAAGGCTTCCGACTATATTTAACACAGTAAATATAGCTATAACTCCAGCTACAACAACATCGTATATATCTAACTGTATGTTTTCCTCTGATTTCATACAAGTTACTTTATCAGATACTTTAACTTTCAGTTTGTATTGCTCCCACAGGGTATTATTTAGACATGCCTCAGGGCTCAATCTTTGGTCCGCTATTGTATCTCCTTTATATGATTGCTTGCATGTTCTTGTAAGACATAGTCCGTATTGCAGTTGTGAATGGTTGAAATGAGTTGCAGTATTGGCTGAATAATCCTGTAATTATCATTTTAAGTAGGTAAATCTTACTATCCAATCAACCTTTAGGTACCTCTATTTGACAAGTAGTTTTAAACTAATTAAATTTGAATTTAATGAATAAATAAGTTCTTACTTGTATCATAGTGTAGAGTGGATTGGGTTGGTCAGTGACCAGATTGAAGTTGACGTGGCAGTACACACCTCCATCTTCATGGATACAACTTTCATAATGGTCCAGGTGGAACAGCGGGGGCATACGAGCATATCCTTTTTCTGAATTTGAAATAATTACTTAATTTATTATGCATTTCTTGGCAACTCTATGGGACGTGGAACACTAAAGAAACTTAATTCCTGTTTCTGTCTAGTGAGTGTCCCACTGCTGTGCATAGGCATCTTTTCTTCCTACACTTAGGGAGGTATTTATTTGTATTTTGTACATAAAAAGGTAAAATTAAACGGAAGAAAAAAAAGAAGTAAAAACAATACTTTAAAGAACGTGTAGGTAGTGATAACAATTTAAAAAAACTTAAACTTACCATTTAAATGATAGATTACATTTTGTCCAAACGATAAATGTCCAAATATCAGTAATAATAATACACTCGGAGACATAATTCACTTAATCACTTATTAAAATTTATTATCATTTAAATATAAGTCAACTATCACTTATTTTAGTTTAAGATAAATAATTAGCACAATTTTTTTTTACTTAAAAACTCTTTTACTATAATTTTACTCGATGACGAAGAAAAAAAAAAGTGTTTTTGAGTATCACGTATTCAGTTAGAGCGAACCATTCTTGTTTTGATCCTAATTTGCATTCACGGGTACAAAAAAGTTGATAAAAACACTGTACTTAGGTACAAAATTCAATCACAAATAAGTCATTACAAATTATTTGTGTAGGTACTTTACATAGAAAGGTACCTAAATAAGGTACTTAATGCTGTCTACACACCAAAGCCAGCGGCTTTTTTGACAGTTGCCATTCGTATGACGTAAAGCCGCCGGCCTACCCCGGCGGCATGCCGCCGGCTTTGGTGTGTAGGAAGCATAAGAGATAGGTAAGTTACAAAGATTGGTACCAAAATAGAAAACATTAAACTTAATAGACCTTTGAACAGGTTAACGTAAAACAAAACATCTCGTGCGTCAATGTTTTAAATAAAATGCCCAAATTATACAAAAGCACTATTAGAAAAACATTTTATGCCTCTTTTAACGGCAAAAACAATGCACACTTGCGATTAACTTGCTTCAACTACAATATTTATTTATTTATTTATTTATTGTTGGTTTGCCAACAGGTAAGACAACCAAAAAAGAATACAATAGTACATGAGTAAAAATAGAAACTGATCGTCTACCCAATATCCTCTGTTGTAATGTGATAACGACAAAAATGCCTACCAAGATAGACTTTAATGATAAGTAATCTGACCGGTTTATAATTATACACACTTATCATAATATAACAACGGTTCCTGATATTGAATTTAGGCATATTTTTGCGTGACTTCATAGACCAGGGTCGAAACCGTCGAGAATAATTAAAAACCGACCAAGTGCGAGTTGGACTCGCGCGCGAATGATTCCGTTATATTTACTAGGTATTCTGTAAATATTGCAAGTGTCTATCGGTAGCCATTATGGATGTCAAGCAAAATAAAGCAAAAAAACACGTTCGTTGTACCTATGGGAGCCTCCCTAACTTCTTTAATATTTAATTTTTTGTATTTGTCGATAAAGCGACAGCTATAATAGGTATAGGTCGCGCCACGTAAAATGAACCCTAGCTGACAGAAGCGCATTAGACAATTTTTGAGTCTGACGTTCAACATTTGTTTTAAAATACCATCGCGCACAAAAGTATTTAATTACAGTCATGGTTTTTCGCACAAAGGAAAGAAAAATATTATTAGTAGTATTAGTAGGTTGGAATATAAATAAAAAAAATACACAACCACCAATCAATATTAGATTTAGTGTAACATTTGTAAAAATGTAAAAAAAATATACGAAAATTAAAAAAAAAAACATATTGTTCTTCCATTAAGTCTTCATGGGTGGCGCGAAAACCAGATGAGGACGCGGTGTTGATGCCAGAAGTGGCCATTTTATTATCATCGTTGTCGTCACTTTCATAACCTATTGAATCAGAATCATCATCCCCTACGTATAGTCTATAATTCAACATACGTAACCGCGTGCGAGACTCTTTCAAGAATGAAACGATAAATAGCCCTAGTAGGTACTTTCGAGCGTAAGTGTACCCAGGCGTGAACACGTGATTTTCAATTGTTTCTAAAGTTCTTTTTACGTGGCGCGACCTATACATCAATTGTGAAAATTTGAACGCCCTAGCTATAACGGTTCATGAGATAGGCTGGTGACAGAAGGATGGACGGACAGATAGACAGACAGCCGATCCCTCTGGGTACGGAATCCTAAAAACGAACAAAAATTATAGTAGGTTAGAAAGGTACGGTCAGCATCATAAGTCGATGAACACATTCAGATTTTTGAAAGTAAAATACACCATTATTATATGAAAATTGCTAACAAAAAATACTTCAGAGTTAAATGAACGTCCGATGAAGTTCAAAATAAGAAATATAACTAAGGTTTTATATTTAAAAATGGTGTATATTACTTTTGAAAATCTGAATGTGTTTATCGACTTATGATGCTGACTGTACAACACAAAAAAAAGACGAAAAATAAATTTGCAGACATAAAAATTAGGCTATTTTTTTTACCTAGTGAATGGTACCTACAGAACCCTTCGCACTTGGCTGGCTATTATCTGTGATCTCAAATTAGACTGTTGTCTAGCTGTTATCTAGTCTATATTTTTGACGCTTCAATGAGTTCTTATTTTTTCTACATTTTCGATTTCTGTGAAGATATACACTGTACCTACAGAAAAGAAAAACTATCTAGTACATAAATATTTAGTATCTATGTATTAGTTGCCGGTTAAAGGCCTTCTACACGGTCGTAATCGATCGCCGACCATCGTGTCTTTGGACAATGTAGAAAGGGTAATTGTTGTTGTGTCAGATTATGGACGTCCACAGCTGGACAAAAGCCTCCCCCAAGGATCTCCACAACGATCAGTCATGCGCTGCTCACCGGTTCGATGTCAACGGATTTGGCCGCGAGCGACAGTAGATCAACAAGTAGAGTCTACCATCGACTGCTTAGAACGAATACAAATTATTAAAATTGGTTGATTCGACCCGACCGTGTAGAAACCCCTTAGCTAGTTAGGCGACACTTGTACACTGAGCCTACCGCAATTAATATTCAACATCTAATGTAGTAAATAGAACCGATTGAAATAATAGTTACACATTTATTTCAGAACAACTACACGATTAAGTTATATTCTGTTGAAGTTGCGTTAAAAAATAATTTATCAAAGCAATAATGCTTTTGCTAAGTTTATTATTTGGTTTTATAATAACAGTGAAAAGCGACAATTGGATTTATCATTTAAATGGTACGTATCAATGCAGCTTCCGACCGAAACGAGTGGAAAGTGAAAGATCTATGTCCAACACCAATGCCGTCGACCTACATTTGTCAACAATGTCATAATCATGTACCAAAGATTTATGATGATTTAATAATTTAAAATAAAGAATTTTATGTTAAGTATGTTAAAAAAGTATTGTCTTACCAATTATTGTAATTGTTCTATTTTAGTTTACTTTTAAATAATGTCGAAAATTACCCAGAAACCGAATATGCTCGTATGCCCCCGCTGTTCCACGTGGACGAGTACGAGGGTTGTCTGCGAGAAGACGGCGGCGTGTACTGCACCGTCAAATTGCATCTCGTCACTGACCAGCCCACTCCACTCTACGACCTCATCACGGTAAATCCTATTTCAAAAACGCTCGCTCTCAGTATTCCATTCAAACGTCTGTTGGGTTCATATTTGACATATTTCAGCGATACTCAGCTCATAGGTGGACGCATTACAACCACTCCCTGCCTCAGTACGGTATATGTGTAACGAGAACGTGCAAGGACTGGTATCTACGAAATGTAACAGCGGACCCAAGTGAGCTCCTTGAGGCATGCTTGAACGAATCTCTGTGGACGGAGTACGGATTGAAGGCTAGAGTACTACAGAACGTTAAATGTGAAAGATTCAATGATCAGATTGAATGGGATACTGCAGATGCTGTGGTTGCATCCGTGATGGCCTCGCTGCTGATGCTCAACATAGTCGGAAGCCTTAGACAGATCTGGAACAGGGACGATGACAAACAAGGTGAGACTCTATAAATTAAATAAAGTGTGTAGTGCAATCTTCCAACATCATTAAATTTAAGAGCTTTGCTCTTATCGGTGGAGTCTACGCCACTCTGCGTCTCTAGTGTAGTGTAGTTATAATTATAATCGTATCTTGCACATATTTTCAGACAATAGCTTGTTGGGATGTTTTTCAATCGGTCGTAATTGGAGGAAGCTGACGTCACCAGCTGGTGTTGGAGCCGATCCTAGATTGACAAGACTTAAGTTTTTGAACGGTTTTAGGTAAGCATAAACAAAAATAGTAGTTGTTAATAGATTTCATTATAATGTGGTTTCTACACACCAATGTCACTACCGCTGGCCCGTTTTCACACATTTTCGAACAAGTAAAGGCCGCCGGCGTTTGCCTGCGGCTTTGGTGTGTAGGCACCATAGACCTGACATTGAATGAAAAATTACGTTTTATTGATTCTTTTGTTTGAATAATAAATATTATATATATTATATTAGTTTGCCAGTAAATAATCCTAAATGCAAGTAATTCTCAAAGATGACCTTTATTTTTAGGACACTTTTAATAGTAATGGTTCTCATCGCCCATACCGCATCACCAATTGTTAATCACCTGGAAAACCCACAAGCTATGGAAGAGGTAAGTTGACAAGTTTTTGCTAGATGTTGGGTGGCGCACGAGTTGAAACGGCAACAGAAAATCAGAGCACAAGAACATGGTGGTGCGCTTGTTTATTACCTACCTAAACGCGTCTACACGCCAAAGCCGCCGGCCCGGCGGTATATACTCATATTAAAACAAACTTGCCGGCATCACAAAAAGCTGCCGCCGGCTCAGTGGGCCAGACGGGGGCTGAAGCTATACTGCCGGAGGCTTTTCGCCATACGAATTGAAGCTGTCAAAAGTCGCTAGTCTTGCCGTGCCCGGCGGTTTATGCCGCCAGACTGGTGGCAGAATTGCAGCTTTCAAAAGCCGCTGGGTATGCCCGACGGCATCAAGCCACCGGGTTCATACCGCAGCCCGCCGGGCTGGCGGGTCTGGTGTGTAGACACCATTATTATATTCATTCAGGTATTGCGTGTTTCAATTAATGTCTTTCCCCAATATACTTTTGCAGACATATTATGACGCCTTCTTCATCATAATGACAAACGGGTCGCTGATGATACGATTCTTCATATCCATATCTGGTTTCCTGCTCTCCTATCAAATGATGTTGTACAAGGAGACGCATAAGATCGTCTGGCAGCTATTTCCAATTGGTATTGTTAAAAGATTACTTCGGTAAGACATCTTTATTCAAGACCTTAAAATAAGTGAAAGTTAGGAGTATTCCGGAAGTCGAAGCTTTAACGTTTGCAGCTGATAATTAATTCGTCATTCAAATACATAAATACAAAGATGTTTATATGGCCAAGTCACACAACATTAATTAAAAAGAAATCACAGTGAGGCACCAACTTGATATTTGCACGACTTTGTGTAGAATAATTAAATTTAAATTAATTAATTATTACTTTTTAGTGATAAACAACTTCTACATCGGGAATTGGGTAGTTGTTTACACAATGTACTTTCAATTACCATATTCAAAAATTGAATCCGATGATTAAAGCTATTGTATTAACATAAAGCATTGAATTGGCAATTTAATGATAATGATGTCAATTATAAAGTTAAACAACTTTAGAACGTTATGGAAAGAAAAATAGTTTTTCGCGATGTAGGCTGCCCAGAAGTGGAGTATGAATTATAGGGGAATTAATTAGAAGCTAATTAAAAAATGTCTCATCATCGTTGTCGTTGTGTTTAATAAATATCCGATCATTTTCAGAACCCTTCCTGCATATGTATTCGTGATAGCTGTCACTGTGACATTGCCGAGACATGCTAATTGGGGACCATTATGGCAGGTATAATACTCGTATCTCGGTATATCTTGGTATGATGTACTTAGTGGCTATACTGGGTGTAACAGAAAGGTATAACGCCGAAACACAGCAATAGTCCACACGAAACTGAACAACTTTCCCCAAGAAACATGGGTCGTAAATTGAAAAAAAAATTGTATCGCCCTTACTTACTCGATCAGCTGATCGCATTTTGTAGGGGAGGCGAATTTTTTTTTCGAGTTACGTTTCAAGTTCTTTGGGGAAAGTTGTTCAGTTTCATGAGAAATATTGCTGAGTTTCGGCGTTATACCCCCTTTCTGTTACACCCAGTATTTTAGGTCCTAGCCTATATGAATGTAAGCCACAATATTGTAAAGTGGAATAATTTAAATTAGAATCAAGAAGTCAAAGCACTGGCAGAAGATAGGCCTAAATGCCGGATGCTCCACCGATAAGAGTTTGACTCATAAAATAAATGAATGAACTGGTTTTTGCGTGACAGAGTACCTAAAAAAAAGAGGACAAATTAGTGGGGGGGTAGGATTATCTGAAAGCTAATGATAATTCTAATATTGTGCTTTGGTGAATTGCATTCATACCCAGCGGGTAAATTCTTCTGTTTTCTTTTAACAAAACTTTTTAAATGAACACCTCTTGATGGTATGATGTTTCATACCATCAATAATGATTTGTATTTAGTCCGTTTGTTTACCTACATAGTCTTAACAATGATTTTAAACGTGAATTATTACCAGACGGATCAATGTAATATTATCAATCTTAAGTCCTTAATATACAGTTTTAATATTATCTGTATGTTCGCCAGGCTGTTTTAGGTGATGAAATCGAGCACTGCCGTCGAGACTGGTGGCATCATCTGCTTTTTATAAATAACTACAGCAGATTCAACAATGGCTCACAATGTTTGCCAAATGCTTGGTTTGTAATAATCATAATATTATCTAGAGAGTGGAAGGAAATGTTGGGAGGGGAAGGTTAAGGCGAACGTATCGATCTCTCTCGATCAAATCGGAGACTAAAGAAAGGCCAAGTCAAGAGCACCCTAAACCGACGTGCATGTTTGAGGCGACTGATGAATGTGGATGAAGCGAAGGAGGTGTATTTAGTAGTAAATGAAGGAAAGTGTCCGTATCCTGGCACAGAATAGAACTGAATAGAGGAAGGCCTTTGTCCAGCAGTTGGCAAAACCGACAAGCTGTATGAGTATTTGTATAAATCTCTGATTTCTTTTTCGCGCAGGTATATAGCACTGGATACCCAACTATACATAGTGGGTCTCATCGTATTCATATTTGTGAAAGAGAGACACTGGATGAAGGTTCTGACGTCACTATTTATCACTGGGATGGTCACGACTGCAGCGCATACATACTACTACGATCTTGATGCAAATCTCGTGTTTACCCCCGAGTAAGTAATTCGCATAGATAAGTTCCTCAAATATAGTAATGAAATTTTTTCTTTCGTCATCGTCGGTGGAGCATCCGCAATTTAGGCGCCTATCTTTTGCTAGTTCTTCTTTGGCTTACAAATTTGTTTTATCTTTAAAAGGAGCAATCGGATGTATTACGTCAATGACAACACGTTCAAATACGTGTACGCTCGTTTCTACACCAACCTAACTTCATTCTCTGTTGGACTCATCACAGGGTTGTTGGTTTACAAGTGGCAGAAGAACAACTATCAATTCAATCCGTATGTGGTAAGAATATTTTTATAAAGTAATATCTATAGAAACATAAGGCGTTTTCAGATCTAGTTTCACACGCGCGTATACGGTGGATTTCAACATATGAATACGGGCGTATACGTTTAAACCGGTGGTGTTGTGTCAGTAATCAGTACCAACATGGAATAACGATAATCGTACGAGCCAAAGACGCGCGAATACGCGCGTACACGCGCTTCCAAAAGCGAGCGTGAAGCGAAAGAATTGTTTGTATTGTAGCAAGCGGAAGAAAGTGGTCTTTTATGATGCTGTCTACACACCAAGGTCGCCGGCTTTTTTGACAGCTGCCATTTGTATGATGTACAGCCGCCTGCTTTGAGCTTTGGTGTGTAGATACCATGATGTCTATTGACCAAAGCCGCCGGGGCAGCTCACGTCATTTTCGAACAAATTAAGGACGATATACTTGAATACACACCAAGGCCTCGGTGAGCTCATGAGCTATCCTGACGGGAAAGAGGCGTGACATGTATTTATTTTTTACAGAAACATCGTTTCCTGACTTGGATAAGTATCCCAATGATCATATTTGGGTTTTACACAAACCGCTGGTTTTATGCTGACCGAATGCCGCCACCAGCACTTCTCAGGGCCATGTTTGCCGCCATCGTTACACCTATGCTATTTGTTCCTTCATTTTATCTAATCGTCTCAGGAGTGTTTCAATTTGAGAGTGAGTGTTGAATCAACATGCTTCTTTCTCTGTTTTAACAAAAATTCATCGGCTTTTGTTTCACGTTTGATTTGAATCCACTCCAAAATCACAAGTCCAACGGCCTATTGCAGTTGGCGTTCTTCGTTTCCAAACCGCGAATAATATTTAATTATATTAATAAGGTTGTTTTAATTTTTTAGAACCAATGAGAAGATTTTTCGAAGCTGATACTTGGACGATACCTGCGCGGGTATCATACAGTATGGCTGTCAACAATTTCGTTCTTTTCAAGTTTCTTACTGCTATTAGAAGTACACTCTGGCATTTTTCAAAACAAAGCGCTGTAAGTTGAGTGTTTTACATACCTAATAATATATTCAGGTACATTTCCGAAATGAATTATAGAACAGAGGCCCAAATTTGCTAATTTAAAATAGCCAGTTGTGAGTTGGCAGAGTGTCAATGTCATTTTTTGACACATTTGGTCGCAATCACCGGCTATTGTTTAGCACAATGATATTCAATTAAACTAGGTGCAGATATGTTGTATGCGCACGTATTTTGAAGACTGTAAATTGACCTAACTATGACAACTTGTAGTTAGTCTGCGACAAGCGCAGTCAAGAGCATGACGTTTCTGTCAGATACTAAAAATTTAATAAATACGTAAATAAAAAATGCCTTCGTGCGTGTTTCGAAAGTGTACCAATTACGACAAGAAAGTGAACAAATCACAGAGGAGTATCTCATATCACTCGTAAGTATGCAATGATACATTTATTACATAAATTTCATTTTTTTTCCATACAATCTGATAACAGATTCAAAGACGCCATAATTCGGATAAAGAGAGAAAGAGCGATTGATTTTGACGCGAGAGCGATAAGGATGCGAGACATAGATTAGTTACTACGGACATAGATTAGTTAGTGCACATGCGACTGATGGTAGCATATTATGCCTAATTTTTAGTTGTTCAATTTACTTCTTCTTTATGATAGCTACCTATATGTAATGGACTTATAAATAAATTATTTCATTGACATTTTAGTTTGTAGTTTAATAATTCTGAATAAAAATGCAAAAATGCCTTCTTACTTTCACGTCTCTCTCTGTGGGGTCTGTAGGAAGAAATTTCTTTTAGAAATATGCTGTACCTATTGTATAACTACTGATGTACCTACTAACTTCTTCTTACAATAAACTATTAAATAATAATAAAATGGATAAATGTACTTAATCCGTGTTTTAGCGTACCATACCCAATAATATTATTTTCTTTTTCAGAAAAAACTAATTCATAATGTTCAGAACTCTCCGTCAAGTCTGGATAATGTCAGTTTACCGGAGTTAGAAGATATTCTAGAATCACCAAGAATGGCAGTTCTTAAAAAACGTGTGCGTTTATTAACAATTAAAAAAAAAGTTAAAATTTTTGATAAAAATCCTTTACTTTTACAAGATGTTTTATTTCTTACTATTAGGTACTTTTCAAGAAAGTGTCCACTCTGCGACTAAAATGTTATTCTATATGCACTGAAGACATTTGAAGCATATTAAAGTGCTGTCATCAGCTATCATTGTAATCATTTTTCGGCACATATTTAAAATGTCAATTACTATGATGGTAACATATCTGTACTTATAAAATATCATTGGTTTAGCAGAATAAAATCTAGCAAAAATTGAAAACTTTCATTATTGTTTCAGTGGTTGGCGGCGTTCAAGAATATGGCACTGTCGTTCGTGTTGGCCGTCTTGATGCATCTCTTGATTGACTTACCGTTTCAGAACTTAGTGAAGCTAACAACAGAGAAGAAAGTGAAGAAGAAGGATAATTAATACGTTTACAATAAAACTAATGTTATCCATACTTAATATTATAAATGCGAAAGTAACTCTGTCTGTCTGTCTCGCTTTCACGCTAAAACGGCTGAACCGATTAAAACGAAATTTGGCATACAGATAGGCTATAGCCTGAGAAAGGACATAGGCTACTTTTGATTTCAATAGCGCAGGTTAGGCAAACGCGACAAAACGCGTATATTGCGCACGAAGTCGCGGGCAGCCACTAGTTAAATATAATAAAGCTGGAGTTTTTTACAATTCTATCAAATTGAAATTGGCATTAGTGCCTATTCCAATGTCCGTTACCAAAGATTTCAGAAATCGACGGCTAACTTGTCCTAAATTCACGTGCCTACTCCGGAACATGTAACCTTTGAAGCGTCTGACAGAAGCTTGAGCCCAAAGAAAGTGTCTGATACTTATGATACGACCTTAAAATAGTATTCTCTGATATATATAAAAATCTGCCATTTAAAAATGAGTAAAGTTACTCTAGTTTTTGGTAACCTTCCTCATCTGATACCTGCCAAACGTCCATAGTGACAGTTACACAAAGCATATGACAAGCTTTTGAGAACTTGTAAGTTAGGTCAGACACTTTCGGAAACTCGTTCTATAAAGTTTCTAGTTTGATGTCTCATAGCAACATGAATATTCATGTATTGAAAAGATCTACGCATTGACCTAGGTCATTTAACCTTTAAATCTAGACTTTTTATATTATATTATTATATTACTTTTTATATATTATAGGATTCAAAAATATAAAAAAAAGTTTAGTCAAGAAGTGCCAGTCGTACGAATAAGTATTTGTTGTATTGTTTTACTCCCATCTTATGAAATATTGAAATATTATGAAAAATTTAAAAATGTTGTACATTAATCTATTATTTGGACATTTGTTTATAATAACTGTAACAGCAATGAGAGGTGATGATTTCATATACCATTTGAAAGGTAAGTACAGTGGACTTATAGTTGGAAAAACTTTTCTTTGACCAACATTTTTGATCTTGGTAAGGCGTATCTAAAAATAGCTCAAGATCTTCGAATTCAAGCTACATTTGTAAAAACTACTGTGAAAATTACAGAGGATGTCTGTACCAATCAGACAAACATTTTAAATAATACTCCGATTTTAAACGCTTCACAATAATTTATTGACATTAAAGTCAGACAAAATGAAGTAAATCCTCGTTACGTGTTCACTTTATTTCCCTAGAATCGGAACATGCTCGTATGCCCCCGCTGTTCCACGTGGACGAGTACGAGGGTTGTCTGCGAGAAGACGGCGGCGTGTACTGCACCGTCAACTTGCATCTCGTCACTGACCAGCCCACTCCACTCCACGACCTCATCACGGTAAATCCTATTTCAAACACGCTCGCTCTCAGTATTCCATTCAAACGTCTGTTGGGTTCATATTTGACATATTTCAGCGATACTCAGCTCATAGGTGGACGCATTACAACCACTCCCTACCTCAGTACGGTATATGTGTAACCAGAACGTGCAAGGACTGGTATCTACGAAATGTAACAGCGGACCCAAGTGAGCTCCTTGAGGCATGCTTGAACGAATCTCTGTGGACGGAGTACGGATTGAAGGCTAGAGTACAACAGAACGTTAAATGTGAAAGATTCAATGATCAGATCGAATGGGATACTGCAGATACTGTGGTTGCACTCGTGGTGGCCTCGCTGCTGATGATCAACATAGTCGGAAGCCTTAGAGAGATCCGGAACAGGGATGTTGACAAACAAGGTGAAACTCGATAAATTACATAAAGTGTTGTCGTAGTGTAGTTACATTATAATCGTATCTTGCACATATTTTCAGATAACAGCTTGTTGGGATGTTTTTCAATCGGTCGTAATTGGAGGAAGCTGACGTCACCAGCTGGTGATGGACCCGATCCAAGGTTGACGCGACTTAAATTTTTGAACGGTTTAAGGTTCGCATTAAAAATATTTACAGGTTTCATTATAATATTATACTATATATAAAAAATAAGACTTAACATGACCCTTATTTTTAGGACACTTTTAATAGCACTGGTAGTGATCGCCCATACCTTAGCACCAATGATTAATCACCTAGATAACACACATGCCGTGGAAGAGGTAAGTTGACAAGTTTTTGCAAGGTGTTGGGCGGCGCACGAGTTGAGACGGCCATAGAAAATCAGAGCACACGAACATGCTGTCTGTCTGTCTGTCCGTCCGTCGTATTTTCGTCAGCCGTCGTGACGCACATGGCCGGATTTTTTACGTGACAACGTCTTATAACTCGATACTATACTACGGGCTGCATCCACGAAAAATATGATTTCATTGTCCCGTTCCGCAAGCGAGAGCGCGGCACGAACGGAAAGAGGCATGATCGGCTGGAGCGATCCGCTCAGTTCGGTTGCGTGTTGTGACTTCTATGTTGTTACGTCAAACTACCGTCCGTGACTTTACAGACAATCAATTTTTTTAGGGATACTATGACATTTTCTACACCTTAATGGCAAACGGGTCACTAACGATACGATTCTTCGTATGCATATCCTGTTTCCTGCTCTCCTATCAAATGATGTTGTACAAGGAGACACATAAGATCGTCTGGCAGTTATTTGCGATTGGTATTGTTAAAAGATTACTTCGGTAAGATCTATATCCACATACAATTACTTAAAATAGGTGAAAGTTTACCAGTATTTGGGTACTTACCTACTTACATTATTGAGTTAAAGCTTTAACGTTTGTAGCTAATATTTATTAATTATTCAAAACATATTAACTTATGTTAATTATAAAAATCTATAATTTTCAGAACCCTTCCTGTATATGTTTTCGTGATAGCTGTAACTGCGACATTGCTGAGACATGCTAATTGGGGACCATTATGGCAGGTATAATCTGAAATCAAATGGTACCAAAGACGTATGAAAGCTGTAACTTGCACTTAATGGTATCTACACACCAACGCAACGCCGCCGGCACTACGACTAACGTCATTTTTAAATATTTTCGATGACATCATTGACAGATGAAGGCCGGCATTAATTTTGATGTTTCTGCTCTTGTGAATTACATTCATATCCAGCGGATACATTCTTCTGTTTTCTTTCAACGCAACTTTTTAAATGAACACCTGTTAACCTCATAATTTTCATCCATCAACAATGATTTGTATTTAGTCCGTTATTTTATACGCTTTTGACGATGATTTTATACGTGAACCAGACGGATCAATGTAATACATATTATCAATCAAGTCCTTAATATACAGTTTTAATATTATCTGTATGTTCGCCAGGTTATTTTAGGTGATGAAATCGAGCACTGCCGTCGAGACTGGTGGCATCATCTGCTTTTTATCAATAACTACAGCAGATTCAACAATGGCTCACAATGCATGATCAATGCTTGGTTTGTAATAATTATAATATTATCTAGAGAGTGGGAGGAAAAATTGAGAGGGGAAGATTAAGGTGAACGTATCTCGGTTAAATCGGGAACTTGTTAAGGAAAGGCCAAGTCAAGAGCACCCTAAACCGACTTGCATGTATTGGTATCTACACACCAAAGCTGCCGGCATGCCGCCGGGCTGGGCCGGCGGCTTTACGTCATACGAATGGCAGCTGTCAAAAAAGCCGGCAGCTTTGGTGTGTAGACAGCATATGAAGCGGCTGATGAATGTGGATGAAGCGAGGGAGGTGTGTTTGGTACTAAGTGAAGGAAAGTGGCCTGGCATCCTGGCACAGAATAGAACTGGATAGAGGAAGGCCTTTGTCCAGCAGTGGGCAAAACCGACTAGCTGTATGAGTATTTGTATAAATCTCGCATTTCTCTTTCTCACAGGTATATAGCACTGGATACCCAACTATACATAGTCGGTCTCATCGTATTTATATTTGTGAAAGAGAGACACTGGATGAAGGTTCTGACGTCACTATTCATCACTGGGATGGTCACGACTGCAGTGAATACATACTACTATGATCTTGATGCCAATCTCTTGTATAGTCCCGAGTAAGTACTTTGAATAGATAAGTTTATCAAATATAAAATTGATAATTTTTTCTATCTACATAGATCCGGGCCGTGCCCAACGTGTCCGGTTGTCATGACGACGAATTGTTTTCCCTCCTGACGGGCCACGGCCCGGATACGTCCCGGGCACGGCGTGTCCGGTTGTCATGACGACGAATTGTTTTCCCTCCTGACGGGCCACGGCCCGGATACGTCCCGGGCACGGCGTGTCCGGTTGTCATGACGGCGAATTGTTTTCCCTCCTGACGGGCCACGGCCCGGACATGTCCCGGGCACGGTGTGTCCGGTTGTCATGACGACGATTTGTTTTCCCTCCTGACGGGCCACGACCCGGACATGTCCCGGGCACGGCGTGTCCGGTTGTCATGACGACGAATTGTTTTCCCTCCTGACGGGCCACGGCCCGGACATGTCCCGGGCACGGCGTGTCCGGTTGTCATGACGACGAATTGTTTTCCCTCCTGACGGGCCACGGGCCAGATCTGTGTAGATAGACCTTTATATTTATCATCATTAAGACCCATGTTGGTGGAGCATCCGCCATTGCGCCTATCTTCTGCTAGTTCTTCTTTAACTTACTTTGTTTTATCTTTAAAAGGAGCAATCGGATGTATTACGTCAATGACAACACGTTCAAATACGTGTATGCTCGTTTCTACACCAACCTAACTTCATTCACTGTTGGACTCATCACAGGGTTGTTGGTTTACAAGTGGCAGAAGAACAACTATCAATTCAATCCATATGTGGTAAGAATATTTATATAAAGTAATACCTACCTATAAAAAATATTTTTTTATATCTCGATCAAATTGAGGATTCCCTAGCAATGAAATACCAAGTCAAGGGTAAGAGTGCATATATGAGGCAACTGATGATTGTAGATGAAGCGAATGAATTGTGTTTGGATTGTAGTAAGTGGAAGAAAGTGGTCTCATGATGTCTATAGACCTAAGCCGTCATTTACAAACAAATTAAAGCCTTTGCCTTGCCGACGGCCTTGATGTGTGTCTACACATGTCTTAGTGAGCTAAACAGATATCCCGATGGGAAAGAGGCTTGACAATGTGTATTTATTCTTTACAGAAACATCGTTTCGTGACTTGGATGATTTTTCCAGTTATCCTGTTTGGATTGTACACAAACCGCTGGTTTTATACTGACCGAATTCCGCCTCCAGCACTTCTTAGAGCTGTGTTTGCCGCCATCATTACACCTACGCTATGTGTTATTTTTTCTTTTTTATTCGTCTCAGGAGTGTTTCAGTTTGAGAGTAAGGGTAACCACGCACTATGCGGACAGCCGTCCAGCTAACCGCAATCAAAAATTTGTACAATAAAGTAGTTTTTATTTGCTATTGCAGTTAGCCGGAAGGCTGACCGCATAGTGCGGGGGGCGCTAAATGTTGAATCAACTTGCTTCTATTTTTAGCAAAATTCGTCGGCTTTTTTTTCAGAGATTGCTTCAAATATCTTACGAATTTGTAGTTTAACCGTGCTTTACCATATTTAATATAAAATCACGCCAAAATTACAAAGTTGCGTTTTTCATTCTCAAAAGTCAAACCGCGATGTTGTTGTTGATGCTTTTAACTTATGAAGTTGTTATACTATTTTATTATTTTTTTGTTTTATATTTCTGACGCATTCAAGTGTAATTTTGGGTTACTTGTGAATAATTTGTGAATAATTTGGGTTACTTGTGACTTTATTGAATTTGAATTTGAAAACTTAAATATAACACGAGCCTTTCAATATGATCGCCCCCTCAGCCTTACAATATCATAAAGGTTGCTTCAATTTTCAGAACCATTGCGTAAATTAGCCGAAGCTGACATTTGGACGGTACCAGCACGGGTATCATACAGTATAGCTGTCAACAATTTTGTTCTTATCAAGTACACTGGTGCTATCAGAAGTACACTCTGGCATTTCTCAATGCAAGACGTTGTAAGTTGAGTGATAGTCTACATAATTCTAATAGTAACTTGGGGTTACATTTTGCGTGTGAGGAAAATGTAGTAAAAATACAAAACTTTCTTTATTGTTTCAGTGGCTGACGGCGTTTAAGAATATGGCACTGTCGTTCGTGTTGGCCGTCGTTATGCACCTCTTGATAGACTTACCGTTTCAAAACTTAGTGAAGCTAACAACAGAGAGGAAGGCTAAAAAGAAGAATATTTAAGTAATATGTTTTCTTTAAAAATATTATACTTATGTACCTATAATACTGGAATATACCAATTTTACCAAGTTTTTAACATTTCTGTGATACCTGCCGGGTTTTTTGCTAGATTCTTCTCTGGGGTAAACTGCACTCTTACGAATGTAGGATTTAACTTTAAAAAATGACCCGTCTTAAGTGATGTCAAACCAACCTTACAAGATTTTTTTTTTTTCATTTTCATATAAAGAGGTACAAATAAATAACGAATATACTCGTAAAAACGGAATTCTATTTATTTTTCCTTATCAAGTCTATTCTTCTTCGTCCTGAGTTTGAGGATGTTCTGGAAGGGCAAGTCCACCATGATGTGCAGCACAATGGCAGCCAGGAGTGACAGCGTCAAGTTACTGAATGCCGTCGACCACTGGAATAAAGTCAAATAGGATTAGTTAGTCCAAAAGTAAGGTCAAGAGTTAGTTAGTTCAAAAGTTAGTTAGGTTCAATAGTTAGTTAGATAAAAAGTTAGTTAGTTTAAAATTAGTCAGCTTATAACTTAGTTAGTCCAAAAGTTAGTTAGTTCAAAAGTGAGGAATTGGATGCTTAACCACTGTGGATTAAAGGTTTAGAGAGGTTAAAAACACAAAATAAGCTATTTGGTTTAGACTACTTAGCTGTATCTACTGTGCTATAAAAAACCCTTTACGAAAACATCTGTTTTCTTTTGTAACGGTTAGTTAACATATTTAACAAATAGTTTTTTTATAGTTTGTAGTACGAGTACAAACATATGTGTCATGCTTCTTGCTCATAAGGGTAGCAGAAACCACTTCCCTCCACTTGCTACGATCCAAACACACTTCCTTTCCACACTTCATATAAGTCAACTTACGAAATTAAACGCAGAAAAATGTAGAAGTTTGTTACTCATCACGGCACAAATGTTAATCAAAATGATATTGTTGATAGCCATACTATATGATACACGCGCTGGTACTGTCCAGACATCAGCTTCCAAAAATTTACGCAATGGTGCTGAAAATTTAAAATGTGATGTTTAATTTACCTAGTTTTAATTAAAATTAACAGTGATAAATCGACAAGGTGTTAAAATGGAATGTAGTGGAGGAATGAAGTCGCGAGGTAGGCATTTGCCCAGCATTATGGCTAATCTACAAACATATACTTAATGATTACAGTGCTACAAGGATCTTTTGGCACGTGGCTGAAATCAGAACTAACGATGTCATCTTGGAAACTATTATTTTGAATTATTTATTCACCGCCCACACCCTCCTGACAATGTCACCCAAGTGCCAATAGATCCTTGTAGCACTTTATGTAATTTTTTAAACTCAAGACTTACTCTCAAATTGAAACACAACTGATACAATCGCAAATGAGAAAACGACCGCTAAAATAGGTTTGTTAAATGCGGCATAGAGAGCCCTAACGTAAACCGATGTAGGAGACCGGTCTAAGTAGAACCATCTATTTATGTATATTATATATGTGATAGCTGGTATAAGCATCCAAGATAAATATCGATGTTTCTGAAACAGAGTAAAATACAAATAAATGAAATTGATAATTTCGATAAATCTTGTGAAACACTAATGCTTCATTCATAAATACAAATCGAAGGTGAGGCTAAGATGTATAATTATAATACGTTACTGACATACCTACCTAAAGTGGGTCACACACGCTAGGTTATGCCTGATGGTTACGCTTGAAAAGTTGAGCTGAACAAGCATATTAACTGAACGTGTGTACCTAAATTTTGCTTGCGCAGCCAAAAAAATATATCATACACACGTTCAGTTATGCTTGCACAGTTCAACTGTTCAAGCATAACCATCAGGAATAACCTAGCGTGTGTAGCCCGCTTAAATAAGTAGGTACTTATTATTATATGCAATATATCAAAGAACTAAAAAGAAGATACAAAGAAAAGAGAATAGAAGTGGACAGAGATCGACAAGACAGTTAAGTTGAAAAAGAACAAAACTTACCAGATATCGATTAAATTGATAATTCTCCTTCTGACATCGATAAATAAACAAACCTAAAACCAGTCCAACTGTGTATGAAGACAAGTTCGTGTAGACACGGGTGTAAACATATTTGAATGTCAGTTCATTGACGAAGTACGTACGAATACCTCTGTAAAAGATAATAAAAAGAATAAGTTAGCCATGCAAGAAGCTATTTATAATATTAATAGTGTACGGTCTCGGAAAAAATAATTTATGATCGGTTTTCTAGGACAAGTTGAAGAGACCTAGTGAAAAGACAACCTAGTGAAAACTGCGGGTTCACATTGGAGAGGCCTGTGCTAAGCCATGGGCAGTGGTTTGAGATGATGACGATGAACTTACTCTGGGTGAAACAGTGTGTTAGCATCAAGATCGTAGTAGTAAGTATGCGCTACTACGGTGATCATCCCAGTGATGAATAGTGACGTCAGAACCTTTGTTCGCTGTCTATCTTTCACTAAAGTAAACACCATGAGACCCACGATGTAAAGTTGGGTATCCAGAGCTATGTACCTGTGAAAATTAAACATATGTAGGTCCAGTAGGACGTTAAAGAATACACATCGGCAATCATCGCATTTCTGTATACAAATGAATGCTAATATCCATGTAGTACATTAATTAGATTAATTGTTGATCAGAATTTGAATTTTGAATTAAGTAGATACTTTATTGTTGTATCGAACAGCGACTGACAAAACAAACATCATAGTGTACGCAACAGAGATATCACTACATGAAGTCTGCCGTTTGTTTTTTCCGAAGATCGATGTGCATTCTTTAACGCCCTTTACTGTAAATAGGTGATCAATTACAATTAAACACATACTCTAGCTTGAATAAAGATATAGATATGGTATGTATATTTACCAAGAGTTTAGCATACATTGTGAGTCGTTATAAAATCTGCTATAGTTGTTAATGAAAAGCAGATGCAGCCACCAGTCGCGACGGCAATGCTCGATTTCGTATCCTAACATGAGCTGAAACATATTAACGTTACAAAGCTCACAAATCCGGCAGCTGGTGGATTGGACAGAGCAGTAAGATGATATGAGAAAAAAGAAGAAATATTATCTGATGAACCTTTATCAAACAGTTGAGATGTTGATGGTAAGAAAAGTAAAGTTTCCTTTAGGGGCCCAAGTCTGCTAATTTAAAATAGCCTCAGTAGTGTGTCGGCAGTGTCAATGGCATTTTGGACACATTTGGTATTCTGCTAAGTCTGCTAATCAATGGCTCTGATTGCGACCAAATGTGTCAAAAAATGACATTGACACTCTTATTGAAATTTTGCCGACATACTCGTACATCTGAGAATATTCTGAATTATCAGACGTGGGCATTTACATAGTTTGGCACTGGTAGGTAAGGTTCAGGTAGACATTTTACCTGCCACAATGGTCCTGATTTAAAATGCCTCAGTAATGTTGCTATTAGAGCAAACACCAAAGCATATACTGGCATAAGTCTGAAATTCATAAAATTACTGATTATATCCTAAATAGCACTCAAAAGCATACAAATCTTTATTAAAAATAAATTCAACAAATACTTTAAGGCAGTAGGTACTTAGTACGCCAACCGCAATAGCAAAGGTCAAACTAAGAATCACCTTTTTTTTGAAGTCGTTTAAAAAAGGAGATTTTTTTTCATTAGCCAAATAACAATGCACGTACGTATGAATTACTAATTACAATAAATTATATTCTAAACCAAAGTTGAATTGCAAATAACTACCTACCTTATTATTCTCATGATAATTCCATCAAGAAACGATCGCCAAGTGATCTTACGAGTCTCCTTATACAACATCATTTGATAGGAGAACAGAAAACCAGAAAGGGTTATGAACAATTGCATTGTTAGTGAGCCGTTTGCCATTATACTCAACTCAGTACTTTGATACCACTGCAAAGAAACGTCATTTATTTCGGAGGCGAAGCAGTTGACAAAAATATATAAAAACAGGTGTTAATAATCAATTACCTCTTCCATATCACGTGGATTGTCAAGTTGTTTTGCAAACGGAATAACCGTGTGAGCTAATATTACTACAATTGTTAAAATGACTCTGGAACAAAAGTAAAATATAAAATGAGGTAAGCTTATATAAACCAGATTAAGATATGCTATTCCCTAGTCTTACCTGTAAGCATTTAATGCTTTAAGTCGCGCCAATCTTGGATCAGGTCCATCACCAGCTGGTGACGTCAGCTTCCTCCAATTACGACCGATTGAAAAACATCCCAACAAGCTGTTATCTGAAAATATGTGCCAGATACGATTATAATGTAACTACACTACGACAACACTTTATGTAATTTATCGAGTTTCACCTTGTTTGTCATCATCCCTGTTCCGGATCTCTCTAAGGCTTCCGACTATGTTGAGCATCAGCAGCGAGGCCACCACGAGTGCAACCACAGTATCTGCAGTATCCCATTCAATCTGATCATTGAATCTTTCACATTTAACGTTCTGCTGTACTCTAGCCTTCAATCCGTACTCCGTCCACAGAGATTCGTTCAAGCATGCCTCAAGGAGCTCACTTGGGTCCGCTGTTACATTTCGTAGATACCAGTCCTTGCATGTTCTCGTTACACATATACCGTACTGAGGCAGGGAGTGGTTGTAATGCGTCCACCTATGAGCTGAGTATCGCTGAAATATGTCAAATATGAACCCAACAGATGTTTGAATGGAATACTGAGAGCGAGTGTGTTTGAAATAGGATTTACCGTGATGAGGTCGTAGAGTGGAGTGAGCTGGTCAGTGACGAGATGCAAGTTGACGGTGCAGTACACGCCGCCGTCTTCTCGCAGACAACCCTCGTACTCGTCCACGTGGAACAACGGGGGCATACGAGCATATTCGAATTCTACAAACACGAAATAAGTTTACGGTGCTTGATGATGGGACGTAATTACGACTATTTGGATTTTAAACCTATCAAGTTAATACAAAGGTGCTCGCGATATACCTCAAATATTATAAATCATGGTTTCAGGATCGAGAATCTTGAAACTGCGGATTCTAGACATTCTCCTATGACACATCTTACTCAATACTCAATCATTTATTGCACTCCACAGGTTTTTACAGATCTTATAAATACCTTAAAGTACCAAATGTGGACCCTGATTAGGGCACAGCTACGAACTCAAAACTAAAATGAGATCAGTTACAACAATACTGTAATTACTTAAACTTTTTTTTTAGGAGCCTATTGTGTACCACTGCTGGGCAAAGGCCTCCCCCGCATTCTTCCATGCCTCCCTATCTCCGGCCGCCTCTGGCCAGTTTGCCAAGTATGCATCCAGATCGTCGCGCCATCTCCTGTTAGGCCGACCTCTACCTCTGTGGCCGTCAAGCGACAACCAGTAGGTAGAAATCTTAGCCCATCGATCCGGGTGCATACGGAAAACATGTCCAGCCCAGTTCCATTTAAGTTTCGCGGTCTTCACCCCTACATCAGTGACGCGAGTTTTTGAGCGCAGCGTGGTGTTTCGGATCCGATCGGATCTTTTAACACCTAATATGCTGCGCTCCATAGCTCGTTGGCAAACCTTGAGTTTAGACTTCTGGTCTTCTGTCAGGGACCAAGTCTGAGCACCATAGGTCAAGATGGGCAGAATACACATGTCAATAAGTTTGCGTTTGAGGCATAGAGGGAGATCCCCCTTCATAAAGTGTTTCATGGACCAGTAGCTTTTCCAGGCGTTTTCGATACGGCGATCGATTTCCTTGCCTTGCCTGTTATCGAAAGAAACTAACTGGCCCAAGTAAATGTACTCATCGACGTAGTGTATTTCTTGCCCATCGACCTCGATCTTACTTTTAGTGCCGTTGTCTTAGTCCTAGTCTTAGTCCGATTTATTTTAAGTCCAACCTCAAGGCTTGCCAAGCTCAGGTCTTGGAGCATTTTTTCGAGCTCGGCTGCTGTAGGGGCGAAAAGAACAATATCATCCGCAAAACGAAGGTTGGTGAGCTTCCCTTTGCCGATAATAATGCCCCTCTCCGTCCATGAGGCCGCTATCTTTCTGAAGACTTCCTCCAAGGTACATGTGAAACTTAAACTTAAACATAGTTATTTTAAAATTTATATACTAAGTTAAAATTACTTATAAAATTGTTTAAATAGTTTTTTTTTATATTTTAGTGTGAATTATATTTATGTTTTATTACTTATTTAGTTTTAGGGTTTATCTTATTTTGTGTTTGAAAGTTGTTAATATTTCAAAACTAGGGGTATGTAAGTGCCCTAATGAGTAAAGATTCACACTATTAGTTAAACTTACCGTTTAAATGGTAAATGTAATCCTCACACATCCCTAACCGAAACAGCAAAAATGAAAATATATAAACTAAATACATGGTAGGTACTAACTACCTAAAGAAATTAAAAATATGTGCCTTGTATTAAATGCAGTCCTTATAACGTTTTATAATTTTGCACACAACAAACACATGTACCTACTTCAGTACAAATATATTAACTATGGCAAAAAGTTTCCCTTTATATATGTCTAACGATTTAATAGTTAGACGACTAAACTAAAAAGACGCACATTAGATTTGACATCAGTAGGTACCCACTGAGGTCAATCTGTTTTTATTTTATTTGGTAACACGTGGAACATTAGAAGTAGAATAACTTTTTAGAGTTCTTGTTTCAAAAACAAAACAATCGGCTTTTTGTAAAAAAAATATTAGATTAGGAACTACATTACTTTTTAAGCAGGCAAAGTGAGTATAGGCTAAAGTTCTGCCAAAAATATTTTACGTTTGAAAATAAAATTGTCAGTTTTAATTGCTCAATTGCCTTAGGACAGTTTTAATTACCTTGCATATACTTATTTCCATATACGAGTTAAGTACCTTTAACCAAATTATTCAAAAAAAATATATATATAGGTATGCGGAATCCTTCATAACCGATTCCAACGTACACTAAACCAGTATTTCAACTCCTTATTCGTAATTATTTAATTTATTCTTACTTCTAACCGTCGACAGGGCATTGTTTAAAAATATATTAGGTAATACCTTATGAATGAAGTTCTCACAAGCGTTCCCGTCGTCGTAAGTACTTAACCTTCAATGATGAACAAACCACAAACCTGGGGCCCAAGTCTGCTAATTTAAATTAGCCTCAGTTGTGTGTCGGCAAAGTATCAATGGCATTTTTGACACATTTGGTAAATGAAAATGAAAATAAAAATTGTTTATTCAAAAATATGCAAAATTCATTACACTTTTTTGATGTCACTCTTTTGATCTAAAACTACTGCCGATTCACTACCTGTATAGCCGAGAGGAAGAAAACGTATTCTGCTAAACAATGGCTTACACAGCTTGCGATGAATTTGAATTATTTATTTTGTAGCAATTATAGGCAATTAAATAGCATTTCATTAACGTCCCCGAGGTATGTCGAAGAAACGACGGCGTGACGACCACGATATTCAGGGAAGATAGGTGGGAACAAGCAACTGACAGTCATCTATGGAGAAGCATGAGAGATTCTTTTTCCCAGCAGTGGGACGAAACAGGCTAGTTAAAAAAATAGCACTTAAAGGAGCTAATGTTTTATTATATGGAATGTGTATAACCATATTTTTTAATTAAATTTAATTTTCGTCAGGTTATCTTAAAGAATTCAGTCCCATTGCCTAATTTGTCGTGTGTCGGGTCCGATAAACCAAAGGAAGGCTGTAGTCCAGTATCAGACCTGTTTATGTGCTATTCATCATTGGCCACGACATCTTGACTGATGATTGTTGCAGTGTTAGTTTGCAGCACTGCTGATAGTGGCTGTACAACGTCTCTGGTGGCTATAATGTCCAATAGCATCGCGGCATCTCTCGCCGCATCTGTTACAGATGAACTGTGAGGCTGGTGGAGGGGGCAGGTTGCGCTGAAGCCTTTCCTGCCTTAAAGTTTCTAGCCAGGCTTCGTCATGCGTCATCATTCCGCTGAATATATCGCGGCGCCATTCGGGTCTAAGTACGGCGCGTTTTTCCTATGATCTTTAAGCCAATGTTGAAGGACCCCATGTCCCTTTTGCATGAGTCCTTGAATCTAAGCAAAGGACGGCCTGCTGCTGTGGGGTCGTGCCGCCGATATAGGTTCAATATTTGTTTTACTAAAAAGAGCTATAAGATCAATCTACGGACTCCGCTGTCGTGAATCACTAAGGGAACTGTTCAAAACAATTAATATTATGACGGTACCAGGACAATATATTTATGCAAACATTATGTATTTCAGACAGAATCTACATTTATTTCAAACAAATAGTCAGCTGCATAACTTAAACAATAGAAATATGAATAAGTTAGTGTCAAATTGTTCTAGACTTGCAAAAATTTATAAATTATTTAGGGGGCTCTGCGTGCAATACTAAATTGAATTCTCCAAGCAATTCTAGCATACTAACAGGTATTATGCCTATTTACCTAATAGAAGTATATAGAATAAGATACAATTTATCCACAATTTTAAGAAGGTGGAATATTTTTGTTATCTATAAAACCTGGATTCTTTGAGAAATTTTTACATTTTCATCAGTAGATGAGTTGTTGAATTTCAATATTAATGGGTTTAAAAACGCCTTTTAAATAGAATACAGCAATTTAAGAAAAAGCTTTTGTAGAATATTCAGTTAAGTTGCTGCTATTTTTTAATAAGGCACTTATTTGAAATTCTTGAGCTTTTACTCAAGGATATTATTTTCAGGTCAATTCCAACATTCTAAAATAGCAACATTCAGTAAAAACAACTTGGCTGACATTTTGGTAACGCGATGTCGTCAATATTATTCCCTTTCTACTAGATAGCCGTGGAAAAAGCCTTTAATATGCAAGTGCTATAATTTCCTACTGTTAATGTCCATACGCGTATATAGGTAGTTAATGACAATTTACAAGATTATATCGTTAGGGTGCCTTTCCATCAGAGATGTGCTATGCTACTTTGCTATGAATGCATTTGATATCCACCAATCACATTCGGAGTGTCCTCATTTTTAATTAATTTGATTGGTGGACTTCAAACACATCCATAGCAACGTAGCATAGCACATCTCTGTTGAAAGGCACCCTTAGTTCCGATTTCCGCCACGTGCCAAAAGATCCTTGTAGCACTGTAGTAGGTATCAGATCTTCGCTATTGTTATCTTTTGTGCAATAAAGAATATTTGTATTGTATTGTTTTACAAGATTGTTTGTTATAAGACGACGACAGGTGAACAACATTATTGTGACATACGAGTATTTTCTACGGAAATAGCAAATTTTATAAGAAATAATAACAAATATGTAAAATCAAACTTTAATTAAACCCATACTGCTCTATATTCATCTATATCATCTATATCAAAGTTCACTTCAAATTTTATTCAATTTTATCAACTTTATTAGAATCTTTTTTAAAGTAGGTAATAAAAAATATCAGTTACGTAAGGTTACATCACTAGTCACATGTGTCAGGAACGCATTCTCTCGTTGACCCTATAATATTACTATTATTATTCGGTATATTCGGTAATATTCGGTAATCTTTACCATGGCATGCATGTCACCAATTTGTCATTGGATGTCTTGTTAGGGCTGTGGTTGGAGTGTACAATTAGAATACCTACCTAACGCGAAGTATCAGTAAAGTTAAAATCTTTGCTTACGAGCATTGGACTAAGGTAGCGGGCAGGTACATGAAGACAGTACCACAATTCGACAGAAATGTTAAACCTTGGTAAAATTGATATATTCCATTTTTTTATAATATGCTACAGGTTTAAAAGTATCTGTACAATATTTTTAAAGAAAACATGTTCAATATTCTTCTTCTTAACCTTCCTCTCTGTTGTTAGCTTCACTAGGTTCTGAAACGGTAAGTCTATCAAGAGATGCATCAAGATCGCCAACACGAACGACAGTGACATATTCTTGAACGCCGCCAACAACTGAAATAAACAAAAAAGTTTTATATTTTTTAATAAACTAAAAAAATAAGTTCTAAAAACTAAAACCCGCCTACGGAAAACCTGCGATCTTAAAAGTAAGAAACAAGAAATCATTCTTGTCTTCTTAACTAGGTACCCCATAAATGCACAGAAGTAGCGATTTTCAGAGGATAGCCGTGGTCGTATACCTCTGTGCCTTGATATTAATAACCGTGCAATGTCGGAACCTGTATAATCTACCTTTATAATAAGTAGGTATCAATTGCTTGCAGGCAACCATTTATGGTTATATGGAGGCATACGACCACGGCTTTCCTCTGAAAATCGCTACGTCTGTACATTTATGGGGTACCTAGTTAAGAAGACAAGAATGATTTCTTGTTTCTTACTTTTAAGATCGCAGGTTTTCCGTAGGCGGGTTTTAGTTTTAACCACTCGATCTGGCCGAAGAGTAAAATTTCCTGATTATTTTTCCGCAGGACTTCCAAACTGATGGGGGGGTGGTGTGGTGCATCGCCCATCATTATTTTGGACGCACTATGGCGAGCCCAGAGGAAGGCAGCGCGCGCGGGGCGCGCGAGACGAACCGGCTCCCAGTCCGCCGGCGGCTGCGCATCAGTCGCTCCAACTGCTATCAACGCGACCTCACGTCTCTCTGAGCTTTATACCTCTCTGATTTCAATACGAACGTTATAACGTATTTAATATACCTAAATCATTCTTGATATAATTTATTAAACGTTAGTTTGCCTAAACGCCGTTGTTTTAATATATATAGCCCCAAGATAGCTATAAACTTATTTTTTATTTCACATTTTTTAGTTAAACCAGTGGTAACTACGTACCTACTACAGAACTCATACAAACACATACATGACAACAACTCAAACTCCATGTTACACTTTTAATCTGTCTTTTCATCTCAGCATATTGTACTAGCGGGCATCCGCGACTTCATAGTCATCTACACCACAGCTACTTTTCGAAGTGGACAGAATGCAACGAGATAATAATTATAGGGTAACAATCCTAAAATATTGCACATTTTGTGATAGTGTACATAACACTAAAAAAACTACACAAAAAGTACCTAGATAGGTAGGTACCTACTTTTGAGCAGATGCTCAACGCTTTCCTGGTCCATAATAAGTAGCGTAATCCATTTCGGATAGCTGGGGGCCAAGTCTGTTGATTTAAGCTAAGCTTTTGCCATCCGTTTGATAGTCGATTGCGATTGATTTATATTGGGTCGGTATTCTACTAAAAGTTTTTAACCCCCGACGCCAAAAGAGGGGTGTTATAAGTTTGACGCCTCTGTCCGTGTGTCTGTGTGTCTGTCTGTCTGTGGCACTGTAGCTCCTAAACGGGTGGACGGATTTGGATGCGGTTTTTTTTATACCAAACGCAATCGCATCGCAGACGAATCGCAGAAGCTATGCAGAAACATGCATTAGTCGGGTTGAGAATACCGATTTGCCAACTTATGAACTGCGACTGAAGTGAGATAGATCAAAAGTAGTTCAAAGGCAGTCCGAACGCACTTCGGTAGAATCGCAGACGCTTATACCGTTAGTAGAATACCAAGATGGCCAAATTTTGCAACTGATGTTCTTTTGCTTTTCTATCGCGATTCTATTGGTGCATTTAGTAATAAGCAGACTTGGCCCCCTGTTTGTAGGTGTGAGTGTGGATCAAAGATGCCTTTTATTTTATTTTGACTGGGCGCTGCATCCCCCCAAACTGACACAATGACTACTTTGTCCACAGTAGAGTTCAAGTAGTATTTTGTTTCATTTTGGAGGGCTGCGCCCCCCAAACCCGCCCACACAGTAACTATTTTATCCATAGTAGAGTTCAAAAAGTTTTTCGTTTCATTTGGCGAGGGGCTGCGCCCCCTTAACCCCCTACACAGTGACTACTTTGTCCATAGTAGAGTTCAAGAAGTATTTTGTTCCATTTTGGCGGGGGGCTGCGGCCCCCATACTCCCTACACAGTAACTACTTTATCTATAGTAGAATTCAGGAAGTGTTTCGTTTCTTTTGGCGGGGGGCTGCGCCCCCCAAACCCCCCACACAGTGACTACTTTATGCATAGCGGAGTTCAAGAAGTGTTTCGTTTCTTTTGGAGCGGGGGCTGCGCCCGCCAAACCCCCCCTACACAGTGACTACTTTGTCCATAGTAGAGTTCAAGAAGTGTTTCGTGTCTTTTGGCGGGGGGCTACGCCCCCCAAACCCCTTCACATAGTGATAACTTTGTCTAGTAGAGTTCAAGAAGTGTTTTGTTTAATTTTGGCGGGGGGATGCGCCCCCCAAGCCCCCCTACACTGTGACAACTTTATCCATAGTAGAGTTCAAGAAGTATTTTGTTCCATTTTGGCGGGGGGCTGCGGCCCCCATACTCCCCTACACAGTAACTACTTTATTTATAGTAGAATTCAGGAAGTGTTTCGTTTCTTTTGGCGGGGGGCTGCGCCCCCCAAACCCTCCACACAGTGACTACTTTATGCATAGTAGAGTTCAAGAAGTGTTTCGTTTCTTTTGGAGCGGGGGCTGCGCCCGCCAAACCCCCTACACAGTGACTACTTTGTCCATAGTAGAGTTCAAGAAGTGTTTCGTGTCTTTTGGCGGGGGGCTACGCCCCCCAAACCCCCTCACATAGTGAAAACTTTGTTTAGTAGAGTTCAAGAAGTGTTTTGTTTAATTTTGGCGGGGGGCTGCGCCCCCCAAACCCCCTCTGCACGGTGACTACTTTATCCATAGTAGAGTTCAAGAAGTGTTTCGTTTCTTTTGGCGGGGGCCCCCTACACAGTGACTACTTTATCCATAGTAGAGTTCAAGAAGTGTTTCATGTCTTTTGGCGGGGGGCTACGCCCCCCAAACCCCCCACATAGTGACTACTTTATGCATAGTAGAGTTCAAGAAAGGTTTCGTTTCTTTTGGAGGGGGGCTGCACCCGCCAAACCCCCTCAACACATTGACTATTTTGTCCATAGTAGAGTTCAAGAAGTGTTTTGTTTCATTTTGGCGGGTGCCTGCATTACCCAAACTTTCCTACACACTGACTACTTTGTTCATAGTATGAATATGAGTTCAAGAAGTCTTGTATTTTATTTCAAACTTCCCTTTTAAGACACAGTTTACAAATTTAAATCACTACTTGAACTCATGATAGTAAACAACTTTAAATAGGTATGGGATCTTTGTCAGAGTCCAAAAATGTTTGCTTTTTCGTACAAGTTACGTGTGCAAAATGTACCTATTGAGGGACCGAAAATTTTTGGATGCCAACAAAGTTGATTCCATAGGTAGTACAAGTACATAATTCTGAAAAGACCTGATTTGGCAAGCTGTAGGTAGATAAGTAATAAGTAGTTTCGAAGTAATTATGATGGAAAACACAAGACGTTAAAAGACATATTTACAAGTAAAGCCGCGTGCTAAACCTAGTGATATATATTATATTTTGAATGTACTCGCTAAGCCCTTTCATTTGATACCCCACACATTATCCTTTGTAAAATTTAATATTTTTCGTCGCGACTTCTTGTCCACTAGTTTACAAGCAAATCCGTGCGCAAAACCTAGTGATATATATATTTTTGGAATGTACACGCTGAGCTCTTGAATTTGATACCCCACACAACACCATTTACAAACTTTTATTTTTTTCTTCGTGACTTTTTGCCCACTAGTGGGCAAAGTATTGAACTTATTGCAAAACTAGGTATCCTATGTCACCCGCCGTATTATTACGAATCTTTTGACACCTCATTCATTAAAATCGGTTCAGTAGTTTAGACGCTACGGTGGAACATACATACATACATACATACAAACAAACATACATACATACATACATACATACATAGACTGCCAAAAACATTACCCTTCCTTTTGGCTTTGCCATAGTCGGGTAAAAAAGTTTTTCCTCGCTAAGCAATCAAAGCTCTGTAATTCGTTTCGGAATTGTACCTGAACATATTAGGTATGTAAAACACTCAACTTACAACATTTTTATTTACTTAATCAAAAAATAATGATCAGAAAATAAATATCTTTTATAAAGTATGGATCCAAAGATATTTGTTAAAAAAATTACGACCGAGAATCAACCCAAAAAGGGATGAATACTATAATATCAGGTGTACGAGTTTGTACGGTAGGTCCCGCGGCTCAGGATATGAATAAAACTCAAATCCCGGAGAGTTTAGACATTTATTGCAGCACCACAATTTGACCCAACCAAAAGCACTGACAACTTCGATACCGCGTTTTAAAGTTAATGTGGCGCCATCTATGAATTTACTTAGGAACTAATATTTTAATTAAATTGCATTTTAGACATTCCGCCCACCAAGGACGAAGTCCTTCAAAAACTTTAAACAAAGTTAATACAAACTTATGATGATAACAAATAGTATGACTCTATTTATTCATAAAACAACTCTACGTGGTTAGCTTATGTGGACTGTAAATAATAGGTCTTTACCTATGAAATTGCCGTTTTACAGTACTGGCCATTTCAATTAAAAATATTTTTTGTTTAGCTAAGAATTCTAATTTCAAATTAATTTCATTTTAAAAATATGGAATTCTTTTTCCAAAAACAGTCATTTGTTTATTGGTTAGTGTTACATTTTCATTGCATTTCAATCATTTTCGTCAACATGGATACGTTAAAAATTCGAGTAATTATGGAATATGAGTTCCGTCGTGGCAGCAACGCGGCACAAGCGGCTCGCAACATCAACGACGTGTACGGAGCTAACACTACAAACCAACGAACCACTAGTTATTGGTTTGCTCGCTTCCGTTCTGGAAATTTCGACCTGAAAAATTAACACCGCGGTCGTCCGAAGACTTTGGTCGATGCAGACGAATTGAAGGCGATCGTGGAAGCTGATGATACTCAATCTACGGCTGCATTAGCAGCAGCTTTCGACGTTAGCATCAAAACAATATTGGTCCATTTGCGTCAAATTGGCAAGGCTGGTTCTACTGAGTAGTATGTTCTACCCGGATGGTCCTCGCGTCTCCATCTATCTCAGAGCAGTGTTCGCGGGAATTGCCAAACCACTCTTCAGTTGTTTCGTGTCTTTCCTCATTATTGGACTTGTGTTTAGGTTTGATTGTAAGTTTCTTCTTGCAGTTTTTATCTGTCAAAAGGCCCGTGCTGGCGAAATGTAGCTGTATGTCGCTGTTTTAACCAAAGAAGCGTGGCGGAGGAGCGCGGCGGAAGCGTCTTGTGAAGAAAACTCTTATGAGTATTAAGAATAGAGTCTAATTTACCGTAATTTCATCCGCGCTGCTTGGCGGCGGCGCCGCTTGTCGCGCGGGGCGAGTGGCGTGCTCCGAGGAGCGCGGATGAAATTACGGTAAATTAGACTCTATTCCCAATTCTCATAAGAGTTTTCTTCACAAGAAGCTTCCGCCGCGCTCCTCCGCCACGCTTCTTTGGTTAAAACAGCGCCTCACTGTGAGATAAGTGTGTACGCGTGTTCCTTCTGATACGCGGGAACTAGGGCATGGATACCGGTATACCGGTATACCGAAATACCGGTATACCGGTAAATATTTTCGGTATTTTGATACCGGTATATAAAGACAAAATACCGGTATTTCGGTATTAATGAAATATCTCTTTTTTTTCAAAGGAGATAGATAAAATACTCTGCAGAAGCAGAATCCTTGTTTGTATCACGAACCCCGTAAAGTAGGTAACATTATAATAGGTCTTTACCTATGAAATTGCCGTTTTACAGTACTGGCCATTTCAATTAAAAATATTTTTTGTTTAGCTAAGAATTCTAATTTCAAATTAATTTCATTTTAAAATATGGAATTCTTTTTTCAAAAACAGTCATTTGTTTATTGGTTAGTGTTACATTTTCATTGCATTTCAATCATTTTCGTCAACATGGATACGTTAAAAATTCGAGTAATTATGGAATATGAGTTCCGTCGTGGCAGCAACGCGGCACAAGCGGCTCGAAACATCAACGACGTGTACGGAGCTAACACTACAATCCAACGAACCATTAGTTATTGGTTTGCTCGCTTCCGTTCTGGAAATTTCGACCTGAAAAATGAACCCCGCGGTCGTTCGAAGACTTTGGTCGATGCAGACGAATTGAAGGCGATCGTGGAAGCTGATGATACTCAATCTACGGCTGAATTAGCAGCAGCTTTCGACGTTAGCATCAAAACAATATTGGTCCATTTGCGTCAAATTGGCAAGGTAAAAAAGCTTGACAAATGGGTGCCCCACGAACTCAATGATCGCCAGCGCCAAGTACGCGTCGAGACGTGCCGTGCATTGCTCAACAGACACACAAATTAAGGAATTTTGAACCGCATTGTCACCTGTGATGAAAAATGGATTCTGTTTGATAACCGTAAGCGCTCAGCAAGTTGGTTGGATCCTGGTTCAGCACCTAAACAATGCCCTAAACGAAAACTTACCCCTAAAAAGGTGATGGTTACTGTTTGGTGGTCTAGCACCGGTGTGATTCATCACAGCTTCTTACCAAATGGGGAGAGTATTACTGCAGATGTGTACTGTGAAGAATTGAACACAATGATGGAGAAGCTGGCACGTCTCCGACCAGCATTGGTCAATAGCTCGTCTCCGCTGCTCCTGCACGACAACGCGCGACCTCATACCGCACAAATGACGGTCTCCAAGTTGCAAGAACTGGGGTTGGAAGCTCCCTCATCCCTCATCCCTCATCCACCGTACTCACCGGACCTTGCCCCTACAGACTACTACTTTTTCCAGAATTTGGATAACTTCTTGACTGGAAAAAAATTCAATAACCAAGAGGCAGTTCAAAACGCCTTTGAAGAATTTGTTGCCTCTCGTCCAGCTGATTTCTTTAAGAAGGGCATTAATAAACTGCCACTAAGTTGGCAAAGATGCATTGATTGTATGGGTAATTACTTCACTTAATACAAATAAAAATTATATGAAAAAAAAATCGTTTGAATTTTTTCATACAAAACGGCAATTTCATAGGTAAAACCTAATAACAAAGCTCTATCTTTGAAAAAAAACAAAGGGTTTTAAAAAGAATGACCTAACTAAAGTACTTACTTAACTTTTAGATTTTAGATCTAAAACAAATTAAAAATAACAGTTGCATTACTAACGTAATAAACATCAGTCTTCAAAAACTAAGTGAAGGAACTAAATTACTATCAGAAAACAAAAAAGTATATTTTGCTTAAACTCTGATACAAAGTTCTTTGAACTCAAAGAAAATAACCTCTAATATTTGAATGGATGTTTAAGTAAATTAAATTAATTTATTTATTTAAACATGCACTCGAAACTAACAATAAATCCATTTAAATAAATGGCACAATACCTAAAACCTATTTTAGGTGAAAAAACAAAAACAAATTACTTATTTTACTTAACTAAGTAACAGGCAAAATACATAATTTTGAAATTGGACGTTTGATCGTAGAGTTTTTACATTATGAATGAAACGACCCGAATAATTCCGTCAACTCCTGAATGAACCTCCTCAATTCGCCCATAAAGCCATTTGGCTGCAGGTAAATTAATTTCTCGAACCAAAACTATACCTATCACCAACGCGAGGTTCAGTAGTTTTTGTGTTCTATTTGTAGCGCTGAAAGAACTGCGACAAGTATTCCTGTGCCCAGCGTTTCCCTTCCGTTTTTTTAAGTTTAATTATCCATAACCTGGTTCTTATAAAATTTATCATTAATTGAGTTCCTCCGTGTAAGGTTCGTTCATGTGCATCAGCTACTATGAGCTTAGCAAACTAAGAAGTTCCTGAAACAATGATAGGATGTCTGCGACTTTCCGGTAAATCAGAATTGTTGACTCTACCTCCAACTCGTAAGACTCCTTTATTATCAATGAATGGACACAGCGTGATGAGACAGCTCTTTTTATGAACAGCTCGATTCTCCTTCAAAATCAAAATCAAAATCAAAAATTATTTATTCGTAGGTAACATTAAATTTACACTTGAATTCGTCACAAAGTAAAAATTATAAAAAAAAAACATACTTAATGATTAATTAAAAGAACCAAAAAAAAAGAGAAAAACAATAAAGGAGAGAAGCTACGCTGACTTCGGAAGGCAGATTCCCCAGAGAAGAAGCCAGCAAGAAACTCTAGAGGTTGCTCTTTTTAAAAATATTGTTTACAATCATGTGTTTACAAAAGAACAACTTAAATATTATGATCGTGTGGAGCTAGAGCATTTACACACCATGCCCTATTGTCAATAATAAAATCGTTAATACTATAATACGCTCTTTGTAAAAGAGTCCTCTTGATACACCGTTTAAACTTAGTTTCCGTTAAAATTAGTACATTATCAGGCAGTTTGTTGTAAAACCGTATACAGTTCCCTTCAAATGAATTATTGATCTTAGCTAGTCTACTACCAGGCAAAACAAGTTTATTATTATTCCTAGTATTAAATTTATGTACATCACTATTCTTCTTAAATTTAGATAGATTTTTTCTTACAAACATTATATTCTCATATATATATTGACTTGGAAATGTCAAAATATTTATTTCTTTGAACAGTTCTCTCAGGGAATCACGACTATTTAGATGGTAGATGGCTCGAATAGCTCTTTTCTGCAAAACAAATACTGCCTGGATGTCAGCGGCATGACCCCATAAAAGAATACCATAAGACATAATACTATGAAAGTAGCTGAAAGGAGTTCATTTCGTCAAAAAACTCTAGCGTGACGTAGATGTGCGCACACAGCACAACAAAGCAGATTGCAACTCAGTAAGATACGGCAACGGATTAATTTTCGTTTGAGAACAAGCTTTCAAATTTTGAAATCTACGACAATACGCAACTATCCGAACGAGACGCCCTAAAGACGAGAATCTTGACCACCATTCTGGCTCTATCCTGTCATTAGAGGTTGTGGCTACATGAGCTTTGACCGCTTTCGCCTCTAGATCAGTCTTCATGCAAATTGAACTAGGCTTCGTGTAGATAATGGTTTCTTTACGTAACCATTCTGGACCCGGCATCCACAATTGGTCATCCGTCAAAGCTAACGGTGGTACACCACGAGAAGCACAATCTGCAGGATTGTCTTTGGACTGCACATATGACCACTGTTGTGAGTCAATATGATTTAAAATTTCGGACGTACGATTCGCTATGAATATTTTCCAACGACTCGGATGTGCACACAACCACGCGAGAACTACAGTAGAGTCTGTCCATGCTCTTATATTCTGTCGATCCACTTTGAGAACTTCAGCCACCTCTATCAACAATTTCGTCACTAACACAGCACCACAAAGTTCAAGCCTAGGAATTGAAACTTGCTTTATAGGAGCTACCTTTGTTTTAGCGGTGACTAAATGCGAGGTAATCTTACCGTGTCTGCCAATCACACGAGCATACACCACTGCCGCATAAGCAGCATTAGACGCATCACTAAAACCATGAAGTTCCAACACGACATCATTTTCGCTACTATTCAACCAGCGAGGAATGCGCATATTAATCGGGTCAGATAAATCTTCGCGATACTTACCCCATTCTTGTAGAAGTTCAGAGGGCACAACATCATCCCAGTCGAGACCTGCGATCCATAGCTTCTGAATAAACACTTTAGCAGTTATGATGCAAGGTGCAATCCATCCCAAGGGGTCATAAAGACGTGAAATTTCAGAAATAATTCCTGTCTTAGTTTCAGGTGCGGATGTAGACAACTTTACAGAGTAATGAAAACAATCAGTGCGGCGATTCCAGGTAAGACCTAAAACTTTGGTAACTTCATCTATCTTTATTTCAAAATTATTTTCCATGTCCGCGTGCAGTCCGTCTAACAAACCCAATCTATTGCAAGACCATTTTTGTAACGTAAAACCTCCCTTTTGTAACATCTCGTTCATTTCTTGATAAATTTGAATTGCTTCCGTTTCAGAGTAACATCCCGTCATCAGATCATCCATATAAAAGTCACCTTTTACCCTTCCAGCAGCCAATGGATATTTTAAGCTTTCGTCTACGGCAGTTTGCTGTAACGCTTTGACCGCTAGATATGGAGCGCAAGCTGTACCAAAGGTCACAGTTAGCAAACGATAGTCCGCTACCTCGGACGCCACGTCGTCTCTCCAAACGATTCTCTGGAAGTCTGTATGTTTATCGGCAACTCTGACTTGTCTAAACATTTTGATAATGTCAGCTGTTAGACAGATAGGATATAGACGCCATCTGAGAATGATGTGTCTTAACTCAGGTTGAATGGTCGGTCCTACCATCAGAGAATCGTTTAAAGAGACTCCGTTGGTGCCTTTAGAAGACGCGTTAAAAACCACTCTCGTCTTGGTAGTAGTTTTATCCATTCTAACAACAGCGTGATGTGGTAACCACACATTTTCAGCCTTCACAGGTTTTTCCTCCAAAATCTCCTCCATGTGCCCAAGAGATAAATACTCTTTCAAAACTTGATGATATTGCTCTTTAGATTCACCATCTTTATTTAACTTTCTTTCCAAACTCAACAACCGTTTGACAGCAATATCTCTAGAGTTCCCATACTTACAAGGTGGATCAGGACACCGGAACGGTAATTCGACTATGTAACGACTACAATATTACTACAATATTAAGCTACAATATTGCTCTTCATCAAAATGTATTCAGTAGTTTTTGCATGAAACATCCATCCATCAAACGGCACAAACATAGCCTCAAGTAAAAAAAATTTTTGCCAAAAAAGAAACAACTTCAAAACGGAAACTAAAAAGTATGAAATAAATTAACTTGTACAGCAAATTTCGAGTTTATAAGTGATTAAAAGTAACATAAACAAATACATAATTATGCCTTTAAAATTTTTGAAGACGGTGCAAAGTAAAACAATAACTAGATATAGGTAATAGGTATAGGTACTTATAATCAATCTTTTTCATATCTCAAGGAAACAGGTGGCACCGTCTTCAAAAATTTTAAAGACATAATTATGTATTTGTTTATGTTACTTTTAATCACTTATAAACTCGAAATTTGCTGTACAAGTTTTTATTTCATACTTTTTAGTTTCCGTTTTGAAGTTGTTTCTTTTTTGCCAAAAATTTTTTATTTCACATTTTTTAGTTTCCCTTGACTGTCCTTCATTTTCATTATCAGACCCCTAATAACAGTCACAACCCATTTAGATGAAAGGTCTCAATAATATAAGTTAATCAAGCCCAAACACAAAGTACTTGCTGTAAACCGTTGTCGAGTTCCGTCGACTGCATTTCCGCTTCATCATCAGGTCAACGTCAGACCCTCATTAAACATTAGGGCTTTTAAATTCTTATTATTGCATAATATTAAGAAACACACTAGTCGCGATGCAATTTTTTCGAGTGTTTCCCTCGATATCTCCAGGTTTCCACCATGAGATCCTGGTTCCTTACCATGGGACCACCCTTGGGATACCCTTTTTCCAACAAAAAAAGAATCATCAAAATCGGTTCATGGACGACGAAGTTGTGTGAAGATACAGACTAGTCGAAAAAATACAATTTTTTCGTGAGTTTCCCTCGATTTCTCCAGGATTTCACCATCAGATCCTGGTTTCCTTACCACGGGACCACCCTCGAGATACCCCCTTTCCAACAAAAAAAGAATCATCAAAATCGGTTCATAAACGACGAAGTTTTGCGTGGACATACATAAAAAAAATATATACACGGTCGAATTGAGAAACTCCTTTTTAACCCCCGACGCCAAAAGAGGGGTGTTATAAGTTTGACCCCTCTGTCCGTGTGTCTGTGTCTGTGGCACTGTAGCTCCTAAACGCGTGGACGGATTTGGATGCGGTTTTTTTTAATTTAAAGCTGGTATTCCTGGGAGTGTTCTTAGGGGTACCTATCTTAAGTTCGAATTTTTTTTTGCCGATTATCCATAGACCGAAAACTTTTCGACTATTTTCGTTTCGTTTTTTTTTACTTTGCCGAAATTACGTTTGCCACTATTTTAGTTGACCTAGTATCATTTCGATTTTTTTCTTTACTCCGATGTTTTATTTTGTCGAAAAACTTTCGACTGAATTTATGCAAGGTTACAATAACGATTGATCGAAGTATTGTATGTCCAAACATTCAATACCTAAACCATTTTTCATTTTTTACAATTAAAAGAATTAAAATAAAATGCATGCAGATAAAAGACTTTTATTTATTTACAAGAGGTAGGTACTTACCTTTATTAGTTTAGTAAAGCAACATACAAAATGCATGCAGGCATGTAGGCAAGCATGCAGACATGCAGGCAAGCATGCAGGCATGCAGGCAAGCAAGCAGGCATGCAGGCAAGCAGACAAGCAGGCAAGCATGCAGGCAAGCAGGCAAGCATGCAGGCAAGCAGGCAAGCATGCAGGCAAGCAGGCAAGCATGCAGGCAAGCATGCAGACATGCAGGCAAGCATGCAGGCATGCAGGCAAGCATGCAGGCATGCAGGCAAGCATGCAGGCATGCAGGCAAGCATGCAGGCAAGCATGCAGGCAAGCATGCAGGCAAGCATGCAGGCAAGCAGGCAAGCATGCATGCAGGCATGCACACATGCAGCAATCAGGGATGCAAAAATCATGTTCTAACCTAACCTAACCTATCCTATTCGACTTTGCCTGGTTGTGGTTTTTTTTCAATGCGGGGGGCTTCGCCCCCGAGCCCCCCCCTCGGGGGGGTTCCACCCCCCGGACCCCCCTCCGCGTGTCCGCTTTGCCGCAATTTTTTCAGCTTAACCGGTTTTAAACAATTACCTACCTAGAAGTAACATACCTATACATTCGACAAGATGTTGTTTTGGTAAGCTGAAATTATGGCTAATAAATCATCTAGCAAATGAAAAAATCCAAAAGAGTCTTCGGCCAGTAGTAAAAGGTAATTTTGAAAATCGAGTAAAGGTGTTTCGGTAAAATGATACTTACGTCAAATGACCTATCGGTGTTTTAAATATATGGCGAATAATACATGTGGCAACAAAGACATCGACCGAAAGTTTTCGGTAGAATGAAATTCGGGAAAGTCTAGTTCGACTAAGTAATCGGTTCCCGTCTGTAGCACTGTAGCTCCTAAACGCGTGGACGGATTTGGATGCGATTTTTTTTAATTTAAAGCTGGTATTCCTGGGAGTGTTCTTAGATATATTATATGCAAATCGGCTCAGCCATTTCAAGGTAATCAGCTCTTTTGTCGCTGTGGTAGGCTAAATTCGTTTTCAACTGTTTTTTATTTCAAAGGTCTAGGTTCTGTAATTTAGGAGATATTGCAATTTTAAAACTGTACTACTTATTTTTGACGCCCAGTGTAATAACGTAACATACTAGATGCCGAATATTTTTAACCCCCGACGCCAAAAGAGGGGTGTTATAAGTTTGACGTCGATGTCTGTCTGTGTGTGTGTGTCTGTCTGTGGCACTGTAGCTCTTAAACGCGTGGACGGATTTGGATGCGGTTTTTTTTAGTTTAAAGCAGGTTTTCCTAGGAGTGTTCTTAGACATAAAAAATTCAAATCGGTTCAGCCATTTCAAGGTTATCAGCTCTTTTGTCAGCTGTGGTAGGGTTGTAGAGCCAATACAACAGCAAATATATCGTGTTTGGAGTCGTTTTGATCAGTGTTTAATTCTTAATATAATGCAATGGTGGCAACAGATGAGGAGCTGATGATGGAGCCTGAATTTTCAGCAATCGATCCATTCTTGAAAAATGTAACAGCAGATATGTCGTGTTTGGATTCGTTTTGATCAGTGTTTAATCCTTAATATAATGCAATGTTGACAACAGGAGGAGCTTATAATAATTATATAATAAAAGTTTAAAAACTTTGAAATAAAAATTAAATTAAAAATTTAAAAAACCCCCGACTATAAAAAGTAACAAATAAAATAAGTAGTCTTTTATCAACTGAACATCGCTTAATATTTCATACAAATTGACAACTTTCATACAAACTTCATTTTGTCGGGGGACCGCTAAATAGCTAGGTAGTAGGTACGCAACGCAAACGATACCTATCACAAATAATCATAATGTGATGTCAAAATTTAAAAAATACCTGTGAAATGTTTTAATTGAATTGATAAGTATAATTTAAAATATTCATAAGGTAAATAGAATGCGGTCCCCCCACGAAATGAAGTTTGAATGAAAGTCAATTTTTATGAAATATTAAGCGATGTTCAGTTGATAAAAGACTACTTATTTTATTTGTTACTTTTTATAGTCGGGGGTTTTTCAAATTTTTAATTTAATTTTTATTCTACTTTAGTTCAATTATCTTAGTTATATTTGCCAAAAATGCGAGAACCTAAATACTACTAAAGCAATGATCTACAATTTCTATCTTTTTAAAATAGCCAACTAATTATGTCTCTGTCTGACAACATATCAAAAATTTTGTGACCTTAGATTTATTACAACCTAGAATTCTCCAGTTAACGGACTTTTATTATCAAATTGCCCGATGGTCTTTGTTCATTATTTATAATGACCGGGCAATGTGACGAATAGTATAGTTTTGAAAGTAATTACTTAATCACTTTTCCCCATACAGCTAGGCATTATTCATAATGCCCGCATTAATAACATTATCCATAACATATATTATATATTTTCTCTTTGATTACTAGACCAATGACGAATGACTATACCCAAGGGCACCTATAGCATTGGCCGCGGAATATTTAAAACAACCAACTGAAATAATATGCACACATTTATTTCAGAACAGTTGCATGATTAAGTAATATTGTGTAATTGTGTTGAAGTTGAATTCAAAAAATAATTTATCAAAGCAATAATGCTTTTACTAAGTTTATTATTTGGTTTTATAATAACAGTGAAAAGCGACGATTGGATTTATCATTTAAATGGTACGTATCATGCCGTTTCCGACCGTTACAGATCTATGTCCAGCAGTGGGATTGCAGACGTACGCGCGTTTGCGGAGCATTTTCCGCTTTTCGAAAGCGCTACCTATGCACAATTGCACAATTGCACACGGCGCGCGTTTGCCACGCGTTTCGAGAGCACGCTTTTTACGAGCTTTTATTTAGTTTCACCTGTCGCGTTGTCTGATATCAAATCTTGCAAGTTAAATTTGACACACTTCCCGGGGTTACCTGTTTAATTGAACAGCTACTTTCTGCGATATGTATATCGCGTGACATTGCAATATTATGGTAACAAAGAGCTGATCTGATGATGAAGCTGGAAGGTGACCATAGGAACTCCGTAATTAAACGTTGCAACCCTATGGAGTATGGGCTCATTTAATTCGTCTTGATAAGTACTTTCATACTTGATGGTAACCAGGGTCTGATGATGGAGCTGGAAGGTGGCCATAGGAACTCCGTAATTAAACGTTGCAACCCTATGGAGTTTGGGCTCATTTGATTCGTCTTGATAAGTACTTTCATATTTGATGGTAACCAGAGTCTGATTAAACAGTTTATTACAAAATATGAAGTATGGCTATTTTTTATTTGCGTCAAAAGCATGTTGATCTCATAATAAAGTTAGGTATTTCTTTGAAAACTCTAATAATACCCCAAAAAAGGAATGAATTTAAGGAAGTTCAGACAAAATTACAGCACACCTATGTTAAGTATACACATAGAACAACATTCAGCACGTGAGGAAGATAGGGCTCTCAGGCACTTGGACTATCTGTCGAAACGTGAACGCTACGCGAGTAAACGCAAGTAAAACGCGCGAGGCGCTACAAAAACGCGCGAAGCGCAAAGCGCGTTTTTTAGCGGACATTTCCGCTAACGCTCCGTAAACGCGGGTTTTGAAAGCTGCATCTGCAAGGTACTTTACTTAGGGTGTATCAGATATAGCGTTTCTTGTTTACACGGTCGTTTTCAGCAAACGCGCGTATACGCTCAAACCGGTGGTGTCGTGTCAGTATCAACATGGATTATACGAGCGTAAGTACATAGAAACGCGTCAACGCTCGTACGACTAATGGTATCTACACACCAAAGCCGCCAGATTTTTGACAGCTGCAATTCGTATGAACGTAAAGCCCGGTGGCATGCCGGCGGCTTTAATGTGCAGACAGCAAAAAAGAGGCGCGTTTACGCGCGTGTAAAACGCTGGTTTGAAAACGCCCTTACTGCTGATGATGGATGATTAAAGATATTTAAATTAAAAAGTTTCATCTTATGTAAGATTTGTCTTAACGATTACAGAAATTATAAGTTTAGGTAAGTACTATATTACACTACATTCTATAATGATTACTATTGCCCAGATTCGGAATACGGTCGTATGCCCCCGATGTTCCACGTGGACGAGTACGAGGGTTGTCTGCGAGAAGACGGCGGCGTGTACTGCACCGTCAAGTTCCATCTCGTCACTGACCAGCCCACTCCACTCTACGACCTCATCACGGTAATTCCTATTTCAAACACGCTCGCTCTCAGTATTCCATTCAAACGTCTGTTGGGTTCATATTTGACATATTTCAGCGATACTCAGCTCATAGGTGGACGCATTACAACCACTCCCTGCCTCAGTACGGTATATGTGTAACGAGAACGTGCAAGGACTGGTATCTACGAAATGTAACAGCGGACCTAAGTGAGCTCCTTGAGGCATGCTTGAACGAATCTCTGTGGACGGAGTACGGATTGAAGGCTAGAGTACAGCAGAACGTTAAATGTGAAAGATTCAATGATCGGATCGAATGGGATACTGTAGATACTGTGGTTGCACTCGTGGTGGCCTCGCTGCTGATGCTCAACATAGTCGGAAGCCTTAGACAGATCTGGAACAGGGATGGTGACAAACAAGGTGAAACTCTATAACTAAAGTGTTGTCGTAGTTTAGTTATAATTATAATCGTATCTTGCACATATTTTCAGATAACAGCTTGTTGGGATGTTTTTCAATCGGTCGTAATTGGAGGAAGCTGACGTCACCAGCCTGTGATGGACCCGATCCAAGATTGGCGCGACTTAAAGCATTACATGGCATCAGGTAAGACTAGGGAGAAATATATCATAATCTGATTTACATAAGCTTACCTCATTTCATATTTTATTTTCATGTGTTACAGAGTACTTTTAATAACTTTGCTAATATTAGCTCACACGGTTATTCCAGTTGTGAAACAACTTGACAATCCACGTAATATGGAAGAGGTAATTGATTATTATCACCTGTTTTTATATATTTTTGTCAACTGCTTCGTCTCCGAAATAAATGCCCTTTCTTTGCAGTGGTATCAAAGTACTGAAATGAGTTTAATGTCTAACGGCTTACTAACAATGCAATTGTTCATAACCCTTTCTGGTTTTCTGTTCTCCTATCAAATGATGTGGTATAAGGAGACTCGTAAGATCACTTGGCGATCATTTCTTGATAGTATTATCATGAGAATAAGAAGGTAGGTAGTTATTTGCAATTTAACTTTGGTTTTGAATATATTTAATGTAATTAGTAATTCATACGTATTGTTAACTGGTTGATGGAAACAAATTCTTTTTATGTACTTATGGGTGCTATTTAAGATACCTATAATCGGTAGTTTTATGTATTTCAGACTTATGCCAGTATATGCTTTGGTGTTTACTCTAATAGCAACATTACTGAGGCATTTTAAATCAGGACCATTGTGGCAGGTAAAATATCTACCTGGATCTTACCTACCAGTGCCAAACTATGTAAATGCCCACGTCCGCTAATTTAGAATACCTATACTGAGTTGTATGTTGGCAAAGTTTCATTGAGAGTGTCAATGTAATTTTTGACACATTTGGTCGCAATCAGTCTAAGCCGGTGGTTCCCAATTAGTGGTACGCGTACCCTCAGGGGTATGTAAAGTTGTATCAATGGGTACGTGTCTCCTCCCCTCGGCGTTACCCGCGGTTTAAGTAGCCTATATGTCAATCCAGGGTGTCAACTACCTGTACCTATACCAAATTTAATCAAAATTGATCTAGTCTAGGCGTTTGAACGTGAAGAAGTAACAAACATATACACACACTCACAAACTTTCGCATTTATAATATTAGTATAAGTGTGATTGGCCCCATAAGGGGTACGCAGGTTTGAGGTCTTTTTTGAAGTGGTACGCAGCAAAAACTAATTGGGAACCACTGGTCTATGCCATTGTTTATCAGAATACCAAATGTGTCCAAAATGCCATTGACACTGCCGACACTCTACTGAGACTATTTTAAATTAGCAGACTTGGGCTCCTAAAGGAAACTTTTTTTTCTTACCATCAACATCTCAACTGTTTGATAAAGGTTCATCAGATTACATTTCTTCTTTTTTCTCATATACTGCTCTGTCCAATCCACCAGCTGCCGGATTTGTGAGCTCTGTAACGTAAATATGTTTCAGCTCATGCTAGGATATGAAATCGAGCATTGCCGTCGAGACTGGTGGCTGCATTTGCTTTTCATTAACAACTACAGCAGATTTTATAACGACTCACAATGCATGATTAACTCTTGGTAAATATACATACCTTTATCTTTATTGCTAGTGTGTTTAATTGTGATTAATCAGCTACCCACCTAAAGTAAAGGGCGTTAAAGAATGCACATCGATCTTCGGAAAGAGGCAAACTTCATGTAAGTATGTGATATCTCTGTTGCATACAGCATACATTATGATGTTTGTTTTGTCAGTCGTTGTCCAATACAACAATAAAGTAATTAGTTCAAAATTCAAATTCTGATCAACAATCTAATTGATGTACCTACCTACATAGAAATTAACATTTGTTTGTATTCAGAAATGCGATCATTGTCGATGTCGCCCTTTACTGTAGGTACGTAGGTACATAATTATTAAATCACAGGTACATAGCGCTGGATACCCAACTTTACATTGTGGGTCTCATGGTGTTTAATTTAGTGAGAGAGAGACAGCGCATAAAGTTTCTGACGTCACTATTCATCACTGGGATGATCACCGTAGCAGCGCATACATACTACCACGATCTTGATGCTAACACGCTTTTTCACCCAGAGTAAGTTCATCGTCATCAGCATATCAGCCTATAACTCTCCACTGCTGAGCATAGGCCTGTCCAATAGCTCTCTAACGCGAACATGAATTATTTTTTCTGGGATCTTACACTTAAATCAATATTATAAATAGCTTCATGGCTTCTTATTAATCTTTTACAGAGGTATTCGTACGTACTTCGTCAATGACCTGACATTCAAATACGTTTACACCCGTGTCTACACCAACTTGTCTTCATACACAGTTGGTTTGGTATTAGGTTTGTTTACTTATCGATGTCAGAAGGAGAACTATCAATTTAATCGATACCTGGTTAGTTTTGTTCTTTTTTAATTTAACTGTCTTGTCGATCTCTGTCCACTTTTTATTCTCTCTTCTTCGTATTTTCTTGACTTAGTTCTTTGATATATTGCTTACATGCCTCACCTTCCACTTATTTATGTTTCACAAGATTTATCGAAATTATCATTTCATTAATTTGTATTTACTCTGTTCCAGAAACATCGATATTTATCTTGGATGATTTTGCCAGCTATCATATATATAGTATATATAAATAGATGGTTCTACTTAGACCGGTCTCCTACATCGGTTTACGTTAGGGCTCTCTATGCCGCATTTAACAAACCTATATTAGCAGTCGTTTTTTCATTTGCAATTGTATCAGCTGTTTTTCAATTTGAGAGTAAGTCTTAAGTGTGAAAAATTACTTATCATTATATTTTTGTAATAAAATAAAAATAACAACTGAATGGGTGCCACTAAATGGTCACAGACGCCGTGGAAGACCTAGAAATAGATAGAAAGACGCTCTGGATGCATTTTCACGGGAATGGCGGGTCACTACCGGAGACCGGGTTAAATGGAAACTCGCCAGGGAGGCCTTTGCCCAGCTGTGGGATCTTAATGGCTAACATTTAAAAAAAAATGATTTTTCTTAGCCATTATTAAGCTCCCAGTGCTAGGCCTTCCCCGTGACCTTCCATTTAACACTTTGTCGATTTCTTTTTTCTGATTCCACATAACATTTTTTGACTTTTAGGTTCATTGCGTAAATTTTTCGAAGCTGACATTTGGACAGTACCAGCGCGTGTGTCATATAGTATGGCTATCAACAATATCATTTTGATTAAGATTTGTGCCGTGATGAACAACAAACTTCTTCATTACTCTGCGTTTAATTTTGTAAGTTGACTTATATGAAGTGTGGAAAGGAAGTGTGTTTCGATCATAGCAAGCGGAGGGAAGTGGTCTCTGCCTACTCCTATGGGCAAACTACTTATAAGTAGATATAAAAACTTAATCCAACAAATTCTTAAATAGATATTCAGCTAACTTACTATTACAAAAGAAAAAAATGTTCGTAGAAGGCTTTTCATAGCACAGTAAACTACATTTAAGTCGTCTTAATCAAATAGCTTATTCCTATTTGAACTAACTAATCCTCTTTGAAGTAACTTGTCTTTTGAACTAAAGCAAATTTTTGAACTAACTAACTTTTGATCTAACTTTTGGACTAACTAATCCTATTCGAACTTATTCCAGTGGTCGACGGCATTCAGTAACTTGACTCTGTCACTCCTGGCTGCCATTGTGCTGCACATCATGGTGGACTTGCCCTTCCAGAACATCCTCAAACTCAGGACGAAGAAGAAGAATACACTTGTTAAGGAAAAATAAATAGTGTTCCGCTTCACGAGTACATTCATTAGGTATTTACATATACCTACTTACCTCTTCGTACCCTATATCGGACGCACACATGCATTCATTAAATAAAAACAAAAAGATTTAAAAGATTCAACTATATTTCCCTTAAACCTTAGAAGCTTGTCTGCCACCCGTGAAGGCAACTTTAGTAAGGTTTGTCGCGGGTGCCTCAACACACAACCATAACGCTACCGCTGTCATGTACGACAGGAATATTGTCGCTGTCAGGATTACCAGCTGAAACAAAACACTGTCATCAGAAATCTTCATCAATAGGCGGGTCCATCAGTGTTATTAAATCCAGGCGGGTGTGCAACAGAATAGGTATTAAAAATCGGCTCCCCCATACGTTTAGAGACATTGCAGACGTAGGCGCGTTTGCGGAGCGTACGCGTTTTTTTCCGCTACCAAAACGCGCGCGTTTCACACGCGTTTTGACACATTACAGATTGAAGCGGAGTAGTAGCAGGAAAGGGTGATGATACGCATCAAAGCAAAATATTGCGTTTTTTTTCGATGATTTTGCGTAAACTAGTAACAAAGACTAGCCATATTAAGACTTTATTACTAAATATTAACTATGACTATTTTTATTTACGTCAAAACCACGTTGATCTTATAATCCAGTCATTATAGACATTCGAAATCGAAAATTTAACAATAATTCCAAAAGTTTTCAAACTTCGGTCAAGTGAATGGTACATTGGGACGACAATCAATCTCATTTTGCAACCTTGTCCGCAGTCCGGAACATTGTTAAAATTGCAATTAAATTAATTTTTGCTCTATGGTCGTGAAAAAAATTCCAAAGGTTCTGCAAACTTGGGGAAGTTTTCGATATAATATTTCATATCACGTATTAAATTTGCAACCAATTTAAGTGTACGAAACATTTTTTGTTATTAAAAATTAATGTTTTTCTTTATTAAACTGAAGCAAACGTTCCAAAAGTTCTGCAAACTTGACACATATATCGGAAAAATATACCGAACGGTTGTATAAATTTGCAACCTTTTTCGTTGACCGGAACATGTTTATTTATAATTCTTTTTAATTCGTGGTCATTTTTTCGAGTAAGCTGGTCTCGGAATAATTACAAAAGTTTTGAAACTTGGTTGCAAACTTCGAAAACATCTATTCTGATGTATTTACAAATTTGCAACCTCATACGCTATCCGGAACTTTATGCAATTTGCAAAAATGTAATTTTTTTATTTTTTCACCTTCAAGAAAATTTCAAAAGTTTTGCAAATCGAGCGGATGGTCTTATTTTGGGATAGATACCACTATTCAAATTTGCAACTTCGCACGAGACCCGGAACCGTGTGTTATTAGCAAAAATCGACTTTTTTAATTTTATTACCGTCGAAAAAATAAATAGACATAATAAGAATTTCAAAAGTATAGACAAAAAGTATGAGGACATCAAATATTCGTAAAAAAGGTAAGTAAACATTAATGGACGACAATGCGTAGGTGAGTAACAGTGTATTTAATCCCTAGATTCGTTTGCAAATTTGAATAGTGGTATCGATCCCAAAATAAGACCATCCGCTCGATTTGCAAAACTTTTGAAATTTTCTTGAAGGTGAAAAAATAAAAAAATTACATTTTTGCAAATTGCATAAAGTTCCGGATAGCGTATGAGGTTGCAAATTTGTAAATACATCAGAATAGATGTTTTCGAAGTTTGCAACCAAGTTTCAAAACTTTTGTAATTATTCCGAGACCAGCTCGACGCCTCCTAAGAAAAACGTTCTATATTACCATAGAACGAAATCGTTTTTATTGCATGGGAATTCTGCTTACGTAACAAGCTTTTTAAAAAACTAATTTTTATTTTTCTATGACTTGTAATAGCCAAGATACTGAAATCGAATAACGTTCTATGTGATAGTAGGTACATGGAATAAAGACCGTTTTGTATATGCAACGTTTTACTCCGTCCTCATGACTCGCAATTTAGTGGCGCGGGCGGCGTTTCAAGATCACATCGGTCGTTGTTTTACGGAATTTCACTTTTTATATTATAAGTCAGTTACCATAATATTTTTCAGGTGAATAAGAATATTTTTATAAAAGTCTTGATTAAAGTGGTAACTCTATAAGAATATTTTGTGAATATTTTGTCGATTTGAATATTTAAAAAAGTTCTGTTTATGTTTAGTCACAATTATTTTTTATTTTTTTATTTATAACAAGGTTTATCTGAAGTAGAGTAAGTAGATACTTAGTTATAGATGTTACAGATTTAATTAAGTACCTTAGTATTAACTAAAATTAACAAAATAGTTCTCCCCAACTCTTTGGTAACTAAATCAGTGTATCTGATAAATTGGTTTTCTTTTTGAACTTTTAAATTATTATGATAGAATGCTTAGGTACCTATTGAGTCATAATATAAACTTTATTACAAGTATTAAAGTAGCTATAACAAAATTAAGGCTATAACTACCTCGAATTTTATTGATATATTCAAATATTAAATAATTTTATTAGCAACAACATACAAAAAAAAGAAAAGACTTAAAAAATATCAATTTAATATGGTTTTAATGATCTAGCACGTGATACATCAAACTATTCGTAAAACAACGTTCCACAATTAAATGTGACGCTTTTTTTTAAAGCTTTGTCGTAAAACAATGTCACATGATCATATGTAACTGCATTTTTTCTAGAGATTTTCGTAGAAAAAAGTCACATGTAAATATGTGACGCACATTTTTTTGTCAGTTTTCCTAGAATAATGGCACATGAGCATATATGACACATTAATTTTTAAATTAAATGATTTAATAAACATGTTTTTAAGCTATTATGTAATTTGTATCAACATTAATTTAATTGCTAAGTTTTGGCTTTGGCATATGAAGCATGTCCGACTTATGAGACAAAGTTCAAACTTGCAATCTTTGAAAGGCCGTCCTGAAAACCTCGAAAATTTCACATGGAACGTTTTTCTTGGGAGGCGTCGAGCTTACTCGAAAAAATGACCATGAATTAAAAAGAATTATAAATAAACATGTTCCGGTCAACGAAAAAGGTTGCAAATTTATACAACCGTTCGGTATATTTTTCCGATATATGTGTCAAGTTTGCAGAACTTTTGGAACGTTTGCTTCAGTTTAATAAAGAAAAACATTAATTTTTAATAACAAAAAATGTTCCGTACACTTAAATTGGTTGCAAATTTAATACGTGATATGAAATATTATATCGAAAACTTCCCCAAGTTTGCAGAACTTTTGGAATTTTTTTCACGACCATAGAGCAAAAATTAATTTAATTGCAATTTTAACAATGTTCCGGACTGCGGACAAGGTTGCAAAATTTTATAGTTTGTTTTAATACCATTCCCGACCTTACATCAAAATTTGAAAACTTTTGGAATTATTATGAATTAATTGTCTTGACTGACTGGACTATTAGATTTACGTCAGTTCTTTGAAAAATCTAAAAATGTATGAATTTAAGGAAGTTCCGACTAAATTACAGCATATTGGGCATACAAATAGAAGAATATTCAGCTTTCTGAACGTGAGGAAGATAGGGCTCTCAGGCTCTTTGACTATCTGTCAAAACGCGAACGCTTCGCGAGTAAAACACGTGGGCCGTTTTGGTAGCGGAAAAAAACGCGTATGCTCCACAAACGCGCCTACGTCTGCAATGTCTCTTATGTCATATTTTCTACTCGGACCAAATAAGTATTAATAAAACAGCAGATAGTTTTTCGTAATTTCAGAGTTGGTCCAATAGAAAAGTTGTTCAGTTTGATGGCCTGAACACACTGTATTCGGCTGTATATACCTTTTCTGTTAGATCCTTTAAACTGACATTTGCAGGTGGCCTGCCGAACCATTCGCAGATGTGTAAGCACCTTTCTAATAACCACAATAAGGTATCACATCCCATTTTACATTTTAGGAAAACAAAGCTCTACGTACCACATAATAGTCAGTCATGTGTATAGGAGCAAGTATACTCCCAACCAATCCTCGTTGAAATAACGTGTGTAGTAGGAACGCACTGTACGACACTCTGCCCATCCAGGTGAAACCGCGCCACTCTACTATACCCCTGTATAGTGCTGGAAATTCAATAAATACGTATTAATTTTGGTGAAAATTTAAAAATACTTGTATAGTAACTATCCTGCCTTCATGCTATCACTTCTCTCTCTGTGGAGTCTGCAGGAAGAAATTTCTTTTAGAATTATGCTGTACCTTTTGTATAACTTCTCTTTTTTCTGTCTCTATGTATTATCATCTTACAATAAACTGTTAAATAAATATATACTTAAGTACAAAAATTATAAATACATAAGTACGAAAGAAAACTTAAATACTTTTCAAACTGCCAAACATTCACTTAACCTACGCAATAGAAACCAACTAGTCCGCCCCACTATTAACCTTTTTAAACACAAAGAATCACCAGACTACAGATTTGTTTCAATATACAATAAACTACCCGAACATATTAAAAATGAAAACGAAAAAAACCAATTTAAAAATAAACTTAAACTATTCCTACTTCAAAAAGCGTATTATACAGTAAAAGAATTCAATACAATAAGATAAAATAATACATAAATAATAACTAAAAATAAATTACAATTTAAGTTATCTACTAGAAATAATAATGTAATAAGCTAATAAGTTATTAGGATATAAATGTATAGTACTTAGATACATATAAAAATAATTAAATAGATTTTGTAACAAGATACCTACAAAACTTATGTAAAATGTGATTACTTACATAGTTTAATATTAGAATATAAGCCCTCAAGCAAATATACCTTTACAAGGTAGTTATTATTTTATACTGTAATTGTATTAAAATGTCACTTTTTGCAATAAATAAATACTAAATACTAAAATACACAGAAAAATGCTTCAAACTATAACAAAAACTAGCTTAAAAGATTTGTAAGTTAAAATAAAGACAGTTTAAAACTAAAGTATTTTATGGAAGACCAATAAAAACCAGATATAACACTACGATTCTCCCATTACGAGACGCACAAGCGATTCAAGCCTCGAAAATGAAAATGAAAAGTGTTTATTAAAAATAGGCAAAATTCATTACACTTTTTTGATGTCACTTTTTTGATCTAAAACTACTGCCGATTCACTACCTGTATAGCCGAGAGGAAGAAAACGGCAAGAAACCTTCGGCATAGGGCCCTACGTTGACAAGTCGAAGACAAGTCACCGCGAAGTATCTCACATGAATGCAGGCTCGAACACTACGATACCGGTATAATGTATATGACATACTTCGCGGTGACTAGTCTTCGAGACTTGAATCGCCTGTGAGTATCGTAATGGGAAAAGCTAAAAAACATCGTAAGGAACTAATTGTGCTGTCACATCTGCGTAACGTACCGCGCTGAACGTTCAGTTCCATACGCTCGCAATGTGTTTCAAGTCACCTATGACACATCAGCCGAAATTACGTAGCATACATTTACTCCAGCCACTGAACGTTCCGCTACGTTATGGCACATTTACATAGTCGGTTAGACCGTATTCAGCTGCAGTCACTGACTAATAAAACATGTATTCGTTTGGCCGTATTCGGTTTGGCTATATTCGTAAGCGTTTCCGTGACGGGCCTAATGTAAATGCGCCATTACGCAGGTGTGTCGCGACACTAAGATGCTTATAAAACTTACTCTCCATCTTAAAGATACATCCGACAATAAATCCGACGATTATAGCCTGGAACACTGGTTTGTAGAACGTAGCGTAGAGAACTTTGGAGGCGGCGGGCGCTGGGTTGCCATCGGAGTAGAACAAACCTCCTGATAAGATCACTGCCACTCCGAGGGGGAATTTTAACCAGAATAACCACCGGTAGTTCTGAAACACGTTTGATAATCCTGCTGATGTATATGTCAATGTTTGTGCCGATGGATGTACTATGTGAGGATGTGATTACATTTTCACGCTAAAACTACTGAACGGATTTGAATGAAACTTTGCAATGTTACCTATTATAGCTTACACATCAGAGTAACACTTAGGCTCTATTATTTTAAGATATTGTGTATGTTTTCTAATATATTAGGAATGCGTCGTTTTGCGTATGACAAATTATAACTATGTGTTACTCTAATGTCTAAGTCAAGATATTGCACAGTTTCATTATAATCTGTTTAGTGGTTTTTTGCGTGAAAGTATAACAAACATCCCCACATCCATCTACCCAAAGTCACAAACATTGACACTTATAGTATTAATATAATATGATTTGTGTGATGTTGTATAATTACAAAATTCATCAACGTTTTTCAGAAATTTAACAGTTTATTGTAAGACCAAACAAAACAGTTTACTTAGTCATTCTGCTTTAATAAATTTAAATGATGTAGGTAGAGTCTAAATTCAATAAAACAGACGAAGGGAATAAGAAATGTAAAAGTACCCTATATTTAGTAAAGTCCTTTCCCTGTTTCTGCCAATAGTAAGTCAGGAAGCCACCAGCGAGACCCAGCGTGTACGTGGATAGATTTGTATGTCCTCGGATGTACAGCAATCGGAACGTATTGTTGTTCTTGTATATGCTTCTGTATGCTCTGAAAAAGCATAAAGGTATATTTACCCTTGCCATCTACTACATAATTATCTTTTTTATTCGTATAGTGGATATCTCACTTATAAACATCTAGGTATCTACACACCAAAGCCGCCGGCTTTTTGACAGCTGCCATTCGTATGACGTAAAGCCACCGGCCTAGCCCGGTGGCATGTCGGCGGCTTTGGTGTATAGATAGCATTATATTTGTTTCGTTTTGGCTTTGATCAAATTTATTTATTCAAAATCCAATAGCTACAACACAGAAATAAGAAAATATACTTATATTGACTTTCTTTATGTGAAAGGCAATTGTAGGGTTTTATTCACATAAAGAAATAGCATACAATTACCTCGAAACTCAAGAAAATATAATATTTTTTCGCATAATAGGGGTCGACCCATATTTTTATGTTGATATGTTGTTAGGTAATAAAAAAGTGTTAAAGGGAGTCAACTTCATCTGCAGAACACAGGTTTTCTGAACTATTTTTCATACTTTGATACTATTGGGTAAGAAACTGACAAATCACTTAAATAAAGAAAACGTAAATCTTACTCAGGCGCCTGAATAACGACGGCTTCCAAATCTTGATAGTAAGTATGAGCTGCCACAACGACAAGCGCGATAAAAAACAACAGAACTAAGGCGATCTTCCTCGCTCTGTTGTTCCGAGCTATCACACACACGAGGAGGCCCACGCAGAACAGCTGTGTGTCTGCTGCTAGGTACCTTTAACAAGGAAAATTGGTCTAGAGATATGTAACAAAGCCTTTAAAGCATTCTTAAAGGTCTAATGACGGCCGAACACGGACTGCTTCAAGCAGTGAAGGCTTGAGTGCTTGTAGCCGCGGCCGCGTGGTATTGAAGTGGTCGCGACTGCTCGTACTGCTCGATCAGTCGCGTGTATGGCAGCGAATGAATGTCTAATGTCTATAGTTTACCGCTCGGTCGCGGCTTCAAGCAGTCGGCTCTCAACTGCTTGTAGTAGTCTATGTGCGGCCTCCATTTTAAATGAGCAGAAAAAACTATAATATACCATCTGATTCCATCTAACCGTAAGATTTGATTCTAAAATACGGCTTATTTATCACTAACTTCATATCCTCAAAATATATGCAAACGATAAAGTAAACCAAATAAGATAGGTAGACAGGAGGTCAAACAGAAGAAATAGAAAGAAGTCGATTATACCAATTAGATAAAAGAAGAGTTTGACCTTACAAAGTTTGTGGAGCACAGGAATTACAGAGAGGAAAGAGTATTTACCAAGATGAACTCTTAAATTCAGTAGAAGAAGTATAATCTTACCAAGTTTGTGGAGCACAAAAAGCATCATCGTATATGTAGTTGTTGATATAGAGTATGTGGGCCCACCAGTATTGGCGACAGGCCTCCGCTTCAGAGCCCACGACTAGGGGCCACAGCGGCCCTGAACCCATGTGACGCATTAAAGTGCAGATTGTGGCTAACACTAGGGCGTATGTTGGGGTTAATCTAGAATGGAACATTTCATTTTTAGTTTACTTTAGATTAAAATATAAAATCACTGATTAAGTCCCTATTTATCCAAGTTCATTGCATTGGGCTACTTGACTAAGTTTGTTGCATGGCGTTATCTTTGTTGATGTACTTGTTTGGTCAGCAAAGGTACCAAATATGTCAGTTAAGGTAACGTCATGGGACTAACATTGTCTATCTATCTATCTGTCTGTCTATCTATCTATCTGTCTGTCTGTCTATCTATCTATTTGTGTATCTATCTATCGAACCTTAGCCACCGCAGCAGCACACCCTTGGGCCAATCCATCCAGCTGATGCTATGCGTCTCCGAATGCAGCATAAAGTTATATGCCAGCAGGAAACTGGACATCACGAAGAATGTATGCGTCACCAGACTACCGTTGAATAGGATCTGCTTTAGGGGATCCTCGTATGACTGGAATTTGGAATATATTCTTTAGATTAACTTGTTTTTGCATTTGCAGTGATTTGACATTCATTGTGTAAATTAACAAGATGCTGTGGTAGACACAGATGTGAGGGGGACGACTTTGTAATTAAATTGAGAATTTACCTAATTTGTTTAGTCAAGAGTACCCTAAACCAACGAGCATGTATGAGGCGACTGATGAATGTGGATGAAGCGAAAGAGGTGTGTTTGGATCGTAGCAAGTGGAAGGAAGTGGTATTTGCGTACCTACCCCAATGGGAGAGAGGCGTGACGGATATGTATGTATGTTTTTAGTTATAGTATAATTAAAGCATAATGATTATATAACTTCTGTTTGTTACAAGTTATTGTTAGTCAAAAGCTGTTAGATAAAATCTACAGGGCAGTAGAATAATAGAATGGCTTTCATAACAAAAAGAAGATACCTAGCTATATGTGATTCAATGCTTACCTTTTCAATGTAGAGAGGATTATTCACGTGCGCAAGAGTCATCACCAGCACAGTGTGAGAGAAGAATACGCAAATCATAGTCATGGTTCTGAAAACAAAAGTTTGATGATCTCTAACATTTTGGCATATAGGTTGTTTATGAATGAGTGAGAGCTCTCTGCTGCGTTGCATTAAAATGAACAGGCAATGCTTCAGCTAAGTCTGAATGAAAAAAAGGATAACATGACATAAATATACTTAACAGAAAAAGGACGAAGAATATTAATAAGAAACACATTTTTTTATATTGATTTATATTACAATGTATATTTATTTATTGAGTTAGTTAATAAATTAAGTTGGTATTATAAAAAAAAGAAACACAATTTTGACAACTTATTTTGTGAAATTTTTTAGTTTGTTAATTTTGTTTTTCTTTTTAACCGACTTCAAAAAAAGGAGGAGGTTTCTCAGTTCGACCTTATATATTTTTTTGTGCTTTTTATTTCTGCTACTAAGTTATTGGTATGTGTTTGTGCTGTATTGTGTGTGTAATAAATATTGTCAATTTCTATGTTTTTTTAAATGGAAATATTACGAATTTTCTAAACTAGTGTCACCAGCGATAAAAAAATTGCAAACCTCATGCCATAGAAGAGTTTCAATCTTTCAAGTCTTGGGTCGGAGCCTCCACTCGAGGCCACCAGCTTCCTCCAGTTACGAACCACCGAAAATGATAGCAGGTACGGGTTTCCTATAAACATAGATTTTTAGAGTCGCGACACACCTGCGTAACGTACCCCGCGGAACGTTCAGCGGCTGGAGTAAATGTATGCGACGTAATTTCGGCTGATGTGTCATAGGTGACTTGAAACACATTGCGAGCGTATTGAACCGTATTAAGACTTTAAGATAGGGTAAAAACGTTTTCAATAAGTGGTTAGCTTGACAAAGAATCTTAAAATATGAAAAGACATTTTTGAGAAGGAAAATATTTTTTGTGGGATCTAAAAAAAATATTGGGCGACAAACTACTGGGTTACAAAAATAATAACTTGGCAGCTATTAAATTTTTTGGCAACTATTAAATTTTTGGGCAACTTAATTAGCCGCCGCGTCAAATAAAAAGCTGCCACTTGTAACTTAAAATGCTACCTCGGATTAGCTGCCAACCAATTATCTTTTGCTACGCATTTAAAAAAATTTAATACCCTAAATCAGATTAATTAGCCGCCGCGTTAAATACATGCCTTTTGAAAATACTTACCAGCTTTCACATTTTTCTTACAAAACAGGATATCGTAGAAGCTTCCGACAACATTGAGCAAAATTATGACTAAATATACCACAGCCACGGTTACATCACTTATATCTAACTTCAATTCCTCGTTCGGTCTTTTACAGTAATGTACATCTGCGTGTTCTACTCGCAGTTCATAGTCTTTCCAAAGAGAATTATTCAGGCATTCCACAAGGATGTAGCTTAGGTCCTCTGTTCTTTCTAAACTACGGTTTTGTATGAAGTCTTTGCATGTGCTCGTAACGCAAACTCCTCGATGTATTTGTGTATGATTGAAGTGTTTTATTTTATGGGCTGAATATTCCTGAAAATGAAATTTCAAGTTGAATAGGTAGGAATAAGTTCGCGGAAGTATGCGAAAGTTTTCTCGCTCTCCCGTCTACAAGCGGCTAGTAGGAACACCGTGGGGTTTTAGCCGGTGGGAGTCCGGCAGTATCCATAATGGTATCTACGTACACACCAAAGCCGCCGGCTTTTTTGACAGCTGCCATTCGTATGACGTAAAGCCGCCAGACTAGCCCGGCGGCATGCCGGTGGCTTTAGTGTGTAGATAGCTTAATAAATAAAGCAACTTTTCCCGAGAAATAATAATTCATTTACCATTGGTCATTCCTAGATACTCAAAGAGTCAGCTCTACGAAATTAAAACAAAAGAACGATTATGTTTACAAAGTTATTCATTTAAATCCTGTTCCAAATAAGTACTTTTTTTCTCATTTCAAGTGTATAAACATAGTTTAAACGTGTTAATTAAGGGATTCTCCTACTGACAATTAACAACTAAGTAGTCCCACTAATATTATAAATGTAAATGTTTTGTGCCGATGGATGTTTGTTACTCTTACACGCGAAAACTACTCAACTGATTTTGATGAAACTTGGCAATATTGTAGCTTACACATCAGAATAACACATAGACTATATAATTTTAAAATATTTTGTAAATTTTCCAAGATATAGCATAAATGCGTACGAAGTCGCGGGCAGCCTCTAGTCTTCTACAAGTACCAAATTGGCGTTTTTCTATGAATTATGGTCTAACGGGGAAATACGAGCAGGGTATAATTTACAAGAACATTGTCAACTTAATTGTTATGCTATTATAATGTAGATATGCGGTAATAATAACAAGTTTGTGCAGGCGTTTAGATGTCCTAGGTTGACAATATGAATGTCCTAGAAGCCTAAATCACTGTCAAGACCTTTAAACCCTGTCGACGTCATGATTAGTGTCATAGTACTCGTATATCGGTTTTGATTTGTATTAACTTTGCGATTTTGAAGTAGAGTAGTTTCGACAGTGATTTTAGTGAGAATAAAATTGTAAGGCATCGGAAAAGTTTGCTCAAGGGCTTTACTGAAAATTACAGGTAAAACCCAGAACACACGGTGAAACGCAAATGCAACGCAACTGAAACTGCTAGTTACTTTTGAGTTGCATCGCAGTTTCTGCTATAGACTTCCTTAGAAAACCACACACGACGCAACTGAAACGAAACGTTTCAAACCAGTTGCAACTGAAACGAAACGTTTCAAACCAGTTGCGTCGTATGTGTCTATAGCAGAAACTGCGATGCAACTCAAATGTAAGTAACTAGCAGTTTCAGTTGCGTTGCAATTGCGTTTCACCGTGTGTTTTGGCGTTAAGTGTGGTATGGTGTGTAGTGTGGTGGTGTGTTAGGTTCGAACTGTACAGTTTTATCGTAACGTGAAGCAAGCTTTTCATTGTTTTTTTACGAAGGGACCTTTTGCAAAATAGTGATTAAAAAAACCCTGATTAAAATAATGTAGAAATAATTATGCCAATAATGTTTCCTGAAGTGTCTGTGAACCCTTAGTAAATATCATCTAGGTCTTAGTTCCTACATTAAACTACTAGTACAATAACAATAACTATACTCTGATTTTTAATCCGAGTCAGACAACTGACAAGCACAACTGTCAATTATACTAAAAAGGGTGACCAGCTACAATAGTGATGTTCGGCAATCGATAGAATTAGATGTTTAGTCATGCCTAAATTTATTAGGTACCTAATAAACTTTTTTTTTGTAGTAAATACGCAATAAGTTTTTATTTAATAATACGATAAGAGGAATATAATAGCATACCTTGTTAAAATGCTCACTACAAAATTATTACGAAAGTTGGAAAATGTATTAAGAGATTTAGAGGAATTAAGTAAAACATTACAAGTTCTTTTATACATTTTTATTAATTTAAAATTCCTATTGATTCCAAATCCGAATCTGAGTCGGTACAGTCAGAATTCGGTAACCGAATGCAAAACAATTAAAAGGAAGTGGCGCCCATAGCTTTTTTTTTTAATTTTATGGCCTGTTAGTAGGACCTTTAAGCCAAAAAATAGGAGTCCATAGCGTGCGTGACTAGGGATGACTACAGTACGTCTATTAAAAAAGCAATAATTCTCTAAGTCGACAATCACAATGAGATATAACTTCAGTGTTCTAATAAGTAATCAGTGTTTTTTAAAATATTAAATTATTTTCTTACCGTAAACAGCGTTCTGTTTAATTATCGTAAATTATTTTCATTTATTTGAAAGCAATTTGATATTCAATAAAGAAAAATATACAATCTCGACTAATTTAATAGTGAAAACTCGATTCACCTACATCACTATTTATTTAGGACAAAAAACTCGCAACACTGTAATTGTCAATTGTCTGACTCGGATTAAAAATCAGACTATAGACTAGTTTTAATAACTGGACATTTACAACTGTAAGTTAAATAAGAACTATGAATTCCAGTGAGGATAATTAGGTATAACAAGTAAACGCTAGGCTTCCCGCTAACTTTTTGGCCTCAAATCTAGATCATAATTGCAGTAATTCAACAAAGACCTAAGTCAACTGGACGTATGAAGAATTCGACATAATTGACTCTTTATAAACTTAACGCTCTTCATGCTTAAATAATGGACAAAGGTCGCAAAATAGGAGTGATAAGAGGCCGTCGGCGGCGCCTTCGTTCGCATTTATCTTCATATCTTGGAAAACAAACACTACTTTAAATAAGGCATAAATTAAGTTATTCTAAGAAAGGCCAAGTCAAGAGTACCTTAAACCGAAGCGACTGATGAATGTGGATAAAGCGAAGGAAGTGTGTTTGGATCGTAGCGGGTAGAGGGAAGTGGTTTCTGCGTACCCGATTGAAGAGGCGTGGCAGATATGTACCTATGTACGTACAATGGTACATAGGTACTCCAAAAATATAAGAGTGAAAAGCCTTTTTTAGCGAGTGTCTCTTATATGATCCCACTGTTTGGCAAAGGCCTCCCCCATTCGTCCATCCTACTACTTAATATTATAAATGTCAATGTTGGTAGATAACGATGGATGGATGGATGGATGGATGTATGTGTTTACTCTTTCACGCAAAAAGTAATGAAAAGATTTTAATGAAATGCAACATTGTAGCTTACTTATATGTCAGAATAACACATAATAAAATAGGCTGTATTATATTGAGATATCATTATTTTTTTCCAAGATATGACGTTAAATGCGTACGAATAGTCTATCTACTTATAATGTATATGTCATGATGCATGCATTCTGAAAGTGCTAATTGACACGTGAAACTGTTAATGAATGAAACTAATTTTGTGCCACTAGTTTCATGGGCTAAAACAGCTACCCAATGGCTACCAACTGCCAAACGGCGTCGCGGCAGACCACGGAAAAGGTGGCGAGATGAGCTGGACACCTTCTTAAGTAGCTGGGCGGAGGAAGCTCGAGACAGAAGGTCATGGCGGAAGAGGAGAGAGGCCTTTGCCCAGCAGTGGGACACAAATGGCTAAATTAGATTAGATTAGTTTCATATGCATTCTCACCTTTATCATGTCGTTGAGATGGTTGTCCCCAGTGAGGTGTGCATCTAGCACACAGTACATCGCGGTTGGCTGCAGCATACATCGCGGGTAGTCGTCCAACGCGAACAGGGATGGCATCAAGTTGTACTCCGATTCTGGGGAATATAACGACAGTGGGGGTATTCATGCGTGGATTGTTGTATTTAGGAAACTGCTGTGTATTTTCAAAGGATTATTTACCTACGTCTGAGAGCGATTTCGCACTACATCCAATCCGAGATTTTTAGTATATATCTATTTCTATGGTAATTTCAACGGATAGGATTCGGATCGAATGTAGTGCATAACCCACGCGAAGTCGGCGCGTAACCGCTCTGACTGTGTGGAACACTGAAAGTGTTTTTTATACGTCTGTTGTGTGGAACCCTAACTACGAAACAAAAGAATCACCAATCTGTTGTTTTTAACAAATTCTCTATTTATTAGGTATTTACACAAATATCTAAATATAGGATATAGATCAGGCATCACTAGATAGCCAACTACACTACAACAGATCTATCTTTTAATTGAAAATATTACAATACAATACAAATTTTCTTTATTGCACACAAAGATATAAAGTACAGACACAAACAAGAATATAAGAAGCAACAGGCGGCCTTATTGCTAGTTAGCAATATCTTCCAGGCAACCTGAGGCTTTTTTCCTTTATATTATTGAATGAGATTAAAATTATGGACATAAAAGCATCCTATTAAAACAATTACAACAGAATTTTCGTCACATTTAATGTCTTTTACTTACAACAAATAAAACTACCAGAATTATGCTTGCTAAACAAAGAAGTAGGTATCACCTATCCACATAAACCATTTTCCTTAACACACATGATCCTTGCCTCTAAACACCGGTAATGCTACCACAAGTTGTAGATTATAATAATTTTCTATTTAACTACGGCCGAGTTGACTTGACCGCTAGACCAACGACAATTAACCTCGACTTGACGCGGAACTTGGTCGCGAAAAACAAGTAATTTAATCACCTACATAGATGGATAATAACAATAGGGAAGACTAGATTAACTATCTGTTGCAGGATATGCCGTTAAAAATAATTATAGATTAAGTATTGTGCTGCTTTTACCCGACTACGTTGTAGCCAAAAGAAAGGGTAAAGAATTTGGCAATTTATGTAGTTACGTACTTAGGTACTTACCTATTTTACCACTCGATCGCAAGTTTTCTGTAATGACGGGCATGTATGAAGCGACTGATGAATGAGAATGGAGCGAAAGAGTGTGTTTGGATCGTAGCAAGTGGAAGGAAGTGGTCTCTGCCTACTCCAATGGAAGAGAGGCGTGACTTACGGATATGTATGTATGTATATATATTTTCTGTAGGCGGGTTTAAGTTTTAAGAACTTATTTCTTCAGTATTTTGCTAATGAAAAGGCCAGAAGAAAAGTTCTTTTGTTAATCCAAAATAAGTCCCCAGACGAGAGCATTGCACTTCTTCATCTTAAACTAAAGTTCGACAATAGTAGATGCATAAAACAATGGTACACGTAGTAATGTAGACCTATTATAACGTCCGCACTGCCCTAACAATGACGCATAAACGTTTTTTAGGGCCTTAACGATGCTATTTGTATGCTTTACGCGCTATATAAGTGTTTTATTAGAATATACAGGAACATGTTTTGAACATGTCAAAAATTTGGCTAAGTACTTTAATATTTGTAAACGCTTGTTGTTTTGAAATTTTACAGTAAATGAATAGTGGTAAAAAATAAGTTCTAAAAACTAAAACACGCCTACGGATAACCTGCGATCTTAAAAGTAAGAAATTACGAGCGTCTTGTACTTCTGACGGGGGGCTGCGCCCCCCAAACACACCGATTGCCTTGTCCATAGAATGAGTGAAAGTTAAGGACGTCTTGTTCATCTGACGGGGGGTTGCACCCCCCAAACCCCCCAAACACACCGATTGCCTTGTCCATAGAATGAGTGAAAGTTAAGGACGTCTTGTTCATCTGACGGGGGGTTGCACCCTCCAAATCCCCCAAACACACCGATTGCCTTGTCCATAGAATGAGTGTAAGTTAAGGACGTCTTGTTCATCCGACGGGGGGCTGCGCCCCCCAAACCCCCCAAACACACCGATTGCCTTGTCCATAGAATGAGTGAAAGTTAAGGACGTCTTGTTCATCCGACGGGGGGCTGCACCCCCCAAACCCCTTCTACACACTGATTGCTTTGTCCATAGTATGAGTGTAAGTTAAGGACGTCTTGTTCATCTGACGGGGGGCTGCAACCCCCAAAGCCCTTCTACACACTGATTGCTTTGTCCTTAGTATGAGTGTAAGTTAAGGACGTCTTTTTTTCTGTCAGATTTCAAAATTATCTTACGGTATTCTTGCAATTACAGTTCAATCTGTCATTATTTATTACTATGTATTATATTATACTGTGTTTATTTCAATGAATGTGCTTTTCATTTTGCCATAGCTCTTAAAGTATTCATGTAAATTGAATAGTGTAAAAAGCAATCATGATTGTCATGAACGGTAGAAGACGATTATGGATTTAATTTGATAAGGATTGAGAAAATGTGCAGCTAAATTGCCTTCTAAAATATACATGTGTTTAGTCACTTATTTTTAACTTTGAAGGGGTATATCTAGGTATCTTTATAAGATAAACATATACTGTTACGGACTTCTCTATTTATTAAAATGAGAGCAACAATACGGACATACATTATATTTATATAGGCGTTACGGTATTTGCAGCGCACGCCGATATTGTGCAAAAGGATCAGATTTTTTTCATAGGTAACTTCTTGTCCACTAGTGGGCAATGTGTTTAACGTATTGTAACTTATAATAAGTAAAACAGTTAATATCATTCTAAAGAGACCGGATTTAGTAAGTCATAATACCTAAGTATTTTCGAAGTATTTATTGTCCAAAATGAAAATACGTGAAAACACAAATTTACAAGCACACTCGCGCGCAAACCCTAGTGACATATACATATATATATTTGGAATGTACTTGCAGAGCCCTTTCATTTAATATCCCACTCAATACGCTGCAAGATTTTTGCAAGATTGCAAATCTATATAGCCTATGTCACCCGCCGTATTAATACGAATGTTTTGACACCTCATTCAGTAAAATCGGTTCAGTATTTTAGACGTTACGGTGAAACATACATAGGCTGCCAAACACATTACACTTCCTTTTGGCTTCGCCGTAGTCGTGTAAAAAAGAATGATCATGTGGATGGAAATGTTGAGACTTTGGGAAGGGAAGGCAAAGACATACGTATCATATAAATATGTTAAAGAAAGGCAAAGTCAAAAGTAAGTACTCAAAAAAAACGGGCATGTATAATATGGTGACTGTTGAATGTGGATGATGCGAAAAAAGTGTATTTGGGTCTTAGCAAGTGGAGTTCGTAGCATGTGAGGAGAAGTGGTATCTGTCTACCCCGATAGGAGAGAAGTGTGACGGATATGTATGTAGATATTCTCATAGCTGTTCTTTTTAAACCCCAACGCAAAAAGAGGGATGTTATATTTTTAATGTATTTGTTGTATTTCTGTCTGTCTCGGCCATCGTTACTCCCGATGGTCGAGAAATATAAAAGCAAGAATTTAATCTTGTTCAGCAAGGCATAGGGTATACTTACCTAAAGTTAGTCGATAGATATCCATTATTATATAAGTAGGTAAACCACAGATCGAGGTAATTAAAAATACTGATCAATCAGGTATTAAGCATTCCAATGGGACATAAATAAGATAAAAAGAATTCTAAGACTATTTTTTTATTAGCCATTAAGATCCCACTGCTGGGCCAAGGCCTCCCCCGCGACTTTCCATTTAACACTAAGACTATTATAATAAGATAATTGAAATTAACTTACCATTTAAACTATATATCACAGCTAAACTTTGTCTCGTAAAGAACAGCAGCAAAATAACCAAACCCGACATTTTTCACTAAATTAATTTACTTATTAAATTAAAATAATATTAAAAAATATATATATATATATTTTGGCAACAGTTTACGCTAAGTTACTTTTGAATAGTTCCCAAAAAATTTGTTACGTTTTGATAAATTTCATCTTAACTAGGAATCTGTTTAACGGAACTAAAAAGTCACTAGAAAAAATTAGAACAAATCTTCGTGTACATCATGTGTTATTCCGGCAAGTTAATCTGATAAACTGCTGAGACATTTTCCTCACTAGTTTATAAGTAACTACTAAAGGCGCGACTCCTGCAACTGTCAGCGAGACATTTTTCTAAAAGATCTAATCTTAGCGGGCGTGTTATACACATTTTTGTATAGATAGGTAATTAGGTACAATAAAAGAGCATATAATCACTAGTAAGTACATGCAAATGAAAAGTGTTTTATTCAAAAATAGGCAAAATTCATTACACTTTTTCGATGTCACTTTTTTTATCATTATTACCGATTCACTACCTGTACAGGGTGTAACAGAAAGGGGGTATAATGCCGAAACACAACGATAGTCCTCATAAAACCGAACAACTTTCCCCAAAGAACATAGGTTGTAACTCGAAAAAAAAATTTCGACTCCCCATACAACATGTCCGATCAGCTGACGACCCATGTTCCTTGGGGAAAGTTGTTCAGTTTCATGAGGACTATCGCTGTGTTTCGGCTTTATATCCCCTTTCTGTTACATCCTGTATAGTCGAGAGGAAGAAACGGCAAGAAAACTTTGGCACAGGGACTTAGATTTTTGTACTTTGTATAGGAGAGCAATGAGTGAGGCATTTGCCCAATAGGACGTGACAAGGTAAGCTAAATGTATCTGTAGTAAGAGATACATAGATTGTGTTATATATAGATTGCGGGTTAGAGAAGAGTTTCCTTCAATTCCTAACTACTATTAATGCATCAAAACGAGCTCAAAATAACTGAAATTATACACAGAAATATATTCTCCAATAAAGAATGGTTAGTGTACAAGTTTCTTTATTTCACGTTTTCAAAATCAATCGCAGTAGTCTAGCCTTTATACCGTAAACTATTTATCTACCTATGTACTACGTAACGTACGAGCCAGTGATCTTTTTTAAGTTAGGTTTGAAGATGTGTGAACGCAAGTGCCTACAACTAAATAGTTAGCAATTATATTTAGGTATATTATAATCATTGCCCGTAAAATTGTATTAGGCGTTCTTCAGCCATTTTGCTTGTATGCTATAATGTTTTACACAGAGTACCTTAAGAATACCTTTACATATGTTGTTTTATTTTTTTAAATATTATACCTCCTATCATTAGTAGCCAAATTCTTTTATTGTATCAATTGGGACTTGTTTATAATTATTTTTGCGTAATTTGTTCATCAGTGAGACAGACAGAGTGACACTATAAGTACTAAGGTACTTTTAGTCTTTGTGTAGTTAATAATGGTCAGTTGGAAGAGGCTATTACCCTACAATTGAGTCATACACAGAATTAGGTTCAAAATTGTCTTTCCTGTTCCTGATGATTAAGGATACTGGAGCATCTAATCCTCAAAATGTTTATACAGGCCAAAACTACATCGGGCACAGATTATGCGGATATGCATTAAGTTGAGAAATTAGCACCCAGTGTCCTTAACTTTCGGGAACAGGAGACATTTTTTGTTTTTTATGTCTGTATAACCCAATTAGATTTTTAAGATACATATACTTAGCTACTTATGTGTAAATGAAAAAATATCTACCATTTCGGAAATACAATTTATTTATCACATCGTAATATACCGTTTACGCAAATCACTTTTAATGCAAATGAAACAAAAATAATTAGTACATTACAATAATCCGGATTGTCTATTTAATTATTGAAGAAAATTAATTATTCAAATCAGCAATAAGTAACTTTCCTTTAGGAAAGAGATTTATTGTGATATCAATATAATAATAAAAAATCTAAATAATTGTGATTAGGTATGTACTTAGTCTTTAAAATAAAATCAAAACTACCAATAAGTTTCTAAAATTAATTTACGTCTTCTACAGTCAGCGTCATAAGTCGATGAACACATTCAGATTTTAAAAAATAATATAAATCATTATTAGACGTAAAATCTTACTTATTATCTTTATTTTGAACCTTATTAGATGTTCATTTAACTGTGGAGTATTTTTTGCTAAGCTATTTTTGTCTAATAATGGTGTATTTTACTTTTGTCAATCTGAATCTGTTCATCGACTTATGATGCTGACCGTATATAGTTAGAACTTTTACAAAATTCATCGTCATAAAAATACCCACTACATACTTACTTACGTAGGTATTTAATTAGTAACTACCTTACTTTAAAATACTTTTCAACTAGGTATGTATGTATGTATACCAATGATTTTTTATAGGTACAGATATGTTACCTTTATAGTGATTGGCGTTATAAATCTGTGCCGAACAATGATTACAATGACATGAATGACAGCACTTCAAATCATACTGCAAATGTCTTCAGACGAACTACAAGTTGTCTTAAATAGTCTTCAAAATGTGCGCGCGTATAACATATCTGCACCTAGTATATATATAATATCATTGATGTATACCTATTGTTTTTTAATACATTCGAACATAGGTAGGTACATCCAATTAACATACTTATTCGTGATCGATGCAAATTACAGAATTAATAGGTTCTTATCATATTCAAATTATTTTGGTACTTAGTCATCAATCTACATATTTTTGTATTTAAATAAGTCAGTATCAGTTTATGTCACTAAAGACTTATCTACTTAGGTACATAATTCACCAATGTGTCGGATCGTCAAAAACCTATAAAAATTTAAACACTTTTCTAAAATAATAAGATCATCTCTTTGTAACATAATGTGAGGAATGTAAAGATATATATTCACGAACCTATATATATACTTTATATATCACAGAATAACACGGAGAAATATTCTTAGAATTATACAACAAAGGGGGGTCTTACTTCTACAATACCCCGAATTCTACACTACAATACACTTCTCTAATTCTACAATACCCCGACATCTAGTTCTACAATACCCCCCACTTGATGCAATCGTCGACGACCCCCCGAAACCTGTGCTCGAAGAGATCGTTGCCCTTGATGAAGAAGGTGGTGAGATCGGCGTTAGCATCATCAGTGCGGGGCGCGTTCTCGGCTTCCACCAGCACTACGGGCAGGATGACCATGCTCAGCATTATGGAGTACTGGAGCATCTGGAATAAATTTAAAAAAATGCTTGTCTGTAAATAACAATAGGAAGTATCACAGGTAGTATAATAAAGTGGAAGAAACCGAAATGTGCCGATCGCTCCAGCCGATCATGCTCTTTCATTCTGTCGCGCTCACGCTTGCGGAACGGGACAATGACGTCATCTTTTTCATACATGCAGCCCGTAGTATCGAGTTATTAGATTAGACGTTGTAAAAGGTTAAAATAAGTTCCAATTGACAAACGGCGTCGCGGCAGACCACGGAAAAAGTAGCGGGAGGAGCTGGACGCCTTCTTAAGTATCTCCCTGGGCGGAGGAAGCTCGAGACAGAAAGTCGATGAGGAGAGACCTCAGTAGTGGAATACAAATGGGTAGATTAGATAATATTGTAGGTAGTGTTAGCCGGAAAATATCTCTACTAGTAACAGCACAGTGAAGAGAGCAGCACTGGTGACGCGAAGATAGCGCCACAGATACCCCCTCTCTCTCTCTCTCTCTTCTTCTCTCGAACGACTGTGTGCGCGCGCGAAGAATATTATCAGTTCTAATCTTAATCTAAATAAAAACTATTCATTCTAATTATTCTTTTAATAGAAGGTAGGTACTTAGTGGTTCGCAGCCAGCGTAAACCAAAATGACTAGAATAGGGATGAGGATCGAATCACAATTGAATAGGTACCTACATAAAACATAAATAAATGCAAAGATAGAGCATCAAAGTTAGTCATCCATCAAAGACACAACAAACAAAATGTCGCAATAAAATTAAAAAAGTCCTCAATCTGTTACTCAGTCATTGCGTAATCTTCAATACTAATCTATACTACCTTATATCTTATCTTCTATACTATTTGTTCATTAATATTATAAATAATTTTACAATCATCAACACTGCACAATATGTGCACAGGTGTATGGGTCACGTTAGGTTCAATTCTTTATTGGCACGGTTTATTGTGTCAGCTAATGGACGTCCACTGAACAAAAGCCTCCCCCAATGATCTCCAAAACGACCGGCCCTGCGCTTCCCACATCCAACGGCTTCTCTCAACTTTCGCCAGGTTGGTTTTTACTACAGATAACTGAATAGTTTATACGTGTTAAGTATAATTATGTAGTTTTGTATGTATTCTGTAGGTATTGTTTGCACAACCCGCAACCATTATTACCTATTTCTCGCTATTTCTTACCCTAAGGTTGCCTGGAAGATATTGCTACCAAGCAACAAAGCCGCCTGTTGCTTCTTATATTCTTGTTTGTGTCTGTACCTTATATCTTTGCGTGCAATACAGAATATTTGTATTATATTGTGTATTCTGATCTGACGTTTATGTCTATCTATGTACCCTTACCTCCTGCAATTCTTTGTCAAACATCTCCCTCGGATAGACTTCAGTGGCGTCGACATTCAGCCGCTGCATCGCTCGACTCAGCTCTTCATAATAATGCTGCCTTAGACGGTCGTAATGTGCAGCGCGGAAAGCGCTGTCCGTGCCAAGAACCAAGAAGTACACGAGGTCTGATGCAGGGGAACCAACGTGGATTGTTTGGAAGTCTATCGGCATTGTGTGGATACGTGAGCCCTGGAATGTAAAATAGTAACAAGTTAACCAGTGTTATGAATTTATGTTAAGAAGTTATACATAATATAGGTAGTAGCATGAAGATAAAATCCTTATAAAATGAAATCTTGAGATTTATCGTTGTTTCGGTACTTAGATACTTTGCTCCACTAGCAACTTGTCGAGATAGGTAGCTAGCTATGTCTATCACAAATCGCAAGGCTTGAACGTGCTTGAACATAAGACTAAATAAAAGAAACTGTTAAAGATTTAATTGACAATTTAGCATAAAAGAAAGAGAAGATATAAAAATTCAAAATAGGCTTATTAAAAAAAACCCTGGTTAAAACGAAGATTTCTTAAGATGATTGTATAAAGTAGATACATACATAATAAGATCATTCTGCATATTATACCAACTTACAAAAACTTTCATTATAGTTTGTATGACCTAACTCAAGTGTTTTTCAAACTGTGGGTCATGACCCAGGGGGATCGCAAAGCCGTACTCGGAGGGTCGTCGCCAGCAAAGAGAAAATAACAAAATTTTCAACTTAGTACAAACAAAACACAATTTTTGTGATTAACCAACTGACCTCGTATCTATCAAAACCATCGCGGTTTTTACACAATGAAGGTCGTAATCTTGACAAATAATGTATGCAAGTACCAATAAAAGGGGGTCGTCCAAATTTTTCTACCAGTAAAGAGGTCGCGTATCACAAAGTTTAAAAACCACTGTCCTATCTTACATATAGGGTGACTTTAAATTAGTGAACGCTAGAAAAGGATATGTATGTACTCGTGATAATAAACAACTTTTACTATGGGACCAAATACAAAACCATAAAAAAAAATTCTTCCATAGTAGGTACTATCAGCTAGTGTATTTTGTATGGAGAGTTCAAAAATTTTTGAATGATTTCGACCTTGGTTCCATAGTAAAAGTTGTTGGTTATTTTGAGTACATGCATGTCCTTCTCTATCGTTCACTAATTTAAAGTCACCCTATATGTAAGATAGGACAGTGGTTTTTAAACTTTTTGACGTCGCGACCCCTTTACTGGTTGAAAAATTTTGACGACCCCCTTTTATTGGTACTTGCATATATAGTGTTTTTCTAAACAGGCACGTGCCTAGGTACATACATAGCAGATAACCTTTACCGAGACAAGTTAATAAACAAAACTATTTCGTTCCGTACAACCTTGGATGATTTATTAACATTATTGTGGTACACATAACAACAACGTAATTTAAGTAATCATGTCTTTATTGTATAGCTCGTATCCTGTTTACTGAACTCGTTTTAGAACATTTGACAATATTGTCATCCGCAATGACTATCGGCGGAGAGAGGCCTTTGCCGCAGTGGGACACAAATGACTAGATTAGCTTGGATAAAAATAATTTTTTTTTTTTTAGTTCCTTAGATTGGGTTTGACATTACATAAGACGGGTCATTTTTAAAGTTAATGCTAGATTCGCAAGAGTGCAGTTTTCCCCAGAGATGCATCTATCAAAAAACTCGGTTGTGTTGCTCTATCTATGTTGTAGAGAGAAGGTAGGCAGTTTAGGTAGGCAGTAGGCAAGGTAGGCAGTACGAACAAGATTGGTTCAAAAATTATCTTTTGATTTTTGACGAGTTACATTCACATGAGGCAGACGATCTTTTTGCTAATAATCGACATATTTTATAGGTACTTAGTATAATGAGTGATAATACTACGATTTTTTGAGTTTCGTATTTTTATCTAGGTACATATACCTACCGAACAAGTTTTTTATTTACGAAAATCCACATCACGACAACATACAAAGCAATACAAAACGGCTGACGTAGAAATATAGCAAAAAAATATCTGCAAATAATTTGCATAGCCATAAAATCGTCAATTGCAAGTTTCCCAAACTAATCACTGAGTAGCCTCGACCTTGGCCGACATTTACCCAGTTCCGCGCCACTGACGATAAAAAGTGAAGTCAATTTTGTCATTTACCTACTCTCCACTGTAATCTGTTCCGTACATAACCCTAACCTAGATTCTCTTGCCAATTTTTCTAGCCACATACATAATTAAATTCTAGAGTAATCCTATTAATATTATAAATGTCAACCTTTGAGCCGATAGATGGATGTTTGTTACTCTTTCACATAAAAACTACTGAACAGATTTTTATGAAACTTAGCAATATTGAAGCTTGCACATCAGAATAACACATAGGCTATTTTATTTTACGATATCATGATTTTTTTCTAAGATATGACGATAAATGCGTACGAACTCGCGGGAAGCGTCTAGTCAATCATGAATGAATGCCACAAATGAAGTGTCAAAGGCTTCCAAAGATCTTTAAAATCCTTTATAAGGTACTTATATATTTTTAACTTTCTACGCACATTCAGGGAAGATTAGTGGGAAGCAGCAACTGACAGGAATCTATGGAGAAGCATGGGAGAGGCTTTTGCCCAGCAGTGGGACGAAACCGGCTAATAAAAAAAAATTGAGTCTAGCTACATACTAATATAGTCTTCTTCCTAACAATTGGTACCCCGGTTGGTATGCCAAAAAGTCCGAGAGCCCATTAATGAAATGATGTGATGATTTATTTTTGTTAAATTAGACATTGTATGCTTAACGGAACATTGGCAGCAGGATTATCAAGCATTTGTAAATTATGATAACTACCGTATAGTAAGTTCTTTTAGCCGGCGGGTTGCGATACACGGGGGCTCCTTAATAATGGTTAAAAACCGTATTAAGTGTAATGAGCGTAAGGATATCGGTAGGCTGTCGGTTGAGAGACACATCGAGCTGTCCTGTGTTGAGCTGGAAAGGTACATTGTGGTTTGTGCGTATTGCCCCCCTGCTGCTTTGCTTGATACTGTAGAATCAACGCTAGAAGAAGTTCTTAGAATATTGACTAGGAAAAGTAAACGTATTTTAATATGTGGTGACTTTAATGTAGATATTTTGATAAACGATAGCGCCACGGTTAGATTGTTAAGTGTATTTAAGTCATTTAATTTAGAGAATGTGTTTTTGGAACCGACTAGAGTTACTGCGACATCTGCTAAGTGTATTGATAACATCTTTTGCAACTGTGAATATAATAATAAGATGATCGACAAGTCATTTTCATCTGATCATTGGGGTCAAGTCGCGTACTTCCCTCACGCTCACCAAGTACAGAGCATCACAGTCACAAAGCGCTGTGTGACTTCTGGTCGGATTCAGAAATATGTTGAAGCGTTGAATGATCAACTACCACGTCAACTACAGCATAGCAGTTTAAATAACACTAATATTTTTTATAAAACATTCTTCAACGTCGTGGAACAACAATATAATAATATTTTTAAATTAGTCACTAAAGTAATTAATCCAAAATTTAAATTCAGTGATTGGGCGACACCAGGTATTAGGAAAAGTAGGGATGAATTATTTCAATTATATGCTGATAGGGCGCTAAGATCAAACGATGACAGATTTATAGAATATGTTAAAAGATACAGTGCGATCTTCAAATTAGTATGCATCAAAGCTAAAGCCTTGTATATAAGTAATAAAATAAAAAACACTCAAAATAAAACAAAAACTGTATGGAGTGTTATCAATTCTGAGACCGGCCGCACTAAATTACGCAGTGATGATATAACTTTAAATTGTAACAACAAAATATTGTCATACAGCACCGATGTTGCAAAAGAATTCAATGCTTTTTTCATTAATATACCATTGAAAACTACGGAAAATCTTCAGTCTTCCCCGGCATTATCCATAGATCTAGTAAAAAAGTATATCCCCGTCTGTATCACTGAATTTGAGTTTAGACACGTTACCCCACTAGAAATTATTAAAAACTTCAAACAATTAAACGTAAAAAACACTGAAGATTTGTGGGGTATGTCTGTAAAAGTATGCAGTTCAATAGTAGATGTAATGGCACCATATTTAGCACATGCGTTTAACTTAGCAGTAGATAATGGTGAGTTTCCTGATTTAATGAAACTAAGTAAAGTCGTACCGTTGCACAAGTCAGGCGACCAACAAGATCCTGGTAACTACAGACCTGTGTCAATATTGCCGGTATTCAGCAAGGTTTTTGAGAAGATTATGCTCAATCAAATGCTTCCGTATTTTAATTTTAATAACATCTTACATAGCCAGCAATTTGGCTTCACCAGGGGCCGCTCTACAACTGACGCTGGTGTTGCCTTAATAAAACATATCTTTGAGGCATTTGAGGAGCGTCAGGATGCTGTGGGGGTCTTTTGTGATTTGTCGAAGGCATTTGATTGTGTAGATCACGAAACTCTATTACTAAAGCTACATCATTACGGTATTCGAAATAAAGGTCTTTGTCTGTTGGAATCGTATCTTAGTAACAGATTCCAATCTGTCCAAGTAAATGGTATGAAGTCACAAGGATCTTTGGTTAAAGTAGGTGTTCCACAAGGTTCCATATTAGGACCTTTTTTATTTCTAGCTTATATTAATGATTTGCCCCACATGGTTGAAAACCTAGCGAAAATAGTATTGTTTGCGGATGATACATCCTTAATTTTTAAAGTCGACAGGCGTGCCCTTAACTACGACTATGTAAATAATGTTCTTCAGCAGGTTCATGATTGGTTTACAATCAACAACCTTGTGTTAAATGCGATAAAAACCAAATGCATTAAATTTAGCTTACCGGGCGTAGTTTCACGTAACAATGGTCATGTTATGTTAAATAATGAAAAACTAGACTTTGTGGAACAGACAGTTTTCTTAGGGATTACAATCGACCAGAAGTTACAATGGGGTCCCCATATTGGATCGCTATCAGGGAGGCTGAGCTCTGCAGCGTACGCCGTCAAAAAAATAAAAGAACTGACGGACATACCTACCGCAAGACTTGTTTACTTCAGCTATTTCCACAGTCTTATGTCCTACGGCCTGCTGCTGTGGGGTCGTGCCGCCGATATTGGTTCAGTATTTGTTTTACAAAAAAGAGCTATAAGATCAATCTACGGACTCCGCTGTCGTGAATCACTAAGGGAACTGTTCAAAACAATTAATATTATGACGGTGCCATGTCAATATATTTACGCAAACATTATGTATGTCAGACAGAATCTACATCTATTTCAAACAAATAGTCAGCTGCATAACTTTAATACTAGGAATAGGAACAAATTAGTGTCAAATTGTTTTAGACTTGCAAAAATTAATAAATCATTTATGGGGCTCTGCGTGCAATACTATAATAAAATTCCCCAAGAAATTCTAGCATACTCCGAAAATAAATTTAAGTCTTACATTAAGAACTGTCTTTGCAAAAAGGCCTATTACAGATTAGACGAATATTTAAACGACCACCTTGCATGGAGTGTGGGGCGTGCTGACCAGCTCAACAGGAACAGCTAATAAATGCTAGAATTTGCTTGATGGTCGATGTTGCTAGGTTTTACTGTTGTTTAAATGTTTTGTTTGTGTATTGTTAAGTGTTGTTTGTATTGTTTTGTTATTATTGTTAAATGTTGTTGATTTGTTAAATGTTGTTAATATTTTTGATACTGCAGCGTTTAATTAAGCTAGTCATCGGGTTCAATAGTGTAACATGTCATGCTCGCTTGTGCCGCTGCAGCGGTGGCGCTGTGTGTCGGGTCTCCTACTTCCCTAAAATATGTGGAAGGGGTTGATGGCTGGCACATGCGTTGAGGCCTGTGTGAAGGTGCTGCTGTGGCGGCTGGTCATGTTATGCTATCTCAACCTATCTTTACTTTTTAGCTATTTACACCTTGTGGTTTCTTTGAATGCTGCAGGATCAAAATTAATTTTTAGGGATAATAATTATAATATAGAAAATATGTACCTTTATACATGTGTAACTGTTTATAAGAATTGTAAAACTTTATTTGAAAAGAGCAACCTCACAGAGTTTCTTGCTAGGTTCTTCTCTGGGGGAAACTGCACCTTGCGAATCTAGCGCTAGCTTTAAAAAAAATTACCTTTATAATAATGTAACGGTTTCAAGAGCATTTTTTGTGCCTATGAAATAAATATATTTTTGACTTTTTGACTTTTTTAAATTGACGCGTTATAACAGCTGCTATGTTTACCAGTCACACGTTTTTGCATTCAAACTGATTTCCGCAGTGTTTTAGGTCGTGTCCCCAGTAAGCAAACTGTTAGCGGCCGACTGAGTGAGCCGCAAAGTGAGTTAGCTGCAAACTCAAATCAAAGAAAACACCGGTTTTGGTGGGAGTCGGCCGCTGTCTGAGATAGTCAGCGCGCGTAACGCTGCAAACTGCGTACAGTGAGCGAAAACTAGCTGACTGTGGACACTCCATTTCAAATATATGGAAGCGCGTACTAAATCGATACGCCGCAAACTAGTCAGCCGCTAACAGCGTTTGCCTACTGGGGCCACGGCCTTAAAATAAGTGCCAGGTTTTAAACTATGTAATCGCCACTGGCTCAGAGTCAGGGCTATCCGTATTCAGAGTTATCCGTTTCACTATAGACGCTCTGACAATTGTGTGAACAAGTTCATACAATTTGTATGTAGCCGATATTTTCCGTGTTTCCGTCAGGTACGTGTTTCCTGTGTTTCTACTTGTCTCGTCTTAATTTTAATTGTGATGTGTAGGTATTGAAAATTTATCTAGATTTTTATGTAGGTAGAAAGAAAATAAATTTTCAAATTAAGGTATGAGGTAGGTAGGTGCCTATAATACAAGATAAGCAAGCTAGCTATGCCCCGAAGCTACGATTATGAAGTACAAAAAAGGTTTAGGTGCTTCGATAATAAATTAGTATGTCATACCTATAGGTAAACGTAAACCTATTATATCAGAATGCACTATCAAAATACGTGATGCATTTCAATACCTACGCGATAACGTAAGTTACATATCTACCATCTTATCAAATATGCAATTACCTAAGCCTATTGTTGCATTCATAAAATTATCTTAATTAATTAACATATAGTAAATATATGATCATATAACATTTGCATCGTAGTGTAAATTTAATCAATACAAGATAACTACCTAGAGATACTTGAAAGACCGTTTTATTAAACCCAACAAGCGCTTGTCAATAGGCGGGTATACACAGAGCGAGGAGCCTCTTGAGGCAACCGTTTAGCCAATTTAAAGAGGACCCTAAGAACTAGCCAACTTAATAGGATAGCGAGGTCTTTCCTGAGCGGCCAAATATCTGCCTCGCGAAGCTGCTCGCTCTGTGCGGAGTAATTCACAACTCATATCATAAATTAATAACGCTTGCATTTAGAGGATTATCTATGAATAGGCTTGTTTATTAAAGTACTTAGCTAAACACATAACTTAATGTTTACATAATTATTTGTATTTCGCAGATTCACACGTGTATGTGTAGGTACTGTACTGTGATTAAATAACGAGATTGAATAAATATTTATGAAGAATAAGTTCTTTGTGAATAAGTACACTTATACTTACTTACATTGTTACTTTTGTAGTAAAAAAATGTGTTTTATATTTCTCTTTTATTACCGTACTGCAAACATAAGTTGCCTACGAGAACCTACATTTAAAATAATAACGTCTTTGAAATGAACACCAATAGGTAATATCTAAAATTGTGTCTGCTATTGGCCAATTTAAAAAATTAAAATATGTAACTCACCTCTCGTTTAAAAAGAAGATTACTCGGTCTATAGTCTCCATGGATGATAACTTTTTGGTTAATCGGCTGCCGGAACTTCAAAAACGCGTCCACGCCGTTACTTTCCAAAGATTTCAACACTCGCGCCTTATTTTCATCACTAAGAACCGCCAAACTTCGCTCAACGGTATTTTCCCAAAATACCTTTCTTTGAGGATCGTCTCGATCAGGCATTATAAATTTTACATCCTTGCAAACCTGCTCAAATTCCTCAGGATTAGCTTTCTGGTAAGCGAAGGACATGGCATGGAATCTTGCTAAGGATTCCATTGAGCTAGCTGCGTGATCCCAATCCATCGAATTGAATCTGTCATAACTATTATAACCGTGGGCCACTAAATTCTCTAACACAACAGTTTCCTCACCTATTTTAGTATTAACGCCGTAGAATTTCGGATGAATAAACTTATCTTCTTCATCAATGTGTTGCTGTAGCTCGGTGTATGTTTTTGATAGTTTATTGTAGAAATACGCTTCCAAATAGTACAGTCTATCAGCGCCCATTATGGATCTAAATTTTTCACTGACCGTCGCAACTTTGGCAAAGAGTTTAACATCGTCTTTGTCTCGAAATTTGATATCGACGAGGAATAAAGCTGATGTGTAGTTAGCTCCCCCACTTGTGATGGGTTTGACTTCGATTTCATGATCACTGTATTTCTGTTCTCGAGTTATTTTATCGATGAGTTCACGTAACACGGTCTCTGCGTCCGTCATGGTCGTTCGTTGGCAGATCACTGCGCGGGCGACGGATCAAATCTAACGAGATTGTGTCACTTTAGTCTGCGATCCCTAATTGACTATTGCGATCTTTAGTTTAATGTTTTTTTTTAAATTAAGTTATTAAACAAGACGCGTTTTGTTCTATGACTGTGTGAATGTGAAGATCAAGGGAATGACTGACTAAAAACGGGTAGTTTTGTCAACTTTTTGTAATTTTTGTAAAATAACGGATAAGTAGTTATGGTTTTATCAATACCCTCTTCTTGTGAATATCTTAAATATCCGAAAACTCGGTACATTATACATATTATAATGCGCTTTTCATGGTTACCTAAGTATATAGTTAGTTACCGCGTTGTAGCCAAGATACTTAGGTACTAATGTTTGTAGGTACTTTGTAATAAATCTACACGGAAAACATCTCAATTACTTTAAACACTAGTTTGTATTCTCGGACACGACAATTACACATAATTTAAAGAAATATGCTCAGTCACTTTGTTTTACACAAGTGTTACTTACGTCAGTTTTTGAGAAACAAAATATTGCAAGGGTATTGCAATTTGCATAGGTGTACCTACCAAATGAGTTTGATGAAAAAGTTTTTGCTGATAAGAAGTGAGATAATATAATTGATGAATGCAAAAAAGAACTTAATAAGGCCGCCTGTTGCTTCTTATATATATTCTTGTTTGTCTGTACCTTATATCTTTTCGTGCAATAAAGTATATTTGTATTGTATTGTAAGAACTTAATTTGTGTTGTCGTTTTTTGGAAATACGTAGGTACCTAAGTAATGTAAGGTCACTTTGAGGTCATATTTCTTTTATTAAGTGTAGATGTTTAAGGTCTATCCCCGTTATTACAAAACGAGTTTTTAATATAGTTCTAGGACTATTTTTTTGACCTTTTATCTTTAGCCGAAAAGTCATTTATCTAAGTTAGTTCTAGAACTATAAATAAAACTCGTTTTGTAATAAGGGGGTATGGGTCTATGGAAGTAGATTTTCTTTTTAAGTACCTACCTAGTTAAAATAGCTGTACTATTTATTGTCGGATTCAAAATGCGACATACAAGATGACTTTAAATTAGTGAACGATAGAAAAGGATATGCATGTACTCGTGATAACAAACAACTTTAACTATGGAACCAAGGTTGAATTCACAAAAAAAAATTGTCCCCCCATACTATCAGCTGGTGCATTTTGTATGGAGTTAAAAAAATTTTTTTGAATGATTTCGACCTTGGTACCATATTAAAAGTTGTTTGTTATCACGAGTACATGCATATCCTTTTCTATCGTTCACTAATTTAAAGTCACCCTATATGTATATCTAAAGGACAAAACTACATTTGAAATAAAACAAAAAGTATAATATTTCCCTTTTATTATCTCAGGAATTGTTTGTTTTCATATTAATATAATATCATAGTTTCATACAGTGAATACAAGTCAGCAGGTAATGACAATGCACGTGTGTCTAAACGACCGGTTCATACATTCAAATTCATACTTTTACATAAAATATTATTTAAAAACAAATCAATCATACATTTGGTACCTTTCAACCGAATTGGCCGAATTCTGGCTACCTAAATTAAGCGACAGTTAACTTTCGAATCTCACAATTTCTCGTTAAAACGTGAAATTTTAAATGCCAAATGCTGACTGTTATTTTTGTATTTATCAGCTTTATTTTCCTTAACGTTTTTTGGTATCTCCTCTACGTATAATATATGTTTAATTTAAAACTATGTTAAAAGACCGCTAAAATTCGCAAGTTTGCTAACCGCGAAAATATATATTTCAAATAAAGACTGATCGATAGATAAGACTTAGCAAAGAGTTAGCTTTTATTTTCAGGATTAGCTACCCAGAAATTCAGCCAATGAGACGAAAAGCGATGCGACTTAAAAAGTAGTGCAACAATTAAAAACAGAATGTCGCAACAAAAACACAGCCTTCAAACAAAATTATACGTAAATTTCAACATGATTAGGTCGTAATTGGTGCATCCACCCGCACGAGAGTCGACATTCATTAATTTATTTGGTCGTACACGCTATAACGTTACAAACGTACACAACTTTCTTTTATATATAAACAATTATTTTATCATAATATAAGTACCTATTAGATAGAGAATCCTACCTTGCATTTAAATAGAACGACTTAGTGCATAAACATTTTAATCTTTCTTTTTTTAAATAAGCATAAAATTATCTTAAAACAGTATTTAAACGGTTGAGTACAAAATAACGTTTAGTAAAAATGCAGTCCGTAGCTTAAAATATTTAGTAACGGAAACAAGCGAAGTCGCGGGCACTAACTTACATGCGATATGTGGGATATAACCAGTAATAACATTTCAGCTAACTATAATATAAACATCTGACAGTCTGCTTCCTTTCGCCACACATCGAACTTTCTAGAATGTTCTAGAACCTTCGAGAAGATACTCGAAATATTCAATTGTAGGAAAAGGAATAGACTTGCTAATTTGGTAGTTTTTGTTGAATATAGTGATATTTTTGGCGTCATATAGTTTTCGTGCTCCAATGAGTCAATCTAGGAGCTACTAACTGAATTGGTAGCTATGAATACCTTTTTTTTTTAAAGCAGATACTGTCAATAGCAAAGGTCATTCTGAGACACGTCCGTTGGTTAAATAATGGCGACATTGTAACAGCTGACTTTTAAATTGGGGACAACCATTGACGATTTCTTGCCAAGGCCAAAATCCAACAAAAACTACATTTTCTAAACCGTAGTTTACAATATAGAAATATCTAAATACGAAGCTAAATCACAATAATTTGATAACTCCATAATTATTGTTTTTACTTACAACAATTTTGACGCAAACGAAACAAATGATATGAGAAGTATTGTACTATATTATATTTAGGCGTATTTGGGGCTTGCGTTACGCTAAGCGTGATTATGAAGGTTAGATTAGACTGGTCACTGTAGGATAAGACATACCGACCAGTTTAAGTAGAACCACACGATGGCTACACGCTTTACGTACCGCAGAGCTTTAGCCCATTAACGTAATAACAAGACCTTTCATATGAGAAGGTATACTAAACTCTGATAGAAGTATGTCATAATGATAAACAATTTTATAGGATTTCGTTATATGTAAATGGTGCATTCTAAAACCTTATTAAAGCGTTATTTGCTGAAAATACGGCGCTGAGTATCCGGATTAAACACAAAATGCACGTTAAACAGTATGTTAGTGTAGATGAGTGATCCCCTGAATAACTTCTTAAATTGGCCACATAATACCATATCGATGACAAATGTTTGTAATGTCATAGATACAGTATAATGCGGCCAATTTATAAAGTAATTTAAGGGTCACTAATCTACATAACAGACCGTACTAATACGACTTATATTGTTTTAACAATTTCACATCCCGCGACAAAAATGGCATCGTTTTCTCATATCATTTTTTTTTTGTCACTATCTATTATAACAGAAGGAATATATTTGAGAGACCGACAAATCTTTATCACAGGAACTGCGCTAGCCGTGTTGAGTATTCAGGCTTTATTACTGCGCTGGCATGTTATTTGATCCTATGTCAGTTTATGTGGCCGTTAAGACGAACGTTCAGCGCAGTATTTTCAATAAACATTTTGCTTTACAAACTTGAGCAGAATTTTCAATACCAGAATGACAAAACACTATTGTTAACAATTCTCTAAACCCAAACATTTCGTGATTCTGTCAACTTTCCAAAGATATAGATACATTTTGTCTAATAACCACACATCTATTAATACCATTCATGATAATTTGACTATAAATAGATGAAATTAATACAGTTCCTGTTTCATAGAAACAATAGAAAATACTTTAATACATATTTCGTTGCGTTGCAAATACAAAAGCCGTATTTATTGATATTTTACCTTTATATAAGTTTATTTGCTGAAAAAATTGCCTCGTGTGAAATAAATTTATAAACATTATTATGTTTAAACAATGAGCAATAATACAAAGTCGATATAACTTCCAGACATTTGTTCGTTCGTCATTACATTTATTTATATATTTATATCATTTCGTACGACATTTAATAGGTTTTTATGTTCAACAGTTAAGTGTTAATTTACTACGTTTCGCGTGTGAAGGGATCAGCTACTTACAACATAGTACCTCTCGTTCTATCGCTCTACGCTAAATCCAACTTCAATTATTCAAACATTGTAATCTTGGAACATATTTTTACTTAAAATGGCCGACAAATCATTATTACTTATTTAATTTGACCATATTGAGTAAAAATCTGTTCCAAAAGTTTCACCAAGAAAATGGAACATGCCGCCGCCATTTTGACAAGCGCGGGAAACATAACACGGCGGCCATTTTCTTAAACAAACGACTGCGTACCTCTTTCGTGGCGAAACCTATAACTAGCCATTACTGGTCTCCAAAATCTTCATTACAAACCACCAAACATGATATTCCAATAAATATTACACTACAAAAGCTAAGGCGCGCGGTCCTTAATACTGACGAATCTAATCTTTAAAGCCAGGATGGAGTCACTGAATCTGTTTCACTCTAACACACGTTAAGATAGCTACGTGTGAAAGGGATAACAGGATGCGAGCTCCATTTTATAACCAATGGTCAAGTAGCACCGCGCACCGTCACTACCAACTTAAGCTTACGATATCCTGTATTTTATATTTAATCGATCCATTATTTAGTATTAGCTTTTAAATACACATATACACGTCAACGTTAAGAGTTAAAGTTTAATTCCGCTATCACTGCAAGGTATATTGTGTTGTAGGATGATTATAAACTGACTGTTTTGTTATATGCCTAGGCAAATTGTTAAATGACGGGGATAACACTGAGATAGTTATTTGATGAAGACTATTGGTTATATTGTCTTAACACTAAAATTAAATTTAAGTTGTACAAACTAGAATGCGTTATCATTTAAAAAATTGCATAATTTTCGTTTCGCGCTGAGTTATTGCCAACTAGAAATCCGACTACTTATTTTTAACGACTATTCTTTTCAATATCTAATCATAAGAGTCGACAATGATATCATTTTACTGAAATCCTGTCCTCGTCCAGTTTTTTAACAATCTGCCTAGTTATTTTACAAAACGCCGGTTCTAAATCATCCTACGTCACATAATATTACTTTATACTCAATAACAGATAGGGGTCGGGCGGGCCGCGTTAGCTAATAGAGTTAAATAGACTATGGACAATAGAAGGTACTGATATTGCCAAGTTGGTCTTTGCATTTATCAGGAGTTTTGTTAAGCAACTGTATTTGATTAGTCAGATAGTATAACGTCCTTCAATTTCCGTCATTATGTAAAACAGCACTATAGTATACGAGGAGATTTTAAATTAGTGAACGATAGAAAAGGATATGCATGTAGGTACTCGTGATAACAAACAACTTTCACTATGGGACAAAGTTCGAAATCACTTGTCCGTACTATCAGCTGGTGCATTTTGTATGGGGAGTTCAAAAATTTTTGAACGATTTCAACGTTGGTCCCATAGTAAAAGTTGTTTGTTATCACGAGTACATGCATATCATTTTCTATCGTTCTCTAATTAAAAGTCGCCTTATATACGCTTGTATCCCGTCGCTTGTTCTCACACTTCCGTCTTTGTCTAAAGTTTGCAAAAGACAAGAATGGAATGATAAAATGTCACCACACGACATAACCCGATATACTTACTTAGCGGGTAAATTGAATAAATCCAGAAAACAAACTTCACAATCACTTAGCAAGCTCTTAATAAATGCATAGACCGAGTATGCGCAGGATTCTATTGCTACATTGTGACATGTCCTAGTTATAAATCGATACACAAAGACCGGCGCAGGATTTTCAGCGCGTGTGAATGTTCCTTAGTTAATAAAGGTCCACATTATCTATTTACTTCACACTTCAATCTAAGAGGCTATTGTACATATGGGGTGTTATTGCTTGGCTTTAAAAAAAAAACATTTATGTAACGTTTTCAAGAGCCAAAAATGTGGCAAAGAAATAAATATATTTTGAATTTTATTAACGGAATTATTTCCACGAAACATGAATGGCAAGAGAAATCTAGAAAAAATGTAATCCCAATTTAAAAAATGCCCGAAATTGAGAATTAGGATAATAATAACTAGAGATGCGCCGAATATTCGTTTACTATTCGGTATTCGGCATATTCGGCACCTCAACCGAATATTCGTATTCGGCCGAATATTCGGTTAAAATTACCATTAATTCGTTTATTTTGTTTAGTAATAATTTGCTTGATAAAACAAGATATTAACCTCATATTAAATTATTTTAAACCAAGGAGCAGTCAATCTTATATCCTCATTTTCACATCTAGGTATTACAAGAGTTATTAGGAGATGATAAAATAAAGATAAGTTAATAAGTGACACTTAAAGATTGAATTTAGAAACCTAGACATTCTGCTCTATCTAGTGACAGTCAAAGGCGCTTTTCTTTATAAACTTTACCTATTAGTTGTATCAAAATTAGGATGAAAGAACAACCGAATAGTTCGGCCGAACTATTCGGTTCGGTAGGGTTTCAAACCGAATAGTATTCGGTATTCGTTATTCGGCAAAACCCATATTCGGCGCATCTCTAATAATAACCTAGAAAAGAGAGTACAATATAACCTTCCACTATATCAAAACAACTCATTCAATCGAAACACTACGCCAATTGTATTTACCAAAGATTTCTCGGGCCCGTTTGATAAAAAAAATCGTTATGCAATAATCGCTATCAACTTACAACATTAGACTGTCACAATGTTGCATAAAACGTCCCCAAAACGCAAACCACGGCTTAAAGCGCGCATAATTCTGATAAATACTACTATACTATTTATCCGTGATCCTAGATGCCCCCTTGAAGTTGTCCCGTTACGGGACTAATGGGTTTTTTGATCCCAAAAGGCTCGTGACGTCTAATACTAGCATTAGCTTCACGAATTGACTTGCTTTCTTCTGTTTGTCATCACGGGACTACTGGGAAAGCAAATCCCAATTTACCCGTTAATGGATCTTTTGGGATAAAAAATCGGTTCATAAACGACGAAGTTATCCGCGGACGCGGAATATACGGTCGAATTGAGAAACCTCCTCCTTTTTTAAAGTCGTTTAAAAATTCCAACAGACCCGCCACGAGACAACTCCAACGGGGTATTTGGGACTACACGATTAGAGCTTGCGCAACATTAAATTACTAGACTAGTCTAAACGAATTGACAGCAAAAAATAGATCTTTCTAAATATTTTAACCACTTAGTAAAAGTTTTAATAAAATAACACGACGCTTCACATCTAAGATTTAACATTCGTAACGTAAGTTTGAATTATGTATATTTCATAAAGAAAATAGTATTTGCAAATATCAAGATTGCTAAATCTTTTCGTAATAGTGAAAACGTCAAGTTTCCAAGATGGCGCCCGCGCGGCCCGCCGAGCCTCAAACAACGGCGCCTAAGAAAGAGATAACAACTTTAGGATAATACCCATAAACACACTGGTATTAAATATTATTACACGTTTAGTTACAAATTACATTAATGTATATCGTCTAGGGACTGCTTGCTGAAACATTTCCGTTTTCTTGCCAAGTATCATAGACAAAAGTTTAGTTTTTATTGTCCGTCGGCCGCTAGCGCCTTCGTTGATATTCCGTGCTTGAAATGTCTCCGCAAGCACGCACTAAAAGTAGTTATTGTACCGGAGGCGGCGCGTTGAGCCCGTGCGCACATAAGCTAGTGTTGCCAGATGCAAATCTACAGTGCTACATTTCCTAAGAAAAACTACCAAATTGGTAGGATCATTTTTTGCTTGGCAAGGATATGTGTTCTGAATTTGTTGCTTTATTCCTATGATACGCGCCTGGGGTTAAATTAGCTCGAAGGCTGTCTCATTCGCACTAATACGGTTCATGCTAGACAGAAACGAGAAAGACACATAGCGAGTGAGAAGGCACTAAAGAAGACATATTGTGCCGCCAGTACTAACATCCATATATTGATTGATTCACGAAATTACTCGTAATTTTTCACAATTACTTTTATTGCTTTGAAGCGGTACTTAATATTAATTAAAATAATGTCTCAAATGACTATAGATTATTAGAGGGAACTTATTTTACGCCAATAAATATTATTTAGTGAATTAATATACTTTTCGCGCCATTTGCACAGTTGGACCTCTGCTGACCACAAAAACTGGTTAATAATTACAACAAATAATAACAAACATACAGAAATGCAAAACTTCTATTGTACTTCGACAGACATCGAAAATAAACTGTACATACCGTTCATTCATTACATTAATATATTACAACGATAACGCTCAACGGAGTAAAATAATTTACAACTAATTATAACCTCAAAATTAATATTGTAGCAAAAAATTGTTAAAACGTGGCTGTGTGCTGGCAACACTTACCAAACCAGAGGTAACTTTTTACATTTTTCAAATAATTCGAATTGTTTGGAATGTGTATCATTGCCAGTTCACCCACGAGCACCTACCTACATAAACTACTAAATTAAACTAATCACTACTGTGATGCCATACTAAATAAACAATTATTTTATACACGAATATTTGCGAAATATTGACTGAAAACTTTTAAATAATTTACATCAATAATATTAATTAATAGTAACGTTTTAAAATCATAAATTGGACAGTAAGAGCTTTTACACAACGTGGGTATAACTTTGATTCTGTGTTGTCATTTTAAATATAAAATTAGAATAAAAAGGACATTCATGATACAGGATTATTTCTTTATTCCATATTCAAAAGACCCAATAAACCTATGAAACTAAACAACTTTTCCTAAGACTCATTGGTGGAAAAATAAGAGAATTTTTACCATCCTTTCTTATAGCCAGTTCTTAGCTGACTACGTAGTTGACTCAATATTTATTCAGATTTTGACAATACTGATTTAAAAACAAGTAATACCTAAGATCTCCTTACAGACATCAACCGCATTTATTTTTTAATAAGTTAGTATTACCATATTTAAAAAATTCTGTCAGTTCCGTAGATATTTTGAGTCTTTTGAATACGAAAAATGTTTTAAAAACAACCCAATACTTCGTAATCATTTAAAAACTAGCGGAACATTACGTGAAACAAAGCTACTATACCTATCTGTGTAGAACTTATCCCTAATTGCATAAAAGATTCATTAAACATCGTGCCGTCTTACTCTGATGTTTGACAATGACAGAGACAGCAAATGTAGGGGCCGGTGCACAACTGACGAAGCGCAGAATCAATCGTCATATTATTATCGACATTGTTCTAATTAGAATAAAAATCAAAATCAGTTGACACAACATTCACATGTAGTCGCTTGGAAGCGTCGATGCTCATTTGTTGATTGATTTTGAATATTATTCTATTGAGAACAATGTCGATAGTAATATGACAATCAAAAATGCTCTGCGCTGCGTCTGCGCCGGTCCTAATGGAGCGTTAGTTTAATGGATCTTTTCCGCAACGGATTTAAAGAAGCATTAGGCCTCGGATGCAGACATGACAACAATCAGTATATTACAACTTTTACAACTATCGATACATCTTGCTTTTTTATATCGCGAATCCAGGTTCAAGGTTTTATTGGACAATTGCTTTTCTCAACTGATTTACTAGCCATTGTTTTATGACCAGTTTAGTGTGACCTTTGCCATCTATCTTAAGGAATGAAAATAAAGATAATTCTTTACAACTTGTTAAAATAAACATGTTCAATGAATTACATCATTGATTTTTTTGGAATTAGGAACAAGTTGTTTCTAGATGTTTTTGGAACACACTTAAAAAAAACTATTATCCAATATAACCTCAAAACAAGGTACTATAAGGAATAAATCGACGCGCCAACGCCAAACCCTTCAATTGACTAGTCAAAATTTCTTCTATTTCTTTTTAGCTTATTTTAAAAGCCAATTCTGTCTCATTCGTCAGAATTAGAAAAAGATAGAGCTATACAACAAAACGAGAAACATGTCGCCATTTTGTTTATATTGCTATCTCTATCTAACTTTAACGAAAAACTGTGTATCTCTGTCGTTTGTTTCCAATTAACCGTCATTTCGGGACAGATAAACTTAGAATCAACTTCAATCTTACTAGATCTTATTTTTGGAAAACGATACGCTATTTGCAGTTTTGTTGTAAACACAAACATTGCGAGTAATAATTAAACATTATCATAATGATTGACCCTTAAACCGCGTCTAATTGGACGAATGCTTTCATTTCAACGTAACGTCAAACGTCACTTCTCCTGCCTCGATATAGCCAACGCTAGTTGTAACTCCGCGTCTTCTTGCCGTCGCCTGGCTTCAGCCTCAGCTTCCAGCCGCTTCCCTTCAGCCGCTGCCCACGCCCACTGCTGCTCCTCCGTGGGCAAAAACTCCACACTCTTCGCTTCAACAGTCCCACTTTTATTTTTCTTATCCTTCTGCTTCGTCCGGCCTATACCTCCTATCGTATGGACTAATGACTTCGCGTATTTTACTGGTTTAGGGGACTTTTCTTTTTTGTTGGGCAGCGTGCTGGGCCAAGTTTCGTTTAGGTTTTTGTTTTGATCTGTGTTCCAATCCGTGGCCCAGTTGTCGCTTTTGTTGGCCCAACCGTCGGTTTTCCAATCGGATGATTTGGATGTGGAGTTGGCGTTGATGTTGGACCAAGCGTCGGCGGGTTTGGCCCAAGCGTCTTCGGCAGCCCATTTGTTGTCGTTAGGAAAAGCAGCCCAGGCTTCGTCGTTGGCTTTGAAAGGATCCTGGGAGGTGACAGGTGGGGCTGAAACCCGGCCGCTTCGTTTCGCTTGAGAAGGGAATCCATTCAGCGGCGCGTTCGAAAACAAATCTTCAGTTTCGAAGCCAGCTACTGAAGTCGGTCTCGCGAACGGATCTGTTCTTTTGTTATCCGTGACGTCGGAAAAAGGGTCCTCAATGTTAAATGGGTCCTCATATCTGTAGTCTTTGAAGGGGTCCTCTGTGAAGTCCATGGCGCGCGTCTGGACACAAAGCGGGGCGGTGAGGGCGGTGCGCTGAGAGGGGGGATGTAGGGGGAGTCGTGGGGGTTTGGAGGGAGGAGGAGAGGGAGGTGTCCGGCGCCGTCTAACGCTGCAAGGGGGGGAAGCACGCACGTGTTAGCGAGTTAGTGGACATGTGATATAGTGGCTGTGAATGTACACATTATATTAGGCTGTTAAAATGTTGTGTAAGTACTTTTATTTGTTCAGTTGCTGAATTTAGTCTTAATCGGTACGTATACGGTTTGATTTTAAGTAATCAGTTGCTATTAAACCAATCGGGATATTCAGTATCAGACTTATTTAAATTTTGAATAATAAGAACAACAAATTAACAAAAGAACTTTCAGCAGTATGCTGAGCTACCTTTTCGGTATCTATGTAATTTCCCTAGTGTTAAGTAAAATATGATGTGATACTGAATAAAGCATTTCTATTCTATTCTATTCTTGCGAAAACTAGCTTCATACATACACATACATATCCGTCACGCCTCTCTCCCATTGGGGTAGGCAGAGACCACTTACTTCCACTTGCTTCGATCCAAACACACCTCTTTCGCTTCATCCACACTCATCAGTCGCCTCATACATGCCCGTCGGTTTAGGGCTAGCTAACTTAAGCTAGCTTAGACTAGCTAACTTATAAGCTAATAGCTTTATAGTATTTCAAAAACCTCAATGAACTTCAATAAATATAGCTTCTATTAATATAGTGTGTACAATCACAGCTTAATATATAAATTGTATGATACAGTATAAGTTAAATATATTAGTAACGAAATGTAAATAAAATGAAATAAATAAATAAATTGAATAAAAGAGAACAGGATGGTATATAAAGCGTCATACTAACTACATATACACACAATACTACTCACATTTATACAAGGTGACTTTAAATTAATGAACGATAGAAAAGGATATGCATGTACTCGTGATAACAAACAACTTTTACTATGGGACCAAGTTCGAAATCATAAAAAAAAATTGTTCCCCCATACTATCAGCTGATGCATTTTGTATGGGGAGATCAATTTTTTTTTATGAATTCGTGTCCTTTTCTATCGTTCACTAATTAAAAATCATCCTATATGCATGCATATATGTTATGCCCATATGTCATGCCCCTATCCCATCGAGGTAGACGGAGACCATTTCCCTCCACTTGCGACGATCCAAACACACTTCTTTTGATTTATACACATTCATCAAAAATCTTTGACGGATATTTATACAAGTGTGGGAAGTAAACTCACTGCAATAATTCGCAATTTCTATTCTAATCTATGACATACAACATGCAATATTAAATGTAACACATAAAGACAGTCACACCCTTTAACAAATTCGTAAAAATAACTTAATCCTACTTCCTACTAATATAAATTTCAATGTTCATGCCACTGAATGGATGGATGTTTGTTACTCTTTCAAGCAAAAACGACTTAATAGATTTTGATGAAATATGGCAATGTTGTAGAGTATTTAACAGAATAACAAATAGGCTATATTAATTTTGTATATGAGGTTTTTTTTTTTTTCAAGATACCTATGACGATTAATGCGTACGAAGTCGCGGGCAGCCTCTAGTATTTGATAAAACTATTACTATACTTTTTACGAATTTGTAGCATACGGTGCAGCCGGCTACTTCATGCAAATGAAAATAAATAATATCATTAAAAGAATAAATAAGTAAATGAAACAAGAAAAGCGTAACAATGCAGCAGCGAAACACGGCGTCAAATCTTTTTATTCAAAAATATTTCGTATTTTTTGTGCTAAGTATCATTATTATGCGTTTCAAAACAACAGATTTGAGAACCTCCTCTTTTCTGATTTGGTTGTTCTTAGTTTGAAGTCTCTAATCCTCTAATCAAATCCTACATTCAAAAAGGAACACTACTCATTATCTCATTCATCTCAAATATCGTGTCAACCTACTATGATTTTCGAAAACGACAGAGACAGCTGTATGTGTAATAGAGCGGTAACATTATATACCTTTCTAGGAATCTGCTTGTTAATTAAATTTGCGCTTTATAAATTACAACAAAAAGGTAAAATGCTTTGCATTGTACACAAAGTCGGCGTCATTTTTAACTTTTAATTTGTTCCTTAATCTTATTTGAAACGCATAATACTTAATAAACAACAAACATGCAATAAGAGAATGGCATTCAACAAAACAGAGAAAGTAAAACTAAATTGTAAAATTTAAAAATAAAATATAATGACAAACGCGTCAACCGAGAGTGACATTTTACGTCATATCTAAATTTAATACAGATTTAAAAAAGCAAAGCTAAAAAATATAAAATGCCATTCTCTCGCCATAGTTTAAAAAGGTTTGTTTTAAAAAAAGAACAAACATTTTTCAACATGGCGTCTATTAAAAAAAAAAAGTATGTCTCGTTCCACTCTACGTACATTTTACTTTCTCTGCAGCGTTTAAAAGAAAAAAAGATTTAGCTTTTTTTTTTGTAAAATCCGTCTGCTTCTTCATGCGGCGAGGTTTAAAAAAACTTGGAGGAAGGCGGGGGAGGGGATAGGAGTACAAATTATAATAAAAAAAAACAAATCATATCTGAAAATTAACTCTGTTAGCTACAAACCAAAGATTTTTTTTTAATTTCTAGTTCTATTTTAACTATTTCTGAATTCATAATGAAATCGAAATCAGTAGTTTTTTTATGATGCACCTACCTACTTAAATCTTTTCATTTTATTAATTTTACGTCGTTTCTGACCTTTAAATCGTTGGACTATTTTAATATCTTTTCGTCAATAATTTAATCAATTTCAAAAGCTAGGTATAAACCTTTTGCATTCACAAACTAAATCTTAAGTGCCCGTTTATAAAGTACCAGATAGAGAAACAACACCGTACAGATAAAAATCTGACATATATTTTATACCTGTCTCCGTCTAAAACGTCGCGTTTTATGAAATGGACATAGGTTTATCTGGCAGATTAATTTTATCTGTAGATGATGACACGGGCGCTAAAACTATTTTTTAAATTAAGATCAGAAACAAAGCAAAACTTTTTCTATCACATCAACCTTACACTAGTAAATTAAAGGCTGTATATTTGGTACCTTGTGCGGCGGGTTGGGTCGCGGCGGCGCGGGTCGCGGGGGCGGCGCCTTGGCTTTGGAGGGGGGGGCGGCCGACACCGACACCGACTCGCGGGTGGGCGCGTGCAGCACTGCGAACGGGTCTTTGTCCCATGCGCTCTGGGGGGGTAATGGGAAATGTATTCATTATTCTATCTTATTTATTTAACAGTTTATTGTTAGATGATAGTAGGTACATAGAAACAGAAAAAAATTAGAAGTTATACAAAAGGTACAGCAATTTTTTTTTAAATCTTATATGTAACTTTGGAAAGATTTAGTAAAAGCAGATTTCTTATCGGTCCACATCGATAAAGTGCATGCGTTTCTATTGTACCTATCTAACGGTGCTCTGCATGTTTAGTAACAAACATTTAGCATACTGAATATTTGTTACAAAATGTTTTGAAACCTAACTAAACATGCAGTGTGGGGAGCACCATTATATCAAACTATTTTTATGCGATATCGCCCTACAAAAAAACAAGTTTTTAAACTGATTTGAAATCAAAACCCACTAGTAGATCAAATCTATATGCCAAAATGTACTACACTCGGCTTCAAAAAAATCGCACGTCCGTAAAAATAGGCTTTAAGCACTGTTAATCCTTAAGACAAGCAGTTATTCGTAGCAATATTGGTATCATTTGAGAGCCCTATAAAAACTCTTTAAAAAATATCCATTTCATTTAATTAAAGAAAAAGCTTGACACTTTAAGTAACTGTGAATGACAATGGAACTGATTCTCCTCTTCAAATTTTGTTTGTATTGTTTTGTTTTTTGGGTATAAAAGGGTCGATACAGCTTATTGGGGGATAAATTTGCTACCAACAGTGGAAGAAGACACAGAAGAATATCTTTCATCAGAAAAACGTCCTTGAAGATGGACACTACTGCTGCTGAAGCCGCCCAAGTTATCGCACTACTGCAATCAGGACTACGTCAGTGTGATGTTGCTCGGCAATTGCACTTGAGTCGCTTTTCCGTTCGAAGAGTGTACCAGCGGTTCCTGCAGACCGGTGGCTTTGTCCGAAGGCGTGGGTCTGGTAGAAATCGCTGCACTTCTGCGAGAGATGACCGATTCGTCGTATCGAAGTCTTTGAGAAATCGGTTCTCTAATGCTGTTGAGTTGCAACAGCACCTTCAAGCAGTTCGTAGAAGGGCCGTGAGTGTCTCTACAGTTAGAAGAAGACTAAAGGAGAGAAATATTGTGGCTAGAAGACCTGCCACGGGTCCAAAATTAACCGCAGCGCATCGGCGAGCACGCCTGCAATTTGCTCGCGCCCACGTCAATTGGACCCTGGACCAATGGAGAGCTGTTCTCTTCTCAGACGAAACGAGAGTGTGCCTTTTCTGCAACGATAGACGCAAAAGAGTATACAGAAGACAATGGGAACGTTTTGCCCAAGCCTGCATCCAAGAGACGGTAGAATACGGGGGCGGTTCCTGCATGTTCTGGGGCGGCATATCTGCCGACGGCAAAACTGAACTTTCTTGCGTCTCTCGGACCGACGGTGCTCGCGGGCAAGGGTCGATGACTGCTCACCGGTACATCACAGAGATCCTGGAAGAACATGTGGTCCCCTATGCTGGATTTATTGGCGACGGGTTCACATTAATGCACGATAACGCTTGCGCGCACACTGCTGGAATTGTGCAGGGCTACCTTCAAGAGGTTGGGATCCCTGTCATGCAGTGGCCAGCGAGAAGTCCAGATCTGAACCCGATAGAGCACCTCTGGGACCAGCTGAAACGTAAGGTTAGATCCCGTAATCCCGCTCCCGCGACTCTTCAGGAGCTCCAAGACGCCGTTATTGAGGAATGGGACAGAATCCCTCAAGAAGAGGTCCTAAGGTTGGTGCGATCCATGAGGGAGCGCATGGAAGACGTCATTAGGGTTAGGGGGGGTAACACTAGGTTTTAGGTTAGTTTTAAGCAACTTTGTTTTGAAAAATTAATCAGATTTCATTAGGGTTTTTTAAGGATTTTTATTGTTTTGTAAATTTTTCTCAGTTCCAATAAAAAACATTGAATGAATTATTGTTTTTGCATTCTCTGTTTCCTTACCTTTCAAATGATACCGAACATTACCAATATTTCATAATACAAATACGATTGAAAGATGTTTAAAATAGATTTCTTAAAAGGTGCGATTTTTTTGAAGCCGAGTGTATAACAAAGTAACATATCATTGTGTATTTGAACGCACTTTTATAACTTGTCATTGTATAAAATTCATTAAGGCAGGAATAATGACGTTTGTTTGACAGGCCACTCCTTGTCTTGCTCCTGAGCGCAATAAATGTGTGTCCTAGATTTATCTCGTTTCATTAGTGTTTCCTCAAACATAATACATATTTCATAAACAATAGTGTAGTAGCGACGCGATAACATACAAAGATGTTATAGATAAGGAATTCATGTAACTTACGTCATTCTGTTTCGATTCATCGGCGAACGCATTCGTTTCCGCGAACGGATCTGCGTTGCTCGGGAACGGATCCGAACCGAATGCATCCTAAAACGTTACAATAATAAAATAGTTGTTACATAAAACAGCTAAAGTATTAGCTAAGTCAAAAGCCGAATCGAACCCGATGCAGAAGTTTCCATGACACTAGCTGCATTCCCACGCTGAATAGCGAGGGAAATGCGTTGCACCAGGTACGATTCGGCACGGGGACCCCACCTGTTCGTTCTTTGGCGCCTCCCTAGTTCACGCACCAGACCCTTAGCCTCTATACATAAATGTCGAAGCAGTTTAAGGCGCAGCTCAGGGCATTATTGACTATAGTGTGACCATTAGTGCTGTGCACTTCCTGAGATATGCGCGCGGCGAGACGGGGGGGAGAATCGGCTGCTGCGCCTCTGTCAGTGCGCCGTCAACGCTCGTGGCGGCAGGTAGTGTTATTTGTATCGGACTCCGATACAAATAACCGATTCTCCCCCCCCCCCCGTCTTACCGCGCGCATAGGGAGGGAGTGCATAGCACTAATGGTCACACTATATCAAATTATTGTTGTCATTAGAATATTGTTCAAAATCAGTTAACATAATGACAATCAAAAATGCTCTTCGCTGCTATCCGTCAGGTCTACGCCAGCCCTTAGACCCCATCTTAGGTAGATAACCTAAAATCTCTTAATTATTTTATTACCTGAACACTATGCTGCGTGGCCGATGAAGGCGCGAAGGGATCCGCAGCGGACGGTGCGAACGGGTCCGACGTGAACCCGTTGGTAGCGCCTGACGGGTTGCTCGCGCCGAATGAATCGTCCTCCTGAAGATAATTAGATTTCTTATATGGAGGTGGAATTAGGTATTTTGGGAAATGGGTTGAATGGGAATGGCTAATTTGCGTTTTGGACATTTTAGGAATGCTTGAAGGCGCGTCTGCTGCTCCGTGTTTAACTGAACATTGAACAAAATCGAACGAAATGAATGAAGTTTTTCTTTGTTTTGTTCACCTCATTCGATTTGAACACGGTCGTGTTTACCGAAATTTTGGAAAACATCCCCCGCTGTCGCCTGCGCGCGGGGGAATGGTTCAGTTTGAACGATTGATGAACGGAAAACGTTCTTGAAAACGTCATGTTCAATGAACAAATGTTCAACTAAACACTAGCAGCAGACGCGCCTTTATTAAAGATGAGCGGTTTGAACATGTTGTGAATAAAACGCTCTAGTTACAATGACGGACGGACGTTAGACAGACAGTAGAGTCTCAGTAATAGGATCCCGTTTTCACCCTTTGGGTACGGAAGCCTAAAAAAACATTTTTCCATGTCGCATTTGTCGCATTTGGTTGACCTGTTAGGGCGACAGAGAAGAATGTAAATAGTTAGTAAATAAATAGAACTAAAATTATCGCGAAATGGATAGTACCTATCCCAAATCCTTATATATAACTTACAAGAGCATCACTCGGCGTAGCTCCACGAACCAGCTTGTCGAGATGTTCCGCAGTGAAGTTAGGCGCGAGCGAGAGATGCGCGTGCGTCACCGCGGTGCCGGGCGCGGCCGCCTCTAGCGCCGCGTGCGCCGCCTCCATCTGCTGGAGCTGCTCCTCAAGGTGGGAGATCTTTATGTTGGCCTGGGGGATGGTAAATGTACAAAAGTTTAATTTTAGTTAATCTAAATTACAGGGCCAAATTCCGGCCGCTTTGTTGCTGGGTAACCGTCTTTGCTGTAAAAAGACTGTAATGGTGCTACCACACTGCCACTTTCCATTTATTAATTTATCCATATACAATGTTTACAAACGTTACTAAACATTTTATAACATGCAGTGTAGGAACGCGAAACTAAAAATGAATGATTGGCAGACATATTGTGAAGATTCAAATGAATGAATGATGTCAGCCATATTGGTATACATCAGTGATCCCCGAAGTGAACGACGTTAACGCCCTCTTGGCGCTGTAGGCCTAAAAGGAGGGCGATAAGATATCCAGAAAAAGTGGGGGCTTAGGTGTTTTAAGTAGGTGAGAATTTGAGGATATAAAAAAATCATTTATTCTCAAAGTGAGCAGTAGACATAAATAAATTTATGGAACCCCATTTATACATGGCATGAATGAATGATATCCACCATATTGGTATTGAATAAATGAATGACATCCGCCATATTGCTATACATTGAATTGATGACATCCGCCATATTAGTAAGCAGTGAACGAATAAATTATATCCACAATATTGGTTTACATTAAACGCTCTCCACCCACCTGACTGACTTGCAACACCGTCCTCCTAAGCTGCGAAGTAAGAGCATCCGCCTCACTGTCAGCAGCGGCCAGCTCGTCCTGCAACGCGCGCTCCTTCTCCTTGAGGGTCTGAGCGGCCGCCCTCCGCGCCGCCACCTCCGCTTCCGTTTCCGCTGCGGCTGACTCCTGAGCGCTCACTTGCGATCGGAGTTTTTCCACCTGGTGTGAAAGGAATTGTTTATTAGGCGGTGTTTTTACCCGACTGCGTCAAAAGGAGGGTTATGTTTTTCGAGAGTATGTATATTGCTATGGCACGCCCTACAGACTAAACGGCTTGATGGATTTTAGCTTGAGAGGTGTCGTTAGATTCGTATTTATAGTGAGAGTGACACTGTACATCAAAATACTAAAAAAAATGTTTTTTTAAACACATTCGGGTTTTTTAATGAAAAGATTAGGTTTTGTCTCTTTTGTTTTTTTTCCTGTTTAATTTAATAGTCGCTTGTAATAAAAGTATCTTTTTTGTTAGGCATTTAGATCCCACTACTGGGCAAAGGCCTACCCCGCGGCTGTCCATTTAACAAGGTCTCCGGTAGCGTCCCGCCAAAAGGATTTATCTTAAGTAAATATTAGCGATGTAGATGAATCGAAAGAAGTGTGTTTGTATCGTAGCAAGTGGAGGGAAGTAGTCTCTGTCTACCCCGATGTGAGAGACGCGACAGATATGTATGTATGTACACTTACTTGTGTTTTGAGGTCATTTAACCTCTTTTGTGCTTCGCCTTTTTGGTTCTCTAACTGTTTCAATGTAGCCGTTAACGTGTCCAGTTCACTCTAGAAATGTAAACAAAACAGATTATCAATACAATGTTGAAGGAATTTACTCAATGATATGCGAATAAACAGTTTATTTACTTGAGGATTTATGTAACGACACTTGAATCGGAATGAGGTAGGCGCATTATATTTTTACGTCAAATGACACTCCGTCTCAACTGTATACCTTACCAAACCTGTCATAAACATTGGTTAAAGCTAGAAACAGACTGATCCAATGAACGTAATGCTGTCTACACACCAAAGCCGCCGGCATGCCGCCGTGCTGGGCCGGAGGCTTTACGTCATACGAATGGCAGCTGTCAAAAAAGCCGCCGACTTTGGCGTGTAGAGACCATTACGTATACAATGCATTACGAAAACTGCTCCATAGAAATATTGTCTTTTTCTGTCATGGGTATTTTGATCCGCATGCGCGGCCCCCAAATCCTATCATTCCATATATGTATGTTTTTCCTGTCATGCAACAAAGTGTGGTTAGTTGTTTGCTTACACCCGCATGCGGAAAAAAACACGCATGACAGGAAAATGGCCCTTAGAACTTGTCAAAACTTGTCACAAGCAACATGGGAAAGCATGCGTTGCGTATGTGGAATGTCAGTCTTTCCCTTAAAGTATTTCTTAACACATTAACAGAGCGATAACCATTTAATTTTACATACCTGTAGACTATCAGCCTCCCCAGCTTTACTAGTAGCCTCGCGCTGCTTAGCGGCGACGTCTGCCTCGAGCGCGAGGCGTTCTCGTGCCAGTGCCTCGACCTCGCGCGCGATGGCCTCGAGCTCCGGCGTCGGCTGCGGCCCGAGGTTCACCGCACTTGGCTGCGGCGGTGGGATGGCGGGGGCTGGAGCCTGAGGGAACAGGAAAAGTTAAATAAGAATGTGTATGATATAGCAATATTATATAATAGGGGCCGTTCGTAACTTTGTACGTAAGTATTAATCGTCATATCTAGAAAAAAAAAAAAAAAAAAAAAAAAAAAAAAAAAAAAAAAAAAAAAAAAAAAAAAAAAAAAAAAAAAAAATAGCCTATTTGTTATTTTGATGTATAAGCTGTGGTATAGGCTACAATATTTTCATCAAAATTTGTTCAGTAGTTTTTGCGTGAAAGAGTAACAAACATACAGATTATAATGATATGATAGGTATATCAAATGTCAAATCCACATTCAATAACCTGAGATGAACTTAACAAAAAGGTTTACAATAAAACACAATTTACATTATAATGAACTTTCAGTGCATTACGTAATTTAAATACAAAGTCCTACGTAAGCTTCCAGACTAGATGAATTTCGATATTGTATTCATACTTCATGAATACTAATCTTCTTGATACGTATCTACGAGGTATTCCAAACTTATTCTAAAAAAATACAAATTCAAAATTCTATATTCCAAATTCAAATCAACGATACACGTCAAACAATTTCATTTCCACGCCATGCACAAAATGGCACGGTTATATTTGATAATATTCTTTTTTGTACACCTTTTAGAAGTGACTTTATGTGTTAAAGAAACGTTAGACAAAAATGTTCGTTTGAAAGTAGAAGAGCTGAAGATACGAGCTAAAAGACGGTACGGAGAGCCGAAAGAATTGCCGGTGAAATTATGGGAGTATGATTTGGAAGACCGGCTGGCTTACCCTGGTATGTTTTGATAGTCATTATAATCTGTAGGTATATTCCCTTTCGACATCTTTACACAAGAAAAGACTAGTGTTTTGAATGGGCCCATAAAGTATCCAACCTTTGGCCAATGCATGCGAAAAAACTTTTTTTTTTTGCAATTTGTATAAGAGAGCCCGCTCAATAGGTATAACGCTTTTATCGAATCCCATGATCTTTCGAGGACTTGTTACGGAAAGGCCGAGTAAAGTACCCTAAACCCAGGAGCATGTATCAGGCGATTGATGAATGTGAATGGCGAGAAAGAAGTATTGTTTGGATCGTAACAAGTGGAGGGAAGTGGTCTCTGCCTATGCCGAGGAGAGAGAGGCGTGACGGATATGTATGTATGCATGATTTGACGGTCGCGCAGTTCTAAAATCTTAGATAAATTGACTGTAAAGAAAATATAAATGTTTGCAGGTACCGACAAAACAAAACTCTCCCAAATAGCTCACCAATGGACAGACTACTACGAATGTACAGCGCACACACTCTCTACTCTAACCACTTCTAGATCACTACCAGCTGTGAGCGAAGTGGTTTATCTCGGGGCGACGGCGTATTTGCAGTGTGGGGTGTGTATACCGCCGGGGGAGGGGGGGAACGTCGTCTGGTTGTATGCTGAGGTATGTTTATGATGTTACATTAAAAATAAGGTGTAAATACTGCTTTACTGCGGAAAAAAACGACTACGTAAATTGAAAAAGACAAAGAAAGACCTGAAGATAACGGTGGAGTGTCAGAGACAACCACTGATAGACAATTTTGCTTTTGAATGAGAGTGCGATTAAATTTAAGGGTCCGTTCACATCTAAGTGTCTAAATGCCATCGCATCTAAGCCTGCTCACATTCGGCGGCTTTTGCAGCAGTTTGGTTTGGACAAGGCTTAACGGAAGATACTTCGCGTATTGTCGGTTGCGCAACGCCAGACCAGGCAAACATATAAAAAACTCTCGACCGATGCTGATGTTGTTAGTGTCGGTTCGTTTAAATTCGCTGGTTAAAAAGTTCATTTTACTAGCAACCTCAAAAACTATATTCATCTCTTTCAGACGCTAACCAACCAAACATTCACGCCCCTACAACTGAAAGAGACAATGGTAACAAACGGTGACAGTTTGAACATTTACAACACTAAGTACGAAGACGCTGGTGTATATCGATGCCAACTTGGACTCAGTTTTGGATCCATTACTGTGTTGGAAGTTGTCGATTACGAGGAGAATTATACTGTGGTTAGATAGGGCGTGCTTCAACATTTACAGATAACAAACTGACAGATCTTTTATACCTGTCTCTATCTAAAACGTCACGTTTTATGATGAAATAGATATAGGTTTATTTGTCAGTTTTTTGCCTGTACGTGGTGAAACGGGACTTTTGGGTTTCTAGCTGATATAGCCCGTAGGATTAACAAGCTGAAGTGGCAATGGGCGGGCCACATAGCGTGAAGATCGGACGACCGATGATGGGGCGAAAAATTCTCGAGTAGCCACCACGCACTACCAAGCGCAACGTGGGACGGCCATCTGCCTGATGGATTGACGACTTAATGAAAACCGCGGGGTCTTATTTGGATGCAGGTGGCAATAAACCAGTCGTGTTATAGAACAATTGGAGAGGCCTATGCTCAGCAGTGGGCCTATGGGCTGAGTGAGTGAGATGAATAGTTCCTACATTAGCTACTAACGCCATCTATCCCCAAAACTCTCGTACTACCAGGTGAAACCAGCGCCATCTCACGGCCCGTACGCGGTACCACCAGAGCGCGATTACGATTTAACAGTATTCAGCAGCTGGTCTAGATGGAGTGAGTGCAGCCGGTGCGGAGCGCGCGGGCGCAGGCGACGGTGGGGGATGTGTCACGTGAAGTTTGAGGGAGAGGTAAACAAGGTCATTTCTGACCATCATCGATAATGAAATGGATAAGGCTAATTGTCCACGGAACCGCATTTCATACGCAAGGTTTCTTCAATTGACAATTGGAAGACCAATGGTTGGCGTATGCTTGCATCTTGCGTAGAAACAAAAATAATGCTTTAGGATCGTTGCAAGTGGAAGGAAGTGATCTCTGTCTACCCTGATGGGAAAGAAGCGTTACAGATTTATTTATTGTTGTTTTGGCAACAAGTAAGACAACCAGATATGTATATATGTAGTAGTAAACACCACATATCCCCCAATAATCATCAAAACTCACCATTATTTCTTTTGAATTCCAAGCACAACAAAACAAAACACGCGAGCAGAAGAAACAAAGTATGTGAAGAAGGTATACTCTTTTTAAAAGGTACGTCAATTCACAATTACACTTATAGTATCAATTAACTTGAAACTGAAGTTAGGCTACTATTTGGCGTCACTAACGTACCGCGGCTACAGTAAATGTATGCGACGTAATTTCGGCTGATGTGTCATAGGTGACTTGAAACACATTGCGAGCGTATTGAACCGAACGTTTCGCGCGGTACGTAACGCAGATGTGAGTGAGGCACACTTAGATGGATAATGATAGTATTAAGGTAGTAAAATTTCATTAAATTCAGAAAACACTACAACCCGTAATATTATTTTACTCGAACGAAACCCAAAGCAGCAATTGGTAATAACTGCTCTCTGTAAATACTTTTTACTAACTGCGTATTTGCGTATACGCATTCGATTGTAACACGTTTATTGTTTAAGCGTATATAATAAAGTTAATTTTACGGTTAATTTGCCACATTACAATGCGCGAAGTGGTCTCTGCCTACCTCGATGGAGAAAAGGCGTGACGGATATGTATGTCCTTCTAATATTATAAATTTATACACGTCCTTTATTTCTTTATTTATTTATACCCTTTATTTCACCATCCATTGGTATTTATTAGGAAACGTTATATGGTCCATTATAGAACCAAATTTTACTAGTTGGGAATGTTAATGTTTGTGCCGATTGATAGATGGATGTTTGTTACTCTTTCGTGCAAAAACTAGTGAACAGATTTTGATAAAACTTAGCAATATTATAGCTTATTTATCAGAATAACATATTGTCTATATTATTTTACGGTATCATGATTTTTTTCTAAGATATGACGATAAATGCGTAGGAAGTCGCAGGCAGCGTTTAGTGTATGTATAATTTCAGCGTTCCCTAAAGGTGTATGGTGCCGTTCGCAATATTTACCGCCTTGCATTAAAGATAGACCGTCAGTGCGAACTCGGCTTAATGAAATCATGCTGTCTATGTGCAAGGTACTTTAAGTTTTTATAACATCCTCCTTTTTTTGAAATCGGTTAAAAACATAGATGTAGGTCTAGGTACCTATTTTTAAAATAAATAAAATAACATATTTCTTAGCATTTTCTCATAAAATAGTTTTTAAATGAAGCATAAATATGAAAAAATATAAAACGCATTAATTTTAAATGTAGGTATTTATTTTCTCAAAATTGGTTTCGCTCTAGCTAGCGAGTCCATTTTTATTGATAAAGTTAATTTATCAGTAAAAGCCTTTGCTGTCAATAAATATTGTTTTCATGCGTTTATATCCTTGGCGTAGTATTCGCAGTGTAAACGAACCGAAGAATATAAAGAGGTGAAACGACCCTGCCTCGCCCACGAGAGGCGTGGCCTAAACTTGTCACAATCAGTAGCGATATTCAGATATTTTATCTTTTTTGTACCTATGTATGTTGTACGATAGATTAGTGCTCTGCTTTAAATATTAAAACTACTGATTTAAACTGGGTGTAACAGAAAGGGGGTATAAAGCCGAAACACAGCGATAGTCCTCATGAAACTGAACTACTTTCCCCGAGGATGGGTCTTAACTAGAAAAAAAATCGCCTCCCCAAACAAAATGTCCGATCAGCTGATCGAGTGAGTATGGGCGATCCAAAATTTTTTTTCGAGTTACGACTCATGTTCCTTGGGGAAAGTTGTTCAGTTTCATGAGGACTATCGCTGTTTCGGCTTTGTACCCCTTTTCTCTTACACCCAGTAAACCTAATCCCCAGACCCCATGCAAACAAGGCGAAGTATTCAAGATCTTATCAAGCAACGGCACGCTGTTAGAGCTAGCTAACAACTCAGCGGGCGTGTACTCAGCGGGGCAGCGCGCGCCGCCGCCGCCGCCGCGAGCTGCGAGAGACGTCGTGTTTCTAGTGCGGGGGGCCGCTGCCTTGCTGAGGTGTCCTGGGTAACTAGCTACTCTGTACTAGATACTTTACCTAATAGATACGATACTTTGACCCTTTGAGTATAGAATTTATAAGGAGGTGCCATACCGTCTGGATCTGCGTGCCTGGTCTGGCGCAAAATGGCTACCTTTTTGTATGGAATTTCTTATCGTTTGACAGGTCATCTACCAAGAAAACTATGAAAAACTTGCGCCAACCTTGGCCCGCTGTCATAAACTTATTTGTATATGAAAAAAAATGTGGCACCTCCTTAATATTCTATACTCAAAGCTTTTACCTATTAGACACTTTTACTTACTAGATACTTTGCCTACTAGATCCTTTTCCAATACCTATGTAGACGTTGTATCTTACTAGATACATACATTAACAACATTTTAATTTATTTTTATATTTAATTTCAATATATTTATTCAATTAGGATGATTTTTACCCGACTTTTTTTTTAACATATCAATAACAATCAACACTGTATTCATTAGACACCTCACACTCACTTAACGCCTCCAAACCAAAACAAGCTTCAAAACATTTCCCCTTTCACCTATCCAATTATTTCCCTAAACTAAATCGACACCATTGGGGTAGGCAGAGACCACTTCCTTCCACTTGCTTCGATCCAAACACACCTCTTTCGCTTCATCCACACTCATCAGTCGCCTCATACATGGCGAGTCTATGTGGTCTATGTGGAGTCAAGGTGGTCTCTGCCTACCCCAATGGGAGAGAGGCGTGACGGATATGTATGTATGTATGTATGTAAATCGACACCCAACCCACTAGATACTACATTCCAGTACGACCCTGCGCGACGTGCCAGTGACATGGCACGTGGGTGACGCTCCGGTTGGAGAACGAGCGTTGTTTATCGGCAGCAACGGACGCGTCCGAGTCAACGCTCGGGACCATCTCGTGTTTAGAAGCGTTTGGGATTCTGATGCTAATGTTTATAGGTATGTGTTACAAGCAGGCTGATACTTCTAGAGTGCTATAAGCTTTTTGTTTAAGACAAATGGAACTTTTAGTATGTATTAAATAGAATAAGACCAGTTTCTCGGTCTTCTGAAGGATATCGAAGGACACAGACGTACATGTATGAGGCGACTGATGAATGTGGATGAAGCGAAGGAAGTGTGTTTGGATGGACTATAAGAGTATGCAGTTTTATGTTAAAAAGCCATCTTTGTGTGGTTTTTAAGAGACGCAGTTGCGCGTTGCGTCATACAGTAAAAACAAAGAGTTGAAAACTTATGAAAGCATTCACACACATCAAAAAATGTAACCTATAAAAGTATTACAATTATCTTTAAAAATCTTTCGCTCTATTCCAGCTGCTACCAAACCGAGTCCCTATGCGGTACAGTGAACGCGGTCACGTGGCGCGGGGCGGTACCGGTCATACAACGCGCCGCGCTAGTACTAGCCATTCTAATCACCCTGTATACGATGAGGCGAGTCGCCCGCTCTTATAGGGGGAAAGTCCGGAGGGTAGCTTAGTTATGTAGCTTTAGATTTAATAAAAAAGATGGCTAATTCTAATTTGTTATTTGGTGTACTGTGTGTACTGTACTGATTGAAAATACCCAATGTTTGAAGACTTGAACTTTTTTGTTTGATCCGAATATTAATTTAGTTTATTGCTGTTATGTTAGAAGAATATTTATGTTTTAGTTTGCAGAAGTGCAGTTTTTTGTTTAATGAATAAAGGTTTGATTTTATAAAAATGATTTTTTTTTCGGTAAAGTAATTGGATTGTTGACATGTGTTGTTTGACATACCTATTTGCAGTTAACTTAATAAAAAATGTCGTTTCGTATATCAATGACACCGTATGAGTATAAACTATAAGGCTAGTGAAAAGAATAAAATCATAGTAATATAATAAATGTCAACGTTTGTGCCGATGGATGGATGTTCGTTACTCTTTCACACAAAAACTACTATACACCAGCAAAACACAAAGGCTATATTATTTTGAGATAATATAACATATTTTTTTTTCAAGATATGACGAATAATGACGATAAATGCATAAAAAGGCGCGGGCAGCCTTTAGTGTTTTTTTTTAATTAGTTCACTCATTGCCGAATTATGTGTTAAGACGATGAAACTGTAATTTCTAGAACAAATAAATGAAAACTAGTATTAAAATTCCACTAACCTGCGCATGCACATCCCTATCAGGCCTGCAATCAGGCGGTATCATCTCGGGCGCCAGTGCCGCCGGTGGAGGTATACCTCGCAACGCGCGCTGTATCAGCCATTTAGCTAGCGCGAACTGCGAGCGAGACAGCTTGCCGACGCTCTCCATGTCGCAAAGAGCCCTAGAGAGGAGGAACATGTTGGTGATGAGGGGTCTTTCTTAAGTTGTCACAGTTCGATAACTGTTCTCATAGTTCCCTTACGCCAATTGTCCACGTAACCGCACGTTATACGCACGTTTTCGTCAATTGACGTCAACGTCGCGTCAGCCGCTTCGAGGACACAGTTTTGATTGTTTCTGCGCAAGATGCAAGCATCCGTCTTTCATACGTATGACGCGCGGTTACGTGGACAATGAGCCTTAAATGAAATGAAATGAAATGAAATGATCATTTAATCCTGTAGGTTTTGACAACACTTAGGACGGGTTATTTTTTAAAGTTAATGCTAGATTCGTAAGAGTGCAGTTTTCCCCAGAGAAGAACCTAGCAAGAAACTCTGTAGGGTTGCTCTTTTCAATTTAAGTTTAACAAATCTCAGGCATAAACACAAACATATACCTAATAAAATTAATATTTCAAAAGAGCTATCCATAAATAAAAATTTGACCCCGCAATATCCAGGAAAAGTAAGGTAATAAATGGGAAACAGAGAAGTGAAAGGCTTAGTTTCATAGTATCCGCATGACATGACCGGCCATCACAGCAGCACCTTCACACAGGTCTCAACGCATGTGCCAGCCATCAACCCCTTCCACATATTTTAGGGAAGTAGGAGACCCGACACACAGCGCCACCACTGCAACGGCGTAAGCGAGCATGACATGTCACACGTTTCGCCTTATTCATAAAAAAATCTTAGCTATTACAGCTAGCTTAGCATGGCACTCTGTGACAAGACGTTGTCGTGCGTTTGTCACGCTTACGTCTCTGTCTATAGTATTAAATGTGATAAGGACAGCATACGTGAGATAATTGTCGCGGCTCGCCATGCTAAGCCCCCTGATACCTATTACAGATAGATAAATTTTATCTATACACGGTGAAACAGATTTCTTGGTCTACCTACATTATGCCCACAGTCACCCATATGTTTTTATTAATCTATTAGTTTACTAGCTGTCCCGGCGAACTTCGTCCCGCCTTAGAATGAACTTTATTGTGTAGGAATAAAGTTCAAATTGACTCTACATTTTAGTAAGAAAACATTTGTATGGAAAAAAGGAAAGGTCTGTTTTATGGCTTTCCCGGCAATTATTCGAATTTTTCTCACCGTAAGAACCATCCTTGGACTTCAATGAACATTTAAAAAAAGAATTAGCGAAATCGGTCCAGCCGTTCAGGCGTGATGCCGTGACAACGGAAAACGGGTTTCATTTTTATATATATAGATTTGGTTCTGTCTGTGAGTGGGTGCGCGAGTTGTACTGTGTAACTATAATGTAACACGTCATTTAAATGCAATAAATCGAATAGAATCGCTCACCAAATAAGCGCAAGAGTGGCCTGAGGCAGCCCGGACTCTAAGAAGGTATGTTTGATCTCGTGCCCGGACACGAAGCCGTCCCGATCTGCGTCGGCCGCCGTGAACTGCGCGTCAAACTCCGCCTGTTCTGCCGCTGATACCACCCATGTTGGACCGGTCGATAAAGGAGGTATAGTACCCATTGAGGACATAGTGCCCATTGTCCCCATGCCGGGGATTAGTGGGGCTGCGCCTGTTGATGGGGGCTGAAATGGGAGATATTTTGTGTCAAATTAATCTTTCACATTCCAGAAAAAAAAGAACAATAGAAAATCTTGATGTGAGAGGTTAAGTCACGCTTCTTTACCATCGGAGTAAACAGAGACCACTTCGCTCAACTTGTTAGAATCACACACTTTTTCACTCTCTTTTTTTCTTATACTTCTTTCTTTATCTTCTTCTTTTCCATCTACATTTATCAGTAGCCTCATATAGGTATGCACGTTGGTTTAGGGTGCTGTTGATTAAATTAAAAAATACAAATATGCTTTTTTAATATACTTGCCTATGTATAATTTAAGTTAGAAAGATTTCAAGATCTCATCTTTCTCTTTCTCTCTCTCCCTCTCTCTCTCTCTATCATATCTCTCTTTCTCTTGTGGTCTCTGCCAAACCCAATGGGAGAGAGGCGTGACGGATACGTATGTGTATGTAAAGATCTAAAAAACAAAGTTATAGACGAAAAGATCGATAAAATATCCAGTTTAATACTTACACTAGACAAATCCAGCAACCCTTCGAGCAACATAGCGTTAGACTGCTGCGGGGGCGGCTGCGGGCGGGGGGGGCGGCCCACCGACGGGGAGGGGGGGCGCGACGGGGGGCGCGAGGGGGGTCGGGAGGGGGGGCGCGACGGAGGCCGTGCGGGGCGCGCGCGCAGCTCCGGCGGCAGCGTCGTCGGCACCGCGTGCTTCTCCAGCGCCTTGTATACTAGGTGCATCGCCTATGGAACAGGCATACTTTTTCAAAAATCGATTTTGTCCTACCAATTTTGATGAATGTCATCTATAGATGAAATACTCGCCGTTTGAATAGCTATCAATTGATATACGTCACATGACTGTCGAGTCATATTTACAGACTACTCCCATATTATAAGTGATATTTTCAGATGCAAAAACAGTACTTTCGCTTTATATATTGAATGTGTCGCCATAGAAAGAAATAATTCACATCTTTAGAGCTAACGAATGACACTAGTTTCATTTAATTCCAAGATATGTACCCAAAATTTCCCAAGGTCCTTTCAATCATAAAAACAACTACCATCTATGACAATATTTACATACCACAATAAACTCATGCCGGTCAAGCATGCCGTCCTTGTCTTGATCAGCGAGATCCCAGATCTTGCCGAGCGTGTCTAGCGGCAGCTTCGACTCCATTAGAACGCCTTTCACCTGAAAAAGAAAAACGTGAGACTTTAGATCAAGTGGATGCATAAATATTAACTACAAGGTCGTGTTCAAACCAAACTGACTGTAAGTCGCCGAATGTGAGCGAACTGGCACATTCAAATGTACCGCTCGATGAACTATTATGTGCTTCTGATCTGACATTTTACAAATCGGATTTTTGTCGTTTCTGACGTTTTGTCAAATCTGAAAAAGCTATGTGTCTGACAAGTCTCCAATAAGATGAATAAATGCCCTAATGAAAATCGCGACAAAATCGATGGATGAAACCTCTCTTTTTTGGGAATTGAGATCCTTGCCTCGGGAAGGCTTAATTTAGCAAACCCATCGGGGTAGACAGAGACCACTTACCTCCACTCGCTACGATCCAAACACACTTCTTTCACTTTATCCACATTCATCAGTCGCCACATACATGCGTCGGTTTTGGGGATTCTTAACTAAAAAAGGAAAGTCTCGTAACAGTTTAATATGATATATTTCCTACCTTATTCCCAGCAATAAGTCCATTGTTGGGCTGCAGCGAGTCGAAGAGCTGGCTGTACTTCTCCCGTTCGGGCGGTTTGATGCTCCAGTCGGTGGCGGGGGCGTGCGCGGGCGCAGGGGCAGCGGGGCGCGCGGGGGGACCTGACGGGACCTTTGGGATCTCACCCTGGGGGGATCGAAGCATTGTTGTTAGTTGAAACGTTTACAGATAAAATTTAACTGACTGATAAACCTAAGTGGGTCATACAGACATAAAAAACAAAAAATGTCTCTCCTGTTCCCTAAAGTTAAGGACACTGGATGCTAATTTCTCAAGTTAATGCATATCCGCATAATCTGTGCCCGATGTAGTTTTGGCCTGTATAAACATTTCGAGGATTGGCTGCTCCTGTATCCCTAATCATCAGGAACAGGAAAGACAATTTTGAACCTAATTCTGTGTATGACTCAAGTACTTTTCATAAAACATGAAGTTTTAAACAGTGACAGGTGTAAAATATTTGTCAATTAAATTTTATCTGTAAGTATGAAACGAACCGTTAAGATCCCACCGTAACCGTGCCAATTGGTGAAAATGTAAAAGTTTTACAAAATAGACTCTTTTAAGTTGCGCTAAACTTCAATTTCAAGTAAATTTCGACTCTTTTTTTAAATAGTTAATTAGCGCCTGTACTTCAATATAATTACAATAGTGATTACTGACCACTTTAGGCGGCGGCGTCTCGGAATGTATGTTGCTCATGTTGATGTCCTTGCCGGCCTGCGCCAGCGCCACCAGCTTGAGCGCCACGAATAGTCCCGACTGGAATCACGAACAATTTTTTTTTTTTTAATAAGTACTTAAGTAAGTACGTAAGTACATTTGACTGATCGTGGCGTTAAATAGAGAGCTGAAGAGGAAAATCTCCATTTTCTTGCCCAATACCTGATTACTGGGACGATATAACACTAGTACCTACGGATGCATTGGGCCAACCTATTACTATCTATATAGCATTTCATCTATTCATGCTTTTCCAACATAGGGCCAACCTATGACCAACGGGCCGTTCGGATTGTTAGCAAAGTTAGTTACGATTGAAGACTTAAAAGATACGATAAACGCAACCAGTTGGTAATGGTACTTATGTTGCTCCGCATAATCACGAATATATCTATATTGTCCAAATAAGTGGCTAATTCCTGCGGGGCCAGCAAAATAAGAAATTAGGCGGTGCATTGGTATAATATTACTCAGTGTGAAAAAGAGGCTAAGTAGTCGTGAACTTTACCCTAACCTTTTGTATAGATATTTATGTTTTAAGCACGGACTCTGTTTGCCGCTTGAGTAGCTAGGTGACCTATGAAGACAACCTATTTATAAGTTACTCCTGTTAGTTAGGGTTTCAGGCGATATTATAGGTAAGTAATAACCGTATTACGAGCCTGCTCGCGATTTTATTTATTTATTTAACAGTTTATTGTAAGATGATAGTACATAGAGACAGAAAAAAGGAGAAGTTATACAAAGGGTACACCATATTTCTAAAAGAATTTTTTTCCTGCAGACCCCACAGAGAGAGAAGTGAATTAGCGATTTTTTACGTATTGATTGTCTAACTTGGTAATTTTACACAATATCATACAATGTAGACTTTGAGTTATTCTGATGCATAAGCATAAGTTTCATTTAAAATCTTTTTAGTGGTTTTTGCGTGAAAGAGTAACAAATATCCTCACATCCATCGGCACTAACATTGACATTTATAATAGAAGCAGGAATGTAGTATTTAGACCATTCCGATGCGTATGTATCTGTCACATCCTTAAACAAAGGCATATTATAGAATCTATTAGATCGGAACATCGGCATATTTCAATTGCTTCAAAGTCAAATTCAAAAATATATTTATTTGACAGGCACAAAAAATGCTCTTGAAACCGTTACTTTATTATAATATACATTTTTTTAAAGCTAATGCTAGATTCGCAAACTGCAGTTTCCCCCAGAGAAGAACCTAGCAAGAAACTCTGTGGGGTTGCTCTTTTCAAGTAAACTTTTACAATTCTTATAAACAGTTTACATATTTTCTTCGTACCTATATGCCTTCGAAATAAAGATTTAATCCTATTACATACATACATACATATCCGTCACGCCTCTCTCCCATCGGGGTAGGCAGAGACCACTTCCTTCCACTTACAAACATACTTTACTTTATTTTACAATATATCCTTTAACCATGTAGTCAAAAACCTGTTTTCAATTTGTCATACAATTACTTGAAATCTACACGTAATAAGGGAGTATCTACATGCATAAATAAGTATATGTAAATAACTGCAGATACGAATAAGTATAGTAATTTCAAACCAACATACCTCCTTTAATAAATCACTTGCATCAACCGACACAAATATATCCGCAATATTTGTTTAAACACAAGTAAATTGTCACGTGAACAAAACTATAATTATAAAATTCTTTTTAGTACAAATAGCGGGAGAGAACTGAGCAAATAAGTAAAATAATGAACCTCAGATAACATTATCAATCGAGTAACAGATACGTATGTTGAATACAACGCATCCTCTGTCGTCTACTGAGCTAATATTTGATTTACAAAAATTTAACTACATAATTAAATTTGAAAAATTATCTTCTTTAAGGTTCCGTACCCAAAGGGTGAAAACGGGACCCTATTACTGAGACTTGGCTGTCCATCTGTCCGTCTGTCTGTCTGTCTGTCTGTCTGTCTGTCCGTCCGTCCGTCCGTCTGTCACCAGGCTGTATCTCATGAATCGTTATAGCTAGAGCGTTTAAATTTTCACAGATGATGTATTACCATTGCCGCTATAACAACAAATACTAAAAATAGAATATTAATAATAATAAAGGAGGGCTCCCATTCAACAAACGTGATTTTTTGCTTTTTTGCTCGATATCAATAGTGAATGGTACGGAACCCTTCCTGCGCGAGTCCGACTCGCACTTGGCCGGGTTTTGTTTTTTGAAAGTTGTTATCTTGCCATTAAGCATTGTCCTTAGGTTGGTATAGTGGTAATATTTTGCTTACGTTCGGCGTTCTAAGGGCGTTTCCAGATTTAGCGTTTCATACGCGCGTATACGGTCGTTTTCAGCGTACGCGCGTACACGCGCGCAACCTAAATACATCAAAAAAACTGACGCGGGCGCATACGCACAAACCGATGGTGTCGTGTCAGTATCAAAATGGATTATCCGAGCTTAAGGTGCGTACAGACCATGTAACATAACATGTTATTTAACATTGTTATATAACATGTTTTACATAATGTGGACACTGAATGTTATAAAACATGGTACAGTAACATGTTAGTGTGGATTGTACTGAAGAACGACAAACGACAATGGTTATATAACATTGTTATATTGCATCGTTACTCTAATGTGTACGGTATTATTTTATGTTGCAATGTTGAATAACAAGGTTACATAGTGTGGACGTGTTATAAAACACAAGTTAAATAACATGTTACATGGTCTGTCTGTACGCACCTTCAGAAGCGCGTCAACGCTCGTACCAGTACACGCACGTACACGCGCTTCAAAAAACGACCTTATTTATACGCGCGTATTAACCGCTAGTCTGAAAACGCTAGATTCGTTTCTAACAGGGACTCAGCATCCCGCCACTTCGTACGCATTTAATCAAGCCTATATGTTATTCTAATGTGCAAGCTACAATATTGTAAAGTTAAATTAAAATCAGTTTAACGTTTTTTGCATAAACATTGACATTTATTACCTTCGGTTAAAAAAAAGTCATCAAAATTAATTGCTCATAAACTCTACAGCTGATTTCGCGTTGATAAAAACTAGAAGTTAACGGCGTGATTTTAAAGGACAATTTACTTTATCGAGTTTTTCTACAACTAACAAGCTAAAATCCATCATGCCGTTTAGGCCATAGAGCGTGCCAAAAAATTGTGCATACATCCTCGCGAAAAGCATAACTCTCCTTCTGGCGCAGTCGGGAAAAAAATAAATTGAGAAAGCTTCATATTCTCTATTCTGGGCCTAATATGTAATGTCCCATCGAATACTTAAAAACTTAGCCTTTTCCCTCTCCTTCGCATAAGTATATACCTTTCTAATATTAAAATATTCCCCGTGATCCGCGCTGCAGAATAAAGAATAATGCCAAGAAGTCACTATCGTTTGGATCCTGGCCAACATTGGCGCAAACTTTTGTCCAAGGCTTTTTAAGTTCGTGGAACTTCTTTACAGGACTACGGGTTATAAGTTATGGGTTAAGTGAACTGTTTTAAGATACTTTAGACTCTAAAGTTTATAGCATTTTATAATAATAAATCCTGGTGGGTTATAATGAACCCATTATATTTGAAGAAATTATTTGACATCCTTCGCCTGCCTGCCGTGTTTCGATAGATGTTTGTTACTCTTTTACGCAAAAACCACTGAACAGATTTTAACGAAACTTTCCAATATTGTACTTTGCATAAAACATATTAACTGTATAATAACATATTCTTCAATAAAATTTTAATGTATTATGGGTTTTCTTCAAATTACGATCAATTCAAAACCCTTAACCGACGGGCATGTACGAGGCGACTGATGAGTGTGGATGAGGCGAAAGAAGTGTGGTTGGATCGTAGCAAGTGGAAGGAAGTGGTCTCTGCCTACCCCAATGGGAGAGAGGCGTGACGGATATGTATGTATGTACGTGTACGATCAATTCGTGCAAAGTCGCCGGCGGCAGCGTCTACTAACTTATTCGTCACCAATTTGAAACCTTGTCAACTTCAAAATTTGTTACGTTATGTACCTGCCTAACTAAACAAAATTTCCCCGAAAAAAAAGTTAAATGAAGTTTTCGTACTTGTTTTCCTTTCATTTACCTACGCATTACACGGGATCGGAGCGACACAAAGTTTTATTATAAGCAAGGGTTTAGTGTAGACGATATTGATTCGCTGGAGCACTTGAGAAGTCCTTCTGTAGACTCATGGTGACTGCCGATATTAACCGGATCGTATTGCGTTCATTTTAATGAAAAATATTCTTGTGATCTTCATTATTTTTTGCACTTTCTTAGCTTGTGGTAAAGTTATGAAAAAATATTGAAGCATTTTTTGAAAAAGATTAGGTACTTGTTTCGTTTATTAGTTATAGAACAATAAATAGACTGTATTGCATAGGCACATGGCATACGAAAGTACTGAAACTTTATTTCGAATTTTAGGTACGTATGAATTTCATAATAACCTACGTTTTTTGTAAAATCACAATTTTCACATTCGTAGTTCTAAGCTAAAGTAAATTGTATGGTGGTTTAAACCTCGACAAAAAACAGATTTAAAAAAAAAGTTAAAATGCCCAACATGACTATTTAACATTATGTGATTTAGACCGCACATGATGCCGTAAGAAAAGTTACATTAATTAAAAGAAAATAAACTATAAATTAACATACAAATTGAAAATCCTACCTTATCCAAATACCCCTTGCCATTGGGGTCAGAGAGGTCCCAGATCTTACTGAGCACCACATCGCTGAGGCGGGACTTCTTTAGGAACCTCGCCGCGTCGAGTGCTTGGATCACTCCGGAGCCGTTTGGGTCCACCTGGGGACGTCACAGATGATTAACATCAGGTGAAGGTGGAGGCACTAGCTGGACAACTTCAATAACCGTGCAGAGGGAGCTCGTGACCAAAAATCATGACGGATGAGGAGAGAGGCTTTTTGCCAGTAGCGGGACACTAATGGCTGGATTAGATAAGATTAGGAGGTGACGAATGATGGAGAGAAGTAGTTTTTGACAGTATTTGCATTTGTACATATCTAATAAGAAACCTCAATCATTATGTGGTACCCTAGAGAAGGAAAAAGAAGAAAGGGTAGACAAAGGAAAAGATGGGAGGATGAAATAAAAATAACAGCAGGAACAGAATGGAGAAGGAAGGCAACAGGCAAGAAATTATGGAGGGAACTAGGGGAGGCCTTTGCCAAAGGGCAAGCAGATGGATGAATGAAAAAACTGTAATACAAATTATGTAATTATTAGGTAAGCTTAATCTGAATAAAGGGCTATTTTATTTTATTTATTTATTAATAAGAAACCTAATGACACAGCGCCCTATGTTCACACTACAATATAAATACAAAATTGTTCTATTTATCACCATTTACTTTCAAATAAGCCTAAACTTCTTACTAGACTCTTCTTTGAGGACAAATTGCATTTCATTGTGATTATTTTGTTACAAAATATTTCTATTTTCTTACATAACTATTTAGGATGATTTTAAATAAATGTTTGTCATTCTTTTAATAGCATCGAAATGTGGAGACATGTTGATTTCCAATGACATTACTTTTATGTTTCAAATATTAAACTATTTATAGGTTTATGACTTTGAGCGAATAGTTGACGATACTAATCATTTGGGGAATACATGTTATTCGTAACAAATATATTTAAATTAAAAAAGTATACATCTAGGGAAACAAATGGTTTGTCCAAAGTATGCATAACAAATGTTAAGTTAAAATGTAGTAAAAAAGTATAATTTTATTACTTAACTATTAATTCATCATAAGCTTTTGTTTATTTAGAAAACCACAATTTCCTTTCTAACTAATCATTGATTTATAGTTGTTAAGTTAAACGCTTTTATTCTAGAGAACTTTGCAACCACACGATAACCAACACAATAGTTTTGGATATCAGAAGAGAAACGTTTCTAATATTACAACCAAGAGGGTTTTGTTCTGTAATCAGAGTACTTGATAATCTAGATATTTATAAACACAGATTGTTGTTGTTAGCCCATATATGTCACCAACAAGGGGCACGAGCCTACTCTCATACAAAGAGTGATTAGGCCGTAATCCACCATACTGGCCAAGTCAAACACAAATTATGATTGATCAATTATTTTTTATATTTGATTAGGTCATTCAATCCTAGCTTCAAATAAAAGATGCACCTAGGTATTGTTCTAAGTACTCTAAGAATAAATGGATTCTTTAAATATTTTTAAAGGACTGATTGTTTTATCACACTTGTACACAGATATACGAGTCTTAATAGATGTGCATAAGCGCCAAAACACACGGTAAAACGCAACTGCAACGCAACTGAAACTGCTAGTTACTTTCGAGTTACATCGCAGTTTCTGCTATAGTCTTCCTTAGAAAACCACACACGCACGACGCAACCAGTTTGAAATGTTTCGTTTCAGTTGCGTTGCATTTGCGTTTCACCGTGTGTTCTGGGTCTAACTCATTACATTTATGACTGATCAGAAATATTAATAAATCTATTTTGTCTAATAAATCAAATTCAATCACTCGATCATATTGAGTGAATTGTAAAATTTTCTAATTCATTTTGCTGAGTAATACCTACTGACTTGAAATAAACCTTTTTGAAATACTTCAGTGTGATATGCTATTGAATATAAAAATAGAAGAAGTGTTTATGTTCTAATCAGGTCTCACAGTATCTGAGACACAAATGTTTCTTATCAGATAAATAAGAGTAACTGCAGGAAAGATCCATTGATAGAGCTAAATAGTTTAAAAATGGCCTTGAAATCATACAGCATGAAGTACACCACACAACCTCTGACGTTTGTTAGCCAGAATTCCTCATAATCGATTGCTAACAAGATCAATTGAATACAAATAGGCTATACATATACATATGAATGTCATACTCACTTGATGGTAATACGCCTCAAACACTGCACTGTGGGTTCCTGCCACCTGCGAAGGTTCAAGCCACATTTTGAAGCCGAGAAACTCACTACAGATATCTTTAAAAACCGATTTTTGTATCGTTATGGGTGTGACATTTAAACACTGTTAGTGACATTCAATGTTCGCGCAGAAAATGATACAGTTCCGGCCTCTACCGAGAATCTGTATCGGAATAATCACATCAGACACCACAAACATTCACTACACTTCCTTTCCGTGTAAAGTTTCAATGCACTATCCCGTAAAAACAATAAAAATTCAATAATTTTTGGATCAGCGTAATCCTTCTACAGCTACGACACTTTGACCGCGTATTTTTCAGCTTGTACCATTCGATAGCAAACATAAACTATACTATGCGATAGGTTATTTAGTAAAGTTGATTTTAATCCAAAAAACCGTCAATTTAACACAACACCAATTATTTAATCCCAATTATTTCTACCTGAGTCGGAGACGGCAAGGCAGCCATTTTTTACATCTCCCCGTTCGACCAATCAATAGAGACCATAGACTAAAGACTTTTGACATAACGTTGATGTTGTCAAAATACCTAATTTTTATTTTTTTAAGTAATCGAGAAAACTGTTTATGGTAAGGTTACCAAAATAGATTTAATCGATAATTGTTATATTTTGAAGTACAGTCATGCACAAAAGTGTTTTATTAAACTTATAAATCTTTAGTTCTTTTAACATATAAGTTCAACCTCTCCAACCCCTTGACATTAATATCAAAACAAGAAATAGAAGTCATGTTTCGCAGCCACTGGTTTAAATGGATATGAAGATCCTGAGGTGGCAGCAGAAGCCGAAGAGACGTTATAGTAGCCGCACAACAAAGATCACAAACGGTCATCTGTAAGACCAAAAATTTATTCGTTAAAATGATAACATATTATACCTAACTCCAATTTTAATTTTTTGCTACGGTCTCAATCTATTTTAATCTTTTTTACAACAAATAGCTACCTTCTCACCGGCCAGCCATTTATTTTTAACTAAAATACATTCCAAATAATCTAGTAGGCCGTTCCATCTCTGTATTTTGTTTTCGCACACAGGTAAACCGGCAAAATACGAAGTCTGAAAAAAAAGAAAAATACATATTTTTTGTGTTTATTTAAATTGTTAATTAAAACCACTGACAGTCATTTGTATAACAAGCAGCAACTTACATAAATGTCACTGTCCAAAGGAAACAGCAAACTTGAGTTAAAGAACAGCATTTGATCCACTTTGGCTCGTTCTAATGGATCTTTGGGATAAAAATCTGAATCATTACGTCTCCTGCAGAAATATAGTGCAACAGCGTGGCTGTCTCTTATGATTTCATTACCAACTGCCAACGCTGGCACTTTTTGCAGAGGGTTGATCTGAAATATAATTAAAAGTCTGTGTTAAAAGTACTTTATTTCAAAGATTAATACTTTTATTACAATTTTTATTAAAATCAATCAAACTTTTTTTACAGAGAGAGGCCTTCGTGGCCATTGCCCATCATTGGCACACTTACTGTCTGGATAAGATAAGATAAGAATCAAACTTCATCATTAATAAATCGTTAGTTTTTAATTAATAAGTCACCATATTTAAGAGAATATTCGCTTACCTTTGTATAGAATTCAGATTTATTCTCTCCACGGAAAAGATCGATTTTATGAAACTGAAAATCAATGCCCAAATGTGTTGCGGTCATCATTGCAAATCGTACAGGTGGGGAGGCCTCGTCGCCATACAAAATTGGTTTAGGAATTGTAGCATAGGACCTGAAATAAAACACACAGCGACGTAAATAATATTATAAAAGCAGTGAAAAATTGTATAAGTCTTTACAATGTCGTCGTCACCCTTAGAAAGGACTTTATAATAGTTATACGTAACGTATCCACTGTTATTTGTACACATTTTTACATTTCCGATTGCTATTTAGGAAATGTATAGATTTCCTAGGAAATGTATAAAGTACCTACCTATAATTTAATTCACACATTTCCGTGCCATTTTAGGAATTACCACATACATTTCATAGGATTTGTATACAATTCCTTTATTTCCGGTAACACACACAAAAAAAACTGCTATTTAAACACGTTATTGTTACTTAAGTTTAAGATTTTACCGTTTAAAATCCACTTTAAAACAAAAACGCCGCATTAATTTTACGTAATTCGAAATCATTTGGTTTTTTTTTGCAATGACAATAAGTAGGTACGAATAACAATAACAGTCGTTATATTCAGCAAAGAACTCTCTCGTCTCGCTTCAGATCTCTACTAAAGTAACAAAACCACTAAAGCTAGTTTTTAATGCGCAGGATTCGAATTTCATTGACCTGTCTCGGGTTTATGCATGCTGTTTTTATTTGTCGGGGTTTTATTTACATAGGCATCTACCTTGCTGACGTGGATCTTTGGAATAACCCAAACATGGTTAAAACTTTTTAAAGTGCTGCTATTAGAATAAGAAAATCTTGTAAACAATTATATTCGACGTAGATATACTCTACCTGAGTCTGGTACAGGTGGTGCCAAAAGTGTACATGAATAACTTTATGAGTGGTTATTTTCTTTATCATATTACAAAAGAGACTGGCTGAATCAATTTTTTTCTTTTATTTACTCTTTGAAAATTCTGTCAATTTTGTATCTTGATGGCTATAACAAAGGGTGTCATGAAATAAAAAATCCAAAACTGAAATAGCCAAAGCTTTCCATAAATACAAATAAAACCACATCATAATGTAACCATTTATGCCTAGATATCTTATTCAAGTAATCAAAATTGTGGCAAACAAAATACTAAATTTTTATGAGTTTATGTATGTACTTGTATTATGGGTATAAGTGGTAGTAAAACGCTTGCTACTCAAACGTTAAGGTGAGTTTTACTTCACCATAATCCTACTTGTTTTAATAGCTAGAAATCTCATTGTTGAGCTGGACATGTCTGAGCCTTTGCATCTGTACTTTGACATGAAAGCCAATCTCGGATGTGAACAAATCGAAAGAGGGAAAGCCAATAAGAAAGGCTAGACTCAGTCTGGACAGTTCATAATGTTAATGACACAAATGCTCAAAAATGTACACAAATATGATTTTGGTATTCCTTTATTTGGTTAACAGGCAAGCGACATTATGGAAAGCTGATAGAAGTCCAGCCTGCAGGGCTGTGATGATGACCTTGGACGCTTTAAATCTTAGTGTGAACGAGGTCGACGTGGACATGGACACAAAAGACCAGAAAGACCCAGAAATCCTTGTCCTAAACAACAAAAACAGTAATAACCAGAAACAGAAAGATTCTATTATTTGCGTGAGTATAATATATATAGGTATATATAGGTAGGTACCTACCTCTAAAAGCCGGGTGCTCATACCCTATAAAACAAGGATGGCCAACAGGTCGTCACGGAATGTCAGTCCAGTAGATCGTGGCACGGCAAAAAATGCAAATACTTTGACCAAACCTGGTAGGTGAAAAATGACCAGACGCAATAAAAAAAATACTACCTACATGATTGTGTACTGAACAATGCTGTTTCATTTAATTGGTAGATCTTACAGGGTTAAAATAGTAAACAGGAGATCTTGGGTCTAATCAAGTTGGCCACCCCTGCTATACAAGAACTAATAACCCCTAAAGAGATGCCTAAGTATCTCCCTAACAATCAGCTCACTATTGGATGTAAGCTCTGATCATGGAAGAATGCTTGCTTCGCTCAGTGTTTATTATTTCTTTGAATTGCAGATTGCAATGTTTAAATTAATATTACATTTTCATTTTTCCAGATGAACAATCTTCAAAAATTGCCTATACTTAAAGATAGAGAATTGATTTTATGTGACAGGTAAACATTCAATAATTTTAATTGTAAAAATTCTTTAGTAGTTTTGATACTTAATTAGGTAAATACCTAATTGGCCAAAGAACTTAGGCTGTTTTTTGCACTCTTCACTGCTGATGCAAACAGATATTTGTCATGAAATTCCTGCTTTAATTCCAGCCATGCAATCGGGACGTACTTGTCGACCCGTTACTGTGACAGTGGCCTGCTTCTTCCAAAGGACCCTGCAGGCCGCTCTCTTATTGAACAGCTTATGCATTATGATAGCGGTATCTTGTATCCAAAATATCGCGCCGCTGCGGTAAGTGTTGATTATCATCAGCTACTAACATTGTGAAACGAATCAGTTTCTTGAAAGTCAGGATTTGAAACAGCTGCAATAGGAAAGGAGATTGTGAAAGACTTAGACCGAACTGGCGAATTTGACTTACCTGAGCACATGAAAGTTTAATTCTTAGGCTTACAACTTTACAAACTTCGTGGCTATAATGCATGTATTGTTGTTCCAGTATCCAATCTTATACGATGATTGCACTCACGTATTGCCGCAACATGTGTGCGACATAGAAAGTGCTTACGCGGATTTGGAGCGCATGCTTGTTGGGCGTACATGGTTCAGTAACAACCCTTGGCCAATGCTGAGTGATATATGTTTCTGTGCTACAGTCAGTACCTTAAATGTCATGGTGCCAATTGATAGAATGAGGTAAGAGATTGCCCTGCTCAATTTGTTGAGTAGAAAATGTTTTGCTTACGCCAGTTTGTTTTGTAACTGTGATGCACCTCCATTGAGGAAAATTTCCAGATTTCCCCGTTTGTCCGGATGGCTCACCCGCATGTCAGCTGAAATGTTCTACGTTACCGGCAACGCTAAAGGACTTAACGAATTCACAAGAAGAATAGGTTGGTATCGCTTTATAGTTGAAGTATTTTCTAATGTTTAATTATTTTACAAGAGACGTTACGCAGGCGATTTTTGGACGGGCTACCCCAGTCTACTCGAGTCTGACTGCCGTCGACGTGGTCTCGATCCTTCTTCAGAGTTGGAGGAATAGACTTCTTTTATGGATTTGAGGGTGACGTCAACTTTTTTTCTTTCAAAGTTCTTTCTTTTGTTGTTTATAACAAGTCATAAGTCAACTTTCAATATCAGTAACAAACATTATCGAAAATATTGAGTTGGTTTTACCAAGTGTCCACGTTCGTAGGTACACGAAAAACTTGTGAAACTACTGGCCTTCGAAGCAGTCGAAGAATTATCAGCTATTAGAAATACTTAACTAAGTATGTACCTACCTATAATAAGTACCCTACAAACTGACTAAACCGGCAAAGTCCGTTTATTTCGTAGGGTATTCTGGTTCACATCGCGAAGCAGAAAATGAAAAACATGGAAGACCAGCTCTCGATTCTTTCGCTGACACGCTAATAAAAAATGCTAAGCTCGCTGCTGGAGCGGCAGTTCTACGATTTCATAGAAATTCGTGGAGCTGGTCGACTCCGGTAAAGTATCCCTGAATTATTCCACATAATTCACTTGTCATGTAATTTAGAAAATAGTTTTGAAGTGTAACTTTTGTTTGACACAGACTGCGGTCAGTCGTACGAGGAGGAGGAAAGAAAATTTAAATGTCCAAAAACTTCTACGAAAAGGCGCTCGCTGACAACCCAACAAACCATTATAACAGAAGATAAAAAGGATAAAAAACAGGATTCTGCTATAAAACAGCAAGACGCACCCAAACATGCCAACTAAGGTAGCGGTTTAAAAAAATACGAATTTAACAAGATACCTTCAAAGTAATTATGCTGATGTAAAACCTATAACCGATGCAAGTACTTGCTTGCTTTATGTTTATATGAAATCCATTCAAAAAGTTGTGATCGTTAAATAAATTATACATGAAATAAGATTTTTATTTACAAAAATAATTCCTGCACGGATAATTTAATATTTTATGGTATTACCATGGGTACACTTCATTACCGCGAAATGTGTGACATTACGCGAGAGTGAATTTCAAACTGAACATTTCGCTAGTGTGACATGCGCCGAGAGGGACTATGGACAATATCATATATTATTCTATGGGACAATAGACAATATTTTAGAAACTAAAATGTATTCAAGAGCTCGATCCAAAGGGTCAGTCCCAATAGGCTATTTGACAACATTTGGAAAATAATTTTAAATGAATGTTTATATGATAATAATTACCCTACATTGATATTTCCGAAATATTTAATGTTTTAATGATGAAAAATCAATGTTGTAATTCAAATTTAATAAAACCCGCGAATAACACTGTTTCTGTAATGGCGCTGGTCACATGTCACGCGTGACGTCACATGCAAGTAAACAAACACGAAAAACACTAACGAAGCGCACTATTATGACAGCTGTTTACTTGCGTGTGACGTCACCAGAATGTCAACAAATAACAGGCCGTTCGTGTTCCAGATAAAAATTTAAAAAATATTACAAATTGTTTATTTTATTTTGTTAAAAATAAACATGTTTTACATCAAAATAAAGTGAAATATATTTCTTTATAATATAATCTTTTAGGATGGCCACATTTTGTTGTATATTTTGAATATAGCTGTGGAATATAGTCAAATACCCTATTATTTCCACAAAGCAAAAGAGCGGTTTTCTTTTTTTTCTTTTTTTTTGGTTTGTTTTTAAAATCAGGTTTCATAATCGATCGATTTATATACTTCACCGCCCATCACTTAAATGGAATGTCACCTCACCTGTCATGTCAGTCATCCATCTGTCAAGTCAAGTCACTTTTTCTCTGGATTGTTGTCGAATGAGGGGAGGGATGAGTACACAAGTTCAATGCAATTAATTTCAAGTTGATTTATCAAAGATCAACCAACCATTGTTCACAGTTCACAGGGGAAATGTAAAAAGTTTGTGTGTTCTCACGGAAAAGATGAAAGTTGTGAAAGGTTATGTTTTATCGTGTAGTGAAGTTCTAAGTCGACCTCCAAGCTAGGCTGGTCGTGCCATGCTTGGTGCGCCCTTGTCTATCCGGAACGTGTCAACAAACAACAAAGCTGCCCATCGCGATACCAAAACGTAGCACAACTGCTGGGCGTCGGTGATTCGTTGCTGTGTATGCTTGGAAAGTTTTGTCAATACTTTCTCGCGTTGCGGTCGAACGATGTCGGGATTTCAAGCCAGCGACACAATGCCTAAGCTGGGGCACGTGACGGACCTGCGCGAGCAGTGGCTGGTGCGGGCGGACGGGGCGCTGGCCCACCGGCTCCAGGATCGCGAGATCTCGTCACATCTCTGCGAGAACCGCCACCGCAATCAGCTCATTCGTGAGGATTTCCCAGTGGCGCTACACGAGCAGCGCGGTATAGACCACGAGCAACACCTGCGGGAGCTGGCGCGCCGCCGACAGGCTGACATCGACGCAGAAATTGCACGGGAGATGGCGGAGATCAACCTCCGTCGACAACGCCGCATACAAACTAGTGACATGGTACAGGCCAGCTCATCCCGCGCAGCCCCGCCCACTCCGCCGCCCAAACCCATTAACTTACCCTGTGATATTGACCCTGAACAACTAGGACTGTCCCCAGCAGAACTTGAAGAGATGAGGAGGAGACTGGAACAAGAGGAGAGAGATGCCAGGTTGGCACGAGAGTTAAGCCATGAAGTGGAAGACAGAGATGCTCTGCTCGCGGACATGAGGTGTGCAGTAGAAGCTCAGGATGGCGAGTTGGCCAGACTGTTGCAGGAGAGAGAGTATAAGAAACTACAGAGAGCTAAAGAGAAAGCAAGACAAAAAGCTTTATTAAAGAAACAACAGAGGCTAGCTCAGCAGCAGCAGGAGCAAACTCCTGGACAATCCCCTCAGACGACCCTCTGCGATGCGTACAGTAATCCCAGAGACATGATACGAGACAGCAGACTCCGAATGTGCAAATCTGTGGACTCAGATTTGAATTATGTGGAGCCGTTTGAAAAAGAACATATTCAATCCAAAGCCAGTGCCTTACAGTCTAAAGAGTTATCTAAGCAGTACTATTCACAGAACCAGCCAAGCACATCGACTTCCAATTTGCATTCACCTCACTCGAGATCTCAGTCCTATGATTTGGACCAACCAAGTGCCAATGAGATACCAATACAGCACAGGCAGCCACCGCCTCCCCCCACTTCAGCTAAGAAGCCGAGGTTCCCAGACCCTGTGAGCATCAGACCAGCGTCACACTACCCCAATGATAACACACTGCCACAAAACGACAATCCGATCCCACACAGTTACAGTGATAATAACAACTTGTACAGTTGCACATTCCCACCGGACCATGGGAACCCGCAGCGGGGCCATGACCGACCTGATACTTCAAAAAGGTTGTCTGTCATATCAGATATTACAGCTGAAGGGTTGGCTAAAAAGAAAAACAAACAGGAAATACAAAAGAAGAGGAAAGGATGCAAAATACAGTAAGAATCTCAGTTTTGATACTTATTTTAACATTTATGTTATTTCTTTGTTTGTGTTGTCCAATTGAACATTTTCTAAACTAAACTGATAGTATATATAAAAAGTTGAACAGGTTTTCAACTTCTCAATTCCTTAATTACTCTATGAATCTCTAAAAAAAGAATTTCAAGCTACATCTCCAATTTATATTAACTTTTTTACTAACATTAGTAAGCTAGTATTTTAATATGTAAGTTTTTTGATAAAAAGTATTTATTTTCTATTTATTCTAAGTGCAGTAGTACCTGCAGTAACCAATGAGCCATTTTAAATAAGGACCAAGTGCCTTTTATAGTTTTAAGGAGCTAACATTCCAGTAAAGTGATGAGGTAAAATAATTTCGAAACTTTATAATACTTATACATAAGCTGACTATAAATGAGTGAACAATAGAAAAGAATATGCATGTACTCATGATAACAAACTACTTTTACTATGGGACCAAGGTCGAAATCATTCAAAAAATTTTTGAAATCCCTTTACAAAATGCATCAGCTGATGAAGGAACCAATTTTTTTTTATGATTTCGAATTTGGCCCCATAGTAAAAGTTGTTTGTTATCACGAGTACATGCATCCTTATCTATCATTCACTGATTTAAAGTCACTCTATATGAATGCAATTGGAATATTTTCATATAATGTTTAGGTATTAACATAGGTAGCTATTCTTCATAAATACTTACCTATTATTTTTTTGATAAAATTCTTGAGTTCAAGCAGTAATTAAAAATATTACTTGCTATTTTGTATTACCTACTTTAAATCTTTTAATAAATGTTATACTATATAAGTAATACTTCTTTGACAATAATTCTTATTAATTGCTCTATCTAACCAAAAGTAAAGTAAAATATTAAAATTACAATGCAAAAGATGTGTGATTTAAGTTTTTTTTTATGATTGACAAAAACTAATGACAAAGAAGAATTAGCTATTGTTTTGTACTTATTATTTTTAAACTTTAAGACTGATTTGAAGTTAACCTGATCACAATTATTTGGTAAAAGAATTTATTTTATTTTGGTGCCCAAATGGTGCTTTTTTGAGTTATTAAAAACATATTTTTCTGTGACTTCAATGGAAAAATTAATTAGCATAACTTTCTTATTCTTAGCTATTTGCATTTTTTATGCATAAGTTTGTAATAGCATCTACTTGGTGCTTACTTTTTTAATAAACACAAGTTTTTTTTTTTTTGCACTTTCCATTTACTTTAAGAAACTATTGTGTCATTAATATTAAAATTAGAAATTATTATTGCAATTATTATTCTAATTTCAATTCTTACTTGAATAATTTATTATAATTTTGCTGCTAGGTAATGGATAACACATTTTCTTTTTCTATGTTACAGTTAGTGTAGGTAATTCTGACAGATTGTATCTTGGCTAGATGTTATGACAACTCCATATTTACATTATGGAATATATTTTTTAAAGTTATCTAATTTCTAGCCAAATACTTTAATTATAAGTAATGTAAGCTTTAAATCGCAATCTACGGCCTTTGACGTGCCTTAATGGAAACCGAACCAAACTCTTAATTATAATTTATAACAGTGTTTAGGCTAATTAATCATTATTTTCTGAATACTCTCTGTTTCGTGAAACTTGGAATAAGTTTTATAGTTTTATTCGCAATTGAGCTGTTAGTTGTCTTTTTAGCCGACGACGAAGACAAAAGTAAGGGTAATGATATGCGTGGTTACACGCACAAGTAGTTACATTCTTCAAAACTATAATTTACGCAGATTATTTTTTATTAAATCAGGCTAAATAATTTAATTTAAGACCTGCAGTTAAGATACATTTTAATCACAAAAATTAACTGTTTTTAACTATCGCAAATGACCGACCTTCTTTCAGTTTCATGAAGCATAGAGTGTCGTATTCAATCGCAAGTACGCGACTTAAGTACCTAAGTACACTGTACGTATATTTATATTTATCCCAATTTTTTATATTCTTATTATAGTTAATGAACATAGTCGAAGCGAGTAGCAATTTTATTGCGGCATAGAATTTATAAACATTTTTCGTTTATACATAAAACTAAATGAAGAGAAGTTTAATCGTTTACAAATTTGTCATAAACATAATAACTGGAAAATACATTATTGCAGACAATATCAAACTCTCCTTGCTTGTGTATAACTTCGGACAATTAGACAGATGTTTCAAAAAGTAAATATATTTAATTAGCAATTCTGTGTATGTAATAAATACTTCTAATAAGAAATCTCTAGTGAAAACTTATTGTTTTGTACACATAAACCAGTTACGCCATTATTATAGAATTCTGTTTTTAAAACGTATAGTCGTGCGAAATTCGCGACTTCCTTCGCTGAATCGTGACTCATTGATATGCAAACTACATTGCAAATAGCGCAATAGTTAAAACTTATGCCGATTCGTGTCCGATGGATGATTGTGTTCTCAGTCAATTTGTACTTTTTTTTATAATGATACTTACCTCGAATAAAGTTTCGTAAAAATGGACATTGGATAGTTTTATTTTTGTCTGACTTTCTTTTTACTGTAACATAATCTAGTAACTAGTTACTTACCTTGTAATTCTAAAATTACCACTATTACCTATTAGGTATTCTGTGCCATTACATAGATCTGGTGACAGCACTAAAATAAAGAAAATCCCATAAAACAATCGGAACATAAAGATTATTTAGGAATGTAAAATCACCAAAACTTATTTTATCTTATTTAGCTGTCGGTGTCCCATTACTTATGCAAAGACCTCTCTCCTCTTCTTCCACGATTTCCTTCTTGGGTCGCTTCTGCCCAAACATCCAAGCCGCGAGGCCAAAAATGGTAAGATTGGTAGGTACTAACTAGGTACCTACCTAAGTTTATAAGATATCGACATTAATCCTATTTAAATGTTATACCTATCTTATTTCGTAACATGTAAAAGCAGTTACGCGATTCACATAACTAATGATGCAATAGCTTTAATTAATAAAAAAATAACGGTGGGAGAAATTCTCCAGCGAATTTTTTAATAAGAATGATTGAAAGTTCATCTTTTGCTTTTAAAACTTGCAGCCGAGATGTTTGTCGTTTCATAACTTATGAATGGGGAGTTAATACGACGGAGAAAGTTGCTCGTAAGCAAATTCATTCACAGATTCACACAATGCCTGTGAGATTTGAAGTAGCTAGGTACTCCGCTGATGTAAATTTTTTAATAGATAACTACTATGTAATAGGTAGGGTTAGATGTTGTTTTGTGCAGGTGTAGTACCTACCTATTGCCTAGGTATCAAGTGATCTAAACGGCGAAGAAAATAACGCCGCTCTTATATTCTCCAAAAGACGCGTAGGTACACCTACCCACCAAACAGAGCATCAACAGGTAGGAACTTACCTACCTACACACCTGAAGGTAGAGTATTTCAAAACCTCCTGCCTACTAACCATGATTCTATGCAAATTCTAGGAGAACAGAAGATTAATCAGAGCTTGCTGGATACAGAGTTCGCCGAACCCATAGGTAGGTAGCTAGCTACCTATAAAATATGAAATACTTAATTAGTTAAAACGTGATAATATGAGAGACAAGTTTTATTTCAAGTTAGCTTTTTTTTCCACAAAAATACGCGGCCGCCAAAAATATTCGAGAAAGAAATTAAAAAGTTTATAATTAGCAAAGGCGGTTTAATAAAACTGCCAAGTTTAAAGTAGAATACAATCTTCATGGTATGTTAACTACTTAAAGAAACATTTTTCATTACTGCACACCGTGAAACGGCTAAGCAAAGCAGATTCTGAAGAATTTTCATTCGCTTTCTCAAATTATCATGGAAATTAACGTCTACTTAATTGATTTGGTTGAGTTTAATCTCGTTCTTAAAACAGTTAATAGAATACTAGGTAAGTAGTTGGTTTCTTTAGACAAGTCCCTAGAGCTCCTACTCCAAATAGGTGTGCCTAGGTAGGTACCCTAGGCAGACACACCTAGGGTCAATGGACGTAAATAAGAGTAGGCTAATTAAGTCTTTAATTTAGACTTCAAACTATAACACTGTATAACTAGTATAGCTAGATTAATGATTAACATTCTCCGACATTAATCTTAATTTGTAAAGTCTGGCTGATAGAACGCCTGCATGTAATTTAATAGAAGTAGGTACCTACTATCCAAGGGCGCGGATTCGAATCCTGGCGCGGGCACGTACCTCTGAGTTTATTTCTCGTGTATCTTCAATTATTCGATTACCACTTGCTAACGGTGAAGGAAAACTTCGTAAGGAGATCTGCATACACCAAAAAAGAAATTCGAAGGTGTGTGTGAAATCCGCCACCCGCACTTGGCCAGCGTGGTGGATTACGGCCTAATCACTCTCTGTATGTGAGTAGGCTCGTGTCCCTCGGTGGGGACATATATGGGCTAACAACAAGGTACCAAGATGCATAATTATAATTTAAGAAAAATTCTGTTCTGATTCACCTATCATACACCTATTTCTACGCTAATAGTAAGTACCTAAGTATTTATTCCAATATGCTATAGTAGGTAAACAAATTGTATGTAGATACGCAGTTAATGTAACATGAATAACATATCTGTTGTAACCCGTCCTATTATTTATTTGAATTGCAGCTTGGCCTGGCTGCGGATGGCCTTGATCGGCCGTCCGGAACATATTACGGAAGGTATTCAAGCAAGTAACTACCTACCTTACTAAAGTACCATGTACTTATGTAGATAGTTCTACATGCACACATTCTATGTTGAAAGGTACCTTTATTATTTCATTTATCTGAGGAATAAATGGAAAATGCTACGCCAGCTTTCCGACGCAGTCAGTCATAATTATACCAATATTGGCGTTGTATATTGGAAATAGAAGGTTCAACGCAAAGAGACATCTGTGTGCTCTACTGTACCTACTACACAAGGTGTTTGAGTTTGAGGTAGGTATGTATAAGTAATAAAGAAGCATATCCCATACCTACCCTCAAGCTACCCTCATACATAATAATCATTATTATAGCTTCAAGCAACACGGGTCATCAGTTTATTGACCTTTCCAAAAATCGAGTGAATCAGTGTGACAACTATGACAACTTACTGTACCGACCTGTAGCACTAGAACTTCTTTATGTCGCATAATGTCAAAAGTAAGTAGGTAGGTACCTAGGTACTTATGACATTTTAAGAAAAGGACTTTTGGCTACTGGAGGACATTTTGCGATGAAGCCCGTGACGGAAAGGTCTAATATCGCAGTGTCTTTTTTATCATGCAGTTAAGTAAGATGCACGCAGTAATAAATGTTATCAATCATGTAAAATAAACGACATTTAACTTTGTAAAGTAACTAATGACTTCGTTATAATTATAACTATCTTCAATAATGCAGTCAGATAAGGATTTTACTTGCATGCGTCATTGGAAGCAAAATACAAAGTGAGCAGAGCACGTCATTTCATTTCACGTCAAAAATTGCGTACTTACCGCTCCGCGACAAAAGCGATCTAAGTTTATCACGTGGTAATAGAACTTACTAATAGATCTGCAATTTCTATCTCTAATGGAATCCTGTGAGTGTACCGAATCAAATATGTGTTTAATTGAAGCAGCTACATCGTCCGCTCGGCCGGTAAATTCAATTTTGTTACTAATTCATGTAAAAATTCAAACAGTTAGGTACCTACTTTAGTAGGTTTGTAAAGTAGTACCTAATAAGTACTTTAGAGTTGGAGAACAATTTCACAAAAAGCCACGAGAATATGATAAAAAAAACTTTATACAGGTGTAACAGAAAAATAAAGCCGACACACAAAGATAGTCCTCGTGAAACTGAACAACTTTCCCCAAGGAACATGGGTCGTACGTAACTCGAAAAAATTTTTTGGATCGCCCATAGGTAGGTACTTACTCTATCAGCTGATCGGACATTTTGTATGGGGAAACGAATTTTTTTTTCGAGTTACCTACTACGAATCATGTTCCTTGGGAAAAATTGTTCAGTTTCACGAGGACTATCGCTGTGTTTCGGCATTGGGTATAATGCCGTTTCTGTTACACCCAGTATACTTATATATATGTATACCTACATTTTTCATCAACCAACAATAAAGTACCTTTTCAATTTAGGAATAAATAAAACACAATGTTCAATTTTAAATTGACTATGTTCATCATCACATTAAACAATAATAAATACAAAAATATGACACGGAAAGGCCGAATTGTGTCGAATTAACTCAAAATTAGGTAATTTGATATTAATTTAGTTTTGAAACTAACAGATATTGTTTAAAAATAATGTCATAGACAGGTAACACATTAAGTTGAGATATTAAGTTTTTTTCATAAAAATATGTGATTTTAATTTGTTATTCTATCCGCCATTGCAATTATTTCGCGAGATTAGCAGCTTGCTTTTTAGCTTTGACTAACTCAACTAGTTCCTTGTAACGTTTCATACAGTCTTTTTTGGTACGGTTCGGGATGCAATCGGCAATCTTGTCCCATCGTTCCGGAGTGCTCGAAGGGAAAGTCTTCATGGCTTGTTCTAGAAGTTCTTGTTCCGTTTTCGTCCAAGGTTTCTCTTCTTTTGCTACATCTTTCTCTTTCTCAGGTTTAGCCACGTCTCCGTTCATTTTCGGTTTAGCTACGCCATTTACCAATTTCGCTCCAGGATCGTTCTTAGATATACTGTTATCGTCAACGTGATTAGTTATTTTCTTTTTCTCCTTTTCGAATTGGTCAAAGGCTTCCTCGTTTGCGGCCTTTTTAAGGCTGCTCTTAGAGAAATCGGCACTTTGCAAATCCTTAGCTTTGTTCAAAACCTCTTTTGCATTGAATCTTTTTTCGTCTGGGAATGAGCAATGTTGGTTTAGGAAATTGGCTACGACTTCCCATCTTTGATTAGTACCAGCTGGGAATAAGTTTACGGCCTTGATTAGCATTTGTGTCATCTCCGTAGTCCATTCAACAGGTGTACGTAATGCTGAGTCCTTTTTAGCTTTCTGTTCTTCTGCCTTCTTCGTTTCAAATAGAGCTCTGCGTTCTTCTTCAAGTTTATCTTCTGTTTCTTTAACGGTTTTTATGAATGCGTCTCTTCCTTTAGCTTCAAGATCTTTCATGAAGTCTTGTAGTTGTACTACCTTCAACATTTCACAGATTTTTTCGACTGCAGCCATGTGCGATACAGATTCGTCTTCATTTTGAGCGTAGTAGTTGTTAGCTTTGCACATATCTCGGAGAGCTTTACGTTCTTTACGTAGGTTTTTCTTCTGTTGTTCTCTTTCTGCTCTTGCTGCTTCTATTCTTGCTCGTTCTGCTTCTTCTGCCTTCTGCTTCGCAAGTTGAGCTTCTTTTATAAGCCGCTCCTCTTCTGCTTTCTTTGCTTGCACTGCATCCTGGAATTTTATAAAAAATTGCTTATTAGTACATAGTTTTAAAAAAAAATTGTTTAACATTTTAGTAGCAATTGTCTTTGTTAAAAATAAAACTTAATTTCTGCAGAAACGCCCTCAACTAAATAAAATTATAACATTTAACATCTTAAAAAACTTTCCTTTTACATTTTTATTTCACATTTTAATATTGATTCTAAACTGTCTTATCCAATCCTAACTATTCTATTAGATTTTTTTTTGTACAAAACTGTTACCAACCTGTCGAGCACGCTTGGCAGCCAACTTCTTATCTTTTTCCTCTTGCTTGAATCGCTGCAACCTTGGATCATAAGAATATGCCAAATCAACCAAAGTACGTATCCTGGCCATCTCTTCCTTCTTTAGCTTAGCTCTTGCAGCTTTATTTTGCTTCTCTATCCATCTCCTCTCCTCCCTATCTTGCCCTCTCTCTTTCTCCTCCTCGTCAACGTAGGAAAACTCGCGCCAAGATTCAAACTCGTACCAGAAAGCATAAAACTTCTCAACTTGTTCTCTCGGACTATTTTCGTCACCTAATAAAGGCACATTTTTCTTCTCAGACCATCTGGAGTTGATCTCGAAGTATTTGCTTATCGCCTTGAAGAACCCTTCCTTTTTGATGTCAGCTGGCGTTGGTACATTGTCATCTACAAGAGGATCGACAGAATCATAAGATCGTCGTTTTACAGGTGTACCTAGGATCTCGTAAGCCTTCGTGATGCATGTGAAATAGTCGTCGTCGCTTCGTATCTCTTCTCCAAGCGCTTTGCGTTTGTCCGGGTGGTGTTTGAGGACTTTTTGGCGGTAGGCGCGCTTAATATCATCGTCAGTGGCCTTGTAACGAAGGTTTTTCATACCAAGGACGGCGTAATGATCCTGGTTCTTCCAGTCCTTCGGGTCCAAACTCCGCAGGTACTCGACGTCATCGTCAAATGTGACCTCCTCCGCCTTCTCCTTGGAATGCGACGTATCCAGCAGTTCATCCTCGCCGTGACATTTGATCTTGTAATATTTCAAAAACGCCGCCCCCGCACACTCCACTCGCCTCGTGACGATTAGCTGGGGTATCGCCACCACCCGACAATTATTACTATTCTCTCCCTCAGTCATTTTTGTATTGTTTTATCTAAGAGATATGGACCAAGCGCGAACATAACCTAAAATAGAGATAAACCCCTCCGAACTTAACACGACGCTGCGCTATACCTCTATTTTGTACACTTCCGAAAATTATAATCAGAACTACAATAAATAAATATTACTAATAACTGCTATGATAATCGCATCGCAATTAATTACAAATTAAAACGCGCGACAAAAACGATAGTCGACATTGTCGAACATTGAATGAACGAGTAATATTATTGAATGTAATATGAATTCAATCAGTGGAAAAATGTGATTGAGCATGATTGAATAATACACCACCACCATTGCTTAATAGTCAGATTGTGTGTGCGTGTGGACGGAGTGAGCCAGCAAAATTTTTGCCTGGAAATATGCCTAACTTTTAGTGCAAGTTCTAAAACAATTGTGAAACTAAATATTTTAATTTGTGAAAAGATAGAACAAAAGATATGGCATTAAACATCGGCTCACTCAGTTGAGCAAGCTACCTATGAAAATTAGAGAAAGTATTAATTATTCATATAATATTTATATACCAGGATTTAGTGAAACTTTTGCTAAGTAAATCCTGAAAATTTCAGATCGCCAGGTAACGTAATACAGTTTTCACAAATGATTTCTTCGGCTCACTCCGTCGAAACGTTTCTTTAACCCCTATTTCTGACGAAAATACTGAAAATTGAAACTGCTATGTAATTGTGAAAGTAAGCTAAGATAATATGAGAATTTGTGAAACACAAAACAAACCACTAACGCGGCAGGTTTTTGTATAATCATTGGTTTCATCGGCTCACTCCGTTGAAACGTTTTTCGTAATTTAAAAATGTCAATATCTTAAGATTTCTAGCACTAAAGAAACTAAAAACTGTTTTAACTTTTAGTGAAAACTTTTCACTAAATATCCACCATACTAATGTTTTATATTCCATGTCTGGTTTAAAAGATATTCAATTGTGTTTATTCTGCATACAAACTTCAGTTTAGGGTGACCACACTGTTTTTATAAAAATTGAGGACATTTTTTAAGAAAACAAGTTTGTTTACTTAATCAGCCTTCTTTATTGAACTAGGTAATTCTTTATTAAACTATAAATTTAGACTTATAACTGATCATATTCTTATTAGTGTAAATGTAAGGCGTAATTTAAAGTTTCAAATATTTACCTTTAACGATTCGCTACCAATAACTACATTGATTGAGTGTACATTTTTGTTTCGGTAACGAATAAAAATAAAATGAATTTTAAATGAAATATAACTACATTGTTAAAAACGCTAAATTCGTAACTCCAGATTTTTATTTGACCATGATTTTAGCGTTTTTAACAGGAAAACGAATGTGTCTCAAAATATTGTAGTGCCAGGCCACAACTTTCATTAATTCACTCAAAATTATTCCATCTTTGTTATATTTCATTTAAAATTCATTTTATTATTATTTGTTACCAAAAAATATATATTTAAATGTACACTCAATCAATGTAGTTATTGGTAGCGAATCGTTAAAGGTAAATATTTGAAACTTTAAATTACGCCTTACATTTACACTAATAAGAATATGATCAGTTATAAGTCTAAATTTATAGTTTAATAAAGAATTACCTAGTTCAATAAAGAAGGCTGATTAAGTAAACAAACTTGTTTTCTTAAAAAATGTCCTCAATTTTTATAAAACAGTGTGGTCACCCTAAACTGAAGTTTGTATGCAGAATAAACACAATTGAATATCTTTTAAACCAGACATGGAATATAAAACATTAGTATGGTGGATATTTAGTGAAAAGTTTTCACTAAAAGTTAAGACAGTTTTTAGTTTCTTTAGTGCTAGAAATCTTAAGATATTGACATTTTTAACTTACGAAAAACGTTTCAACGGAGTGAGCCGATGAAACCAATGATTATACAAAAACCTGCCGCGTTAGTGGTTTGTTTTGTGTTTCACAAATTCTCATATTATCTTAGCTTACTTTCACAATTACATAGCAGTTTCAATTTTCAGTATTTTCGTCAGAAATAGGGGTTAAAGAAACGTTTCGACGGAGTGAGCCGAAGAAATCATTTGTGAAAACTGTATTACGTTACCTGGCGATCTGAAATTTTCAGGATTTACTTAGCAAAAGTTTCACTAAATCCTGGTATATAAATATTATATGAATAATTAATACTTTCTCTAATTTTCATAGGTAGCTTGCTCAACTGAGTGAGCCGATGTTTAATGCCATATCTTTTGTTCTATCTTTTCACAAATTAAAATATTTAGTTTCACAATTGTTTTAGAACTTGCACTAAAAGTTAGGCATATTTCCAGGCAAAAATTTTGCTGGCTCACTCCGTCCACACGCACACTCAGATTGTTACATTGACATCCAATGCTGCCAATAGTCTAAACTAGATCAGCTGACCTCGCTGTCAAATCAAAACATTCAAAAGGATTGTGAAATAAAATATTCATATTTATTACTTTTCTCGGATCACATCGAACATTGAATTAGTTGTGCGGAAGAGTTGGCTCTCTTAAAATGGATTTCTTTTTTAAGCCTTTAGTATTAGTAACGGGGTTCGGTCCATTTGCCAATCACCCTGTGAACGCAAGTTGGGAGGCTGTGAAACTGATGGATAAGAAAGAATTGGAGAAGAAACATAACATTGAACTGGTTTTACTGGAACTCCCAGTTACTTACCACAATGTCGACGAGTTTGTCCCTGCTCTGTGGGAAACCCATGAACCTAAGGTAAAGTTTTCGAAACTTTTATTGCATTTGAATTTAGTTTCTAAAAAACTTTGTTATAACGCGCTTAAAATGAGAAATAAGCTGATAAATAAAAAGATAAGGCTGTTATTCTAATATAACAGCTATTGTTACGTACAAATGTTATAAACCTAAAATCTTGCATCTGTTCTTTATTGTTTATCAAAGTTCTATTCATAAGATATAGACATATCTTAAGTGCTTTAATATCTACGAAATAAATACATAAGTAAAATAAAAAAAACAACAGAGGCACTATAATTAAATGTATTGATTTTATTTACAAATTCTTATTTAGATAGATAGAAATACGTTTTGGCTTCTTTAATATGATGTTCATTCATTAAAGTATGAAACAAATATATCTCTGATGTGAACAGCACTGTTGGATGTTCTTGAATTAATATTTGTTAAATCTACTGTACCACTTCTCCTCATCTCCCACTTATTTGGTTTAGAAACTGATTTTCTAGTGGTTCCATCTTGATTCTTAATTCCATGCTTGATAACTACATAGTTATGTAAGCAACAAGCACTTCTGGTAATATTGATAGCTTTTTCAAAATTACATTCCATGGGAAAACGAAAAACTTTCCAGTTTTCTAATAACATTGCAAACACCTTTTCAATCACACTTCGAGCGTGACACAATTTTTCATCAAATTTATTTTTCCTCGGGTCCTGTGTTTTTGCTGGGAATGGTCGCAGCAAGTACGGTTGCATTGAAAAAGCTTTATCGCCGAGTAGAACGTGTGGTACTGGAACTTTGGTACCAGGTAGTGGTTTATGAGGCAATAAAAGTTTGCCCTTTAGATACTTGTGATAGAAATCTGTATTTTCCATAATATTCTTATCACCTATTTCACCATATCTATCAACATCAACATAAGTAAATTTATAAAATGGGTCGGCAATTGCAAACAGTGCTATAGAAGCGTGTTTCATGTTCTTTTTGCCCTTTGCCATTGGCAATGATATCTTGATATGTTTCCCACCTATGCTCCCCACGCAGTTTGGAAAGCCCCACAACTGTTGATAGCCCATTTCTGATTCCCTCCAAGTTTTTTCTGTTGGATACGGCATGTAGACTGGCTGTAGAACGTTCCATATTGCTTTTGATACTACTTCGATTATTTTGGATACAGTGCTGCGTCCTATTTTAAATGAAGTTGCGATATTCGCGAATGAGTCTCCTGTTCTTATATATCTGAAAAAGAATTACAATTAATAATACTTGCTAGGCTCTAGTGACATCCCCATTTAGGGCCTGTTCTAACATCTAAGTACAGTTAAAATTAATTATACCTGTATCTGTCTAAAACGGCATTTTTTTATGAAATAGACATAGGGTTATCTGTCAGTTAAATTGTATCTGTAGATAATGAAACGGGTACTTAGTCTTTTTGCAGGTGGATTTTACTTTATTTGCTGATAAAAAAAAAAGTAAAACATACCTCAAACAAATGGCTAGTCTCTCTCGAGCTTCAATCGCTTTTCTAAAGTTAGTGTCAGCTTTACAAATATAAGGTTCCAGCAATGCATTTAACTCTTCAAAAGAACTTCTTGACATTTGAAAATACCAAAAATAACGATCTTCGTCAGAATCGAGTTCTTTACTCATTCGGAGGAACTCTCCGCGTTTCTCTCGTTGTAAATTAACATCGCGGACCCAAGATCTCTTTTTACGAGGAGGCGGCTCTACGAGAAGCATTAATATCGCTTCTTCATCATCAGATGAACTGCTATAGAACATATTTTTGTAGAGGTTTTCTTCTTAATTCCTAAGTTAATTAATAAATTCTTTAATAAAACACGGCTTTTCTAACGCGCTCACTTCTCTTCTTTCTTCTGTTTGTATTGTTTCGAAAATAGTAAAGAATGAATGATGGAATGAAACTGTGAATGAAAGTTTTTTTTAGGTGACAGATGTCAAATTTGTATTGCTATCATGGCAACGACCCCACGTTATTCTGCCAATATCAAGAAAGTTTACGAAATAGAAAAAATGTAATCTACCCTATTTTTATTTCCAGCTAATGATCCACGTGGGAGTATCGAGCCAAGCCACAGAGATGACTTTAGAAATGCAAGCGCACAGGAAAGGCTACCAAAGGCTGGATTACTTTGAAGCTTGTCCCGCCAACAACATATGCCCGGCCGATGGGGCTATACGGATCCATACAAAGCTTGACGTAGAAAGAATTTGCCAGGAGTACAATGATAGACGTCCTGAGAATACATCTGCTGTTTCTTCTAAAGATGCGGGCAGGTAAGATACTACTCTACAATTGGTTAATGACTGGATGTTTTTACCTAAACTCGCAAAACTACTGAACCGATCTCTATGAAGTTTGGCTCAAATGAGTGTTAAATCCCGAATTAATAAAAAGTAGATCGGGTTATCGGGTAGGATATTTCTTATTCTTGTTAATTTGTAAATACCTGTCTACTTTGAAACTCGAGTAAAACATAATAGTTTACACTTATTAACTTTCTTATCTTAGTTAATAAGCAGGTTAAGTAGGTACCTACCTTCTTATATACATCTAGACTAGACGGTAAAATGTTCTTTGTTTCAGTTATGACAGTATTTAATTCAGTGTGTATTGACTGATAAGAATTTGTATGCATCTATGCATATTTACACAAACCCTATTGTAACTAGATTTGTAAATAAACGTTTGCGTTTGCGAAAAGCAACGCAATAGCATTATCAAAAACTTATCAATCATTTTGTTTGTACAGAGATCAATGACCATATTTATCTGATAAACATATTGCATCTTCACGATATCTTGATAAAATTGTAAGTTTAAAAACTACGAAAGTAGTAACGCAAAATGTATCAATTTAGCATAGTAGACATTTTGCGTACAGATGGACATTTTGAAATTTTTTTCTTTACTTATTTTTTAATTTTCTAAAGCCGCCTTCTCACTGCGCGTGTTAGCCCGCGCCGCGCCGCTCCACGCGCAAGGACGCGCCACGCGACACACCGCGCCACCCAACGGAAACTGGCGCGGCGCGGCGCGTGCCTTCTAGCTACAAACCACTAAACTTCACTTTGATTCAGTCTGTTGAGAGCAGCGCACTATGTCTTGTGAGTCGAATTGCCACCTCCAGCCATGGAGCAATGCCACTGGAGAAGAAGGCATGGCTGTTGCATCAGCCGTTTTTGTCTTATTTTGTGGATATCGTATACTTAATAAAATTAACAAAAAGAAGAAGAAGAAGAGGCGTTGGTGGATGTCAACGTTCAATAAGAGCCGGTCAAGGTCATCATTGTTTGTATTTTAGGATAATTACCTACATAGGTACGTAATTTTTAAGAATCCTATCGATATACACACGCCGCGCCGCGCCTTTGAAGTTACCGACTTTTAGCGTTTAGCGGATAGTCCGCGCCGCGCCGCGCCTAGCCGCCCACACTGCGCGGGGCGCGGCCGGGCGCGGCGCGGCGCGGGCTACCACGCGCAGTGAGAAGGCGGCTTAAGAATGCAGCCCACAGACAGACAGAATCAAAGTAGAGAAGTGAAACTCCTTTTAGAGAAGTACTTTCATGATACTAAACGCAAAATATATTCTTTACCGGATTAGACATTTTGCGTATCGCGGACGTTTTGAGTTTTTACTGCAGAATTTCTTGAATTAGTTTACTTGTCTTCCAAATGAAATTATTCCAATTAATTTCCAGATACTTATGCGAGTACACCTACTACACATCCTTAGCCGCTGACAATACGAGAACGCTCTTCGTCCATGTACCAGATATGCAGTTGTATTCCTCGCAGCAGACAGCCAGAGGTCTTGAAAGAATACTGGAGTTGTGCCTACAGCAGATAGATGAGGCGGAAAAGGCGAAAGAAATCACCGATAAGTTGGAACAAGCTAAGATTGATGAGAATTTAGTATAAAAGTGAAGTCGAGAATGTTTTTTATGTATAACTTTATATTCCAATAAGTATTAAGTGTTGTTTTGTAAGTAAATGAATTATTAAGGTTTTGTTGTTACTGTAATAAGAAGTTGTGTAATAAAATACCGAGATGTAAGTTTTCTTGGTATGCGAAAATGCGGTCACACCTGCATGACGTACCGCGCGGAAGGTTCGGCTCAATACGCTCGCAATGTGTTCAACCTATGACAACTGTTGGAATTACGTAGCATACATTAACGCCAGCCGCTGAACGTTCCGCGCGGTACGTTATGCAGGTGTGTCGCGACCCTTTGTTGTAAGTGCTACCAGGGAAGTGGATAAAAAATCAAATAAAAGCACCAAGAATAAGTTATAAACCTAAGTTTATTGTTTAATCTTCTTCTTCATCATTGTTGGCGCCACCAGACTGTCCCTTGCGGAGGTTCTTCCTCTTGACGCGGCCAGGGCGGCCGCCTCCGAACGGAGACTTCAGGGAGAAGTCGATGTGCTTGCCGGAGTCCAGGCGGACAATGAACGATGGGATGTTCACCACTTGCTTGCGGACACTGGAATGGGGTGCATATTGTTATTGCATGTTAAAGAAATATAGAAACTGGATGACTAACCCAAGATACGAAATCACAATATGAAATGATGGACAAAAGGACGAAACTATACATCTAGTTGATAATAATTAATAGTTTTATAAATAGTTCTAGAACTAACTCAGATAAATGATGTTTCTGCTATAGACAAAACATCAAAAAATTTTGTAGTCCTAGAACTAAAAACTCGTTTTGGTTAAAATCTAATTAAGAAATTTGTCTTCTTTTTTTTTCTCTATACCATCAGAAAATAAACAAAACATTACCTGAAGTCACAAGTCAATTTGCTCAAAGAGCAACAATTTCAAGACATTGAACTCGTCAAGCGAGATTCAAGTGGTCTTTTAGAATATTCTCATTGTAAAACCGAGCAGCGCGCGCCAGCTCTCGCTACCTGCGTTTTACAGTGATGTCAATTAAGGCTTGTTTGTTTTTAGGCTATTCAAAGCCGTTTTTACCAGTGAGAACTGCTGTAAAGTTTACTATTTCATTATGAGATAGATTTAAATCTTTTGGGTAACTCTCATCCCAGTTGCAGAAAAGTTTGTCAAAATAATTTGTTATTTAGGCATGACATTTTAAAATTTTCAGCTAGCTTATAGAGTCTGAAACCCAATTTCTGATATACATGAGTTGTGTGACTCTTCAATGATTAATTTCATATTGAGTGTCAGGTTTAAGGTAGTATTTGTTAAATAATTCTTTCCTGCAACTGAGGAAGTACTAAAAGTTTTGAAGGAAGAGAAACAATGTGAATGTGAGTTACAAACTTTCCAAAAAGTAAACTAATCTTACCGAATATGTCTCTGTCTGATCAAGATACGGGCATGATGGATGGACTTGGCGAGACCAGCCTTAAACACCTGGGTCTGGAGACGGCGCTCCAAGAAGTCCTCGATCTTCAGACCGAGCACGTAATCGAGCTTCATCTGCTTCTCATCCAACACTCCGATTCTGACCAGGCGACGGAGGAGTGCGTTACCTGGTGAAATTGAATTAGGTATTAGATTTCAATGATTGAATTAAGTAGTAAAAGGGTTCAAAAAAACTATCAGATAATGTAGGTAGTCACCATTTTAGTTTTGTCTGACAAGAGGTTGCCAGTTATTTATCATCATAAAAGAAAAAGAGTTTATTAAAGGTATCTAAATACATAAAACCTAATTCTAACACAAACACATTTTGTCTCTGTACTACCTGAAGACAAGATATATTAAGGAGGGGTTAAGGATACAATGTCAATACAAAAATAATAAAACCACATGTAAGTATACTAAAAAAAAAAACTAACCTTCGAACAGCCTCTTAGGGTCTTTCTCTTCAAGGGTCAGCAGCTCACGGGCAGCCTTACGGATGCGGGCAAGAGTGTACTTGACTCTCCACACCTCACGCTTGTTACGGAGACCATACTCTCCGATGATCTTCAATTCCTGGTCCAAACGCGCCTTCTCGAAGGGACGGCGCGGCGTGACGTAGGTCTTTGAGAAGACCGAGGGCACTCGGTTGTTCACCATGATGGCGAGCTGGAGACATGTGCATTTTTGTAGGTTAGGTTTGTCTATCTGTTTACTTGGATATGGTAAGGACGTAGGTAGGTACCTTATTGTTAGCAACAGTACAACTATTGAACGTTTAAGTTCGACTAGATTCCTAGAAATATGAGTAATTTTATTGTTAATTATTTTTTCAATTGTACATAGAGGTTGGTTTGTAACCAGAAGCCGTGGCAAACGAACACATCTGGGACATGCAAAAAGAATAAAAAACAAGTCCCAGACAAAGTGCGCTTGGGAATCTAGCTGCCTGGCGTTACTGTTGCCTTATTATCCACATACGGCGAACAGAATAAATTCGACGTATTCTACTTTAAGGCTGTTATGAAAAACATTGAGACTAAGATTTGAAGGTTATGTTTTCGAATCAAAGTTAATCTTAAGAATAAACAGATTAAAACTGTACCTTTTACGAAACAACACAATAGTTTGATGAATATTATAGAATTCAACACATATTTTCACTAATTTCTTTTAAAAATAGAAATATTTACCTTATTGCGTTACCGCAGCTCACCGCTAAACGAAAAGAAAGAAACGTCAATAGAATTGTCAGAACTGTCAAATTTTACCAGAGACAAGTTGTCAAAGAACGTATAGTTGCCATTAAAATGTATAATTTTACCCCTAAAACTCTAGAAAAAAGCAGAGAAATCCACATTCTGTTTTTTAAACTTCATTTTAATTATTTGAAATCGGTGAATTGACTTTGATAAACAAAATACATTTACAAATATTATCCTTTAGTTATTATTGTTTTTTTTTGGCGGTACCAATTGAGGTATTGACGGCAGATTTAAGTGGAATATAATTTAAAATAGTCACACTGATGTCAATGTAGCATAGACAAGTATCATTATGTTTTTTAGTTAAAGGCACAGAGTAGATTAGGACTGCATATGTGAGACCCAAATGAGATCGGAGAAAAGAAACGGCCTCAGAAAGTACCTTGGAATTAAGTACCTACCTATTTTTATTAACTGATATTTTTGTGGTGATCAACAAAATGACTAGTCAGGTCACCAATTAAAATTTTTGTATAGTTTGGATAAAAAACAAAACCAAAACAAACTTGAATAAAATATTATATTTCGTACATAAAATACACTATCTTAGTTATTAAAACTTCTTATATTTCAAGAAACTCCTGTATTTCTTGGGATGTAGCCCATAAGCTTTGAGTCGCTCATCTGATAACTTACTTAAAGGATTATCTGTAGAATTATCTTTATTCTGCTGGTTTTTAAACTTATTTTTCTGTTTGAATTTACTTTTGAATTCCTGTTTATTTTTATTGTTCTTAGAATCAAACTTTTTCTTTTTGCTCTGCGTTTCGTCTTGAGTACTTAGTTTTCTTTTTAAATTGGTTTTTTGTTTATTAGTTCTGATTCCTTCGTGGCCGACGTGACTAGGTTCTGCGTTTTGAATTTGTTCTACAACAAATCCGCCTGATTTTTGTTTCTTTTTCTTCTTTTTATTTGCTTCTCCATTAGTCAAATTAGATTCTTGTGCATTTACATCTTTGACTGTTTCTGTATCACTTTCTATGTTTACATCTTTTTCTTTTTTATGTTTTTTCTTTTTATATGCTTCTGAATTTTCTCCATTAGCCACATTTGGTTCTTGTGCAGTTACTTCTTTGACTATTTCGCTATGTTTATTAGAATCAGTTTCTATATTTACATCTTTTTCTTTTTCATGTTTCTTCTTTTTAATTACTTCTTTATTATTTACATTTATATTTAAATTTGATTCTTCTACATGTTCTTCTTCAAGTACAATATTCTCATTCTCTTTTTTATTTTTCTTTTTTTTCTTTTTGTGTTGAACTTCTGCAATTTCAGGCTCGTCACTATTTTCAATTTTATCACCATCAATATTAGGTTCATTTTCGTCAACCTGCTCGGTGTTGTCTTGTTCTACATTTACTTCTGCTTTCTTTTCTTTATTTTTCGTTTTCTTCTTCTTCTTTTTAGTTCCTTCTTCTACAGGAACTACCAATTCAGGTTCTCTGAAACAAAAATAATTTAATTAATTATTAAAAAATATTTAAATTATAATTACTAAGTACTGGTTAATCCTATTAACACAAACACTGGCACTCTTTCACGCAAAAACTACTAAACATTTTTTTATGAAACTTGGTAATATTGTAGCTCGCACATAGAATAACACATAGGGTATATCATTTTGAGATAACATGATTTTTTTCCAAGATAAGACGATAAATGCGTACGAATTCGCGGACACAGTCTCTAGTTAAACTATAATAATATAATTAGTAGGTCGGGCGCGCGGCGCGCTCTCTCTCTCTTTCGCTCTCTACGGGCGGCGAGCGCTCCCGACCTACTTACTCGCCGAGAGTTGAATGACCTTTGCGTTAGAGCGCGCGAATCGCGCGATTAATAATGAAATTCTTAATTAAAAATGGGATCAAAAAAAATTTTTTTTTTTCGTGGAATGTGTTCTACATCACTAACACTATTTAAAGGAAAGTGATACTTTTTCTAACACCCTGTATAATATACCCCAATGGGAGAGAGGCGTGACAGATATGTATATATGTAATACTAACTCCGGCAAATCCTTAAACAAGCTCGGCAGCAGTTTCTTTTTCAACCTCTCATCTGCCGCTTTCATCTTATAAGTGTTTATTTCACTCTTCTCTACGTCAGCCGGGCGATGCTTCACTATCTTCTTTAACGGCACCCACTGGGTTAACTCTTTGTCGTCTGCTAGAAGGATCTAGAAGATAAATAGATGGGCTTTTAAAAGGACAAAATTTTAAGTGTTAGTATAATGTACGTACAGATATATGAGAAGTACTTTAAAAGGACAAAGAGATTTTTTAACATTAACATATACATGAGCAATGCAGCCTTATAATCAGTAAGGCCTTTGCCACACTAGACGGAAATGGCATCGAACATATTTGTATGGAGCCTGGTATAGTAAAAATTTCGGTATCAATTACACTCAACATTTCTCCATATTAGAGCTAGTATGGAGAAAAAAAAGTTGGCGGCCACTGACGAAACTAACGTCAATCGATAGAGAAAAATATTATAAAACGATAGTATTTATTGAGTCTTATTGATACCGAAAATTTTTACTATACCAATTAGGTTGGATGCTCTTTCGTCACTCCGCATAGTGTTGCGTAGTTCTGTCGCGGACGAATTTTACATGCAATAACATGTATTTGCGTTCCGCCGCGGAAGTTCGGTAACGGAATTTCCGTCTAGTGTGGCGAAGGCATTAGGGTCTCTTCTAAACTACCTAGTAAGAGACTGTGCGTACATTATCACAAACTTTTTAAGCTTCACTTCACTTGCCAAGGCATAATCCACAACATTAGTTACCATCTAAAAAAATGCTTATTCTATTCCATACTTACCTCTTCGATAGTAAGTCCAAAATCGTTAGGCACGACCTGTCTATACTTAAACCTAGTCGGCAGATCCCCACCAATTACATCTTCACAGTCCATCTTATAATATTCCTCCATATACTCCGCATACGTCTTCTCAGCTGCCGTTGGCACAAACTTGGGTTTTTCAGCTGTTAGTAATTCAGCTAGCTTAGATTTTTTCTTCCTGTTACGACGTTTTTTGCCTAGTGTCGATTGGATTTCTTCTAGAAGGTTAGCTCTCGCTTGTTTCGGGTCGTAGTCTGCGTCCATCTGTAGATTATGTATTAGTGGATATGGTTTTAATTTGAATGAATATGTTATTTTGAATGCTTGGCTTACAGTCCTTCTAAAAGGACTACACCGAGAACTCCGAAGGTACCTCCTATAGAACTATTTTTGTAGGTAAGTATAATTCTTTTGAATCGAACCATAAACTAAAATTTTAAGCATGATAGAGGTGTATTTAAATCTATTTTAAATAATGAATGTTTTAATGTGATTTAAAAGTGAGTTATTTTGCCATAAACAATTACTTTTTCGATTTTTTTGAATTAGGAAGAATTGATTAAAAATAATGCTTGGTCTCTGCCTAACCCAGTAGGAGCGAGGCGTGACAGACAGATATGTATGTTGTAAAAAGTCTTACATTAAAATTTTCATCTTCACAATGAGGTCCATCATCATTTTGAGCTTCACCATCATCTTGCGGCCTCGGCTCGAAATGTTCCCAATTTTCTGAAAAATTAAGAAAAAGTCTGCTATTAGCTACTGTCGCAAAATGTTGCTCTTTCATGCAAAAACTAATGAAACGATATTAATGAAACTTTACATTATGGTTCATAGTTTGCACAATGAAATAAAATCTAAAAATCTTAGTAAATCTTAGTTAGACCTAGGAACACTAGATTTATCAACAAATTATTATAACAAAGAGTTAGTTTGACTATGGTATCTTGTGTTTAAAAGTTATCTATGGTTGTAAGCCTATCTTTTTTGTTTATGGTATCTTATATCTATGATTTATCTATGCCCCTAAGCCTACAGGTCCCCTCACCGATTTCCAACTCCTCATCCAGGTCAGGAAACACCGGTTTCTGGTCATCCGCCTCCCCGTAGTACTGCTCGTCGAATAGCGCTTTCATTCGTCTGTCGTGTTCTTCTGGATCGAAATCGCCTTCGATATCTTGTTCCTGAAAGTGTATTACACAACTATAAATCCTACTAATATTATAAATGTCAATGTTTGTGTCGATGGATGGATGTTTGTTACTCTTTCACGCAAAAACTACTGAACAAATTTTAATGAAACTTAGCAATATTGTAGCTTATACATCAGAATAACACATAGGATATAATTATCATTTTAAGATATTGTGTAAGTTTTTTCAAAATATGACGATACCTAAATGCATACGAAGTCACGGGCAGCCTCTAGTATTTTAAATGTTTGCTTTACGCCGATAGATGAATGGATTGGATGTTTGTTACTCCTTCACAAACCACTCTCACAAATATTTAGTATATTAATATAAGTCCATCTAACAATAGGTAAATATGCTCCTATTTCACTTATGGCTTCATCTTTGAAATATTTACTACCTTACATTAATCTGTGATATTTATATAAGCAAAACCAACCTCAAACGCCAACTCCTCATTCCCCGTAACCTCCTTAATCTTAGCGATCTTCTCCTGGATCTCCTTCAGTTTCAGCGCCTTCATCCGCGCGATCTCCTCCATCTTGCGTCTCTTCTCCTCTTCTTTCCGCGCTCGTATCTCTGCGCGTTTCTTCGAACGAGAGTCGTCTTTGGGACGGGTGTAGTTCATTGTACGCGGGTAGCGTTTTAGCTGGGAATTGAATTGGATGTTATTATAAGAGGTAAGATATTTTAAATCTTTTTAGCGGACTTTGAACTAATAACAAGCATTTAAAATAAAGTAGGTGTGTTCTCATTTCGGCTGAATATTTCATTACTTAAGTTTGTAGAAAAGTTCGCCAAACCACAATTATATAAAAAATTGTTGGCCATATTCGCCCTATCTAATTAATTTATCAAACTAATAATGTATTTAGTAAAAAGAAAAGAATACTTTTACATGACTGTCTAGGTATGCTATAATTCAATATCCATCTTCTTTTGAAGCTTTAAGATTTGAAAATAAAATGCAGTTCCTTTACAATGTAAACTGATGTTACTTTGTGTATGACAGGCTGATATAATAACGGTAGCTAATTTGAAACGTAAATTCACATAGGCTCTTATATTGTAAAGTACAAAGAAGTCCTTCTTTTATCTTATCAGTATCCTTCAATTAAACCAACCACTTTGAACGAATGGTCCCAAGTAAGCTCTTTTGCATTTACATCTTTATGTAAAATACTATTAAATGTATGTATGTAAAATACTCACATACTCCTGATCAGGCTCCTCAAACCTAAAGTTGTAAGCTCTCTCAAACTGCCCTTGCTCTTCCACCCGTCTCTCATCCTCCTCCAACTCCTCATCATCACGGATCTTGTCTTCGGCATCACCTGCTGTACCTTCTTCTAAGTATCTGTTGGTAAGTGAGAAGATAGATTAAGATTTTTAAGTAAAAAGAAAATGGTTATATCATATCTTTATGTCTTTTAGGCTATTTATATTATTATTTATGAAAAAAAAGAATAGAATTTGAGAATATTTAAAATAAATAGGGTCCTTCCCCTCTCAACATTTCCGTCCACTCTCGCCTTGTATAGAAACCAAAGAGATATACCATAGGAGAGAAAAGAGAGAAAGATAAGAGAGAGAAGAGAAAGAAAGAGATAAGATTGGTTAATCTCCTTTTGCTCATTTTTTCAAGACCAAGGTGAATGTATCTAGATCAAATCAGGGACTTGTTAAAGAAAGGATAAGTCAAAAGTACCTTAAACCAACGTGCATATATATGAGATGACACGGTGATTAATGTGGATGAAGCGAAAGAAGTGTGTTGGGATCGTAGTAAGTGGAGGGAAGCCAACCCGAATGGGAGAGGGGCATGACATGTGTATTGAATTGGCCTTTGCTTTTTAATAAATGAACCAATCTTAGAAAGACCATGGAAAAGGTGGTGAGATGAGCTGGACACCTTCATGAAGGAGGTGAAGACACCTTTGCCCAGCAATGGAACACTGATGGCTCATCATCATATATTTAAGAGCCAGGCTCTTGTCGGTGGAGTAATCGCCATCTTTGTCTCTCTTCTGCCAACAATTTGACTTCCTGATACGACACGAAGTTAATTTTTCCTTTCACTTGAGCGAAGTACATAAGTACGTCTTGGTCTTCCTCTTCTTCTCTTTCCCTCAATCAGTATGGTCGGCGAAAAACGCTTCTTGTTGAGAACAATAGAAAAGAGAAGAGGAAGGATGATAGGGCACTTGATACGACACGACGAATGTTTAAAGAACTGACGGCTAAATAAGATAAAAAGAAATAGTAAAATACTAACTTCTTATTCAAGATATAATCCCTAAGGAAAGCCTCTCCCTCGTTCAATGCAGGATCTGACCACAAAGCCTTCAATGGTGCCAGATCTTGTTCAACTTCTTCATCTATGTGCTCTGCCTTACCAGTTAGGTAGTCTTTTAGTTTGCCTTCCTGAAAAAAAGGTATACTTATTTAGGTAGGTAGGTTAGGTTATCAACCCATATATGTCCCCATGACGGGCACGAGCCTACTCTCATACAGAGAGTGATTAGGCCGTAATCCACCAGAAATAAATAATATTACCTACTTACATACTTTCAAAAACTATTGTGATTTTGGTAGGTACTTTTAAAAATACAGCAGACAAAAAACTGTCAGTTTTCCATGATTGCTTTTAATCCTACTGACAATATAAATATCAAAGTTTTTACAATGGGTGTAAGGATGTTTGTTACTCTTTTGGGTAAAAACTACCAAACAGTTTTTAATGAAACTTACCAATATTGTAGCTTGCACATAAGAATAACACATAACCTATATTTTTCTAAGATATTGTGTAAGTTTTCCTATAATCTATATATATAAAAATGAAACCCGTTTTCCGTTGTCACGACATAACATGAAAACGGCTTGACCGATTTGGCTGTTTTTTTTTGTAGTTTTTTAATAATCTGTACAAGGTTCTTACGGAAAAAAAAATAAAGATAGGTCAGGTATACAAAATAAAGTAGTGCATCAAAGCTACGCTAAGGCAGTACGAAGTTCGCCGGGTCAGCTAGTATGATATAAATAGTATGAAATCACTGGTAGCCCCTAGTCTTTAAGTGAGTATTCTTCTTCTAATTTAAGAGCTTATCTCTTGTCGGTAGAGCCTCTTCCATCCCTCCCTATTCTCTGCCTTCTTTTTAACATCTTAAGTGAGTATTAGCTCTTACAAAATAAAGCAAATGCACTTACTTTCCCAGTATTAGAACTCTTCTCTTTCTCTGTCTTCTCCGGTACAATCTCAGCTTTCTTCTCCACGGTGAATATGTTGCCGTCATCACTGTCCTCATCATCATCATCCTCAAATGTTAAGGTTTTCGTTTTTGGAGTATTTTCTGGAATTAATATGTTAGACTTCTTACAAATATTATGTAAAATTAAATACTGACTCTGATTTATATTACTTTGATAAGTTAAAGCAGTGGGTTAAAACGGTTTATTGAAAAAATAAAATGAATTAAAATTAAATCAGTTTTTCTGTAGATTTAAAAAAAGAGCATTTTTAAATATAGTTTTGTTTGCAATAGTAAATTGTAGGAAAAAATGCGTAAAAGTGGTAAACATTGGAGATATTTAGAAAAACCTAAAAGAAAATCATATTTTTACTAACCTTCCTTCTTTTCCTCTTTCTCATCAAAGCATTTGAAGTTCGGGTCATAAATCCTCGGGTCCTTGGTCTTCAGCAAAGCGAGGGTCTTCAAGAACTGAGTTTCCACCTCCTCGGGAACCTCCAACGGCTCGTCACTCTCATCCTCACTGTCTGATGAGGATGAAGCGTCGGAAGAACGAGCCTTGGACCCGTATTTTTGTTCTACTGTTGGGTGGAGAGTATTTGTTTCGTAAGATAGATTATTCCGTAGAAAAATTGTTTATGAGTGAAATATAGGTACGTTACTATGAAAATTGATTTTTAGAAACGAAAAATTATGTTTTAGTAAACGTTTTCAGTCAATAAAATTAAATATTATTAAAGAACAACGTGGTAAAAGATAAACAAAACTTTACGTACACTTGTACAATTCTTCTTTCTCGCGCCATTTATCATATTTCTTAGCATATTCATTTTCCGTCTTGAAGGACACTTCCTCCTCAAAATCTTCATCAAATAGTTTCTTTTTAGACATCCTAAATCTTTAAATATTTAGTTATTTTCAAAAGTATAACCAAAAAATCATGTTTTTCGCAGCAACCACATGAAATGAATGAAATGTCAAATCAAGTTCTGTCAAACCAATCTGTCAAAAATTTTTGCAACTACGTTCCATTCCATAACATTTTTTCACTCTCGGATATTATTTGTAAATTAAGATAAGTAGCTTATGATTCTTATTCAATATTAAAATAACAGTTATTAAAAAAAAAATATTTTTATATTTTTGATAATGTGTTCATCTGTTCCAAATTTATTTTTATTTATAATTTGAATAAACAATTCTGCTTGTAATGAATTTTTCAGCAATAAACTGCCATTAAAAAAAATAATTTTAATCGTAGGGTAAAAGTTTTATAAAAATATTGCTAAATGAAGAATACAACTTGTAAAAAAATAATAATATTTATTATAGCTTTGTAAATATGACAAAAATTGACCGTAAATATAACTTAAAACCACTTTAAACTTTGCTTTTGATTTGATTATAAACTATGCTAAACACGCATGGGCACCATACGATATTAATTAGCAACACTGCATTGTAACCTCGATTCGATTTGTTTTGTGGCCGGTTGCATGAATGTTTTTCTTCATTTTCTTGACGATTTTAACAATATTTTGAGATTATCCCCGTGTGGTGAATGAATTTCAAAGAAAAATAGTGTTATTAAAGCTTGCAGAATGACTACGAACCCGAGAAAAGGCACCGATCCGACGCCGATGGAAGAAAGCGATCAGCTTACAATCAGGCCATTGTAAGTACAGTTTTAATTTTCTTTTGTTTTGCAGCTTGTTTTACTTGTGCTTTTATAAATTCGTTCGTTGCATAAAACATTCAACTCAGAAACATCTATTCAAAATACTTCGCAGTTCTTTTGCATAGCACTAATGGAGTATTTCAGCTCCAACAGTTTGACCAGGTTTTAACGCTTCATTTCGTTCCTAATTTCTTTTGTGGTTTCCTCAGAGGAGCTGGTCAAGAAGTAGGCAGATCATGCATCATGCTGGAATTCAAAGGGAAGAAGATTATGGTAAAAGATCTTTTTACTTTCCTATATTTTTTATCAGGCTGAGTAGGCTGATTAAAATTTGTTGCCAGCGCCATTATGTGGGCAAAAAATGATATATTTACACATACACATACATTACGCGGGAAAAACTACACCACACGAACTGAACACAAAAATGCCTTTATTCGAAATATATAGAGTTTGCCCTCTTTTTACATCTTTCTTTGATACTTTCAGTTTGAGTATAACTTAAACTTGACTAGTTTACTCATAAATAAAAGCTATAATCATATTTTATTTCACAGCTTGACTGTGGTATCCATCCAGGCTTGTCTGGGATGGATGCTTTACCATTTGTGGACCTGATTGAAGCTGACGAAGTGGATTTATTGCTCATTTCACAGTAAGTCCTGTTTTTATTATTCTGTTACTATCTTTGTAAACTACAACTATCATTATCGCTTTTAAATTCAATGTGTTTCCCATTACCATTTTGAAATTATTTATTTCTCTATATTTTCTGTCTATGGCAAAATATGCAGTTAGCATGATTGCAAATATTAAAAAAAAAAAACTTTGTGTGATGCAGTATCACTAATCAAACGCCAATAAAAAAAAAAAAAAAATCACTAATCAAATCACACATGATAAGAGGTTCAGCAGAACTGAATCTTGAAAAGTATACAAGCACTATAAAAGAGTATCTTTATGTTTACCAAGATTCATAGTTGACTAAAATAAGGCAGTAGGTTCGTGGTAGATACAAGCTGCTACTGCTTGAGACATGTAGAATTTTTTAAGGTAGGCCTTCATACAGCAGTGGAAGTCCTACAAAAGATGAGAAAAATAGACCAGAACTGTAAGGTTGTTCCAAAACTAAACAAGAAATTCCATATTTCAAAAAAAAAACCTTACTTTTTTTAGAAATATGGAATATTAAAATTCTAATCACAATATTTCCTCTTCCAGTTTCCATTTAGACCACAGCGGTGCTCTCCCGTGGTTCCTGACTAAAACCTCTTTCAAAGGTCGCGTGTTCATGACTCACGCTACCAAAGCCATCTACCGGTGGCTGGTCTCTGATTATATTAAAGTTAGGTAAGTTTACTGCTGTTTTTCTTAGTACAGTTTTGGTTTTTAGAGGTCTAGGTTTACTGGTCTCAAGTTTCAAAATTCTAAAGTATGTATTCATAGGTAATTGAAAGGCTAGCTAGGCACTAGGCGCCAAGCGTGCAGTGCTGCCAGTCGCCAAAATTTCAGAATGTTTGTTTTACTTAGCTACTTTCTATGATGATACTTACTAGGTAACTTTCTAATAGGTGCATAGCAAGGCACCTGTCAGTGCCGGCGAACATAGCCTAAGCGATTGGCTAGCAGAATACCAAATGTGTCAAAAAATGCCATTGACAGTCTGCCGACATACAACTGAGGCTATTTTTAATTAACAGACTTGGGCCCCAAGTAATTTTGATGTCTAGCTCGTCCCGCCACCTTTTTGCGACGTTCTGTGGCAATTAGTAGCCATTAGGTAGCTGTTTTACAACACCTTTTTATTTTTCCAGCAACATATCAACAGAACAAATGCTGTACACAGAGTCAGATTTAGAGAACTCAATGGATCGGATTGAGACCATCAACTTTCATGAAGAGAAGGATGTGAGAGGAGTGAGGTTTTGGGCATACAACGCTGGCCATGTGCTCGGTGCTGCTATGTTTATGATTGAGATTGCTGGTGTGAAGGTAAAGTAGGGAATACATGTTTTATATGGCATAATGGTTTCATTCCTTTAGGTCAAATGTCGACGGAACCGCGCACCATTATACGTACGTTTTCGTCAATTGACGATTGCTAGACGAATGCTTGCAACTTGCATAGCAATTAAAAATGTGTCCAAAAAGCAGCATTGTCATCGCCTCAACGTCACGTGAGCTTAGTAAATCGTCAAATGACGAAAACATGCGTATAACATGCGGTTGAACAATTATTTGGTCTTAGTTAAAGGCAGAAAATTACATTACGAATTGCATCATTTTGGAAGTGCCTTTTTGTTTGTCGATTTTTTATGTATTTATTAATTTTATTACTTTCATAGAATAGCAAAGTCAAATAAATAAAAAACAAAGCTTTCTAGGACACAATCACAGAGTATAATACCTACCAGTGAAATGACATTCGACAACTTATCTTAGGAGCTGTTAAAGTTTTAAAGTATACTTATATAAATTGCAGGTGTTATACACTGGAGACTTCTCAAGACAGGAAGACCGGCATTTAATGGCTGCTGAGATACCGACTGTTCATCCTGATGTACTTATTACTGTAAGTATAATTTATTGAGTACTAGGGTTTGCCCGCGACTTCGTACGCGTTCATCGTCATATCTTGGGAAACTTACACAATATCTTAGAACAATACTACAAGTCTAATCAAAATCTGTTCAGTAGTTTTCGCGTGAATGAGTCATTAACATCCTCTCATCCATAGGCACAATGACATTTATAATATGGTAAGTAGGATAACTTATTGAATAGAATTATTATTTATTCTTCGAATAATTGCATATGGTTAAGGAGAAAACAGTTGCTCAGTTGGGTACAGTGACTCACCATCGTTTTGTACAGAAGGAAAAGAGATACGTTCATTTCTTTTGCACTTGCGCGTGCGCATGCCAAAAGCTTCCGAAAAGTGCAAAAGAGATGAATGTATCTCTTTTCCTTCTTTACAAACCGATGGTGAGTTACTGTACCCGACTGAGCAACTGTTTCCTCCTTAACCTACATTCTAGACTCTATGTATCTAGCTAAAGTTAGAGCTTAAGTTTTTATGACCTTAATTAGTTTAGATTGTAATATCAATTGCAGGAATCAACATACGGCACACATATACACGAAAAAAGAGAAGAAAGAGAGAGCAGATTCACTGGTTTAGTGAGTGATATAGTGACGCGAGGGGGACGGTGTCTCATACCGGTGTTTGCTCTCGGACGTGCGCAAGAGTTGCTGCTTATACTTGGTAAGAGAAAGAGAGAGCAGATTCACTGGTTTAGTGAGTGATATATTGACGCGAGGGGGACGGTGTCTCATACCGGTGTTTGCTCTCGGACGTGCGCAGGAGTTGCTACTTATACTTGGTAAGAGATAGAGAGAGAGTAGATTCACTGGTTTAGTGAGTGATATAGTGACGCGAGGGGGACGGTGTCTCATACCGGTGTTTGCTCTCGGACGTGCGCAGGAGTTGCTGCTTATACTTGGTAAGAGATAGAGTGTGTGTAAAGAGTGAAATACATACATATCCGTCATGCCTCTCTCCCATCAGGGTAGACGTCATGTCGTCATGGGCGCGTGGAACAAACTTAAAAAAAACTTACTGAAAAGTTAATTCAGTACTATACTAAACGCAAAATTATGTATTTTCTCGCTCACACTTACACTGTTGTTGCGCTGTCGCATTCACACGTTTTATGACCGCGTCTGCCACGAGTCTGTGCGTTGTATAGGTACACGTATCCACATTGCTTCTAAACCACTTGACAACACAATAGCATTGTTGCAATATAGAATAGCGCAAAAACTATTTATATCTTGTCTTCCCGTGCAATCGGATTGTGCCGGCAGATGGCGCGGTTGCTTCCTGCTAGCATGGCACTCCGTGACAAGACGTTGTCATGCGTTTGTCACGCTTACGTCTCTGTCTATAGTTTTAAATGTGATAAGGACAGCATACGTGAGATAATTGTCGCGGCACGCCGTGCTAAGCCCCCTGTTCATTGTAAGCTCCACCCACTGCAGTCGATATTTTACTTATGTTTTTATAGTATTGTAATTCGTAGTACTTAACCTAATTTCTCTTTCCCAGACGAATACTGGTCCCTGCACCCAGAACTTCAAGACATCCCGATCTACTACGCGTCATCGCTAGCCAAGAAATGTATGGCGGTTTACCAAACGTATGTGAACGCTATGAACGATAGAATCCGCAGGCAGATCGCAGTCAACAACCCCTTTGTGTTCCGGCATATTTCTAATTTAAAGGTAAGTTTTAGGCTAGACTGGTTATGGTGCCTACCTATGGTACCTATTTAAATAGGCATGATGACTAAAAAAAAATTTTTAGTCCATCACATAGATTATTTTAAAATATTCGACACGTATTTTTTCTTTTTTTCTCTTAAACTAAAAATGACAAAGAAACACTTGGTTGAACTTGCTCGTGATGTCACGCCTCAATACGATTTTAACCTAGGAGTGACGTCAATACCCCCCACTCCGTAACTTTGATGCTCTGTATCTTTGTGTTTATTTATGTATTTGACCAGGTAAAAAATGTGTTTCAAATATTTTTTATTCGCCTAAAAGATGGACGATTTATTTTTTGAATTTTTGAATGTAGTCATCATCCCCATTTACAGTATTTTAGTCTTCGATATTTCAAAACTCGGTATTTTGATTTTTCGACGTTTTAAACAATCGACCTTTTAGTATTTGGTGTTTAAGACTTCGAGGTTTTGATTTTCGTTGTTTTAATCTTTTCGATAATTTGAATTTCGACGTTTTCAGCATCAACCGTTTAACCATCGGCATATGTAACCCTAGAAATACACTTTTCATCCGCAAAGGTATCCTACGTTGTAATGCGTTGCGTACGTGAGCTCAAGTGTGTTTCTATATTTAAAGTTGGATTTCTGTATTGATGTTGGGTGGATCTTATAGATATATTTTGGGCTTTGGGTAATCTTTATTCCTGTTATTTGTATTGCGAGTAGTTTCTATCCACCTTATTACAAAACGAGGTTTAAGATAGTCCGACGTTAGTTCGTTTCTTTTGACGTTTCGGCTATGGACAAAACGTCAAACTGAACGAACTAACGTCGGACTATCTTTAAACCTCGTTAATATTCGACACGTTTTTTTTCTTTTTTCTCTTAAACTAAAAATGACAAAGATACACTGGGTTAAAGTTGCTCGTGACGTCACGCCTAGGTACGATTTTTACCTAGGAGTGACGTCACTACCCCCCCACTCCGTAACTTTGATGTTTTGTATCTTTGTATTTATTTATGTATCTGATCAGGTAAAAAACGTGTTTCAAATACTTTTTAATAGACTAAAAGACGGATTAATTATTTTTTGAATTTTTGTATGTAGATAGTTATCATCCCTATTAAATCTTTGGCTTATTCACTCGCTAATAGGTACTAGAATTCTAGATTAAAAAACAAAAACAACTAATAAAAAATATAAAAACTTTACTCAACATAGCCTCTAAACATCATCCATCTATACTATTCTGCTCGCCGATAGCAAACACATCAATTTCAGGTTTCACTTTATCGTATAAATGCGGGAACGCTCCTTCGGCATTATACTTCTTTCTTACAACTTCGTACAGAGAGAGATCAAACATTTCTTCAAATTCTTTTCTTGTCATGAATATATCTGCGTATAAGAATGAATAACCACCGACTTTCCTAGTAAATTCTTCCATTTTTCTCATCGCAGCTACAGGGTTATAAGGTTTCTTCTCTTTCACCTTTCCTGGTACGCCGTATACCCCTAAATCGTTATACATTGCGTAATTAGTACCCGGCACTAAATACTTCGAATCAAATCTCTTTAGTTGACCAGTAACGGGACCGTGATCTATAATTTTACAAGGATAAACTAAAAGTGGGTATTTATCGAATAATTCTGTGGCAACATCGATTTGTTTTTCTAACTCCTTAATTGGCAACACTATGTCTTGGAATACTTGTTTTGTAAATGTATATGCTCGTACTCCTGGTGTTGTTGTCCATTTCAAAAAGGCTGGTTTAGGGGGTAAAAGCCAGCCGAATAAAAGTCTAAATAAGGGATTATTTCCAAAAGATAACATATCTTCTACAACCCAAAATATAGCTCTATTATGCCTTAACAAATAGTCTTTTAGCGGTATCAATTCAGTCGTCTCTCCTATTTCAAGAAATGATTCCACATGCTTATAAAACCATGGCTTATACCATTTTGAACACTCGTTCACTGGTATATAAGGATCATAATCCGCATACTCCCCAGTCATGATTACGGCATCATCTTTATTAAATATAGTCGCTTCGATATAATCTGGAAATATTCGAGGTTTTTCTTCATAAGTCCCTGAAAGCGCTCTTAGCATATTACAGTAATTCTTTTGCCCGTGTACGGGGGTATATGTTAGTTTTATATAGGGTTTTATTTTAACGATTTTCAAAGTCAAAGCGACTAGGAACCCCAAACTGCCATGTGACCAAGGTAGTGCGTGGAACAGGTCGGAATACTCGTTGTCTTTAGTAGCAGTTACTAAAGAGCCGTCACCTAGTACTACTTCGTAACTGGTTATAGTTTCGTGGTATAGGCCGGCTTTGTGAGAGTGCGTTGACATTCCTGTGCCGAGGGCTAAGCCTGAGGAATAAATTAAAATGATTTAAAGACTGACAAAAAATAAGGCTCAGCGAAAAAAGGCCACCGATCACAGCCACCGGTGGCCAGCGACGGCGACTAATACGCCTTTTATGTGCGATTATATGCCAGTGAGCGAGCGAGCACTACTATCGAGTGGCCGCCACCGGCTACACGTGTGCGGCGCCGCCGCCATAAAATTTATATGAAAAGGCGTGTTACGTCGCCGTCGCTGGCTACCGGTGGCTGTGGTCGGTGGCTCGTTTACGCCGAGCCTAACAAGGACTGCAAAATGGGCAAATTAAGCTACCCGCACGCTAATCGTAGTCATCATCAGCCTGTTGTAGTCCACTGCTGGACATAGGCCTCTCCTACATGCCACTGTGATCTGTCTTCGGCTGCTCGCATCCAGCTCCTGCCAGCCATCTTGCGCAAATCATCACTCCACCTTGTCTGAAGACGTCATACTTTACGCTTGTCTACTTGCTACCTGCAGTGACCTTCCTATATTCTAAAACGCCTCGCGTCACCACAGAAAAAGTGGTAGTATGAGCTGGACAACTTCAGGGATGTGAGTAGTCGGCTCGCTCAGGATAAAGAATCGTGGACAAAGGGAAGAGAGGCCTTTGCCAAGCAATAGGGAAGATTCGCGGATGTGTGCGAAAGCGTTCCCGTGTCCCCGTCACTTGGCGGTGAGAAGGAACACCATGGGGTTTTAGCCGGTGCGAGTCCGGCATAACCCTTCGTCTTTCTCCGAGACGTAGGGTATCCATAATGGATTGCCCCACGTAAAAAAAGGGCTTAGATATCTAAATAAGATAAGTACAATGAGATTTTTGATGGATTTAGTTTAAAGTTAGTTAAAAACCATACGTACCACCCAAAGTAGCATCGACCAGCTCAATAGTAACAACCAAAGAATACCCTTTCGGTATCAAATACTCGGTAATATCCCCAATAGTGGCCATAGGTTCTACTCTAACTGTCATGTTCTCCACATCCAACTCTAAGATGTCATATAGCGGTATAGCAACTTGATGGTGTAGATGTTTCTCGAAGAAAGTCGTTGACAAAGACAGCCAGTTTGGACGGGAGGTGCAGAGAAGTCGTCGTGAATTGGGGGGCTGTTTGTTCCATTTTTGAACCTGAGAATAGAAAAAAATAACTTTTTTAAATACATACATATCTGTCATGCCTCTCTCCCATCGGGGTAGACAGACACCGCCTCCCTCCACTTGCTACGATCCAAACACTTCTTTCGCTTCATTAACATTCATAAATCTTATTTGTTAGGGTTCCGTACCCAAAGAATGAAAACTTTTTTCTTTTGTAGAATTGATGTAACATTCTAAAACTTTAATTACCGCCGAAGGTACTTCTCACAGAACTATATTTTTAGTCCTACGATAAAAAAGCAAGTCCTTTTAAAGGGATATTCGGCGCTAAGAGACTAATCTTCATAAATTACCTTAGCCTGTATCTCCCTAACGGCACTATCATGTTGCCCCGGCGTTGCCCTCCACTTCCTCAAAGCTGTGCGCACGCGCAAGAACACGGTGAAGATGAAGCTGGCCGGTAGACAGAAGAAGGCCACCACTAGCTCCCTGTGGTCTTCCAGGAACTGGATCACGCGTGGGGGTAGCATTGCTGGAAAATACGCAATTGATATATTAATTAGATTTAAAAAAAAGAAATAAGAATTCTGGCTTTTACTCGTAGTGGTTATTCCTTTCCTTACGCGTATCTGTCACGCTTCTTTCCCTTCGGGGTAGACAGAGACCACTTCCCTCCACTTGCTACGATACAAACATAGTTCCTTTGCTTCATCCACATTCATAAGTCGCTTTATACATGCACACAAACGCGTGAACAATTTTCGGGAATAAAGTTTTCTTATCTAATCAAGAAAAGCTAGTTCAAAAGTAACCTAAGCGGAGGTGCATTTATGTCAATACTGATAAATGAAGCGGAGGTAAACAATCATAATAATTTCTGAGTCATTTGTTTATTCCATACAAAGTAACAACATAACAATATGTTTCAACCCTGACACTGGCAAAATTGTCCTCGATGACAGAAGCCATGTTATAAAATAATAATAAAGTATATGTTGCGGACGTAGCTGTGGACCCTATTATAGGGCATGGCAAACAATTTAGTTGGGTTCTTCCTATTAGAAAGGAATGGCCTTCCTTATCCCAATATATCCCAAAAATTTTTTTAGTCCTTCACATAGATTATTTTAAAATATTCGACACGTATTTTTTTCTTTTTTCTCTTAAACTAAACATGACAAAGATACACTGGGTTAAAGTTCCTCGTGACGTCACGTTTGAGTACGATTTTTACTCAAAAGTGACGTAAAAACCCCCCACTCCGTAACTTTGATGCTCTGTATCTTTGTATTTATTTATGTATTTGATCAGGTAAAAAATGTGTTTCAAATATTTTTTCATAGCCTAAAAGACGGACTAATTATTTTTTGAATTTTTGAATGTAGTCATCATCCCTATTAGAATCCAGAATTAAACGAAATTATGAATCCAAATAGCATATTTTCGTTTTCACATACACATCATCAACTTCATACATAAATATCCGTCACGCCTCTCTCCCATCGGCGGGGTAGTCTGAGACCATTACTTGTTACGATTCAAACACACTTCTTTCGCCTCACCCACATCTATCAATCGCCTCATACAAGCAGGTATAATTCATAACCGTATCAAAACACAAGCCAGACACCTGAATAGATTAAAATTAACACCTGCTTAGTGATAGCTAATCTATTTCTATACAAATTACATATCTGTTACTTAGATAATGCGTTCTTAACAGTTTTCGACCTTGAACTAGGGTTCAATCAACAAGCAGTTATAATGTATGAGGCGAGGAAGGCCGCGATGTACCTACTTCACTCAAGTAAAAGAGAAAGTTAACGTCATATCGTATCAAGAAGTTAAAGCACTGGCAGAGGATAGTCCTAAATGGCGAACACTCCACCGACAAGAGTCTAAGCTGACAGATATTTTATACCTGTCTCTGTCCAAAACGTCCTGTTTTATGAAATAGATATAGGTTTATCTGTCAGTTAAATTTTATCTTTAGATAGTGAAACGGGCACTTACTCCTAAATTAAATGAAGATGATGAGGCGATTGATAAATGTGGATGAAGTGTGTTTGTATCGTAACAAGTGGAGGGAAGTCTCTGTTTACCTCGATGGGAGAGAGGCGTGACAGATATGTATGTATGTAAAAACTGTTTTAACGTAAACATTTTTTTTTAAATTAGCGACTAAAAAAACAAAAAGTCGTGCATTTTGTCTATATATTTTACTAGCTGTCCCGGTGAACTTTGTCCCGCCTTAGAATGAACTTTATTGTGTAGGAATAAAGTTCAAATTGACTCTACATTTTAATAAGAAAACATTTGTATGGGAAAAAGAAAAGTCTGTTTTAGGGCTTTCCCGGCAATTATTCGATTTTTTTCTCGCCGTAAGAACCATCAACCATGGCGAAGAATGGAGAGGATAAGTTGGACTGAAAAGAAGAGAAATGAGGAGGTATTACAGATTGTGGGAGAAAAGAGAAGTTTACTAAAATCTATTGAGAACAGAAGAGGAAAGATGCTAGGACATTTGATACGACATGATTCCTACATAAAAATCATCATAGAAGGAAAAATTGAAGGGAAAAGGAAGAGAGGAAGACCCAGACGGACGTTCCTAGAACAGATGAAGGAAAAGGCGGGTGTCATGTCGTATCAAGATGTTAAAAAGAAGGCAGAAAATAGGGAGGGATGGAAGAGGCTCCACCGACAAGAGCTAAGCTCTTAAATAAGATGATGATGAAGAACCATCCTTGGACTTCAACGAACATTTAAAAAAAAGAATTGGCCAAATTGGTCCAGGCGTTGTTGAGTTATGCGCTTACCAACACATTTTGCGATTCATTTTTATATTATAGATTGTACTGTCAGGCTGTCGGCAACTTCGTACGCATTTATTGTCGTATTTTGTAAAATTTACATGATATCTTAAAATAATATAGCCTATGTGTTATTCTGATGTGCAAGCTAAGTTATTGCCAAGTTTCATTAAAATCTGTTCAGTAGTTTTTGGCGTGAAAGAGTAATAAAAATCCTCACAGACATCCATCGGCACAAACATTGACATTTATAATATAACTAGGATAATAACTTCATAACTTCAAATAATACTCTCTAGCTACATCTAATTAGACACTTACCGGTACCTGTTTATGCCACTTTATAATTAACACTAATTATTAAAACGTAATACGGATTAGCTCACAATTATTTACACATTATCTATTCTACTGACTGTTGATAACAAACCGATTGATTTGAAGTCATTATTATGAACAAGCTACGTTCAAAATAGCTCTAGGTATCTATCTATCTATAGGTCTATAAGTATATCATTTGACGATATGAATATAGGGTGACTTTTAATTAGTGAACGATAGAAAAGGATACGCATGTACTCGCGATAACAAACAAATTTTACTATGGACCCAAGGTCGTAGTCTTTAAAAAAAAATTGAACTCCCCGTACAAAATGCACCAGCTGGTTGTATAGGGGATCATTTTTTTTATGATTTCAAACTTAGCCCCATAGTTAAAGTTGTTTATTATCACGAGTACATGCATATCTTTTTCTATCGTTCACTAATAAAAAGTCAGCCTATGTAAGGGTGTAACAAAAATTGCTGAAAGGAGAGGAAAGATGCTGGGTCACCTGATACGACACGACGACTTTGTAAAAAACATCATGGAAGGAAGATGGAAAAGAGGGAGACCAAGTAGGACATAGAACAAATAAAAGAGGGAATAGAAGTTGTGTCGTATCAGGTGCTCAAACTGACGGCTGAGACTAGAGAAGAGTGGCGTAGACTCCACCGACAAGAGCGACGCTCCTTAATTTAATCTTTCACATCCCAGAAAAAAAAATAGAAAATCTATTGTGTCTGGGTTTATAATGGGTCAGTGGGATGTGAGAGGTTAATAATGATAACAAAAATATCGTATAACCCAGACATTTAGACCAACATTTACTCGACACAAACAATACAGCAAAGTTTTCACAGAACAAACACAAAATAACAGAATTATTATTAACAGCTGGCCAAAGTACATAAGCTAGTTCTATTGTTGTCAAAGACATTGCAGATACCTCAAGCCGAATATTTAACGTTTAATATCTAGAAATTTGAGCAAATTATCATTAAGAACAGTTTTTTAAATCAATACATACATATAATATAAGTATAATTCCAGGCCGGTCGAATAAACATCTTTTTTATTTTATTTATATCTGTCTCGCCCCTTTCCCATCGGGGAAGGCAGAGACCCTCCACTTGCTACGATCCAAACACAACTCTTTCGCTTCATCCACATTCATCAGTCGCCTCATACCTACATGCACGTCGGTTTCGGATACAATTTGTAAAAACAATTGTTATATTTATATTCACCTTTAGATCGAAGTGTCTACTTAATCCACATAAACATTTCTTTATTATACAAAACAAAAACCTACATGCACGTCGGTTTCGGATACAATTTGTAAAAACAATTGTTATATTTATATTCACCTTTAGATCGAAGTGTCTACTTAATCCACATAAACATTTCTTTATTATACAAAACAAAACACACTTCATATAACCTCAAACGATCGCGAACTAAACACTATTGTGTATCCTTGAATACAGGCAATCACTATGAATGCGATATACAAACTCTTTTTGCGGTCGTCTCACGCTGATATGAACCTTATCTCGGTGTAAATAGAGCGATAAAAGTACCCGGATCCGTTGGTTTATTACCAATCGTATGTATAGTTGCTACTTATACTGTAGGTATACATGAATATTAGTGGTTAATAAATAAGGATTTATTTATATTATATAACTTATATAGTTTTATCTCAGACTTTTCCTTAAAATATTTATAGTATAATGACTCTATTGTTTGGGATTTGTATTGTTAGACAACCTAATTATAATAACATTGCTCTTATTATGTGAAATATTCCGGCGATTTAAGTAATTACTTATTTTAATTGAATTGACTAAGAATACGTACAAATATAAATATCACCACTACTACTAACATACGACTAACACCAAGTACCTAAGAATTAATAAAGCATATAGAAGAGATTGGAATGGACTTGTGACGAGGCATAGAACCTCGTCGCAGTTGAACGGTCTCTTTATCTAATTAATTATTTAACAGTTTATTGTAAGATGATAGTACATAGATACAGAAAAAAAGAGAAGTTATACAAAACGTACAGCATATTTCTAAAAGAATTTTTTTATTGAAGATTTTTTTTTTTAAAATTAGTTTTTTTTTCAATGTTTCCCTTCACTCGTTTGAGACGCACTCTCGTTTGAGAATAGGCTCGTGCTCTTAAAAATGTTAACTTTACCCTTTAGTGCCTTATCATTGTGCCTGTACAGTCTACTTAATAAACAATCAAACGTATTTACTTCCAGGGTATAGACCACTTCGAAGACATAGGTCCGTGCGTGATAATGGCGTCGCCGGGTATGATGCAGTCGGGACTGTCTCGGGAGCTGTTCGAGTCGTGGTGCACCGACCCTAAGAACGGCGTTATTATTGCAGGTAACTACACTACTTAGGCCCAGTATTTCAATAGTCAGATAAAATTTAACTGACAGATAAACTTCTGTCTATTTCATAAAACATGACGATGTAGACAGTGACAGGTAAAATGTTCCTAGGAATACATTTTAACTGACAATTGCAAAACCGGGCCTTAATATTATAAGTGGCAAAAGAAATTGTGTCATATCTGGTGTTAAAACAGAAGGCAGAGAATAAAGCAGTGTATCGAAGACTCCACCGTCAAAGGCGATGCTCGAAGAGCGATGTTAATATGATAATGAATGTCTGTGCCGATGGATGAATGGTCAGGATGTTTGTTACTCTTTCACGCAAACACTTCTGAACAGATTTTAATGAAACTTAACACAATTGTAGCTTGCACATCAGAAAAACACATAGACTATATTATTTTTAGATATCACGTAAATTTTCATATGAAAATAGTCGCAGTCAACACAGGTTCTAGCCCTGAAAGCGGTTACGCACTACATCCGGTCTGAGACCTAGTAGCACGTAACCACTCTTTTAAGGAAGCTTATCTATGCTAATTAGCTTTGGAATCTTTTAATATAAACTTTAAAACCCCATCCCTCAGGTTACTGCGTAGAAGGCACCCTCGCCAAGACAATCCTGTCGGAACCTGAAGAGATCACAACCATGTCTGGTCAGAAGCTGCCTCTGAAGATGTCAGTGGATTACATCTCGTTCTCAGCGCACACTGACTACCAGCAGACCTCCGAGTTTATTAATATACTGAAGCCGCCACATGTTGTAAGTAAAGATACCATAATGAATGAATGATTGGTAGGCATATTGTGAGACTTAAATGTAGGTGTGAATTGTAAAACTTCATTTGATAAGAGTAACCCAACAGAGTTTCTCTGGTGAAAACTACCCTAGCTACCCTAGTGAATCTAGCAGTAGCTTTAAATAAAAAGTGGTATGTTTCAAATCAATAATCCTACGAAGTGAAGATTAATTTGAATTAGACCACAACTAAGGATGAATGAATGAGACATATTGTGAGACTAAACGAATGAATGATGTCAGCCATATTGGTATAAATTGAATGAATGAATGTTGACTGTTGGCCATATTGACAGAATTTAACTGAGCAATTGGGAGATTTTGTTGAACCATTGTTCTATAACCTTTTTACAGTTGAGTAAATGAATCTGAAACTCGACTGCAACGTCTTTTATACTCAAATGGTTTCATGCACAATTCTGAATTTTTTTGTCGATACCTATGTCCAAAAAAAAACCTTACTAACTTAGACGTAATAAACCAATGTAAATACCACCTACAGGTGCTAGTCCACGGCGAGCAGAACGAGATGTCCCGTCTGAAGGCGGCGCTGCAACGCGAGCATCGCGGTGCGCTGCATATACATACACCAAGAAACACGCAGTTACTGGCGCTTACTTTTAGGGGGGATAAGACTGCTAAGGTAGGGGGAATTTAAGCATCGCTTGTTTGAGGAAACTTTCAGCTGATCTACGTTAGTTGAGCCGAACACAATTCGTCTAGTACCGACTTACGAGCCTCTCTTTCGTTTCGCTCGTGCTCGATTGCGTTTCGTCAGTTGCCGCGAGCATACTACAGGAAGCTACGTTTAAGGAAAGTGCTCGTTGTACCGCGAACTACAAACCTGAACAGCTCGGTTCGTGTAGCCTAGACCCAGCTTTACTGTCATCATCATATTTAGCCTGGGCGCATACATACTAATTCCGGATCAGGTTTCCGTATCAAGGTTTCAGATTCGGAAATCTTAATCTGGGCGCATAGCTGTCCGGAAAAAGTTAGAACAGGTTGCGCCTTGTCAAACATTTTGTATGCACGCGGACCATTTGGGTTTATTCATCTGAAACCCTGATACGGAAAGCATGATCCGGAATCAGTATGTATGCGAGCGTCGCTCTTGTCGGTGTAGTCTACGCCACTCTGCTTTATTCTCTGCCGTCCGTTTGAATACCTGGTACGACACAGCTTCTATTCCGTATTTCATTTGATTCATATAAGTCCTTCTTTTACTTTCATACATCTCTTTCAATCTACATTACAGGTAATGGGTTCCCTAGCTATAGACCCGCCGGAGCCAGGCAAACAACTACAGGGTATCTTAGTGAAGAGGAACTTTAACTACCACATACTAGCGCCTGCTGATCTCAATAGTAAGAATACATTTATATTTCTGATTATTTTATGTATGGCAAGTGGTCTCTGCCTGCCCGGATGGGAGAGAGGCGTGACTGATATGTATGTGTATGTATGATTTCTGTTATAAATATACATTTGTCATGCTTCTCTCCCATAAGGGTAGGCAGAGACCTTGGTCTCTTCGTAAGGTTCGTGAACCATTCGTACTTTTTACTTTTTCAAAATGCTTCATACCTGGTATTTATTGTGTTCCAGAATACACAGAACTAAGTCAATCAGAAGTGACTCAACGTCAATCAATTCAATACAACGGGTCAGTGCCTCTACTCCGACACGTGGTGATGCAGCTAGCCGGCAACGTTGAATTCATTAGCGAGACGCGATGGAAGCTTTATGGTTGTGTGGATCTTACGCTTGATAATAATATGATTACTTTAGAGGTAAGAGGGCGGTTTGATGTTATTTGGGGCGTTTTGATATTATTTGGGACGTTTTGATGTTATTCAGGGCACTTTGATGTTATTCGGGACACTTTGATGTTATCGGGAGCACTATGTTATACGGGGCGTTTTGATGTTATGAGGCAGTTTGATCTTATTTGGAGCATTTTTGTGCTGGGGCGTTTTGATATCACTTAGGGTATTTTGATGTTACTCGAGGCACTCTGATGTCAATTGGGGCATTTTGATGTTACCCAGGGCACTTTTATATTTTATATGAAACTATTAGATTCTTGAGCTAATGAAGATTTTAGCGACTTTACAAGCTATTAATTAGTATGTACTCGCTGCAGTGGGTGGCGTCGCCGGTGTCGGACATGTTCGCGGACGCGCTGGTGGCGGCGCTGCTGGCGGCGGCGGCGCTGCCGGGCGTGAAGCAGCTGCCGCTCGCGCCCAAGCTCGACCGCATGCACTTCAAGGTACGTGCCACTAGATATCACCGACCTTCGCGCGCGTCTGGCAGCTATCAATTTCCATACTAAACTGTAAAGCAGGGTGCGGTCACACGGCATTGCCATGCATATTTTTTTGCAGCTTATATTTGCCCGGATCCATTCACACGTCGATTGTATCCACTAGTACGATGTACGGTCACTATTTATAACGTTAAGGATGTATACAGCAAAAAAACGTGCAGGACAATGCCGTGTGAACGAGGCCTTACACGCCTTATTTCTACTGAAAAATGTATAGACCTTTAAATACTCATACTCATTTATTTCATAATTTTCATTACATGTCAACAGTGATAGTTTAAAGTAAAGTAGATTAAATTTTATAGTTAATAAATTCCGTAAAGCTGTAGAACGATTGTTTAATTAACCACTTTTTCAATTGCGTCCGAAAGTTTGCATCGGTAAGAGACTCAGTGATGTATGTTGGGAGTTTGTTATAAACGGTGGGGCTCATCGCGTGGATGGTACGCGTAGATTTTTCTAGCCTGTGGGGCACCGGGTCAAGGCGGTTCGCGTGTCGTAGGTTGTATCTTAGCTCATCTCCTCTTCTTTTAAACTGGTGCAAATTACTGCGCGCATACACAGCTACCTGCAGGACGAGTAGGCATGGCAAAGTTAAAATGCCTAAGGAGACAAAGTATGGTTTCGCGCAGTCGTCGGGTACATACATAACATACATATTCTCTTGAGAGTTATCACTTGCTAGAATACAAACACACTTCTTTCGCCTCATCCACATTCACCAGTCGCCTCGTACATGCAAATCTTTTTAATTTAACTCTCCATTATAAATTTACCAATCTTAAACAGATAATTAAGTTTAACAACCTTACCAACAACAATTAAATGTATTTTCCAGGAGTGTGTAATAGAAATGCTTCAAGAGATGTTCGGTGAGGACTCAGTACCAAAAATGTTTAAAGGAGAGAAGTTGTATGTGACTGTTGATGGGAAGAGAGCCGATATAGATTTGTTGAATATGGTGAGTATTTATAATTTTAAATGATATGACTATGAAATGACCGAATAGTTACAAAATGTGAATACAAAGTGATATTTTTTTTTTAAGTGACAGCCCTTATCAACTTTAGTAGGTAAATGGAACAGATCAATGTCCAAAGGACTGGATTTATATACGATAGCAATACTATTCATATCGTCCCTAATGTTTTATTATTTGTGTGTCTCATTGACTTAAAAAATGGACTTATCACACCATACAAAATTGCTGACGAAATGGTTTCACTGCACATTTCAGCATACATTGACAAAATTGCAAATTATACTTTAAAACTTAGTTTTTTACATTTAGCTGTACCGTTATCTATTACACAGTTGCGAAGTCCTTAGTAAAATCAATCTTTCATCTTTCTTTACGCCACAAAATTGCAAACTAATTAAAACTCAAAAATATTTTATCTTTATTTACGCTGCCTGTTACCAGATTATTAAAAATCCTCAGTAAAATCATTAGTGTACTGCACCCATATCACAATAATATAAATAAAAGGCTTTTTTCTTGTACCTATAGGACGTATCATGCCCCGAAGACGCGTCCCTGCAACGAGTAGTACAGTCCGCAGTAAGTAAGCTATACGCGGCTCTAGCGCCCGTCAAACCGCCGCCGCCGCCGCCGCCGCAGCAGACGCTACACTAGTCTCTTCATGTGACGTCAACTCGTTTTTTAATTATTGAACAAGCTTTTATATTGAGTACCTTAAAGTGATGTGACGACTGATGAATGTGGATAAAGTGAAAACACCGTACCATTCACTAGGTCAATGTTTTTCAAACTGTGGGTCGGGGTCGCGTCATCATCATCATCATGTCAGCCTATGGACGTCCACTGCTGGACAAAAGCCTCCCCTAAGGATCTCCACAACGACCGGTCTTGCGCTGCCCACATCCAACGGTTTCCCGCGACTTTAACCAAGTCGTCAGTCCACCTTGTTGGAGGCCTTCCCACACTGCGTCGTCCGGTTCGTGGTCGCCACTCGAGAACCTTTCTGCCCCATCGTCCATCGGTTCTACGAGCAAAACGGGGGTCGCGTAGCCCTACTCAAGGGGTTGCCAGCAAAGAGACAATGGGTAAATTCTCAACTAAGTACAATCAAAACATATTTTTTCTGATTAACCAACTGACCTCGTAATTACTATCAAAACCCTCGAGGTTTTTTGCAGAATGAAGGTCGTAATCTTGACAAATATGTAGGTATGTACCAATATAGAAAAAAGTGGGTCGCCAAAATTTGTCGTATTTCATGAATTAAATCCATGTTTGTTTTGGCTTTTACGTGTTCGTATAGTGTAGAACTAATTCTAGAACTACCTTTCAGCGTGATCAATTTAGAAATTTAAAAAATATCCGCTGGCTGGAAGTTTCGATTTAAGCATTATTTATTCTGAAAATAATGCGGAACAAATTACAGTTCTTTAACAATTCGATAGGACAAATAGACAGACATATTACCTGTAGGAACTTAGACCTAAAGCTTCACTGTTCCCGCTGGCTAGAGTCACACCGTCAACGGTAATATATTTGTGAAAATTTCAACGCTCTGGCTATAGCGGTTCATGAGATACAGCCTGGTGACAGACGGACAGACTGACAGCCGAGCCTGAGTAATAGGGCCTTATTTTTTGCCACATGGCAAAAATGAGCTAATAATCTGCTATTAATTTCAAGCAAATCGGAGACCAGGGCCAGGGCGTTACACAACCCCGTTTTCACCCTTTGGGTACGGAACCCTAGAAAACACCATTTAACTATTCGCCTTATAATAGTAAAAGCTTGTTCAAAACATTGTGTTTTATTTAAGGTACAATAAATTAAGACTGTATTATAAAATTAAATCTATTTTTAATGTTATAACATCTTTTATTTCATAACACACTTCTGTTTAAACCTATATTTACAATCTCATATTAGCAAATATATTATTAAATATTAGCACAAATTAAAACTTGTCAGTTTGTATGTGAAATTATTCTTGGAAGAGTTTTCTTTCAGACTATTCTTATAACAAAAGAAATGAGGTATTATCATGTCCTTTTAGAGACCCTGCTTGTAAAATCTTATAAATTGGAATAGCTAAGTTTAATTTTGAAAATCTTTCTTTTCTGAATATTGGCATTACATTTAGACATTACAATTCAGTCTTGATTAAAAGTTACGTAGTTTTTCCAACTGCCGCCGAATGTGAGCAGGCTTACTGTGAGCCCCAGTGTAAACGTGAACGTAAACGACATTTTTCGTTCACACTATGCTGACAATACGCTTATAGCTTACAGCTAATCTAATTCAGCCATTTGTGTCCCATTGCTGGACAAAGGCCTCTTTCCTCATCCGCCATGACTTTCTGTCTCGAGCTTCCTCCGCCCAGGTACATAAGGTGTCCAGCTCGTCCCGCCACGTTTTCCGTGGTCTGCCGCGACGCCGTTTGGCAGTTGGTAGCCATTGGGTAGCTGTTTTAGCTCATAAGTCTTCTGGCATGCGGCAGACGTGGTCGACCCAATCCCATTTCAGCCTTGCAGTTTTTGCCACAGCTACGTAGTAAAAAACTGCGTAACGCTCGCTCACATTCGGCGGCTTACAATCAGTTTGGTTTGAACACGGCCTGAGATTGCCGCTACGACTCGCATTCAGCTCTAGTATAAACCAACTCATTATGAATTAAAATCCTAATTAAAACTAAACTACGAGCTCTTAGAGTACCGTTTCCAGAATTTCTTAACGTCATCATGTCCGTGCCGCGTCACTACCATGGTTCTAGATCGTTCGTTCTGCCACGTCAACACGCCTTGTTGCTTCGCGTAGTCGCGGAGCACTACGAAATCGGCCTGGAAGGGGAAGAATGTATTGTAAACAGCTGTATTACCCGTCCTAAGTGTTGTCGAAACCTACATGATTAAATGATTTTTCATTTCATTTCAATGTTTATGGATAAAATTCTGTTAATCAACTCGACCTCAATCCCTTAACTTAATTTCATACTCTACTTCCTATTAATGTCATAAATGTCAATATTTGTGCTGATAGAAGATCGTGATGATGGATGTTTATAACTTTTTTACGTGAAAACCACTGAATAGACCTTAATGAGACTTTATAAATTGTAGGTTGCATATTAGAAATTATATTGTGTAAGTTTTCTAAGATATGACGATAAAGGCGTACGAATTCGAGAGTAGTCAGTAGTCAAAGAAAAATGACTGTTGAGTATTAAAAGAACAAGTTAGAAACTATAGTTAAAACAAGAACTTTTCTTTACGAAATAGTTAATTCAAAATATTTTGGTACCTATTGTATTGTTAGATAGAATAAACACAAAAGATGGTCTTCAGGGATTTATTTTAAAGTTTTAAACACTTCTTAATATTAATTTATAATGTTTAATATTGCAAGTTAAGAATGAATAATGTCTTGGTTCGCTTCCCCGGCCGGGGTTCACACGAACTGTCCAAATTAGTGATGTAATTAAAAGTATAAAACCCTAGTGTTGCACTCCAATACACCTATACTTATGGATATTGTTCCTTTTAATCTTATACCATACTTAAACCCTTATTTCAGTAAATAATTAATTAAACATACCTGCGACAGGAACTGGTTGTAGACGACCCCCTCGGTGTATGTGAACCGGTTCCGCTCGGTCTCCCACAACCGGATCTGGTCCACCACGGTGGGCGGCAGCACGCCGCGCGCGCGGATACCGCCTGACTCCGACGACAACATCTGGGGGGGGGGAGTAGGTATTATGATGATGTCGCTACACGAACACTAAAATTTTCGAAAAACCGGATACGAATCTGAGCAACACCTCGTCCGCGACTGACACCTACCGAACGAAACCGACACCTCGAAATTCCGTCTGTGACAGTCTGCGCCTCAAATAACACGTTTTCATACTCGAGAAAAACGTACGAAGTCGTGGGCAGCCTCTAGTCTTGTTCATAAAATTCACTCGATTTTCATTTTGCTGACGAAACCAATCGATCGATTAATCCAACATTTTTTACGCACTATTCACTAATAATAATTTAACTTTTTATCGACTTGTTATGATAAAATTCATTATATTTTTATACCTGTGGATGAGAATGCTGCTCCAAATAATGTATAATCTGATCAGCTGTGATCCCACCACGGAGCGCTTGTCGCACTGATTCTCTAGTTAGTACGCCTACTACGAGATTTGGAAACCTGAAAACAAAATACTCTTTAGCATACGTGTTATGGCAGTTACATCTTACTAATATTATTAATGTCAACGTTTGTGCCGATGGATGTATGGCTGAATGTAAACATGTTTGTTACTCTTTTAGGAAAAAAATCACTAAACAGATTTTGATATAACTTTACAATATTGTAGCTGTAGCTTGCACACTAGAATAACACAATCTATGTTTATTATTTTCTAATATCATGTAAATTTTCCAAAACATGACGATAGATATGTGCAAAATCGCGGGCAGCCTCTAGTATATTCAAATTCTTTATTTGCACACCTTAGGTAAAGAATAGTTATACAGAGTGTAACAGAAAGGGGGTATAAAGCCGAAACACAGCGATAGTCCTTATGAAACTGAACAACTTTCCCAAAGGAACATGGGTCGTAACTTGAAAAAAAAAAAATTCTTCTCCCCATACAAAATGTCCGATCAGCTAATTGAGTAAGTATGGATGATCCAAAAATTTTTTCAAGTTACGACCCAGTTCCTTGGGCAAAAGTTTGAGGACTCGCTGTTTCGGCTTTATACCCCCTGTTACACCCTGTATAGGTGAAAATAGATAGTTTATAACAACTATTAAAAAAATCTCACCTATAAATAAGTTCAGTAAACAACCCCAGCAACGCAACTTGTAGATTAGTCGCCGTATACGCATATACCCTGTAGTTGGTCTCCACGACGATGTACCCGAGCTGCGCGGGCGCAGGCGTCGCGGCGGTGGGCGGCGACAGCGGGTCGGCGCCGCGCACGCACGTGATGTTCAACGCGAGGCGCGTCGGGTAGAAACGACCGGCTTTACGCTGGAGTACAATCATTTATTCATTTGTAGGTAGACATGAAATGAAAAGTGTTTATTCAAAAATAGGCAAAATTCATTACACTTTTTTGATGTCACTTTTTTGATCTAAAACTACGCCGGTTCACTACCTGTATAGCCGAGAGGAAGAAAACGGCAAGAAACCTTCGGCACAGGGCCCTACATTATGTCCAATAATCATCATTTCATTTAAGAATTAGACTCTTGTCGGTGGAGCATCAGTCATTTAGGCCTATCTTCTAATGCTTTGACTTCTTGATACGACATGACGTTAACTTTCTCCTTCACTATCATAATAGTCATAATATGTTTTTAAAATCTAAAACTGCTAACAAAATCGTGGTGAAAGAGAGAAGCCTTTGCCCAGCAGTGGGACATTGACCGAAGATAAGAGAGAAAGAGAAGAAAAGCTGCTGATTTGGTACATTGAGCTGTTAGAGAATGCATCGAATTTCTTTTTTTTTTGAATTTTTTTTTAATGTTTTTTTTTGCATTTATTTGAATTGAAAAAAATCTAGTAAATCTACATCTAGTACAATATATAATCTATCTTCTAGTAATACATTTTCTTTTAAATTGAAGCATGAATAAAACTAATTACCTTTCTTTGGTAAACAAGTCCAAACTCTCTGAGATGTTGCAAGAATACAAGCATGTTGTTGCTCATACCTTCTGTGCTGTAATCCTGAAATAATTAAAAAATAACTCTTATTTCTTTAGCCTTTGAGCTGACAGACTTTAACGACGTGCATGTATGAGACGATTGATGAATGTGGATGAAGCGAAAGAAGTAAGTAGGTTTGGGTCGTGGCAAGTGTTTGTAAGTACACTCCTCCAGCATTTCAACCTAGACTGATTAAGCTTTGAACTGTTAGAAGACGCTCGCGGAAAAACGTGCAAAAGTGTGCGATATATTTTTGTTATTTCTCACCCACTCACCGGGCAACGAGCTATATCTTTGTCCCTCGCTAACGATTTTGTGTAGATACTTTAGCATAGTTATAGTTATGTTGAGTGAATAGCTAGCAAGTATATTGTATAAATAAGATCTGTAAAAAAACCTGTGGAGTGCAATAAATGATTGAGTATTGAAATTGTACATAAAAATTACCTTGCCCAGTGTACTAAAACTAAGTTGATATAGAAAGGCGAGACACTCCGCCGCGCTGAGACTTCGCTTCTCTGCTGTGTGGAGGTAATGCTGGAGGAACAGCCACACCTGGAATATATGGAAATACAATTTATTTATTATTATAATTTAGCAGAGGTATGAAGGTGTATGTGAAATCCGCCAACCCGTACTTGGCCAGCGTGGTGGATTACGGCCTAATCACTCTCTGTATGAGAGTAGGCTCGTGCCCCTCGGTGGGGACATATATGGGCTGATAAAAAAAACGTTGTGCCTGTTATACTATAGGAAGGTACTTCATTATAATTATAGTGCTAGGCAAGAAAATCCTACTAATATTATAAATGTCGATGTTTGTGCCCATGGATAGATTTGAGGATATTTGTTATTCTATCACGCAAAAACTACTGAACAGAATTTGATGAAACTTGGCAATATTGTAGCTGAAAAGTACGGCAAAAAGTATACCCGTTTGCAAGTTACCAATTTTCAATGAAACATTGTTTTTAATTTTTTTTTATGTTTATTTACCTGTTTAGCAGTACTCAGCAGTAGGAACTGAAACCCTGCTCTTGTTATCACTGCTGAACCATCCTCCGCATCCCTGAAATCAGAATAAAAAGCTTGAAATGTAAATTAAGTTAGGTAATTTTACCGTACCAGTAAAAAAAACTTTAAAAATATTCACATTTTTAATGTTTTTACAGAGCGGAAATTTGATAGGCAATCAAAGTGTTACCATACATTAACAACTCTAAATTTTATGTTGGTGTTGCCAGGAGCACTTATTAATTTTTACTTAAATAATTGCTTATATAATTTTTTTTACTTATATAATTGCTAGTTTTTATTTAGATAGATAAGTTAGTTGTTTTCTTTCAATTTATATGTTTGTTTTAAGATTGTTATTTAATAATTGTACTAAGTTCCTACAGCCAAATGTTTTAATTAAGTAATTATCGAATTAGGTGTAAGCCTGTCATGATAATTTTATAAAGATATTAGAAATAAATAAATAATAATTAGTGTGGGCGATTCTCTGTACTCGGTAGTTAACAGGTCAACTGTTTAGAACATTGCTCTTCAAATATTTCATCTGCAGTGTTCTTGCATCGTTGTTTTTGTCTCCGTATTATGCTACGCGTTCACTGGATCGGAATCAAAGCATAGGATACTGCGTGCTCTAGATCGGCATTTCTGCATCATAGAAATCAATACAAAGCAAGAAATCTTTCCACTCTTGCTTTCCTATCACACATAGCTTTATAGTATTACCTGGTCATCAGCCCAGCATGCAACAGGATCCTGACAGCATCAGCGCTGATACCCTCAGTCTGTGCGCTTCCTACCATGTAGTGCAGCACGCACTCCCACCGCTCCAGTGCGTATGCATCGAGGAACGCCACGTCACGAGCTTTGCCGTCGGGTTCTAAAGATGATGACATGCTCCATGGCCGCCCCCTGTTTTTATAGATAGGTTTGATTTGCTGTGAGACTTTAAGATTTTATTATGAAACTTTTTTTCTTATTTTTTAAAATAAACACGCAAGTTGAGTTCATAAGCAAAACTGATTTTTATTCATGAAAGAATTACAACCACCCTCAAACCCAAATGTAAACATAACATATACCTTTCCCTTTTACTAGGCAATGATCAGAATAATTAGGACATAGTAATTGATCAACACATCAATCAATTAAGCGAACAAATAAAGTTATACAATCAATGGAATCAAAATAACAAAATCAAAAATCACTATTCATCATCTGGTATTCCAATGATGTCTCGCCAACGTTCTGGTGGCGGTATTTCAATTGGTGGTAGAGATTGTGAGTCAGAGTCCGAGTCTTGAGCTACAGTTTCTGTGTGGGGAGGATCCGCTACACGTCTCGCTATAATCTGATCAGCATGACGACGATGTAGTTCTCCATTCTCCGCCCTCACTCTATAAGTACTAGGTCCCTCTTTGGCTTCAATTGTAGCTCTTTGCCACTTTTCACCGGCTCCGTACATATGTATCAGCACAGGTTGATCTACAGTGAATTTTCTCGCTGGCTGGATTTGAGCCGCAGCTTCAAGTTGCACTTCAGCACGGCTAGGCATCGAGTCTGGATGGAGAGCAGAAACTGCAGTCCTATATCTGCGTCCGTTAAGCATTTCAGCTGGTGTCTTATTTGTTGAACTATTGGGCACTGTGCGCAGGTAATACAGTGCTTTACATAATTTTTCACTCCATGGTTGGTTTAAGTCAGCCATTTTCTTTAATTTATTTTTAAAAGTTTGTATGGCTCTCTCAATTTGACCATTCGTTGCAGGATGAATTGGTGGAGAATATAAATGTCGAATACCATTTCTCTTAAGAAATATATTAAATTCATCCGAGCTGAATGCTTTGCCATTATCAGATACAAGAATTTCTGGTAAACCTTGGTTTGAGAAATTTTTTCTTAATGAAGTTATAACTGATCCACTCGACATTGATGGTACTACTTCGGCCTCAAACCACTTGCTATAACTATCAATCAATACCAGAAAAGTTTTTCCTTGAAAGGGGCCAGCAAAATCTACATGCACTCTACTCCATGGCTTCTCTGAAGCTATCCAAGTCTGTGGATCCTTAGGAGGATTGTTTCTCACCATTTGACAATTTGGACACTCTGCAACCAATCGTTCTATAGCTTTGTCCATGTTCAGCCACCATACATATCCTCTGGCATAAGCTTTTGTTTGGACCACGCCAGCGTGTGGCTTATGTAAAATTTTTAGCACTTCCTCTTGAAGTGAGGCAGGTACTACAACTCTGTTACTCCACAATAAACAGTCATTATTGTGTGAAAGAGCTTCTCTTCGGTTCCAAAATGGCTGCAATTCAGGGTCTGTATTTTTACGTGGCCATCCGTGAAGAACATGGAATAGTACTTTCTGAAGTAAAGTGTCTTTCTTTGTTTCAGCAGCTATTTTACTAGCATTCAATGTCCACCCATCAGGTTGATCATCTAAAAGTAGTACCTCCCGGCAATTTTTCTCTTGTGCTAACACGCTTGTTTCAGGACTTGTCCATCTGCTTAGAGCATCTGCGTTTCCCAACAGCTTTCCGGGTCTGTAATTTATAGTGTAATCATAGCATGACAATTTAAATGACATCGGAGCATTCTTGGTGAAATTTGCGTAGGTATAGGCCTTGATGGGTTAAACAGACCAACTAGGGGCTTGTGGTCCGTGAGAATACGAAATTTTCGTCCAGCTAAAAAATCGTGAAACTTTGACAAGCCGAAAATAATGGCCAAAGCCTCTTTGTCAATTTGTCCGTATTTTCTTTCGTGAGGCTGTAAAGTCCTTGATGCCATCATTACAGGGCGTTCTGAGCCATCATCCATTATGTGAGCAATTATAGCCCCAACACCGTATTCAGAAGAGTCGCAAATCAATAATAGTTCTCGATCCAGTTCGTAACCGACTAAAGTTTTGTTTGATGCTAGGAGTTGTTTAGCCTTGTCAAAAGCCGCTTGCGTCTCCTCGTTCCAGCACCAACTTCTATCTGAGTCTAGCAACCGATGTAATGGTTCTAAAATTGTAGCTTTATCCGGTAAAAATTTCTCATAGAAGTTGTATAGACCGAGAAATGCTCGCAATGTTTCTTTGTTAGTTGGCGCAGGCTTTTCTACAATTTCTTTGACTTTATTAGGTGACGGGTGCAATCCTTCTGCATCAATCATATGGCCTAGAAAGTGAATACTATTTGTCGCAAAAACACATTTCTTAACATTCAGTCGTAGGCCCAACTCTTGTAATCGGCTTAGTACTTCTTTTAGCCTCTGATTATGCTCTTTTAAAGTTCTTCCCATAACCGCGATGTCGTCAAGGAGGCAGGCTACGCCCTCCAGTCCTGTCAGAGCTGTGGACATCAACCGTTGAAAAATGCCAGGAGCTGCGCTGATACCGAATGGTAGGCGATTCACTTTCATCTAGCCCAGAGGTGTATTCAAAGTTAACAGCATCGAAGTCTTTTCATCCAGTTTGAGTTGAGTGTATGCTTGCTTTAAATCAAGTTTGCTAAATATTCGTCCTCCACTCAACTTCACAAAGCCTTCGGTCGTCGTGGGCAAGGGATATTTGTCACAGTCGATGTTAATGTTCACAGTGGCGCGATAGTCACCACAAATCCGAAGCGAACCATCCTCTTTCGTAACAATGGTCAAAGGAGTTGCCCATTCGGAGTATCTTACTGGTGTGAGAACGCCTTCATTTATCAAGCGATGCAGTTCTTTTTCCACCGCAGCTTTCATAGGAAACGGTACAACTCGTGATTTGAGAAATCGTGGTCCTGCATCAGGCCGTAAGTGTAAAGATACCTCAGATCCTTTATATTCACCAAGTTCCTCTTTAAACAATTCGGGGTATTCATTCATCAAGTTTTCTATCATGTCCCCAGACCAACACACTCCAGTAATATCTAGCCCTAATGTCTTGAACCAGTTTCTTCCGAGTAAGTTTGGTCCCTTCCCTGACACAACCAGCAGTTCACACTGTGCTTCATTATCGCCGAGAATAACACGCACATCATTTACCCCTAATACACGTAAAGGGTCTTGAGTCCATGTCACTAACTTCAAATTTGTCGATCGCAGAGGCGGAGGTACAGACCACAGTTTCTTATAGGTCTGTTCGGTTATAATACTCCTTGACGCGCCGGAGTCGACTTCCATTATCAATTCAACACCATTAATAATAACCGGAATCGTAATCGGCGGTCGGTAGTCTTCCGAGCAGACATATACACCCATCATATTTTCGGTTTTAGAAGTACCACCCTCCATTTGGTCTATCTCTTCCACTGTATGCACTTTATTCTGTCTCTTATCACAAGCCGTAGCTATATGTCCAAACCTCTTGCAATAAAAGCACTTCGCCTTAAGAAACGGACACTTCTCGCCAGACTTATGTATCCGTGCACAACGTTGACATTCATTTGAATTTATTTTGTCGATCTCCATCGGATCTGCAACATGGAACGGAGTTTGCTTGGACTGATTAGCCTCGGGGTACAAATCAGGGAACGTAGCTTGATAATTGAGACACATCTGTATAGCTGCTTCATAAGTAAGAGCTTTTGTCTTCAATAACTCGCGACGCAAGCGTTCGTCCCGCACGCCGAGCACTAGCCGGTCCCTCAACTGACGCTTCAAATCCACAAAATTACACTTGGCTCCTAACAGACTGACGGCGGCCACAAAGTCCTGCACGCTTTCTCCTTGTAATTGTTGGCGTTTGTGAAACTTGCCCGCTTGAAGAATTTCGTTAACCTCCAGTTCGTAAAAAGTATCCAACACTTTTAAAATGTCCGAAAATTCAACTTCCGTAGGGCGCAGGGGTACGAGTAGTGATGCTATTAATGCGAAAGTATCTTTTCCGCACTGAGATAAGAACAATGAACGAGCTTTGGATAGGTTTGTATTGTCCACGCCCGCCGCGTCTAGCGCGCACAACAACTGTTCCTTGTAGTCACACCACTTATCAGTTTTTGGGTTAAATTCACCCGGAAACACTAAATTTGCAACATTAGTCCCCATTTTCACCACAATTACAACAATTTTCCGAAGTCGCCAATAAAATAAACACGCAAGTTGAGTTCATAAGCAAAACTGATTTTTATTCATGAAAGAATTACAACCACCCTCAGATACATTTATAAAAGTGACTGTCAAATCAAATGTAAACATAACATTTTTAAAATTAGGAAACACAGTTAAAGTGGATTGTTGCTATTTTTTAAACCCTATTAATATTATAAAGGTCAATGTTTGTGCCGATGGATGTATGTAAGGATGTTTATTACTTTTTCCCACAAAAACTACTGAACAGATTACAAAGAAAATTTGGAGTATTATAGCTTGCACATCTAAATAACATACAAGTTGGCTAAATTTTCAGATATTGTGTAAACCCTTCATGACCAAATATTGTTTTAAGCAACTAATTCGTTTGTTATCAGCCTATATATGTCCCCACAGAGGGGCACGAGCCTACTCTCATACAGAGAGTGATAAGGCCGTAATCCACCACACTGGCCAATTACTGGAACAAAATTTTCATCAAAAATACTAACCCTCCAAGCAAAGCCACCTTCAGATTCTTCTTGAAAGACTGTGCGAGGATCCAGCCCGGTAGACCACCAGGGATTGGTGCTTCCTGCCATACTGACAGCTCTGACAGGGCCGCACATGCTTTGTTTTGTTCTCTGTTCACAAATGTAATAGTTTGCAATGGTTTTCTGGTAGAGATGTGAAAAACTATACATTATAATGATGAAGTTAGATCATTTATTACTGTTGTTAGATGATAATAAAAGTTAAATAAACCAGCTTTAGTACTTGACAAAGGTTTTTCCTCCTGAACTAAACTATAAGTTTTAAAAATATTGTTTCTAGATTAAACCTACTTGGCATGTGTCTGAGACACCCAGGACGCGACCACAGCCTGAGGCACCGGCTGTTCCACAAACAACAACCGAATCACAAAGTGTCGTGCCAACTCCGGTAACTCTCTGAAACAAACAAACAAATTGATACTACCATAACATAACCTAAAAATGTATAGTACATACTGGTTATTGGACACCATTTTGACAAAAAAATCACTTAATTATACAAAATTATTCTGTAAAAATGCAATATTTACCGGTAAACAGCTAAACAAATAGTAGGATAGTTGTATAAAGTCTCCAAAAATTGAGCTGACCGACTTTTAAGATATTCGTGAAGATCTTTGCATTGCAGTGTCGGAGACGGATTTAAATTTAACGAGGACTTAGATTTCGAAGATTCACTCGATTTACTAGTCATAATGAATTATACAGACAAGTAAAACAATAAATAATTAAAAATTTACATTCACAATTCACATCAGCGAGATGCAGCTACAAAAATATGTCAATGTCAATCACATCACGTTACGTCACTGTCAAATCAAGTGCAGTTTTTTTAATAAAAGAATGTGTGGAACAATCGCATTATGCCAAATTATGTTTTATTTTGTTTTTCTCAACTGTCTACTTTCTGTCGTTTAACATTTTATTCAGATTAATCTAAACAAATGAAGCTAATTAGCTCACAAATCTGTTTTGTACTAAAAGTATTTAGAAGCTAATGTTCTTGTTCTGTCCTTGTAAACAAATAAATAACTGGGTACAAAGCCAATAATAATCTTTAAGAAAAAAAATCTTTTTTAAATAGTTTTGGCTTCGCTACAAGGATTTTAAAAATCAAAATAAAAGCCACTCACGAAGTTAATCAATGTTTGTTGTGTTTGTTACTTCAAGACGTTTTTTTCCTAGCTCTTTACAGATTATCAAAATTTCCATACAATTCGTTTAAGGATGGCTTTTTTGGCTAAATCCAGTTACAGTAATATGTTGTATTTATTAGTTATAAATAATAATTAGTACCGAGAGGTTAACAGAGTATGATGGTCGCCTACTTACGTAGGTGTAGGTGTACCTGTACTGCTTTATTCAGTAAAGTACCTAATTAACTTAGCAAAAAAAAAATTTTTGGCAAATGAAAAATAAGTTTTTTATGAATACCCTCGATTTACCAATAGATTCCATTCCCCCAAAATTATATACCTATGTACCTACTCTCCGTCATTCTAGTATGACCGCTACAGGTTTGTTCGGAAACTGATTAATTACTTAGGTTACCTAGCTTAAAAATATATTTCATCGAAAGGATTACGGAGTAGGTGTTTAAAATAAATTGCAATGAAATACGGTGGTAGGTACGTCAGGAAAGTAAAAAATCATTTAATCCCAGTTTAAAACCGCGTTATCATATCAGTTCAAAACAAATAATAAACATAAACAATTACCTATCAAAACGTGTGCTAGTGAAGTGAAGCCTATTTAAATCGTGCAAAATAAAACAGATAGATTTGTGTTGGTATATTTTTATTTTAATTACTTAGTTAAATAGCTACCATAAATTAAACTTATAAATTAAATAAATTAAATTAAATAAATTTATAGTTTTTCGATATTATAAGCAAAAATTACCGTCAAGACGTAGATACTTACGTTCCACACAAAAGTAGATAGGTAACTAGCATAATATGTAGTTAGGTACCTACTAACAAATATAGGTAAAACTACATTAAATATTAATCTACCAGTTGTTAAGTATCTACACAATTAAGCTGTAATTGCTGTAAAGTTATTGCAGACGAATCCATAATACACAAAATATATTTATAATGATATTCATTGAGCCCCGCAAAGAAAAGAACTGCCTGCCTGCGACTGCTTGTGACTGCGGACAACACAGTACCAACCTACCTACTTGTTTTCTGAAGAGCTTCAAAAATAAACGACGTTTAAGGTTCAAAATCGCTCAGAAAAGGGCCCTTACAATACTCGTTCTAGGTTCTTGTTCATAATCCCGCCCTACAAATGAAAAAAGTATACTCACACTATCCCGCATATGACGCATACGAGCGTAATTTCCCCGTGCAGGCAATGCGCGGCGCGCTCACACAGGCGCAGGAGGCGCCGAGTTCACGGCATTCATTCTCGTCGGCAGATGGCGGATGCAGTAGACGCCCCCGTCGCCCGCCGCCGCCGCCAGGCCTCAGTCGCGCATAGACAACTCACCGAGCGCTAGTGTGGTCGCGAGCCGTTTAGCACCATTTTGAGTGTATCGTTTCGAACGGGACATTGTGTGTATGTGCTCCGTGAATAATCGTAAACCACGAACAGCCAAGTGTCTGCTAAGTTGAAGTGTTTCACTTTCGACATGCCCGCGGAGGGATCGATGCGATATCTCGTAGAAACCGCGCCTCCGTCATGAGCGAGTGATCGTCGAAGTGAAAAAAAGTTAACACAGGAAACATGTCTGGGCGGACCGCCGACGCGGATACGAGCGAAGGGTTCGGGTTCGAAATTCGAAAGCGGTCATGTCATCGCCTCTCGGATTTCGTATAAGTCACCGTCCAATGTCAAAATCGTGCACGTACCGCGAGCGCCGACCCTCCGGATCGTGCGGAAAATGCAATCGTTGGTAGTGTGGTGCATGGCGGTGTGGGCGCTGGCGGCGCTGGCGGGGCGCGCGGGCGCTTGCTCCAGCTCCATCTCCAAGCGGCCGGCGCGAGTGGCGCGACCGCGGCCCGGACCGCCGCCGCGCCCGCAGCCCCAGCCGAGGCTCAACGTCACCTTCCCCACCTTCAAGTGCGAGCCCGACTACTCGGAGTACTACTGCCTCAACGGCGGTGTCTGCTTCACCGTCGTCATCTCGGACAGCCCCATCTACAACTGCGAGTGCCGCAGCGGGTTCGTCGGGCAGCGATGCGAGTTCAAGGATCTGGACGACTCGTACGTGCTGACGAGCCGCCACCTGATGATGGAGACGGCGTCGATAGCGGGCGGCGCCACCGTGGCCGTGTTCCTCGCGATTCTAGTCTGCTTCGGCGCGTGGGTGCGGCTGCACCGGCGCGGCAAGGCGCCGCCGCAGGAGGAGCGCGGCCACGTGCAGCTGGTGGCGGTGGCGGCGCCGCGCGGGCCCGTGCGCCTGCAGCCGCAGCCGCAGCCTCCGCCCCAGCGACCGCCGCATTAGCCGGCGTCGAGGACTCTTGTTTATACTGTATCTCGTGTACATATAGATAGATTATGTGTTAAGTTATGTGGAGCGAAAGGAAGATAATAAGAAAATTTATGTGATAATTATTTTATGAAGCTAATAATTTATTTCGAGGAGTTTCTTTTGTATATACCGTTCCGTTCATATAAATTTCAGTGTATTCCCAGTGTTGGTCTGTGAATGATTGCCCTCGTTGTTGGTATTCAGTGTAACCGGTGTAAACGAAGACCGTCGACCCTTGCTACTCGCTTCAGAGCTGTTAATTGTTATTTGGTTGTTGGCACTGTATCACGAGATACAGCAGAGTGCTGCCCTCCCCTGGCGCCGCGCCTTGGGCCCGTGGATGCCGGGCCCTGCGCCTTGTATCGCCGGGTCCAAGGCTGCAGTCGGAGGGCAGTGTGTGCTGCCAAAGCCGATGTTTTGGTCCGAGCACACACTGCATGTTATGTTTGTTAATGTAGCAATGTTATGAATAAATCAGATTGTATCCAGGCAGTCCCTGTCTGAGTACCGATTGATAGTAATTGTGAATCAATGTTAATTGTATTCTTATTCCATTGTATACCAATAGAATTGTGATGAATGAATGAATGCGTGTGCGTGCCGGCAGTGGCTGGCGGTGGCCAGGTAGTGGGCCGTGTTGGCCCGGCACACTCCATCTTGCGGATAGAGTATTTTACTGGTGTCAGTATTATTGTGTAATACGAGTCTTAAGCCGGCAGCTTTACTTTATTTTTTAATTTATACCTGTTATCCCGCTGGGATAGTGCTGTATTATATGTTGAAAGGCTGATGTGCCCTTGATTATGGCTTGTGTAAATATAGCCTATGTAGGTATTTATTAGATATTTATGATTGTTTATTTATTGACTGCTTTATTTAGTTAATCTGAATGATCAGCGGCACCCAAGCCTGACTTTCGGCTGACGGTTGCATTTTCATTTCACCTGCTAAGCATGGCCTCGCGTAAATATATTTCCAAATATAATCTCATTATGAATCTTGTCTTATGTAAAAATTGAAATACTACATTGGATGGTGTAAAAACTGGTTCCTCTGCAGTCTACACTGTCCCCACCGAGTCAGTCTCTGCCTGCACAAATCAATGCTTATCTCCTTATAAATATTAGATACGATCTGGCAAATGTCATAATTCAATTGAATTTTGTAAATTAATTAATAATTATAAAATTGTATGTTAATGTTGTCAAGTTGTATCAGTAATCTATATGTAATTTGTTCTGTCACGTCACAGAATACTTGTATCTTGCTCTCTATTCTATTTATACCTAAATCATGTAGTCGTAGCTATCTCTATGAAGTGACAGTGAAGACTGCACGAGGTACACAAAAAAATAGTAAATTTGTATAATAGGCTGTGAGTTTCACAGATTTGGTGTCTGAGATAGTGAGTTGATGTAGTTTTAAATTAGACCTTTGCGTTCCATCGCTGATGGGTATTTGAAGTATTGACTTTATTGGCATCAGCTGGCTGTCTCAGGGCCAGGGGGTGGGTCCCACTGCTGCCACTGTGTATTGTCATGGCAGTAGTGGGAGCCACCCCACAAAAGAAACGTTTGCCACAGTTTATGAGAAGTGGTTGTATGGTGAAGTGTGGTGAAGTCCACGTTGTATATTCATATGAGATTGTTTATATGAACATTCCAAAGTATTTGTAAAATATTACCTACAACGCTAATAATTTTGAACTATCTGTTAAGATGCTACATTGTTAATTATACAGTTTTCTATTGATCATTTGTTAAAAGAAAATTATACGAAACTAAATCCTTAATTTCTGTTTTTTATTCCAAAATTCACAAACCTATTTTACTAGACCTTTACTTAGCATACTAGTTACCTACACAAACTATATTCAACACACAACACACATTGTTTACTTACATGCTACATAACAAATACTTATGATACCGACGAGTATGGTAAGAGACTTGAAATGTATTAAAAACTTCAGGAACAAATAAGAATCAAAGTTAAAAGATAACGCAAACACAACATTGCTAATTATTAAAATCTTGACCTAGTTTGAAGAGTTAAGTATCGTTATTTTTGTGAGCCGTCGATCAGTTGGCTATTTCTATTATACTCGCAGGTAGATTGTAGGGCAATACAGTTATCTATCTAGATCACATCGTTGTGCAATGATCGGAAAGAGCAGGAGGTCAGCAGGGGCCTCGCGCCGTCCACTACCCACGCGAGCTCAATCAACTTTTCGCAAACTTGTGCAATGATAACTACACCTGTAGCTGTAGCTGTTTCATTTAGTCCAAACGTTTACTTACTCAACGCTCCAACGAAACTACCTAGTAAGTAGGTATCATAACAAAATATTCCGCATGCAACGAAAGTGTTAACTTATTCGTTGGCTAACCGAATAGAAAGAACGGCGGGCATTATTTCATGAAGCCGACCATTAAATAGCCGGATTAAAAATACGTGACGATCCAGCACCATAAAAGAGTGTACAAAGGCGAGGTGAGGCGGCGGCGGCGGCTCGCCATTGAGCGTCTCTGGGAGCATAATTTTTATGAATACCGCTCGGGACCGGTCCGCAGCCGCGCCACCGGCGTCGTCGCATGCATAGAGTTCATTGAATGAGTGCCCGCGCCTGTTCGTTTGTTGACATTCCCCGAAAACCTGCCCAGCCGGGAATAGCTGCATCGCGGCTCCCGATGGATGGACAACGACCGAAATAGATGCCGTACATTTTATACCGTTTTAGGAGTTCGATGCTTAACGATTTAGTTATTCTTTCGAGCAGGATGTAGGATCAAAGCGGATTAGTTTATGTGACAAATCATCTTTAGCCGCCACGCTCCTAGTAAGTACACTCATAGTTTCGTAACATTGCGACTTTGTAGCGAATGATTTCATTGTGAAATACTTTGATTGGATGATCATGTAGTTCCTTATTAAGTACTTATGATATGTCCGTGCGTGCAGGAAATATGACACAATTTGGGTCTTTGGTCTTAACTAATCTGTTTACCTGCGAGTTTGGCGTCATTATCAGTTCTTCTGAGGTAATTGTGAGGCGCTGTTTCACATTATGCCGTTGAAGCTAAGCTTGACTTAAGTACCTACCCATATTTACGCAACATTTCGAAGTCATTAGTCAGCTAGTTATTCTAGTTATTCAAATGAATTACAATTCTCATTCAAGCATCATATCTACAAGTACGTGGGCATTTCTCCAATTTTCCAAGCAGCGAAAGCTCAAACGCTCTCATCGCCGAGCACTGAGCTAGACGGACGTCAGAAAAACCCTGTGAATGAACACATCAACTCGAGGCGAACAATCGTCTTGGAGACATCCAAACGTGAGTTACGGCCGTTCTACGTAGAGCTCCCTCTTCCCTCTCGTTTGTTACAAAGTCGGTACTGTTGTACGCAGTCGGTTGTCTTTGGGGGGTCTTTGGCGTGGTTGTGGGTTAGACGGTGCGTCTCAACCCACGCGCGGTCGTTTATGGGCACCGGCCAGTGTCCATTGCGTCCAATTAACGTGCCTACGTGCCCAGCCCACTTGTCATTACCTGTCTCGCGAAAATCTTCCTGCTGCTATATTGTCATGGTTTTGTTCTTTATTACTTTATTCTGATGTATTGTAATAGGAGCTTTTGCACAGAATACCTACAGAATAGTGCTTTTGTAAACAGCTTTCCTATAAAAGAGATACGTAGCTTCTATCAGTTTCTAATTAGTTATTTGATTTATCCATGTATTACCCATCTATTTATATATACCTACTATAGTATACTTATTACTAAGTAAAGTAAGCAGGAAGGTAGATAGGTACTTCTTTTTCTATCTAGTATCTATCTACCTATTTCGTTCTAAATTCAGTCAGACAGTTCTCACAATAAATGTCTAACTTTTAACACATTTACGTAACAATTTGCAATTTCACGATTCATGTTGTTCAAGCTGTATTTCTCGGCCTATTTCATTGTCCCTTTGAATAAAAAAAAAACATGAAACCGTGAGATTGACCAAAGAGTATCAATAACAATAGCTCAGTCTATTTGTAGACGCGCAACCAGTAGTCTCTACCTTCTACGGATTTAGCAAATGGCATCATTTCGTGGCCGATATTTCAATTTATTTAAATCAACATCGTTAAGGATGTTTTTGGCAGGTTGTCCCCAAAGCTACCGTCCTATCTCATCTGTTTTATCACCAGTTGATTGTCTAGCAACAATCGATGATTTGCATTTTAATTTTTACTGAGATATTATAGTTCGATTGATGCGATTCGATACGATGTGTTGCTATGGAATTAGATCATCTAGACTAGATAATCGTGTAGGAAGGAAGACTAATCCAGTTTTGGATAGAAACAAAGAAATTGTTTCTAGATCTTACATAATGTAGAGTTATGAAGGTACTTATTTAGATAGTTTCCGAATAGGAAGTTTGACAATTAAGTATGTATCAAAACAATGTAGTAAGTAGGTAGTTAGGTAGAGTCAACTCTCAAGAAGTCTTTTGTCCCGACAAAATTATCAGTCAGTAGTTAATTCGGCATTCTTTCGTATAAGAATCAACTTAGATGTTTGACATACTTTAGGGTGCTTTGGTATATTATGTTTTCAAAGAATTTTTTTAGCGCTACATTCGTGATGAAATAAATCTATAAACTCATCATAGCCTTAGGAATTTATGTCTCCAATACAGTGAGTTGATTCCTTCCCCAAGTTCAGTTCAGTTTCAGTTCTTCTTTTTAAGTAGCCAGCTTAAAAGTGGTCTTAGCTCAACAGCAGCACTCCACTGCACCTGTGACTTCGTGGTGTCAGTCACGAAGCCCACCTTCCAGTCGAGCGCTCTTCCTGCGCCAGATGGCGGCACGTGCGGCCGCTGCGTGCGCGCACAAAAACGCGCACTCGCTGCCATAGATCAACTTACCGTTAATAAAGATGGGTTTTGTTTTGTTGGTCAATTGTTTTAATAAAGTTCTACAGAAGTGGGTGATTTTTTAAGTAAAAGTAAATAAGATAATCTAAAGTTGAAAGCTAGACCTACCTTTTTAAAAGGAATGTAGAGTCTTCGATATGTTTCATTAAGTCTTTGTACCTATCTCTCGTTCTCATTTATTTTGAGTGGTTTAATGTTTGCGAAGAGTTTTGAACTCCGCAATAGATAGTCTTGATTAATAACTACGTTATTAAAAGTTATTATGAAGGTATTCCTGTAAAGTTAACCAACCTACGGGTATAATAAAGAGAGAAATAAGTTTTTAAGTAGGTAGGTATAGGAATACCTACTGTATCTACCTAGGTCTATATGATAAGGAAGGAAAGCCAAATAAAACGCCCATAATGTCTTCTCTGTACTTTTGCGGATTATTCTATACTTAGGCAAGTTCTGCAGCTTCCAAAAACCAGTTTCCACTCCGGTGGGCTGAAAAACTTCTGGCGCACGTGTCATCTGCCTGCCATCACGCCATTGTCTCAACTTAAGAGCTATCCTGCTCAATTATCACAAAAAATATCCAAGTACTTAGTCCATACCGTTTTAGGTTAGAATTAGCCAAATTTGATTTTTATGCGCGGGAAATAAGCTCTATGGAAACTTCATGGTTTTACAGTTTTAATTTTTAATAGCAAAGGCTAGTCTTTTGTCTTCCAATAGGTAATCGATAACGAGTGGTTTTTAACGATGTAATCGATATCCGAGGGTGTGATTTCTGGTTCAATTGAATCGATTAGGCGTGTACTGCGCAGGTTGAACTTGAAATTAATTATTTGCTCTACAAAGAAGGAGCCCGAATAATGTTAGGCTATTAAGATTTATGTATTGATCAGATACCTATCTTTTCTTTGTTTTATACCTTACAAAATGTAGATAGATATTATCTTAACCTTAGTCATCATAGTTACTTATTCACTAAACTTAGTGCCGACAATGTAGAGACCATTTTTGTCAAATTTTTGACAACAACGTTTTTAGCTACAGCCTTAACAAAGCGTTAGCCTTAATTATCTTTTCTGCAACATAGTACTTTAAAGATATGACTTTTAATTAAGAACATCACTCAGTTATCCGATGTAAGCAGATAAAACTCAAGCTAAGCTACAATGTTTGGTGCATCACTCGCAATTACACCGCGGTTCCAATTAAAATAGTTTCACTAGAATTTCAATACTTACTCGAATATAATTTCTCGCGGTACATCGTGGGAAGAGCTCTGCTATTGTGACCTCATGTCGGAAGGAACTATGAACTACAATTGCCAAGACTTGATTTGACAACGAGCTTTTTAAATGTTAGTATAAATAAGAGAAAATAGCGTACTTAGTTATTGTTGTAGTTCCTTGTAAGTTACGGTTTGCAAACGTCCGTCTAGCTTGATTGTGATTTGAGTCGTTAATTGTGTAGGTTCTCATCTTTATGGTATCTACACACCAAAGCCGCCGGCTTTTTTGACAGCTGTCATTCGTATGACGTAAAGGCATCGGCCTAGCCCAGCGGCTTGCCGGCGGCTTTGGTGTGTAGATAGCATTATGTACTTATTTTATTTGTTACAAAAGGGCCCAGAGTTTCTTCTCAAAAAGGTTCTAAGCAAGGAAATCTTAACCTAATTCTGTCTAACTTTGGGCTATGCACTCCGTAATCTATCTAAATTGCCTAAATGCTTGATATTTCGTAATAGTTCAGTTAGTTCACATACGGTTGCTAATATTATGATTCCTTTAAGAGATGTTTTGAACTGGCTAGATCTGGTTTCGTTCAGGTGTAGTTAGATCACTATAGATTTGGTTTACCTAACGTCTTATGCTATCTACAAACCAAAGCCACCGGCATGCCGCCGGGCTAGGCTGGCGGCTTTACATCATACGAATGGCAGCTGTCAAAAAAGCCGGCGGCTTTGGTGTGTAGATACCATTAGGTATATTTTCAGCCAAGATACTGTATAAATAAAAGGCATAATAAAAGTGTGTTAAAAGGCCGTCAATATTAATTATCCATTTGAAGTTTTGTTGTACTGTTTCCTTCTTTAATGAGAAGTGACTGAGAACTAAATTTTGAGCAAGGAGGTTTCACGCTGCGTTTAGTTTATTTACTTTTTCTGTAAATGGCGTTAAGTTTTTTTTTAAATTTAAATATGAAATAGTTCTAAAAACCTCATCAAATTACAGCCATCGCGTGCCGCTGGGACATGTCGGTCGGTGTCAGTGCGCTAGCGGCGCCCGCGCAACTAATTACACTCACAATGCCAGGACTTTCACATTTATAGCCCGGACATTATGCACTGCAACCTTATTACAGATTACTTGTTTATGAAGTTTTTTTTTCGTGTTCTTGAAGATTAACAAGGTGTTTTAGACGCGTTAGTCTATTCCTACTGGCTATATATAGGTAGGTACTTGATATCTATATGCTTTTACTAGGTCTATTACTAGGTCTTAGGTATACTAGTCTATATAGGTACTATTTCATCTGAGGTCAACTATGAAATGCATATGTAGAGTCGGTGTTGAAAATATATTTGGACTGTGACTGGGCCATGAATGGCCAAGTGTGTGGCCAATTGCAGACTGATAGAGATTCTAAAAATTGGCGTATTATTCTTATCGTTGTGATATAGTATGTAGGTAAGTAACATTTTATACTTAACTGCTTGCTACTTTAAAAATGGATGGATGGATTATGTTTCAGTAATTCATCCATCGGCACAAACTTTGACATTTATAATATTAGTAGGAATCATACAAAGTGCAATATAAGCCAAGCCAACTCTATGGTGTGTCTAAGTTCATAGAGTTTCAATCTCTATGTTTACATAGCGTCTAGACATCCATTTCAGACGTCATATAAAAAAAAACCGACCTCATATGAAATAAAATCAATCCTTCTAATCAAACGAATTTACCTAGACTGTTTACACAGCCAACAATAGTGATTGCCGTAAACAATACTATATTTATATTGACAAACATCTATTAGCAATTGTTCGGGTCAACCATTGTCTGGCCTCGAGCTAAACTCTACTGTAAACATGATTAACCTATAGATACCGAATTATTTAAGTATTAAAATCGAATTCTCTTCGGTTTGGGTCATAATGGACCTTAAACTGAGCTCATACGTTACGTAATAGGTAAAGCATGTGTGAAATGTGAAGTCAATATTTGTCACTTTTGCATGGAAGTTTGCTTACTGAAAACTAGAGTTTTAGAAATGACCTGATGGGCACCTTCCTTGTGGTAAAACATTTGAAAAAATATATTTCTCAGTTAAGTGATATTACTGCAGGTAGTTATCGTTTGAAATACAATCAATAGCCATAGATTTTAGAGTTTATTTTGATATAAGTGCCAATGAAATCAGTATTTTGGCATGCCGTATACAGACATTTCAATTACATAAATACAAATCTTCGTCACTAATCTAAGGAGATCGTCATGGATTTAATATAAAGATTGACACATTTTATGTACCTACAAGATACAGCATTGTTTCATATCTGTGTGATACATAATGCACCTACCCACCTAAAAGGGAAATGCCTCAGAAATACATTAATTTTCTCACGAATTTCTGTGACACACATATACGTAGGTACGTGTACATTATAATCGCATTATTTTACCTTATTTGATGACTTTAGGTAAGTTTTGTCATACCAGAGCCAGATTTAGCATGAGGTGGGTTATATGTTAGTACCTATATTTAGATCATGCTTAATACCTACAGGTACTTATTTCTTTTATATTCAATGATTTCTTTAATGGCCATGATGACTAAAAATTTTTTTTTAGTCCATCACATAGATTATTTTAAAATATTCGACACGTATTTTTTCTTTTTTCTCTTAAACTAAAAATGACACAGATACACTGGGTTAAAGTTGCTCATGACGTCACGCCTTAGTACGATTTTTACGTAGGAGTGACGTCAATACCCCCCACTCCGTAACTTTGATGCTCTGTATCTTTGTATTTATTTATGTATTTGATCAGGTAAAAAACGTGTTTCAAATATTTTTTAATGGCCTAAAAGACGGACTAATTATTTTTTGAATTTTCGATCATCCCCATTGTATCTTTATCTAAGTATTCTGATAATGAACTCTACCTACCCGGATGGGAAAGAGGAGTAACAGAAATTTATGTAGGTAAGTATGTATTTTTATTTCTTAGCTAATGTTAGGTTAAGATAAGTACCTACTGACAAGACTTTACAGTTTACAGTACCTTATTTTTACCTTTAAAATACGATCTTATGTAAGTACTACTTATGTTATGTATTCTCCTATATTACCTACCTACTAGTTACAAATAAAAACCAAGACATTTCTTGTAGCTCTACCTATACGTTTAGAGTTACAATGGTCTTTCTACAAAGTGCAGGAGTCGTCATAGATCTTTCATTATTCCGTGACGTCATCACACCATATGTAAGATTATGATGTTCTCCCATGCTTCATTCAAGAGGTAAAAATATATAACTACCTTGGTAGTATCATATAGGTAGGTAGAATTCTTCTTTTGTTACGATTATGTACTTACGTAGTAAGTTTTGAGTTTAAAAACTGAATCTCGAATAGCATCATTTTTTAACCCCCGTCGCCAAAAGAGGGGTGTTATAAGTTTGACGTCGATGTCTGTCTGTGTATCTGTCTGTCTGTGTATCTGTCTGTCTGTCTGTCTGTCTGTCTGTCTGTCTGTCTGTCTGTCTGTCTGTCTGTCTGTCTGTCTGTCTGTCTGTCTGTCTGTCTGTCTGTCTGTCTGTCTGTCTGTCTGTCTGTCTGTCTGTCTGTCTGTCTGTCTGTCTGTCTGTCTGTCTGTCTGTCTGTCTGTCTGTCTGTCTGTCTGTCTGTCTGTCTGTCTGTCTGTCTGTCTGTCTGTCTGTCTGTCTGTCTGTCTGTCTGTCTGTCTGTCTGTCTGTCTGTCTGTCTGTCTGTCTGTCTGTCTGTCTGTCTGTCTGTCTGTCTGTCTGTCTGTCTGTCTGTCTGTCTGTCTGTCTGTCTGTCTGTCTGTCTGTCTGTCTGTCTGTCTGTCTGTCTGTCTGTCTGTCTGTCTGTCTGTCTGTCTGTCTGTCTGTCTGTCTGTCTGTCTGTCTGTCTGTCTGTCTGTCTGTCTGTCTGTCTGTCTGTCTGTCTGTCTGTCTGTCTGTCTGTCTGTCTGTCTGTCTGTCTGTCTGTCTGTCTGTCTGTCTGTCTGTCTGTCTGTCTGTCTGTCTGTCTGTCTGTCTGTCTGTCTGTCTGTCTGTCTGTCTGTCTGTCTGTCTGTCTGTCTGTCTGTCTGTCTGTCTGTCTGTCTGTCTGTCTGTCTGTCTGTCTGTCTGTCTGTCTGTCTGTCTGTCTGTCTGTCTGTCTGTCTGTCTGTCTGTCTGTCTGTCTGTCTGTCTGTCTGTCTGTCTGTCTGTCTGTCTGTCTGTCTGTCTGTCTGTCTGTCTGTCTGTCTGTCTGTCTGTCTGTCTGTCTGTCTGTCTGTCTGTCTGTCTGTCTGTCTGTCTGTCTGTCTGTCTGTCTGTCTGTCTGTCTGTCTGTCTGTCTGTCTGTCTGTCTGTCTGTCTGTCTGTCTGTCTGTCTGTCTGTCTGTCTGTCTGTCTGTCTGTCTGTCTGTCTGTCTGTCTGTCTGTCTGTCTGTCTGTCTGTCTGTCTGTCTGTCTGTCTGTCTGTCTGTCTGTCTGTCTGTCTGTCTGTCTGTCTGTCTGTCTGTCTGTCTGTCTGTCTGTCTGTCTGTCTGTCTGTCTGTCTGTCTGTCTGTCTGTCTGTCTGTCTGTCTGTCTGTCTGTCTGTCTGTCTGTCTGTCTGTCTGTCTGTCTGTCTGTCTGTCTGTCTGTCTGTCTGTCTGTCTGTCTGTCTGTCTGTCTGTCTGTCTGTCTGTCTGTCTGTCTGTCTGTCTGTCTGTCTGTCTGTCTGTCTGTCTGTCTGTCTGTCTGTCTGTCTGTCTGTCTGTCTGTCTGTCTGTCTGTCTGTCTGTCTGTCTGTCTGTCTGTCTGTCTGTCTGTCTGTCTGTCTGTCTGTCTGTCTGTCTGTCTGTCTGTCTGTCTGTCTGTCTGTCTGTCTGTCTGTCTGTCTGTCTGTCTGTCTGTCTGTCTGTCTGTCTGTCTGTCTGTCTGTCTGTCTGTCTGTCTGTCTGTCTGTCTGTCTGTCTGTCTGTCTGTCTGTCTGTCTGTCTGTCTGTCTGTCTGTCTGTCTGTCTGTCTGTCTGTCTGTCTGTCTGTCTGTCTGTCTGTCTGTCTGTCTGTCTGTCTGTCTGTCTGTCTGTCTGTCTGTCTGTCTGTCTGTCTGTCTGTCTGTCTGTCTGTCTGTCTGTCTGTCTGTCTGTCTGTCTGTCTGTCTGTCTGTCTGTCTGTCTGTCTGTCTGTCTGTCTGTCTGTCTGTCTGTCTGTCTGTCTGTCTGTCTGTCTGTCTGTCTGTCTGTCTGTCTGTCTGTCTGTCTGTCTGTCTGTCTGTCTGTCTGTCTGTCTGTCTGTCTGTCTGTCTGTCTGTCTGTCTGTCTGTCTGTCTGTCTGTCTGTCTGTCTGTCTGTCTGTCTGTCTGTCTGTCTGTCTGTCTGTCTGTCTGTCTGTCTGTCTGTCTGTCTGTCTGTCTGTCTGTCTGTCTGTCTGTCTGTCTGTCTGTCTGTCTGTCTGTCTGTCTGTCTGTCTGTCTGTCTGTCTGTCTGTCTGTCTGTCTGTCTGTCTGTCTGTCTGTCTGTCTGTCTGTCTGTCTGTCTGTCTGTCTGTCTGTCTGTCTGTCTGTCTGTCTGTCTGTCTGTCTGTCTGTCTGTCTGTCTGTCTGTCTGTCTGTCTGTCTGTCTGTCTGTCTGTCTGTCTGTCTGTCTGTCTGTCTGTCTGTCTGTCTGTCTGTCTGTCTGTCTGTCTGTCTGTCTGTCTGTCTGTCTGTCTGTCTGTCTGTCTGTCTGTCTGTCTGTCTGTCTGTCTGTCTGTCTGTCTGTCTGTCTGTCTGTCTGTCTGTCTGTCTGTCTGTCTGTCTGTCTGTCTGTCTGTCTGTCTGTCTGTCTGTCTGTCTGTCTGTCTGTCTGTCTGTCTGTCTGTCTGTCTGTCTGTCTGTCTGTCTGTCTGTCTGTCTGTCTGTCTGTCTGTCTGTCTGTCTGTCTGTCTGTCTGTCTGTCTGTCTGTCTGTCTGTCTGTCTGTCTGTCTGTCTGTCTGTCTGTCTGTCTGTCTGTCTGTCTGTCTGTCTGTCTGTCTGTCTGTCTGTCTGTCTGTCTGTCTGTCTGTCTGTCTGTCTGTCTGTCTGTCTGTCTGTCTGTCTGTCTGTCTGTCTGTCTGTCTGTCTGTCTGTCTGTCTGTCTGTCTGTCTGTCTGTCTGTCTGTCTGTCTGTCTGTCTGTCTGTCTGTCTGTCTGTCTGTCTGTCTGTCTGTCTGTCTGTCTGTCTGTCTGTCTGTCTGTCTGTCTGTCTGTCTGTCTGTCTGTCTGTCTGTCTGTCTGTCTGTCTGTCTGTCTGTCTGTCTGTCTGTCTGTCTGTCTGTCTGTCTGTCTGTCTGTCTGTCTGTCTGTCTGTCTGTCTGTCTGTCTGTCTGTCTGTGGCACTGTAGCTTCTAAACGCGTGGACGGATTTGGATGCGGTTTTTTTTAAATTAAAGCTGGTATTCCTGGGAGTGTTCTTAGACATATAATATGCAAATCGGTTCAGCCGTTTCAAGGTTATCAGCTCTTTTATCCGCTGTGGTAGGGTTGTAGATCCAATATAACAGCAGATATATCGTGTTTGGATTCGTTTTGATCAGTGTTTAATTCGTAATATAATGCAATAGTGACAACAGATGGAGCTGATGCTGGAGCCAGGATTTCCAGCACTCCATCCATTCTTCAAAAAAGTAACAGCAGATATGTCGTGTTTGGATTCGTTTTGATCAGTGTTTAATTCGTAATATAATGCAATGTCGACAACAGGAGGAGCTTATAATAATTATTATAATAAAGGTTTAAAAACTTTGAAATAAAAATTAAATTAAAAATTTAAAAAACCCCCGACTATAAAAAGTAACAAATAAAATAAATAGTATTTTGTCAACTGAACATCGCATTATATTTAATACAAATTGATAACTTTCATACAAACTTTATTTTGTCGGGGGACCGCTAAGTAGCTGTAGGTACGCAAAAATATATACCTATCATAAGTTATCTTATTGAGATATCAACATTTAAAAAATAATAGAATGCGGTCCCACGACGAAGGTTGTCCATCGCGACCCAGCGCGGGAACGCTGCTGGAGTGTTGGGTACCTTTGCACCGGGAATCACAAGGGTCGGCTTGTTCGACTAGTTAATTAATAAGATTATCATTTTTAAATAAGTAGTACCAAAGTATTTAATAAACATTTTATTTCAATCCAATAGTGTGACTGATATTTAGATTCGATATTTATTTTATTACAAATAAAGATAGTTCTTAAACTCTACTCTCTATACTTAATTACTTAAAACACCATGCTAGGATTCAACAGCGAATGCGTAAAGGCCCTAAATGTAGGGCAATGTAGAGTTCACGTGAAGGAAGCTTTACTGACATATAGTTTGACACAGTGTAGGTACCTAGATGTATTGATTTACATGTATGATGCATTTGTACTTTCTGATCTAAAAGGAAAACGGAAGAGAGAGAGACCTCGAAGAGCTTACATAGATCAAATGAAAGAGGGGATTGAAGTTGTGTCGTATTAGGTGCTCAAAAGGACGGCAGAAAACAGAGCAGAGTGGCGTAGACTCCACCGGCAAGAGCAAAGCTCTTAAATTTAATGATGATGATCTAAAAGGGAAATATACCTACATCTTATAAGTAGAACTTCACCTCAATAGAGTACTATTACTTAAACTACCGGAAACAAAACTAGGGCCCTACCAAACTCACTTGTCTTGTGCTAAATACCTGCACGGGGAAGATGACTCAGAGCTAGGTAGTTAGGTAAATCAGCGGTGTCCTGCGACATCCTGCTTGAAGCAATTGACGTAATGGCGGCGTTTCCCGCGCAAAAGTAGACAAGATGGCTTCTTGACAGTTCTAGGCAAAGATCTCACAGGTTATCATCTTCCATTCGTAAAAAATAAAAAAATAAAATCAGTTTCGTATTTATTTTAATGGCGTCTTAGTACCTGTTTCACAATCGACAGATAAAATTTAAATGACAGATAAACCTGATGTCCATTTCATAACATTTCATAAATGACGTTTTAGACAGAGACAGGTATTAAATATCTTTATCTTTATCAGCTCATATATGTCCCCACCGAGGGGCACGAGCCTACTCTCATACAGAGAGTGATTAGGCCGTAATCCACCACGCTGGCCAAGTGCGGGTTGGCGGATTTCACATACACCTTCGAATTTCTTCTCTAGTGTATGCAGGTTTCCTCACGATGTTTTCCTTCACCGTTAGCAAGTGAATATCTGTGTCTGTGTGTGTAGATTAAATATCTGTAAGATGAATTTTATCTGTGGATGATGATACAGGCCCTGGGTTGCGTATTTGTCAGTCATATAATGTTCGAGTTAGAGAATCGTTTATAAGGAAGGCGACAAAAACAAGGATTAGATTATTAGGTAACCATTCATTTTTAATTGCCGCCTGTCAACATCGTTAGTTTCTTACTACCGGCTATGATTTGTATTTAGTCGGGTTATATTAGTAGTTAAGTGGTTTTGAGTTTTGACAGTGATTTTAAGCGAGAGGAAAACTAAGTAATAAGTGGAGGATTTTATTTAACCGCCATTTTCTAAAACAAGAGTTTCAGAAGGCAATTAGCTAAGTGGATTATTATAAACCTAGAACATTTACCAGATTGACTATAAGTAATTATTTTTATTTACTTTTCTTACATCTTCCGTTGATTCTCAGCACTTAACTTGTTTTGCAGGATGTGCGCAAGACTTGTTTTATAACTAGGTACAGCCGAGGGTAGATAAATCTTTGCAATAATAGACCCAAGATCGCCATGTTGCAATGATATAAGATGGACCTGCGTGAAGCATAATTTGCACTTGACTGTATTTACCTATGTACCTAGTAAGTAGTTCATCATCAGATGAACAATGATGATGATGATTATGTAGTAGTTATTCGTCCATTGAAATCAAGCTAACTACAGTAAAGGGCGATAAAGAATACACATCGGCAATCATCGCATTTCCGAATTCAAACGAATGCTAATTTCCAAGATTAATCGTTCATCAGAATTTGAATTTAGAACTAATTACTTTATTGTTGCACTCTCTCGCATTTGAACCGCGAATGACAAAACAAACGTCATGATGAGTGCGACACAGATATCGCTATAAATCTAAATTGACCGATTGCCTCTTTACAAAGATCGATATGCATTCTTTATCGCCCTTTACTGTAAAACACCGACAGTAAGGGCCCGTTTTACAATTTAAGGATAAAATTTATCTGTCAGATATCTTATACCTGTCTCTGTCTAAAACGTCATGTTTTATGAAATAGACATAGGTTTATCTGTCAGTTAAATTTTATCAGTAGGTAGCGTAACAGACACTAAGTTCTATATTTTACTAGAACCTTTATTTATCTGTGGTTTTAATTCGTTGACCCGCGTGGGTGTGAATTTAGCAACATTGCCGAATGTGGACCGTCGACTCGGGCGGCGCAGGCGCAAGACGGCGACGGTGAGTTCACTTCCTCTCGCGGGGGAAGTGCGTAGGTTCGGTTCCTGCCTCTAGCAATTAGGGCTGGCGATATGGATAGAAGATGATATAATTCCGGCAATGATAGTAAATTCAATTGTAGGTATGCTGTATAGTTATTGCAGTTAAGTTTTAATTTATGGCGCTTTTCATGCTTTCTACTACTCCCATAATACGACTTTATTCAGCTATTATAAACCTAGAGTTTAGTAAAATACCGTTCATTTACTATAAAATAAACTAAGCTAATTCAGAAATAATTTTTATTTCATAGGATTTTTACAATCACCTGAAACACGTTAATTTTTAAAGCTAATGCCAGATTAGGTTCTTTCTCTGGGGAAAACGTAAGGTAGCAGTTTCCCCCAGAGAAGAATCTAGAAAGAAAATCTGTTGGGTTGCTCTGTTTTTAGGTATACGTTTCTCTCATCATGACTATTAATCCAATCTATGGATTAATCGTCATCGATCCATAGTTTCTACAATTGATCCACTGTTGGCCTATTGGTGTAATTCCTACCTACATATATTTCCTGTCTTACTTCCAATCTTAAAATATTCCATGAATTGAAACTTTCCCACAAATTAACTTTGAGTATAGAATATATAAGGAAGTGCCATACCGTCTGGATCTGCGTGCCTGGTCTAGCGCAAAATGGCTACCTTTTTGTATGGAACTTCTTATCGTTTGACAGGTCATCTACCAAGAAAACAATGAAAAACTTGCGCCAACCTAGGCAAGCTGTCATAAACTCATTTTATGAAAAAAAAAATGGGGCCACTCCTTATATTCCTTCCTCATTGCAAATTAATGACTAAAACGCAAAGGTCGTAAATATATTTCCCTGGAATATTTCCAATCCATTGACCTAAATTATTTATTCGGAAATCCACTAGAGTTCCCACTTAAGGCATGACGAATAATATAAATTATCATTTTTTCTTCAAAGTGAATCACGCGCACTTGAAACGGAAGCTTTTTGAGTGTATTTGTACTGAATGTACTTGTGTCAAAAACTGTTTGGATTAAGTAGTAACAAACTAGAGGCTGCCCGCGACTTCGAACGCATTTACCGTCATATCTTGGAAAAGATTCATGACATCTTAAAATAATATAGCCTATGTGTTATTCTGATGTATAAGCTACAATATTGCGAAGTTTCATTAAAATCTGTTCAGTAGTTTGAGTGAAAGAGTAACAAACATGCAGCCATCCATTGATAGGTACAAACATTGACATTTATAATATTAGTAGGATTATTACTATTACATTGTGCGCAAAGGCGGCCTTAGAGTGATCTCTTCCAGACAACCTTTGGAATAAGAGTAGTTTAAAGGGAATTTTTTTCTAATTTTAGTGTTTACAGTGGTACTAACCCTATCTAGCTACGTGCCTAGGTATCTAGTTGAAACCTAAGTAGGCCAAGTGGAACTAGAGGTGATATTCATTTAGGAGTCTATTAAGGAATTAAGGGCTATCTACTCTACCTATACAAGTTTTGTTTGTGTTGTATGTTATTGCTGCTTTTGTATAAATGTAGAGTTACGAATAGAATTTTATTTGGGACCAGTAAACTATTAAATATGTATGTAAATGTTTATTCCCAATAAAAATATATAAATTACTAATAAACTAAACTACTTGTTTCATTTATTAAAACATTTGATTCGATTGTAAGTAAGTATACAGGGTGACTTTAAATTAGTGAACGATAGAAAAGGATATGCATGTACTCATGATAACAAACAACTTTTACTATGGGACCAAGGTCGAAATCATAAAAAAAAATTGTTCCCCCATACTATGAGCTGGTGCATTTTGTATGGGGAGTTCAAAAATTTTTGAATGATTTTGTCCTTGGTCCCATAGTAAAAGTTGTTTGTTATCATGAGTACATGCATATCCTTTTCTATCGTTCACTAATTTAAAGTCACCCTATACAGGATGTAACAGAAAGGGTGTATAAAGCCGAAACACAGCGATAGTCCTCATGAAACTGAACAACTTTCCCCAAGGAACATGGGTCGTAACTCGAAAAAAATTTTTGGATCACCCATACTTACTCGATCAGCTGATCGGGCATTTTGTATGGGGAGGCGAAATTTTTTTTCGAGTTATATACCCTTTCTGTTACACCCTGTATAGGTATATTGAGCCGCTACAACTTTATAATAAGGATCAAACTAGCGCTAAAAATGGTATTTGATCTTCCCCTAACTACTGATAAAGTAAATTAATTATCTTACAAACTACATTAAAGTTTACAGTGATAATTTTTCCATAATTTACCAGTTAAAAATGCAACAACCCCAGAAGGACACACGTAGCAACCGTGCAAAATGCAAATGATCCCAAAAATGAGTTCTCACCGTTTACAAAAGGTTGTAACAAACAATGTGTATTACCCAATCGTTTAAAAAAAAACAAAAACCGCAGGTGTCAAAAACCTTTGTCTCTAAGCAGAAAAGAATTTTAATAGCAGCAGAAAAGAAAAATAAAAAGAAAATGGCGGCGCTTTCGTAAGTTCATTGATGATTTTAAACAAATGGTAGTAAGTTGTAAAGGTGTAAAGACTCATTGTCTATTGATAATTTTGAATGGACAATTCGCTGAACTAGCAGGTTGAATGAATCAACAAACAGGTACATTTGTGTTGTAGAAAACTGACGAAACGTATCTGAATGGACCTCCACTGTTTCCCGTGAGAATATTTTTTTTTCAGTAAAGATTTAAAAAAAAAATCCTTAAAATCTCTCTGCTAACTCCGGAGCAGTTTTTTTTTTAATAAAACTAATGGAAAGACTATATGTACGACTGTTATTTTTAAAGAAGAAGTAAGATCATAGATCAAACAAAACAAAAGAAGATCAAATATTATAATATAATAGTAGGTATAATAAGTAGATTTAAGTTTTTTTTTTCATTTTACACACAAGTCACTTACTTACACCTAAATTATATTAAAAAACTAAAAAAATACCTACCTACTCAACTCATAATACCTATACTTACACTTGGCAACATTTTTTTATCTGTACATTACCACTCTTTCGTAATCCGAACCACATGTCCAAACTCCTTTGAATGTTATCAAGGAGTTTCATAAACATCTGGCCACCTTATCATCCCTTTTTCTTCTTTTGTTAATTGTTTCTTTGTTATCTGCGTTTTATTGCGGCGTTCGCACGTGCAAACAGATGATAAGGAACCGTTGTTCAAAGATTAGCAGTAACTAAACGCTGGAGATATGAAAAGGTTTGTTCTTGGGTCTTTTTGTTGGTTTTAAAGGGATGCTTTTGGTGGATGGTACATTCTGTTTATTAGTAACATGGCACGTGTGTTTTACTCAAACTAAATAATCAAGGATATACTTATTCTCTTTCTTTTCTCTTTTTCTCTGAAAATTTATGCTTTACATAACTATGATCGCATGACGAAACGTGTATTTATTGTGGCCATTTTCAGAATTCCTAATCAGTTTAAGTTCACGCGTGCTACGCATTAACACAATCATGACTTGACCCTCATTAACCTTTACGTATATTAGTATTTAAATCAGGCTTTTAGGCATTTAGTTAAGTCATTACAGTAACGGGCCCAAGACTGCTAATTTAAATAGCTTTAGTTGTGTGTCGTTGGCATTTCTGACACATTTGGTATTCAAAATTAAAAATTCTTTATTTTGCACACCATAGGTTTTACAGGATGTTATTACACCAATAGTTGACAGTACCTTTTATGGACCCTGAATAGGGCACGCCAATTACAATCTTAATATCTTAAATCTAATTTATTATTTTCTGCTAATACAATGATCTATCAAATCAATGGGGAAGGAATATGAGGAATGGCCCCATTTTTTTTCATATACAAATGAGTTTATGACAGCGTGCCAAGGTTGCACCAAGTTTTCTCATAGTTTTCTTGATAGATGACCTGTCAAACGATAAGTAGTACCATACAAAAAGTAGCCATTTTGCGCCAGACCAGGCACGCAGAACCAGACTGTATGGCTCCTCCTAAAACATGACCAAATGTATCAAAAAATGACATTGACACTTTCATTGACACTCTGCCGACACACAAATAAGGCTATTTGAAATTAGCAGAGTTTTGCCTCTGGTAAACAAAGGTAATCTACCACAAAATAGGTAGAACCGTGGATTCCCACAGACATGAGTAATTTAAAGATAAGGCACGTTTGTTCTTGAAACATGTTTATATTGTCTCGTTTTATTACGTCAATGTGGTCATACTTTGATAGCTAAAGGTATAAGCTAAGTCAGGAGTACCTACCCTAAATCGTATATAGGCGACTGATGAATGTAAATGAAGTGAAAGAAGTGTGTTTGGATCGTAGCAAGTGGAGGGAGGTGGTCTCTGTCTACAGTCTACCCCGATGGGAAAGAGGCGAAACAGATATGTATGTATCTATGTATTGACTTTGATTTAATCTAGACAATCTCAAGAATAAGAGTTTCACTAGTCAATCATATAATCGTGACATAAATATCAGGGGCGCAAGTCTGCTAATTTATAAAGCCTGAGTTGTGTGTCGGCAGAGTGTCAATGGCATTTTTGACATATTTTGTATTCTGCTAAACAATGGCATACACTGATTGCGACCAAATGCGTCAAACATGCCATTGACACTCTGCCGACACACAACTGAGGCTATTTTAAATTAGCAGACTTAGGCCCCAGGTCGAAAAGATGACGTCATTTGTTTGTTACTGGGGTTATGTTATTGGTCAAAGCAATGAGGAAGGAATATAAGGAGTGGCCCCTTTTTTTCATATACAAATAAGTTTATGACAGCGCACCAAGGTTGCGTCAAGTTTTTTATAGTTTTCTTGGTAGATGACCTGCCAAACGACAAGTAGTACCATACAAAAAGGTAGCCATTTTGCGCCAGACCAGGCAGGCAGATCCAGACGGTATGGCTCCTTCTTACATATTCTTTACTCAAAGGGTCAGTGTTAAATGAGGAAATTAAAATTTACTGCAGTTTGACTACTTACCTACTTGTGGAAGGTAATAAGGTAAATTATATTGGTAATATCCAAAGATAGTATATCCTTAAAGGACACAGTAAATACCTAAGTAATTAAAGTCTGTCAATTTAACGCGGTACGGTAACATTAAAACATCCGGTTAGTTATTTTAATAAAAGAAACTCCTTTTTTAAAAATCCTTTAAACGTTGAGAGGTTCCATACTCAAACATAATCTGGAAAATGGCAATTTGAATAGTTTCGCATAAGTAGTAGCTTTGCCCAGAAAGGAATCTAGCAAGAATCTATGTTGGGTTGCTATTGAAGTTAGACAAGTATTTGTATCTATTTACATGAAAATGAAAATTAACACCTATTACCTATTTAAAATGGGAAAAACTGCACTCTTGCGAATCTAGCATTAACTTTAAAAATGGCCCGTCTTATGTGATGTCAAACTCGTCCTACAAGTTTAAATAAATTTTCATTTCATTCCATTTCATTTAATTCATTTCACCTACCTACTACATGATACTACGTAAACACGTGATGAAGTTTGAATTAACTATAAACATTTCCTCGTCCTTTTTTCCGTGTCGAAAACACTCCCCAGTCAGTTACTCACTTTCCTAGAACGATTTATCCATCATTGAGCATTCAAATTGCGGATATATTATCGAATTGAAGCCGTCACCATCAAATCCTGTTGCATGCGCCTGCGCAGCGCCGGCGCCAAGCGTCACTATTGTATGATTATGATTGCGGATGATTGGCTGATTGCTACTGTGATGGCACATCCTCTTTCATACATATGCTTATCAACTAGGTAGATTCGGGATGACATATTCCCATATTTTTTCCTGGTTTATCAAGGGTCCCAAGTCTGCTAAATAACAAAACTCTCAGTTGTGTGTTGGCAGCATTAGTCCCAATCAGTGTAAGCTATTATGGAGTATTATACCCAATGTGTCAAAAATGCCGTTGACACTCTGCCGACACACAACTGAGGCTCGAGAGACGCTAGTGTCCCCCACACTTGTCTTAATTAGTAGACTTGGGCCCCTGGTCAATTTCGTGAATTCTTCAGTTGGTTAAGTTATCGTTTTTTCTTATTTCTTAACAGTTAAGTACGTACGAATCATTCTTACTTAACCTAAGCGATAAGTTTAGAAACTACCTCAACCCGATCAGAATCAATGATCAACACAACACACAGTTTAGAACCTCGCCTCGTACATTCATTTGCTTGTTTGCATCTTTCACAGCAGAAACAAATGAAAACTCCTTTCTTTTCCTTATTTAAAACCAATTTAACACAAATAAATGTCATTTTCCAATGTACCCAACAAAATTAAACACATGAATAACTTAATCGAACTTACAAATAAAACAGATCACAAAATGGCATTTCGCATCTGCTGAGAGCGTGCGCAAGAATTCTTTATTCATCTCTTAACCTGTTAATTTTTCACCACCTTTATTTAAGAACACGTGCTATTAATAAGTAGGTTAAACTTACCAAACATCTTTTGTTTAAGACGCTTTTGAGCAAACATCTGTACTTGCAAACTAGTAATTATTGCAGATGCAACTAGACCCTTGCTGTCATTGGTCCTAGACTGCTGTATGATTATATTTGCCATTTTGTAAGTACGCATCTTATGCAAGCGCGTAAGTAGTGATTAGACGAGCGTTTTCTTACCTTAGAATGGAATTGGAATGGTGTTTTGCTACAAAAGTGCAGGGTACTTATTGATGTGTTGCGTAGACAATGGGTTAAATGATACATGCATAAATGTGCCTTGGAGCACCTTTCAAGTTCATACCCGGATGGTAGGCTTTATTTCTTTTAATACGTACCTAAGTACTGTTCGATACATATAACTATCCGAACACAAGTGTTTATATTAGTGTATTTCTGGTAAAAGTGTAATTTCTGGTAGTATCAATCAATATGGCTGTCTAACAATGTGACTGTATTGTGCTCAAGTATTTTTAAAATACAAGTTAAAGTACAATATAAAGTGCTTTCATTATGTTTCCCACACCTTAGTAGAACCAGCGCAATATAAACTAGGACTTATAATTTGTGTGTGGAACAAGTACCTATATACTAGCCAGTGATATAATAGATAATTTGGAGAGGTCAGGAGGACCTATACTGCTTCATTATATGCATCCTAGTAATATTTATTGTTATTGCGTCTATGCTCCTATATCTGTCATCATTATCATAATATAAGCCCTTATAACTTTCCCACTACAGAGACACGAGCCTACTCTCATATGAGAGTGATTAGGCCATAATTGGCGGGCCCAATGCAGGTATGAGTAATATGTATGTAATATTATTATTGCATCGTTTTGTATCAGAAACAATAAATCTCTACTCATTTACGTAGGAAATTGTTTTCTTCATAAATGGAACTTCATTGTCTTATTTAATTGTTACAATAAACGAAATTCCTATATTCCTTTGTTTTATATTTTCTTCATTGTTATTTGTGTGAATTGCGTTGTGTTTAACTATAGTTGTAGAATAGATTTCTAATTTGTTATAAGTAGTGATTTATTTATCCTTCACACGTAACTAAATATTACTTCTAGATAAAGCGATATTATGTACCTACATACGCGCGCATACGCTCGTTTTTTAAAACGCGAGTAGCGTATATGCGCGTTTAAAACGCAAGTCTGAAACGCACTTACAATCGGCTTATATTGGCTTTGTTTAGTGTGTAGTTTTCGAATTAAATAATGATTTAATATTCAGATTTCTTTCCAAGAGCGCTTCCGCAACTGTAAGTGACGAGGGGCCCAAGTCTGCTTGTATAAATAAAATGCAAGCGTGTTTGAAGTAAATCTGGATTTATTAAATTAAAATTGTAAAAAATAAAATAAATAGTATTTTGTCAACTGAACATCGCATTATATTTAATACAAATTGACTTTCGTACAAACTTTATTTCGTCGTGGGACCGCATTCTATTATTTTTTAAATGTTGATATCTCAATAAGATAACTTATGATAGGTATATATTTTTGCGTACCTACAGCTACTTAGCGGTCCCCCGACAAAATAAAGTTTGTATGAAAGTTATCAATTTGTATTAAATATAATGCGATGTTCAGTTGACAAAATACTATTTATTTTATTTGTTACTTTTTATAGTCGGGGGTTTTTTAAATTTTTAATTTAATTTTTATTTCAAAGTTTTTAAACCTTTATTATAATAATTATTATAAGCTCCTCCTGTTGTCGACATTGCATTATATTACGAATTAAACACTGATCAAAACGAATCCAAACACGACATATCTGCTGTTACTTTTTTGAAGAATGGATGGAGTGCTGGAAATCCTGGCTCCAGCATCAGCTCCATCTGTTGTCACTATTGCATTATATTACGAATTAAACACTGATCAAAACGAATCCAAACACGATATATCTGCTGTTATATTGGATCTACAACCCTACCACAGCGGATAAAAGAGCTGATAACCTTGAAACGGCTTAACCGATTTGCATATTATATGTCTAAGAACACTCCCAGGAATACCAGCTTTAATTTTAAAAAAAACCGCATCCAAATCCGTCCACGCGTTTAGAAGCTACAGTGCCACAGACAGACAGACAGACAGACAGACAGACAGACAGATACACAGACAGACATCGACGTCAAACTTATAACACCCCTCTTTTGGCGTCGGGGGTTAAAAACCGTGTAAATCGAGCGCGGTACAAAAATGGAAGCAGGAAAAATTGCCAAATGTAGTGTTGCTTTAGTAATTTAAGTAAATTTACTAAAATTAACAATTTTATTATTAATGTTTAGTATTTTAACTGAACACTGCTCATTTACAATATTTTCGGCAGCGAGTCAATGAGAGTGTCAATGTCATTTTTTGACACATTTGGCCATTTGGTCGCAATCTATGTAAGCCATTGTTTAGCAGAATACCAAATCTATTAAAAATGCCATTGACACTCTGCCGACACACAACTGAGGCTATTTTGAATAAACAGACTTGGGCCCCGTCTAAATACTCAATAAAATCTAATCTTAAACATTAATCTAAGAATCCTTTTTTACTTTTATCAGTAAACAACTTTGTTTCGTTCATTCAATCAGCAAGTTATCCATTCCACATAAAAACAACTGCACTTCCCAATAGCCTGTAGCGAGTCCAACAAGGCCTTACAACTCTACTGCCACAGGGTTCCATCTTAGGGCCTGTTCTTTTCGTTATACACCTCCGTCATATTAAGTTATGTTAATAATACAGGTTTTCCAGCCAAGTCAAGAAAGCACAAGTGCGTATGTATTTGTTTGCAAAGTGATTCATTGTCGATAGTAGTTATAATGTTTAAATATTTGATTTTAAATATAATTTAAATGTAATATAATTTTATAAATAAGTAGGTCAGTATTATTGTATATTAAGTAGGTAATTAGAATGACGATGAGGTTGAAGACTTAAATTTTACTTGTATTATGTCAATGTTTTTGCCGATGGATGGATGTTTGTTACTCTTTCACGTAAAAACTAATGAACATATTTTGTTGAAACTTGGCGATATTGTAGCTTATACATCAGAATAACACATAGGCTATTGGTATTCTGCTGAACAATGACTTGTTTACACTGATTGCGACCAAATGTGTCAAAAATGACTTTGACACTGCTGACACACAACTGACGCTATTTTAAATTAGCAGACTTAGACCCCTGGATTTAAGTACTGAATGATAAATAAATAAATAAAATTCGTTCGATTTCCTAGAACAATCTGTTTGTACTCGATTTCTTTATGTTTTTGTTTTCTGTAGCTTTGTTCGTGAAGTCAGTACACTCGTAAAACGTTTATTTATTTAACAGTTAATTGTAAGCTGATAGTACATAGATACAGAAAAAAAGAGAAGTTATACAAAAGGCACAGCATATAATATAAGAATAAAAAAATAAAATAAAAAATGAGTAATAATAATAAAAAAAAATGAGCAGATATTAATGAGTATTATAGGCTATTTGTTACACTAGTCGATAAGTAACACCTATCTATGGGCGTGACTAGTAACATAGTGACCTTTGTTGTCGTTTTAGTATCGTAACTTTATTGTTTTTGCAGGCGTTTTAAAGTCTTTAAAATAAGTTATTTTGCACAAAGTAGGTAGGAACTTGAGATAGGAAAATGAACAGAAAAATATAAGATGAATTTTAAAGCTTTTCATTTATCATTCAAAACAAAAACATTTAAAAAAAATTACGTAATAAATTATTTACATTCATACTGGTAGGTAGATCCCTTGTTGTAACAGATGACTAATAAAAAAATAAACTAGGCTGTATGGATTTTGATCTTTGCCTCTCTCTCCTGAATAATAAAAAAAAAATAAAAAAAAGATGGCTTGTAGGTAGTTTCTAGAAGGAAAAAGTTTCTGCTTTTATTTGTCCGTGTTTTTAATTGTTTTTCTTTGTATTTGGTGTGTGCAATAAATAGTTTATACATTTATTCATGGACATTATTGAACAATGATTTGAAAAGTGGAAGTGCCAGACTTTAATAAGATTACAGTGCTACAAGGATCTATTGACACTTGAGTGACATTGTCAGGAGGGCGTGGGTGGTGAATAAACTTTGAGTATAGAATATATAAGGAAGTGCTTTACCGTCTGGATCTGCGTGCCTGGTCTAGCGCAAAATGGCTACCTTTTGTATGGAATTTCTTATAGTTTGACAGGTCATCTACCAAGAAAACTATAAAAAAACTTGCGCCAACCTTGGCACGCTGTCATAAATTCATTTGTATATGAAAAAAGAAATGGGGCCACTCCTTATATTCCTTCCTCATTGTGAATAAATAACTCAAAATAATGACAATTGAGGGAATAGAAGTTGTGTCGTATCAGGTGCTCAAACTGACGGCAGAGAATAGAGAAGAGTGGCGTAGACTCCACCGACAAGAGCGACGCTCTTAAATTTATGATGATGACAAGAAGATATCGTTAGTTCCGATTTCCGCCACGCGCCAAAAGATCCTTGTAGTACTGTACGTTTCTGTTTTGGTAGTCAGTTGTCGATGTGGTAGTAGCTGGTGACCACAACAGATCGCGTTACCAAGGGTGCCGCCATCGATCTTCAGTCTTGCACCAGCCATTGATACACTTTTAAGGTAAGTAAACACTCTTTTGTTACGATTTTACTACGATTTACTAAATGTAAATATGTGTATGTTTTTCTTATAAAAAGGTTCAAGGGTTTTTTTTTCAATAAGAAGGTATGGTCAAATTCATAAACATGTATAAACATGTACATAAACATGTACACCCATAGCAGAAACGTCAAAAACTGACAAAAATAGAACTATTTTTAAAACTCGTTTTTTACTAACAGTTCTTACTTATAGGAGCTAGTAGGGTACCTATTTCGTAAGAATTAATAAGAATATTTTGTTTGTTTACGTATTGTTTGTTTGAATTAAACAATAAGAAAATCGGTAGTCATTGATAGTAGGATGAGTAGTAGGTATCTTTTATACGTAGGTTTTAAATATAGTACCTATACCACAAAGACCTATACCTATACCTACAATTCATTCATACAAATTGTGGTTTCTACAATTTATTATCCTCAAAAACTTCCTTGTTATTGGTTCATTCATGCATTTGCGTCGTGATTTACACACGTCAATTTAATATACTTATTCGGCGAAGATATCTACCAACTTGTCGCCCAACGGCTACAGAGGTAGAGGTCAGCCTAAGAAGAGATGGCGCGACGATCTGTATGCATACTTACTTGGCAAACTGGCCAGAAGTTACCGGGCATAGGGAAGGATGAAAGGATGTGAGGGGCTGTGATTAATAGTAGGGTCAAATAAGAGAAACTCACATCTGAGAAAAGATCTCTGTCTCTAAAATATTTTTGAGGATGTTGCATACTACATACATACATAATCTGTCACGTCTCTCTCCCATCGAAGTAGACACAGACTACTTCCCTCCACTTGTTACGATCTAAACAGACTTCTTCCCCTTCATCCACATTCAGCACTCGCGTCATACATGCACGTCGGTTTAGGGTAGGTACTCTGTGTTCTATAGGAGTCTCGCTTTCGATTGCTGTAAGTTATCAAATTAATATGAGCCAGCCGATTGTAGCCTGACGCAGCAAACAACAAGTCTTGCTTGTTGTCATCAGCTATCAACTTGCATTAAACCTACATACAGCCTTAAATCAAAGGCGATTTTGGGGAAGTGGTGGGAGTGTAATCTTATTTATCTAGCCATTGGCGTCCCACTGCTGGGCAAAGGTCTCTCTCCTCTTCTTCCATGATTCCCTATCCTGAACCGCCTCATAGAGGCAATCATGCCCCTATTTTGAAACGCTTTGATTTCTATCATTGCTCCTTCCCCCCCCCCCTTTCCCACTAGACATCAACCTTCCCAATCATAACCTCCAGATGACTCTTGCAACCCTTTGTCAGGTGCGCCTACGCAGCGTGACGCCACCTGTGCGCGCCGACGCGGCAACGGTAGCGCACGACGAATCGATCGATAGCGCAATGTGGTTTTGTATTGGAGGGTTGCTTTCGTAATGTTTGGTAATTGATTTTGCTCGATTGATATTATATTTTGTAAAAAAAAAGTACATTACCTACTCCAGTTGCATATTTGGTTGAGATAAAAGCTGTCGTTTGCTTATAAAGTTGTGCGAAACGTAACTTTATCCCAGCTGCATTAAGTTTGCAGACAGAAGCGCTCGTTGTCTCATAAGATTTTGTCCAAAATACATACATACGTATATAGGTACATTCATCACACCTCTCTCCCATTTGGCTAGGCAGTAGTGTCCGACCGAAGCTTCGGCTTCGGCTTCGGCTTCGGCCACCTTCGGCCAAAAAAACCATCTTCGGCGAAACCTTCAGCTTCGGCCCCAAACCCGGCCGAAGCCGAAGGTTTCGCCGAAGATGGTTTTTTGATGAATTACTTAATAAATAAATGATTATTTTTTTACGAATAAATCACAAACTTTTTTTATCATCTTTGAATCCACTTCCATATGAGACAGTCAATGTAAACCTTCAATATTGAAGTTTCGAAATAATCTATAACATTAATTGTAGCTTGTAGATAATATTGAACAAAATTACTAAGAGCTTATAAACCTTCGGCTTCGGCTTCTGCCGAAGATTGTGGCGATTGCCGATTAATCGGCTTCGGCTTCGGCCGAAAATAGACCTTCGGTCGGACACTACTAGGCAGAGACCAGTTCTTTCCACTTTCAAAATTAGCTTGTTTTGACTTCTGAACATAAGTAGACAAGTTACGAGTAAGTATAACGGTTATTATATGTATGTTAGAGCGTCACTCTTATCGGCGGAGTCTACGCCAATCTGCTCTATTCTCTATTCTCTAACTGATACGACTCAACTTCTATTCCTTAACCCTAGACTGTGACCCTAGACAACTTTCCACACATAACAATTAGATAACCTGACATAATCACTAATGTAACCCACAACCTTAGCCACCCCTACATTAGTCACAAAACCCTTTATTACCTAGAAATCTAGATACCTAGAGCTGATCAAAGGTAGTAATGATCGCTATCAATATAGAAACGGGTGACAAAGTGTCGGTGAGGGTGTTTGCTACCCCTTTTGTAGTTGGATGGGAATAGATTAGAGTGAGTGTAGAAGAGACAAAGTGCTCTCTTAGTTTGGTTGTGTTATTTATCTATACCTACGAATGGGCTGCCCGCGATTTTTTACGTATTTATCGTCATATCTTGGAAAACTTACAAAATATATGTCGGCGAGAAGAGTCATCAGAAGTGGTGTTTAAGCTTTTAGTTAAAATAAGACAGTGGGCGTGTAACGAACAAACTGGCTTTATTGTGTAGTTTGCAATCACGTTATCAAATAACAGGATCTACGTGATGTCTTCCGATATCTTGTTTCCATCGATATCCAAACCGTAATCCATCATCATGACAGCCTCTTCAAATATGAAAGCGCCAACTTGACAACCAGTTAGAAACAAGCCAGTTCTTGCATTTTAGCAGTAAAGAGTTTGCAAATGGTTCCAAAATATCCTTCATGAACGTAATCTCAGCTGTTCTCCGACATATATAATAATATAGCCTATGTGTTTGTCTGATGTGCAAGCAATAATACAATGTAAAGATTTTTTTATCTGTTCTGTGGTTTTCGCCCATCAATAAATCCATCAGTCGGCACAAACACTAACATTTATGATACTAGAGGCTACGCGACTTCGCACGCAATTATCGTCATAATATCTTGGAAATCAGAGTCACAAACATCCATCAATCCATCGGCACACACATTGACATTTATTATACTACTTAGTAGAATTTACTAAGTAAGATTTGTTCAGACATTTGTTTTGTAGGTAAGAAACATCCTATGGCCGTGTCCCCAGTAGGCAAACTGTTAGCGGCCGACTGAGTGAGCTGCAAATTTGTGGCGAACTGTTTGGGTTAGCTGCAAACTCAAATCAATGAAATCACCGGTTTTGGTGGGAGTCGGCCGCTGTCTGAGATAGTCAGCGCGCGTAACGCTACAAACTGCGTACAGTGAGCGAAAACTAGCTGACTGTGGACACTCCATTTCAAATATATGGAAGGGCGTACTAAATCGATACGCCGTAAACTAGTCGGCCGCTAACAGTTTGCCTACTGGGGCCACGGCCTATAGCTTAAAAACTTTCTACAAACAAGTGACTTGTCTGTAGCATGAAATATTCCAACCCTTTCGTGCTACAGTTGACATTCAGTTGCCATCAATCAAGCAGCTAATTCATCAGTAATGACTTAATGATCCCCGTGACACCCCTGCAAGGGTTGGCAATTATAAAATTGAAATTTTGGTTGTAAAAGGCGTTTCCAAGGTCGGTTAGGGTTAAACATATTTATCATGGTTGTTATTTAGCGGGGTTAATTGTTAGGTTTTGGGTTTTTTGATTGGGGTGCGTTTTAAAAAGAAAAACGGGTTAGTTTTACTGTAAATTAGTAATGAAAAAGTCATGCAATTGAGCAAGTTCTGTAATTGTATGTAGTCTCAATACGTTTTTTTTATAAAATATCAACTACTAGGATTTTGCCGTTGTCGGTTAAGTAAATAAGAGAAATAAGTTCAATATAAACAACTGACACACACAACGCAACATATATTTACAAGGTGTTTTTGTCCTTCTTACCTAAAAAAATTTTTTTTTTGGGGCCTCTTAGGACAGGTACCCACTTGATTTTTTGAGGTGACGGATACACACACAGCTATGCTTTAGGTTATATGATGAGTTTATATGATGAGAGCTAACCTTAAAATCAATTCAATTTATTAACAGTCACACTCAAACATATAAAATATCCAAAAACAATAAAAAAACGTGAAAATACAGACCGTAAATCTACCAAAGGTGCAAGTTCTATAAAACATTTATGGTTCATGAGGGGTTGCATCTTATGGGGTAGGTAGTTTGGCAACGGAAGGGGTGAAGTGTATAGATGGGAAATACTATTGTGTTTCTTTTGTGCCGTCTCGCCGTCGGTCGTCTTGCCTTGGCTAGCCAAACATCGAATTATAGAGTTTTCTTCAATTATACGATTGAGGGAAATAAAAAGTAAAAGGCATATATTTATATAAATATATATTTATTTATAAAATATTATTTATTTTATATTATTATTATTTTTATTTATTTATTTTTTATTTAATATATTTATTTATATTTATATAAATTATAATATTTATGTATGTGTATTTATCGAATATATTGTAGGTTTATACTTATATATTTATTGTTTATTGTAGTGACTATCCTGCCTTCATGCTATCACTTCTCTCTTTGTGGGGTCTGCAGGAAGAAATTTCTTTTAGAAATAGGTATGCTGTACCTTTTGTATAACTTCTCTTTTTTTTCTGTCTCTATGTACTATCATCTTACAATAAACTGTTAAATAAATAAATAAATAAATAAGGCATGCGGCCGCCAGATCAAATATCCTGCTATAATGATATCTTATAATAATGTAGTCTATATGATATTTTATTTATTTAACAGTTTATTGTAAGATGATAGTACATAGAGACAGAAAAAAAGAGAAGATATTCTATTGTGTAATCTACAATATAGTTAAGTTTCATTCAAAAACTTTGACATTTTACTAATATTATAAATATCAAAGTTTGCGCCGATAGATAAGTAGATGATGTTTGTTACTCTTTCAAGCATAACCGCTAAACTATTGAACAGATTTGAATAAAACTTTACAATTAGATATTACACATCAGAATAACACACAGGCTATATCGTTTAAAGATATTGTGTGCTTTTTTCAAATAGTAATACTGACACAGAAAAGCAAATTGAGTAGCGAAAGAGGTGTCTTTGGATCGTAGCAAGTAGAAGGAAGCAGAGAGCCTACCCCAATGGGAGAGAGGCGTGACGGATATGTATGTAAGTATGTATACTGTCTATTATTACTGACGTAAAAGAAAATATTTTAGGTCATCCATAGAATATTCTCACTTTAATAAAGACGGTACCATTACTACGCTATAAAATCAAGAAGTAACAAACAATATATTGGCTAGCCATTAAAACTTGAATCACTAACGTACGTCGTCCTAACTTTCCAGACATTGAAGAATGGCACATTAAAAGCTAATAACTTTTATCTAGAGTCACCGGGAAATTAAAACTGAGAAAAGTTGGAAACTTTGTCTTTTTACCCGACTGCGCCAGAAGGAGGGTTATGTTTTTTGAGAGTTTGTATGAATGTTTGTATGGAAGTATGTGTGTATGTATTATTCTTTGGTACGCCTAAACGGCTTTATGGATTTTAGCTTGAGAGGTGTCGTTAGATTCTTATTTATAGTGAGAGTGACACTGGGTACCTACATCAAAATAAAAATCATTTTTTAAACGCAGTCGGGCTTTTTAAATAAAAAAATTAGGTTATTATTACTAGCATTGCACACGGCATTTTTTTAATTGAAACAATCCCAGCCTAATCTAGCCATTGGTGTCCCACTGCTGGGCAAAGGCCACTCTACTCAGCCGCAAACAATCAACCCGAAATAAAACAACCCAACTTATTTCTCCCAGAAACACAGTCCTCTGCTAAAATGATGTAACCAAGAAACGTTGTTTTTCTGACACAATACCATTCGGCACACGTTCCCACATCGCCATCGATACAGACAAACAGACAGACTTTCACTGATAAGGATAACATTGTATATCTTTGTAACAGCTAATCTCTTACAATTTCACATGGACGTATGCAAGTTATGTTGTGGCTTATTTTCTTTGTGTTATTGATTATAATAGCAAAATCATTAAATTTATAGAAAAACTCTTGTGTTGCGTATTTATTTACTTAGATAGGAATGTTTTAATTAGCCCATATTCTATTATAATAATACTATTTATATTCATCATGTAAGCTTATAAGCTGACGCTGCTGCTTATGTACTGCTTTGTCAGCTGAAGCGACTGATGAGTATGGATGAAGCGAAAGAGGTGTGTTTGGATCGAAGCAAGTGGAAGGAAGTGGTTTCTGCCTACCCCAATGGGAGAGAGGCGTGACGGATATGTATGTATGTAAAAACTATAAGAAATAAAATTATTGCACAAGTTTGATCGATCTGTGCTATATTTATATGTATGTATGTCAGCTTATGGATGTCCACTGCTGAACAAATTAAGCCTCCCCGATCTCCACAACGACCAGTCATGCGCTGCCCACATCCAACAGCTTCCCGCTATTACCACATTTTAATAATTTATTTATAGCTAGATAGGTACGAGTACGTAGTAATTTAGACGTGTGTAGTAACTTTATAATTTTCCATTAATTATAAAAAAAATAAATTTTGAGATGTAATTTAGTATCTTTGTTTGGAGGGGAGGAAAATATAAATAAAGCAATTAAATAATTCCAAAACATTTTATTTCTTTCATCATTTCGTTACAAATAACTTACAAAAAGTAGTAGGTATAATTTATTTGTACAAACGTTTGATTAATAAAAAAATACAAATACTTATTTTTACGTCTTAATTGAACTTGTCATGTAGAAATTACCGTTAAGCGATAAGGCCTCCTGCCTTAACATTAACATTGAATGTTGTTAAACTATAATAATTAAATTTAAGATTTTTAATAATTAATTGTTATAATTTAAAACAATAATTCCTTCGGTTTTGAAAACTAAGACTAAACTTACATTAAATTAATTTGTACAATTATGAAATAAAGGAAATAAACGATACAAAATTATTACATAATTCGACAAAAAATAAGTAAAACATTACATTTTTAGTATTATTAATATATTAACCGTATTATAATTTAATATTTTCACATACAGGCATATTATGTAAGGCAACCCTAAAGCTACACATTTTGTATTTAACATTATTTATTTATACGTTTTGAACACTTGCATTCAAAAGTTAATACAAAATAATACATTGCATTTTGTACTTTTTTGAATTAATTTACATTCCTTTTCTTAAATCCTAACTAAACTTATTTTAAAATTACGTGGCGTAGTGGGATATGTGTTATATTATAATTATTTCATGAGATATGGTTATAAAATACGTATTTTAAATATGTAATAGATAAATAAATAAGTAACATTTACAAAGGTACATATTAGCAAAAACTGGCGAAAAGAGATTCTTGCGAGTACTAAATATTTTAAGACAAATATGAAAAAGGAAGATTAATTTCACCATCTACAGATAATTATCTGATAGATATTTTATACAGCTAGCTTAGCATACACTCCATGACAAGACGTTGTCATGGGTTTGTCACGCTTAGTAAGTAAGTAAGTAAGTAAGTAAATCATTTATTCCCAGTTCAGTTACAGTAGGACATTATTAACAAAAACATAAAATAGCACCTTATGGTAAATTAATTAAAAAAAAACATTAAAACAAGGAAGGAGATAGAACTGGGAGAAGGACTCCACTCAGCATATGTCATGTCACTATACAATGACATGACGCTGATTTTCAGTGGAGCCAACGTTACGTCTCTGTCCATAGTTTTAAATGTGATAAGGACAGCATGACGTGAGATAATTGTCGCGGCACGTATGCTAAACCTCCAGGTCTCTGTCTAAAACGTCATGTTTTATGAAATGGACATAGGTTTATCTGTCAGATAGTTATCTGTAAATGGTAAAACGAGCGTTAAATGTATTGTTAAAATGAATCTTTATGTAAACATAATTATCATTTATAACAAGGTTTTTCACACGAGTCAAAGTCCGGATCACAACCCTTTCAAATCAATCACCTAAAGGTGTTATCATTTGAATAAAGTCACATTTAGCCGCTATTAAACAAGATTTGGGATATTTCAACAAAACCCCCATTGTAAGGGATAAACGCTTTACAAAGATAGTGAGGCGTCTGTTTGCACGTCACAACAAGGTAAGTGCGACATGCGACACCTGGGTTTCGATTAATTGTTACTTACACGGTTTTGGCATGAACCCTTTTATAATTTGTAAACCTATCGAAAGTTATGGTGACATTTTAATGACACATCGACGTTGGCAAGAGAGGAAATAGCAGAAAGATTTTACAATCAGTTTTTAAGAGCCGGCGGCGCACGCCTGACGGAGCGCAGTGCAGAGCATTTTTGATTGTCATATTATTATCGACACTGTTCTCATTAGGATAATATTCAAAATCAGTTGACACAACAAATGAGCATCAACGCATCAAAGCGACTACATGCAAATGTTGTGTCAACCGATTTTGAATTTTATTTTAATGACAATGTAATGTCGATAATAATATGACAGTCAAAAATGCTCTGCGCTGCGCTCCGTCAGGTGTGCCTAAAGGCCCACCGGCCTAAAGGGGAAGACTACGTATTATGTAACTCCTACAATACTATGGCATTACGGGGCTAATTATCAAAAAGTCAGTCTTGAATCGGAGGTTGGTGTCACTTGGTGTCGGGCACTATGAGAACCCAAGATCAAGAGATGATGCAATTCTTGTCGTTTTGCGCATTCTTGCGTTGTCTCTCGCGCTTGGCGCAGGCGACGGCGTCATTAGGCACGTATGATATCCTCACGCCACCGTAAGCTCTTCTCGTCGGCAGGGTGTATGACTCAGCAGATGAAGATGATGATGAACAAGTACTGCAGTAGCTACTCGCGTCATCATCTCTCTGCTTCTCTCTTCTCGGAGGCTCATCAGGTTCGAAAGCTTCGTTATCATCACCACAGAACCGTACCGTTCTTCCTCCTCTCGGTCTTGGTCTTTTTGGGGAAGGCTTACCATCAACTAAAGTCAATTCAGGCATTGACGTAGAATGCCCAGGAGTGACCACCGCTTGGGCTTCCACAGGATGCGGTGGCTTCCATTCTTCGGTAGATTCGTCCTTTAAATCTGATGTCGGTGACGGCTGGAGTTGATGCTCCGTCATAGATTGTTCTAGTCTTAGATCTGCTAACGCTCTATCGAGACTGAGGCAAGCGTGCGGCGGGGGAGGCGGGTGCGGGGGCGGGGTTTCAGGCGCTAAAGAACCACTAGGCTCAGAATCCGCATCAATTGTATGAGGTGATGGCTCTCGTGGCGGCGTTCTTGGCGGTGACTTTGGAGACGGTGGTCTTCTTGGCCTCGGCACTCGAGGAGGCCGCGGTCCAGGGCCGGAAGAATCTGACGGCGTTGGGGGCTCACCTTTGGAACACGCGATGGAACAGAATATCGCTCCTTTGCGCGGTAAGAATGGGCGGCCGAGGAGACTGGCGCGGCAGGTGTGGCAAGCGAAACACCGCTCTGTGGCATGCCAGTGCTGGCCTTCGTGGGACATTTGACCTTGATCCACTCCAACGGGTTCTCCACAAGCATCACAGTATTCCGCAAAGCAGTTGTCGAAGCAAGGCAGGCAGTAAGGTCTGGCTTCCCTCATGATGTACCGCTGGCCCCCAAGCTGACGCGCACATTCCGCGCATGCGAAATGTTTCATGTGCCACGCGCGTCCTTCTGCTTCCGTACATTCGTCTGCCAGGATTATCTGTGGAAGAAAATTTTGCGTTATTTGCGGAAATATTGTAAAATTTTGAAATACTTAGGGGCAGTTTATCTATCTACAGATAAAATTCATGATGCAGATATTTTTCACCTGTCTATGTCCAAAACGTCATGTTTATGAAATGGACATAGGTTTATCTGTCAGTCAAATTTTATCTGTAGGTGGAGAAACAGCCCCTTTGAGTAATATTATTCGTGGCTTCGGTGTAACCTACTCCTGGGGCTCTGCTCAACCCAAAAGAGAACAGAGTGTGAATTATAGGTATATTTTTCAAAATGAAAACTGCCTATTCATTTTGTGGTGATTTTGGCTACGAAATGAGACAATAGCCTCGTAACTTATCTTAAAACTTAGGTTTCTTGAACAATAGAGGCTTAGCTAGATAGTTTTGTTCTCAGAGCTGTGAATGCATACGAGATATGACGTGACGAGTTATCGAATTCAGCTTGCTTAGCATGGCACTCCGTGACAAGACGTTGTCGTGCGTTTGTCACGCTTACGTCTCTGTCTATAGTATTAAATGTGATAAGGACAGCATGCGTGAGATAATTGTCGCAGCGCGCCATGCTAAGCCCCCAAGGTCACTAGAGGTTACTTGGAGAACCCTGGAGCCCAAGTCTGCCAATTTATAACATTCTCAGTTGTGTTTCGGCAGAGTATCAATGAACCCGCAACCATTATTAGGTACCTATTTCTCGCTATTTCTTACCCTAAGGTTGATTGGAAGATATTGCTACCTATAAGGCCGCCTGTTGCTTCTTATATTCTTGTTTGTGTTTGTACCTTATATATTTGTGTGCAATAAAGAATATTTGTATTGTATTGAGAGTGTCAATGTAATTTTTTGACACATTTGGTCGCAATCAGTTTAAGCTATTGTTTAGCAGAATACCAAATGTGTCAAAAAATGCCATTGACACTCTACCGACACACAACTGAGGCTATTTTAAATCAGCAGACTTGGCCCCCAGGTGTTCCCAAATAAAGAATAAACTTGATCGCATCAGCGTCCATCTAATCCAATTAGCCCATCTCCCCTGTCTAATTAATTATCTGTATAAACAAGTTTAATTAAGCATTATTATTCATCGTTGCTATCATTGCAGTGCTGTCTTGGCAGGAAAGTGGCCTCACAATGGCCGTGGGAGTTGGTCCCACGGTGGCCCAACAGCGGCCAATGGGGGGGGGGGGGCAGACCGTTCATTAGTAGACTCGCCTCATTATTAATATTTTAAAACGGTATTCTGTGTCGGGAATGCACGTGATGGGCCAATGTGCGATTAATGTCACAGATGAGTTCAAGAGGTAGAGTCAATTTCATGAAAGAAGTCCCCTAGCCGCGGCGCTGTATATCATGTCAAAATTGATAATGTTGCCATTTATGAGTACAAAATTACCTCTATTATGTTTATTTCATTTGTAATTTAACAAATAATACTATTTCCTGCATACTTCGAGTTCCTGGTCATTCCATGAGTAGGTTGGTACATATTATTTAAAATATCTATTTACTTATATTTCTGTTAAGTAGGTAAATAAAATTTATTGAGTTAAATAAGGGGTTTTCTACCTACTTTTCTACCTAGACAAAATAGACCTGTCAAATTTAGTTTCAAAAAAATCCGTGGGACTTCTTTCGTGAAACGCACTCTAACTCGGTTTGACGTTTCGTAAAGTGTAATTTTATTGAGGTTTATGTCAGTTTCTTTTGTTGAGACACTTTTAAGTCTAGTTAAACACACTACTGCGGCATTTTTGACGACTCTACAGTAAAACTCTAACCCCCTTATTACGAAACGAGGTTTAAAGATAGTCCGACGTTAGTTCGTTTCTTTTGACGTTTCGGCTATGGACAAAACGTCAAACTAAACGAACTAACGTCGGACTATCTTTGAACCTCGTTTTGTAATAAGGGTGTTAGGACGCATCATTATCATTTCTAGCGCATGATTATCTTTGAATTAGGTACTCGTACCTATGTTTTTCAAGCGTCAAAATATCCTAACTTAAAAAGATATCTATACGAAGTAGAAATTAGCAGATTGCCTCTTTCCAAAGCTCGATATGCATTCTTTTAGTATTGTATTTTATATTATATTTTGTCCAACTGATCCATACAGGAAACTCCAAAATACTTATAATATTAGTAATTTTGAATATTTGACCGATGTTTCAAGATTAATTATGAATTAATTAATTTTGAATATTTGATTATTATGTTTTTTTGGGGTCTGCAGGAAGAAATTTCTTTTAGAAATATGCTGTACCTTTTGTATAACTTCTCTTTTTTTCTGTCTCTATGTACTATCTTACAATAAACTGTTAAATAAATAATAAATCAAATAACCATTTTTCGGCTAGTATCTATAAAAATCGTATAAATCATAATAAATGCGCATAAAAATGCATTTAGAAACATATTCGGGAGTGCATTGCAGTGCACTGCAGGTTCGCGTGTCGGTATAACCTTGTCAGATACAGTTGGCAAAGGCTCCTAAAGGCGTACTGCGGACTCTACCTTACCTTGACATTTGGTTGGGTTATAGCCAAAGGTTCGGTCTTTCTATGCAGATATTTGGTGATGTTTGTTAGATAGGTAGTTAACAGGGGGCCAAGTCTGCTAATTTCTTGTCATTGTAAGTGTAAGGACACCGACACCGACAATCAACTGAAGCCATTTTAAATTAGCAGACTTGGGCCCCTGTTGTTCAAAGGTTCGTATTTAGCATTCGTTTTTATTCGGAAATGCCATTATTGCCGATGTTTATTTATCACTCTTTAGGCCCAAAACACACGATGAAACGCAACTGCAATGCAGTTTGAAACGTTTTAGATTAGTTGCATCGTGTGTGATTTTGTAAAGGAAGACTATAGCAGAAATTTTGATGCAACTCAAAAGTAACTAGCAGTTTCAGTTGCGTTGCAGTTACGTTTCATCGTGTGTTCAGGGTCTAACTGTATCTATGTAAACACTTTGAAAATGTACCTAGACTTCTTTCCCTCCACTTCTCTCCCCTTAAAACCTCGTCAGGTGTAGTTTAGTTGTGAGATTTCAATTAACCCTGAGAGCGTGGTTATCTGCTCATTATCAGCGCAATGTCCTATTGTCTACAACTAGATCATATCTAGGTAGATTGGACGACAGCTGATTGCTTTGCCATCTTGGTTTACTGTTAGGTATTTTATGGTGCAGCGGTGGCGCTGTGTGTCGGGTCTCTTACTTCCCTAAAATATGTGGAAGGGGTTGATGGCTGGCACATGCGTTGAGACCTGTGTGAAGGTGCTGCTGTGGTGGCTGGTCATGTTATGCGGTATTTATCAAGCTAAGCTTTTTACTTTTTAAGTGCCTATTAACATCTTTTGGTTTATTTTGGATGCTGCAGAGTTAAAAATTTATGTAAAACAAACTACTCATACTGTGATATTCATGTAAATTACTGTGATAACAAGTTAAGTCAACATGTAATTGTATATAAGTGTCTCGATTTAAAAAAAAAGATATATTGCACATAACGTAGGGCCCTGTGCCGAAGGTTTCTTGCCGTCTTCTTCCTCTCGGCTATACAGGTAGTGAACCGGCAGTAGTTTTAGATAAAAAAAAAGTGACATCAAAAAAGTGTAATGAATTTTGCCTATTTTTGAATAAAACACTTTTCATTTTCATGGTTAATATGGATAACACATTTTCAGTTTAATTGTAGCTTTACAAGCATATGAGTATAGAATATTTATTATATAAGGAGGTGCCATACCGTCTGGATCTGCGTGCCAGATCTGGCGCAAAATGGCTACCTTTTTGTATGGAATCTATCTTATCGTGACAGATCATCTACCGAGAAAACTATGAAAAACTTTGGCGCAAGTTTGCACGCTATCATAAACTCATTTGTATATGTTTAAAAAATGTGGCATCTTAAATATAGCCTACTTAGTGTCCGTTTTACCATCAACATATTATAAAATTTAACTGACAGATAAACCTATGTCTATTTCATAAAACATGACGTTTTAGACAGAGACAGGTATAAAATATCTACTATATAAAAATAAGTCGGGTTTTCCTTCCTGACGCTATAACTCCAGAACGCACGGTTTTGCATTCGTTGGAAAGGTCTTGGGCTCCGTGAGGTTTATAGCAAAGAAAATTCAGGAAAAATTTCAACAGAAAAGCTGGAAAATCTTTTTTCACATACAGAACTTTGAGGCGGTACGAAGTTCGCCGGGTCAGCTAGTATTTCATATACATTTTATCTGTAGACGGTCAATTTGTGTACCGATGGATATGAGGATGTTTGTTACTCTTTCACGTAACAACCACTGAACAGATTTTGATGAAACTTTACAATATTGTAGCTTATACATCAGAATAACATGTAGGTTACATTTTTTAAAAATATTATGATTTTTTTTTCTTCTTCAAGATATAAAAATAAATGTGTACGAAGTCGTTTGCAGCATCTTGTATGTTGTATGGACTTTTGGTCAGTTGGCATGTCACTCCTCTATCTCAGTGGTTTTCAAACTTTACGGGTTAAAAAAATTTGGCGACCCCCTTTTATTGGTACTTACATACACTATTTGCCAAGATTACGACCTTAATTCGTTAATAAAGTTTTGATAGTAAGTACAAGTTCATTTGGTTAATCACAAAACCCCCCTGGGGATCGCGGCCCACAGTTTGAAAAACACTGCTCTATCTAAATTAATTTAGTTACTAAAACAAAAGTTATTTCTACCTACCTACACCCTTTTACTCACAATCTGTTATGAATCACAGCATAATGTTGCAATTATCAAATACCTTTATCACGTGCATAATCTTGTATTATTATGTCAACTTTGTTTTATTAACACGTTGTTATTAGTAAGTATGAACCTATGTATAAAGCAATAAAGGTCTTCGCACATTATAACAACTCACCGGCGACTCGACTCTATGCTAGACATTGAAATTTAAGCCCTGTATCATATGTTCAAGGTTCAATTTCAAAAAATGATTATAAAGTAGTGTACAACGAGTGGCCTACGCATCGTACACTAGAGGTCAACCCCGACACGTACTACTCATCGAGAGTGTGAGTAGAGTTGCTGCCGCGTTGGCGTGGAGTTGTTATAATGTGCGAAGACCTTAAGCGTGCTGATTCTACAGCTAAGGTCTACACAGATCCGGGCCGTGCCCGGGACGTGTCCGGGCCGTGGCCCGTCAGGAGGGAAAATAATACGTCGTCATGACAACGTTTCCAGGCCGTATTTGGGACGTGTCTGGGAAAAATATCGTTCCATACATTTTCTATGGATTCACTCACACACGTTATCATAACGACGTATTGTTATCCCTCCTGACGGGCCACGGCCCGGATCTGTGTAGATAGACCTTTAGTATACTAAAATATTCGTGATATCCAATGAATTGTATAACACAACTTATTAAATTAACGCCATATATTTTATACTTCTTATTATCGTCCTATCGCATTTGGTTGGGTTAGTACCTATAATTGATTGTTTTCGATAGTGGTTATAGTAGTCAACACTAAATGTGAGGAATTGACACACTTCACAGTTTCATCTTGTAAAGTCATTAATAACCTAGTTATTATAGTTAATTGTAAGAAGAGATTCATACTTTTGTCTTTTTCTACTTTAATGACATCTTTAGAAAATGACCAAGGTTGCTAATGCACATATTCTTTAAAAGATATGAACAGTGCATAAACATTAACCCCCATAATACAAAACAAGGTTTAAATGTAGTCCGACGTTATTTCGTTTAGTTTGACTTTTTGTCCATAGCCGAAACGTCAAAAGAAACGAACTAACGTCGGACTATCTTTAAACCTCGTTTTGTAATAAGGGGGTGGAAGTCTAAAGCCAATAAAACAAGAAGGAACTTATGTGTTTTAAACGGATCAAAAAAACCTTCCGGCAACGGCATTTACGACTATTTCCCCAAATAAAAAAACAATGATATGGTAATAAAAGAGGTTTCATTTGTAAATTTTACGTCACGAGTACTTACAATGGTATTTCTACATTGTCAGTACAGTGTAGTTTCATGTCAGAGACCTATAAAGTTCGTATCGACGTCGACATGCGAAGACGTGCATGAATTTGCATTGCTCTGTACTAGGGTGACATGACATGGGGTTGCTTGACGAATTTTTAAACGAGTTTTATAGGTAGTTATAGGGTTCTTTGTAATAAAGGCAAAGGGCTTTAATCCAGGAATGTCTTCATTAGATAGTCAAAATATATATATACCTGAAAGAGGCTGTCTGCGACTTCGTTCTCATTTACCGCTATATCTTGATTTTTTTTTAAATATCTCAAAATAATATAGCCTATATGTTATTTTGATGTGTAAACTACAATATTGCCGAGTTCCATCAAAATCCGTTCAGACATTTTCGTGTGTAAGAGTAACAAACATCCATGCATCCATCGGCATAAACATTGACATTTATAATATACTTAGTGGGATAGGGTAAAATGTCGTAGTATGTGGAAGGAAGTGGTCTCTGCCTACCCGAATGGGAGAGAGGCGTAACGGACATGTATTAGGTAAAAAAATGGGCATGATGACTTAAAAAAATTTTTTAGTCCATCACATAGATTATTTTAAAATATTCGACACGTATTTTTTCTTTTTTCTCTTAAACTAAAAATGACACAGAAACACTGGGTTAAAGTTGCTCATGACGTCACACCTTAGTACAATTTTTACGTTGGAGTGACGTCAATAACCCCCACTCCGTAACTTTGATGCTCTGTATCTTTGTAGGTATTTATTTATGTATTTGATCAGGTAAAAAACGTGTTTCAAATATTTTTTAATAGCCTAAAAGACGGACTAATTATTTTTGAATTTTCGAATATAGTCATCATCCCCATTTCATAAACATGTGACTGAAACTTGTTTTCAAATCAAATCCATTTTACCACCTTGAATCGTAGCCAAGTTTTTATCATAATTACGATCTAATTTCTATTGGACCTAAATACCTGAATTCATAAATCTAGACTTATGCCTAGGCTTTTAGGTTTCGTGACTTAAGTCCTAAGCTAAGTGGTAGCCAAATGGAAATCTAAGTTGTTCTACTTTTGGCTTATCTTCGATAAAGAATTTAGTTATTAAGAAATATTTAGATGAAATCTTGTGAGCGACCTTATAAATTAATTAATTGGGGTTTTATAGGTTTTACTCGTGACTTAATTTAAGAAATTATAAACCTGTTTCTTGTGCGTAAACTAAAAATAATCTAAAACTTGGTTTATGGTGTTAAGGTAAGGGAATGTTAAGGGAATTTGCTTCCGAAGTCGGCGTAGCTTCAGTCAGTAAATTTTCTATTACTCTTGTTAACTTGTTTTATTTTTGTTTTTATTTTTTGTTTTATATTTCTGACGCATTCAAGTGTAATTTTGGGTTACCTATGAATAAATCTTTATTGAATTGAAGTTAAATAAAAGTCAAAGCAAAATAGATAGGTACTATGTTCTTGTCCAAAGTTTATTTGGTTACTTACTACTTTTTTTCACTTTAACTAATGGGTACTGTAAAAAAGATTCGATTATATTAGGGAAGAGTAAGGTCTCTACTCTCTATCTATTCGACCGATTTCGGCCATGGCGACCACTTCAACACCTGTAGGTCGGTTTGGCGCTCGTGCGCTCTCAGGCTATCTCTGCGGCAAAGTTCCGTGGGTAAGGTAAGGGAAACAAAAAAATAAGACACTAGTTTTAGAGGACAAAGTTTTACTACTATCGGTAGTCGTCTGTTTACTTTAAAACTATTTACATTTCTTCACAAAACAGTGATTTTAAAGGAAGGGGGCACGAAGGGGCGAAGTTAACAAAACTTTTAATAAGTATTTGACTAGGCAATACAATTTTCAATCAACGTCGTCATTAGAAATACTCAAGTAGGTACTCCTTCCGATAAAATCCCCTATGCACTCGAGTTTCTTAAACGCAATGATGCGTGTGATTACAATGTTGCAACCAGAAACAGTTTATCAATCATCAAGCCCTTATCAGTCCGTGCCATCCTTCCAAAAGTGATAACATCTTAGTAATTGTTCCTTTTACCACTTTAAATAGACCCCTGACATGTTCATGTGTGTGTATGTGGTGGATTGTTGTCACAGGTCATAGGAAAGTGGTGGAATGTGATGTAATAAGGGAAATTTTGCGGATGAACCTTATGTACTTAGATTAGTTTGTTTTGTTTGAAGAAGAGTTAGACTCAAAACACACGGTGAAACGCAACTGCAACGCAACTGAAGCTGCTAGTTACTTTTGAGTTGCATCGAAGTTCCTGCTATAGACTTCCTTAGAAAACAACAAACGACGCAACTAGTTTGAAACGTTTCGTTTCAGTTGCGTTGCAGTTGCGTTTCACCGTGTGTTTTGGCGCTTAGGTTTGAATTCTTTAGTCAAAAATCTACGATAGTTCTTTACTAAATTAAATGGTTGTTAAAGTTCCGATAGCCTTGACCCTTAATAACTTACGGTTAGCCTTTCGGCTTTCGTCCACTTTTCCGTTCATAGGGGTAGATTCTTTATTTAAAAGTACTACATACCTACACTGCTAAAGCTTTTTTGAAAACCTGTATCGCTAATTTATAAATTACATCTAAAAAGATGGATTCTCTCCACATTTTCCCAATGATTGACAGGATTTGTGAAAAAAATATGTGGCTTTGAAGCTGCGTGGTTATACTTATGTATATTAATGTTTCTTTTGGTGAATAAACTACCGTATCTTTAAGAAAATAGTTTTTAAATAACAGTTTTCTTTATTAATGAAGTCGATAGAGCCACGGTCAATATCAACCTTACTCTCAGATACATAACTGGAGTCTAAAGGCCTGTTACATCCTTTACAGATAAAATTTATCTGACAGTTATTTTATACCTCTCTGTCTAAAAATTCATGTTTTATAAAATAGACATAGGTTTATCTGTTAGTTTTTGATCAGTGAGTGGTGAAACGAGTACTAAGACTTAAAAAAACATCAAACTGGAAAGGTAAATAAACCTGCTACTTTCAAATAAAATCACCCTGAACATTCTAATACCCACAAAAGCCTTCAAAAAGTATCGCCTGACCATTTTCACTAGTTGTTGATTTATAGCCCAGCTGGCAAGTTCAATTACCCTCTTATCAAAGGATCTACACTAAGCAAAATAATCGTAAAACCTGCAGAAAAATGGACGCCACGCAGACTTTCAATTGTTTTGAGGTTACTCGAGGTCAACTTGTTTACGCCCGTTATTAATAACCTATCCTGATCCGTTTTTTACCAAATCGAGATTGAAAAAACAAAACACAATTGTGTTCTTGACATGTTTTTGGTACACAAGTGACAATTGTGTTTTGTTTTTTCAATCTCGATTTGGTAAAAACGGATTAGGATAGGTTATTAATAACGGGCGTCAATCAATGTTAAAGGAACTGAAAATTGTTGAGTGTTTTGGTTTAACGAGATATTTACATAGGAAACTTTTTCTTAATGTGAAAACTAGAAGAAAATAGCAGTAATGTCATGTATTCCTTATAGGTCTATCTACACAGATCCGGGCCGTGCCCGGGACGTGTCCGGGCCGTGGCCCGTCAGGAGGAAAAACAATACGTGTCGTCATGACAACGTGTGTGAACGAATCCATAGAAAATGTATGGAATGATTTTTTCCCCTGAAACGTCCCGGACACGGCCCGGAAACGTTGTAACCCTAATATCTACCCCAAATTCACCCCCCAAAAAGCCAGTATTCAAAACGGTCCTCAAACTGTTGCACGTTGCAGTTGAGTGCAATTATGCAATCGGCCAATATCCGGTGCATCCGGTGCTGATATCATCGCAGCGGGTAAAAGGGGTTGGTTTTAGAGTTAAAGTGATAGAGTGTTGATAACTTGGTGGGCGGTCTTGGGGGGGTCTTGAGTTCGGTTAAGGATTTCTATTAACTTGAGCATCATCAGATGAAATAGGCAAAGAGCAGGCAGGCAGGCATCATCAGATGCTCAAGTTAAGCTCAACTTAATGATGATTCATTCCAGCCTATTGCTGCCTATTGCTGAGCATACGCCTATCGAATGATTCTCCAGCGCCACCGGTTTATTGCCAATGATATCTGACAAGACCCTCCGGTTTTCACTGGTATTTCAACTTTCTTGAGAAATATTTATAGAATGACAAAATTAATGGTAGGTACCAAAAATAACCTCAAATAAAAAAAAGAATATAAGGACAACCCGTAGGAAATACCTGCGCACCTGACTTACTGACATTATGCAACTCGTACGTACTCTTCAATTGAATAGATGAAAACAGCGCATTCCACCCAGATAATGAGTTGTATAGTCATATTTTATCAGAGCATTTACTATCACCTTTTCAGTGACCTCTTACCTCATCACAAGCAGAACACCTAGGCTTCAAGGTCTCAGCGTGGTGCCGCCCGCAGTACAGCCGGCCGTCCTTCCAGAAGTACACCAGGTCTACCAGTAGCTCCTGGCAGCTGCTGCAGACGAAGCAGGCGGGGTGCCAGCGCGCGGAGGGACCGGCGCGTGCGGCTGACACGCACATGTCACCAGCTGACATTTGCTCTTCGCACTGTTGAAGAGAGAATTGGTTTGGTTAGGTTTGGAGTTGTATACGTCTTGAAAAAGTCTTGTTAACAAGGTTAAGCTTAAGAACCAAAAGTCCTATAACAATCGCTTCTTATACATAAATACTAGAAGCTGCCTGCGACGATGAATACTAGATGCATTTATCGTCATAACTTGGAAAAAACTTATGATATTTTATAATAATATAGCCTATGTGTTGAATTGGTGTGTCAGCTACTACATTATAAAGTTTCATTAAAATCTGTTCAGTGGTTTTTCCGTGAAAGAGTAAAAAACATCCTTGCATCCATCCATTGATATTTATAATACAAATAAGGTTAATAAACAAATGCAAGCACGACTTTAAAATAAACAAAGCCGTCTCCAGTCAAGAACTTCATCAAAATCAAAACCGGGAATCCCGACCAATTAAACTAAGTTCTAGCTACGTAATAAGTTGCAAAAACCGGCCAAGTGCGAGTCGGACTTGTGCAGGAAAGGATCCGTACCATTCACTATTGATATCGAGCAAAAAGGTAACATAATCATGTTTGTTGTATGGGAGGGAACCCCCCTTAATTATTAATATTATTTATTCTATTTTTAGTATTTCTTGTTATACTTTTAAACTACTTTGTAATACCTATGGTGTGCTAATAAACTTTGAAATTAAAACTGAAATTTGAAATTCAATTTAGCGGAAATGGTAATACGTACATCATTTGTAAAATTTTCAGCGCTCTAGCTATAACGGTTCATGAGATACAGTCTGGTGACAGACGGACAGCCAAGTCTCAATAATAGGTTCCCGTTTTCACCCTTTGGGTACGGAACCCTAAAAAATCATTGAAAAATGGCCACTACCATAGCGGGAACAATCAACGACCTTCGGGGTCCACGACCGGACAAAGTTACGAATTAAAACTAGCCTATTGTGATCAATACATTGTCTTGATTAATAAATATAGGTGTGGCTTACGAGTACTTCCTTATGGCTGTGTTAGACGATATTCGAAAATGATGTTGAAAAAAGAAGATATAAGTTCAAAGCCAAATACCCCCTTATTACAAAACGAGTTTTAAAGATAGTTAATTTAAATGTTTGTATCTAAGTGTTTTTGTCTAAGAATTTGTAATGCCAAATTTTAAAAGAGCAACCCGACAGAGTTTCTTGCTAGATTCTTCTCTGGGGAAAACTGCACTCTTGCGAATCTAGCATTAACTTTAAAAAATGACCCGTCTTATGTGATGTCAAATTCGTCCTACAAGATTAAATAAACATTTCATTTCAGTTCTAGGACTAATGTCATTTTTTGACGTTTCAGCTATGCACATTGAAACTAGTTTTAGTCATTTTACAATCACCTGAAAGAGGTTCGTGTTTAAAAGCTTACGCTAGATTTGCAAGGTAGATTTTCCCCAGAGTATCTAGAGCAAGAAACTCTTTTAGGTTGCTCTTTTCAATTAAAGTTTTATGCTATCTACACACCAAAGCCACCGGCAAGCCGCCGTGCTAGGCCGGCAGCTTTACGTCATACGAATGGCAGCTGTCAAAAAAGCCAGCGGCTTTGGTGTGTTACCATTACAATTCCTATAAAAGAGAGAATAGAAGTAGTGTCGTGTATCAGATGCTCAAACAGAGAATAGAGCAGAGAGACGCAGACTCCACCGACAAGATCGACGCTCAAAAATAAAGATGAACTCTTACAAACACATAGATCCGTACATTATTTATATTAATAACTGCATCTTTAACGAGAAAAACTCTTATAAAAATAAAACAGTTATTTCTTCCAACAACACTAGAATGTAACAATTACTCGTGTCGCACAAAAAATAAAATAAAATCTTATACAAGTAACAACAAGGCTACTAACTCATGTGAGTGGAATCCTTCAATCATTGATCTGTTTATTTTAGATCCTGCGCGGTGAATCACGCGCATACCTCACTTGCGCATGCGCAACTATCTAGTTAGTGTGAGAAGGTCGCATTTTTCTTTAAGTTATTGTTGAAGTTAGATACAAGTTTATAAATAATAATGTTATTAGTTTTATGTTGGTAGTTCTTTATTGAATTGTGTAAGATTGTACTCTTAAGTAAATAACAAATATAACTACTTACATATCATTTCTCTTATTTAAAACAATTCAAATGTACAACCCGACTTACAAACTAAAACGAAAATTGTGACGTTGACAGACGCTTATTTAAAGTTACGAGTAGGCTATAAGTAGAATTGATTTTGAATGAGTGGGTTGGTATCCAAAGCTTTTTAAAGCCCTACATCACTAAAATGTAATGAAAATAACTTAATTATGAAAAATAAGTATATAAATATAAATAAATATACTTATAAATAAGTATCTGTAGTATCTCTACAAAATATAATTCTCACTGAATTTCTTCTAAAGCGACTTTTATTTAAGTTGGGTATTCTGTGGTTGCGGCTAAAACTGACAAAGGTACACTTTATCGAAAACACTTTAACAGCCCTAAAACGAGGTAAAATCACGTAGACATGTCACGATTGATATTTTTAGGGTTCCGTACCCAAAGGGTGAAAACGGGACCATCTGAGACTTGGCTGTCCGTCCGTCTGTCACTGCATCTCATGAACCGTTATAGCTAGAGCATTGTTTACAAATGATGTATTACCGTTGCCGCTATAACAAAAACAAAAAACTAAAAATCGAATTATTAATAATAATTTGCCTTTTTTTTATCGACATCAATAATGGCAACTGCGGTAGGCAACGAGTAGGTATTGTTAAGTGTATGGTACGGAACCCTTCCTGCGCGACTCCGACTCGCACTTTATCCGGGTTTTTTTTTATAAATCGCAACCTATTCGCAGATGGGAGGCAGTCGAAGGTAGTCGGTATTGATGACCTAGGCACGTATTACGATTCTCAGAAGGAGTGTATTGTACGTTTTTGATTGTTTGGTGTATTCGGCGGCGCGAGTGATGCTGCGACGTGTGAGATCGCCTTTACGAGTACAATTGGGTTGGAATTTGGCAATTTCTTGTCGTTCGAGTAATGTGTGTTCTTTTTAAATGTTTTATTTAGAGTTGTTTTTGAAATAAATAATTTCTTGGAAATATTACTTTCTAGGTACTTATCTTAATGATTCTGTGTTTGAGGTATCTGTATCATTTAATGATATTTTTAAAGTATGTTTTGAGGCGTTTGAGGAATAGGAATGAAGCGAAAGAAGTGTGTTTGGATCGTAGCAGAGGGAAGTAGTCTCTGTCTACGACGACGGGAGAGAGACGTAACGGATATGTATTTACTCGTATGTACCCATATTAATTATTTTTTAAGGACTTTTCAAATATTAAATAGATATTAATGAAGTTTCATTTTGAATTTATTTCATTTAATATTTATTAAGGCTATCGTGGATTGTGGTCAATGGAAACAATGTACACTTGTGAATCTACCTTCACTGCTTTCAATCTGACGATCTAGGATTTGTTGTCCAACAAATCTTTTAAATCAGTTCGATTCTATCAAGAAAACAGAAATTAGTAAATCGGGAAGAAGGAAGGAAGCATCGCCAAGATTGTAGGAAACAATTGCAAAGTTGGCGACTCTCCAACATACTAACTGTTTTATGTCCTAGCTTTATTAGATTGGTTTTACTGTTAAGATATACTTTGGAAGTCTTGTGGATAGATTTTGTTAAGTTGGTGTGGTATGAAACCTAATTTATTAGAATTGCGCGACTTCGTACGGCTTTATCGTTATATCTTGGAAAAAAATCATGATATCTTAAATTTAAATAACACATGTGTTATTCTAACGTATAAGCTACAATATTGCCAACTTTCATCAAAATTCGTTCAGCAGTTTTTGCGTGAAAGATTAACAAACATCTATCGGCGCAAACATTGACATTTATGATATTGGTAGGATATTCTGTAACAAGAAGCCTGAAGCTCTTTCACGCAAAAACTACAAAACACATTTTGATAAAACGTTGCAATATTATAGCATAGATATCAGAGTAACACATCGGCTATTTTATTTTGAGATATTCTGTAAGTTCTCCAATATATATGCGAACGAAGTCGCGATACGAAGTTACATAAATTACTTTGATTTTTTAAAAACATTTGACGAATTAATTTTTATCAAATCTTTTAAGTGACGTATAACGAAACTATGATAAAACTATACCAGAGTATGTAGTAGTTATGATACTCGGATCCAACTTTGAATACAGACAATATCGTATGAATGAAATTCTCCGGACATTAGGTCCAAGTTACGAGCGTTGTCACAAATATTAACTCATTATTAGCTCGACACGAAGAGCTCGACACTTGTAAAGACTGGCTATAAGCTTTATTGTAGAGCATATTAGAACTAGATGGAGAGTAAAATTGGCCTTTGCCTATCGAAAGGCCAATATAATCGGTTAAAAACTATAACGGGCATGTATGAGACGACTGATGAGTGTGGATGAAGCGAAAAAGGTGTGGTTTGGATCGAAACAAGTGGAAGGAAGCGGTCTCTGCCTACCCCAATGGGAGAAAGGTGTGACGGATATGTATGTATGTATGTAAAAACTATAAGAAATAAAATTATTGCACAAGTTTGATCGTTCTGTACTGTATTTATATTCGATACTATCGATCGATGTAATCCATAGATCGATAACATTACTCTAACTGGGGCCCACAGTCGTGTGTTGGCAGAGTGTCGATAAGAGTGTCAATATCATTTGACCGCAATCAGTGCAAGCCATTGTTTAGTTACTAAACTTTAGTAGAATACCAGATGTTTCCAAAAATGCCATTGACACTCTGCCGACACACAACTGAGGCTATTTTAAATTAGCAGACTTGGGCCTCAGCCCTCAAATAGCCTCAATAGTCTCCTCAATAGCCGAATAGAGAAAAATTTAAAGCTAGATCTAGCTTTAAATTTCTCTCCTCCCCTACACTATACCCGAATAAAGGGCGGAACAGTGAGTCATGCGCCCGCGCAAGCTGTCTGCGCGCTCAGACGAACAACTATGTGCTGTGAGTGGAATAAACTAGCTTGTAATCAGATGAAGATGAGGTGTTAGGTTTGATTCCTTTCGGGGTAATGTTTGCAGGTAGCTACGTTTTATAGTTTTTGGGGCTGTTCCACCATCAACTGATAAGATTTATCTGACAGATATTTTATACCTGTGTCTGTCTAAACCGTCATGTTTTATAGAATTGACATAGGTTTATCTGTCAGTTAAATTTTATCTGTACAAAGTGAAACGGGCATTTAAAGTTATACAAAATGCAGTCAATAAAGTAGGGAAGTAATACATTTAAAATTACAAAAACAGATATATTGGACATAACGTAGGGCCCTGTGCCGAAGGTTTCTTGCCGTTTTCTTCCTCTCGGCTTTACAGGTAGTGAATCGGTAGTAGTTTTAGATAAAAAAAAGTGACATTAAAAAAAGTGTTATGAATTTTGCCTATTTTTGAATAAACACTTTTCATTTTTTTTTCAATCACAAAGTATAGACAAAGTTAAATCGTAAACAAAAGCAGGTAACATTGAGTTTGCAACTATAGGTATTAATTTGATGGTTACTTATAAATAAACCTTAATTTAACTTACGAGTCTTCTCATATTCGGCTATTTAATGTTATTATTTTGTATCGTGTAGTTTGCCCAGCAGGCCTTTGCTCAGCAGTGGGATACAATAGGCTAAAAAAAAATGTTTAGTTTTGGACCTTCATTGGATGATTTCATTTATATCTACATAGCCTACAGATATCTAGAGTTACCTAGATTTCGCTTGTATTGGCTCCAACACGTCATTTCCAATCAGTTATTTCCCAGAACTCTATCAAAGGAAATCCACCAATATACTGATTATGAATTTGAATGAGCAATACTTTCACTGGCACGTGACTGGATGTATGTATGTATGTATGGATCACAGCTGAGAGGAAGCGGATGTGACGTCATTGTTGGCGTAGGCACGGGGTTGGCTCGTTTGACCTCTCCGTGAGGTTAATGTTACTAGTAGCGTATTAGTTTTGGAGCTCCTAATAGCTAGGATAATCTCATTTCATTTTAAATTGATAATTCTACATCAAGGTTGCTTATTATCTATCTACTAGCTGTCCCGGCGAACTTCGTCCCGCCTTAGAATGAACTTTATTGTGTAGGAATAAAGTTCAAATTGACTCTACATTTTAGTAAGAAAACATTTGTATGGGAAAAAGAAAAGGTCTGTTTTAGGGCTTTCCCGGCAATTATTCGAATTTTTCTCACCGTAAGAACCATCCTTGGACTTCAATGAACATTTTAAAAAAAGAATTAGCGAAATTGGTCCAGCCGTTCAGGCGTGATGCCGTGACAACGGAAAACGGGTTTCATTTTTATATATATAGATAGATAGATAGATAAAGATTGTTACATTTTTTACTGCAAGTTACAGCAGTTTTTTATACGTCTGTGCATTTTCCTTATTTTGTGGATATTGTTGGTTTTTTCGTACATTATACCATACTGTATTATATTTATATGTACCTCTATATTAAGGTATATGCGGTATTATAAATAGGTAGATAATTAGAGTTATAATCTTCAGACCATCTCGTAAAATATTTTAATTAGGAGCAGATTTAGGAGCAGATTCCTTATAGATAGAATTAGATTATTATAGATAGAATTTAATTAGAATTAGATAGATAGAATTAGGAGCAGATTTTAATGTTATCGATTAAATTAAATGAACCTACATCACCCAGAGATATTTCGTATTTTTTTTTGCATAAAAATCTACACGATATTGCATAAACAAACAAATGATTCACTTGGGAATATTACTCTCTGAAAAACTTAATGATATTCATCAGGACCACACAGTAAGTAAGACATGAAAAATGACCACTAGCGCGATCTAAATCCCATTACGACTAAATGGGGCCTCAAAAAATTGGTGCTAATTTGTTAAAAAACATAATTTGGAACACCCCGCTATTTGTTTCCACTCTTGCGCATACCACGAGAACATCATAGCGAAAATCAAACAGTGATTAGTGATTAGTGCCCCGCCCAGTGACAATCTTCACAATGATGACCAAGCCGCCTTATCATTTACAGATGATTTACCTCCACACCACCCACAAAAGAACCCTAACAACGAAGAACTACCAAACGACCAGAGCTCTACAGAAGCTGACTAAAAAACTAAAGGTGATTAAGGTGATTTAGTTCACGACAAACATTTCGGTAAAGTTAATAACAGGGGAGCAGAAATCGAGGTAGTATTGCGCAAATATTGAGTTTAGACCACCAGAGGAGATGCGAGAGACGCTGGTGATGATATAAATGTTTCACGCTGACCCTTGGGCGTGGCGGATTGAAGATGATAAGGCGGCGTCGCGGCAACGGCTTGTTTGCTTTGAAGTCGATAAAACAAAGCTATTATATGATTTGAGTGAGTTTTCACATGGATGTACTCTGATTTGATTGCTGGCGATGCGATTAAGTAATTTTCAAAGGGTTTTGAGTTACAAGAATTAAAAAAAGTTGTGATCAGGAGGATGTGGTTAGAAATATTTATATACAAATCGATCGTGCCGATATCGATATTTTAATTCACAGAATAAGAGGAAATATTATTTCAGTTGACTGAAAGAAACATAAAAATGACAAGGTTTGCAAGGCCACTTGCAAAATTTTACTATGTTCGTCTCCAAGAAGGATGCTTATGATATGTTTAATGTAGAAATCAGCCTATCAAATTAAGATTAGGTTTCTTAAGCAGAGATTTCATATAATCAATCATCATGTCTGCTTATGGACGTCCACTGCTGGACGAAAGCCTCCCCCAATGATCTCCACAACGACAGGTCTTGCGCTGCCCACATCCAACGGCTTCCAGCGACTTTAACCAAGTCGTCAGTCCATAATCAATACCTATCGCCATGAATGTCCTCCGAAAGCTTAACTTCAGTAAGAAGTTTAGTAGTTGTCAAAATTCATGTATCGACACCACTCTATTTGTCTTTCGATACCTAGATCTGTCACAACTAGATCGGGAGTCGATTGCAAGCATTCCTTTGAAATCTTCGTGTGCATTACATTCACAAGTAATGTCCACAAAGCCATCGGAATTTCTCGTCACTTCCCACCGTCCTACGTCACGCACCGCACTTGCTTACACTTGTCTTATTTTTTTTAATTTTCTCTTTTTTCTCTTCATTCTGTCGGGATACCTGCCGCGAACCCCCCGGGTCGATTCTTTTATGGCTTTTTAAAACGTTACCGAATTTTGTGTTTCTATCGTTTACTGTCACATACATTGGTGGTTGTGTATCAGTATTTGTATTGTCATTCGCAGTAAAGGTGCTTTATGTATCACATATGTTTTGCATGACATCGTTTGTGTGTTAATAGACGTTTTATTTGATAAAAAATTATGCAATCTATATATAACTTTCTAAATAATCTAGCCACTCGTGTCCCAATTCTGGGCAAAGGCTTCTCTCCTAATTAATTCCTACAATCTTAATTCTCCAACTGTCTCAATTCTCATTGATTCCTGTGTACAAAATTCTCAAACAAGTCGAAAACAAAAAGTCTCTCCAACATTTCCCCTCAACATTTCTTCCCCAAACCCATCAATGTACACAAAACTCTAACCTCCATTCGCCACTTCAAAGTTGTTGAGATGAAAGCAGTATCGATCGCCGGTCACGTACTGGCGTTACGGGAACCGGCGCGCGCGCATCTCAAACACCCGCGATATGGACACGTAGATAAGAGCTATTTGACTTTGGCAGTGTGCAATAAAAAGATATCAAAGAAAAGGAACATTAAAATATTAGAGAAGAAAGACAGAAGGGAATCGTGGAGAAGAACGAGAGAGGCCTTTGTCCAGCAGTGGGCAACTGATGGCTAGAAATGATTAGATAAGTTAATATTAGAAGAAATATGTCTCTCTCGCATTTAAATGCGAATGGTTGAAATGATAGCGAATGGATTTGAAAAGGGCTTTAATTTGGTTTCGGTTATGTTTTATGGTAAGGTTAGTAGGATAGGCAGGCCTAGAAATGATATACCTATCTACGTCCAATGTAAGATAGACTAGTTAGCTAGAAAATTCTGTTTTAAAATCATATAGTTTGCTTACCCACGTCAAAATTGGCCACTTACTATCAATGAGGAGGGGCCCCTAGAAATAAGGAGGGGCCCCATTTTTTTTATACAAATTATTTTATGACAGCGTGCCAAGATTGCGCCAAATTTCTCATAGTTTTCTTAGTAGATAACCCGTCAAACGTTAAGTAGTACCATACAAACAGTAGCCATTTTGCGCCAGACCAGGCACGCAGATCCAAACGGTATGGCTCCTCATTTTCTATACTCAAAGCTTACTACCTACTCCAAAACAAAACACTGTCGCAGATAAAGCCAACCTACACCAAACAGTAATAAAACAAAAGAACGCGACCCAAACAACGATAAACACAGTTGCAAGAATCCAAATACTTTAAAAGTCCCAGCCTCTATTTCACAAGATGCTATCTAACACAGATAAGAAAATAAAATCAACACCAACCAATCAATTAGTCAGCGCCGTAAAAGCCAATTCGATTAGATGCCACGCCAGAAAAAAAAACATAAAACAAAAAAAAAACCAGCCAAGTGTGAGTCGGACTCGAGCTGGAAGGGTTCCGTACCATTCACTATAGATATCGAGCAAAAATGGCAAAAAAAACTTGTTTGTTGTATGGGAGCCCATACAACAAACAAGTTTTTTGTATGGGCTCCCATACAACATAATAATAATAATAATAAAAAAAATTATTATTATTATTTTATTTTTAGTATTTGTTGTTATAGCGGCAACGGTAATACATCATTTGTAAAAATTTCAACGCTCTAGCTGTAACGGTTCATGAGATACACCTTGGTGACAGACAGACAGACAAACGGACTGCCAATTCTCAGTAATAGTGTCCCGTTTTGACCTTTGGATACGAAACCCTAAAAAAGATACAGGTAAAAAAAGTGACGTGAGGCTATCGCCTTCTTCTCCTCTTTTAATTATCGTTTACCGACGCATTGTTTCAAGTTTGAAAAAAAAATTGAGTGAAAAAATATTTAGGACTGAATATAAAGTTGTTGAGATAGAGGTTATCCATTTTGAGAATGAGAACGTTACTTTGCTTTGTTACCTACAGCGTGGAATCGAGAATTTAATGTGTTACTTATTGGAATTCTACGATTAGGTTTTCGAGTATGTAAGGGAGGTATACTTTTAGAAAAAAATAATATTAGGGTGAGCTAGATTCTTTACTATTTTATTAAAATTAATGTCAGAAAGATTCTGTGTTGCTAGATGTTTACAACTGAATATATTTTGAAGAAATTTGGCAATATTGTAGCTTATTTAACAGAATTACTTATAGGCTATATTATGTTTGTATATGATGTTTTTTTTCCAAGATATGTCGATAAATGCGTACGAACTCGTGGGCAGCCTCTAACAAAACTCATTCCATTTCTCATTTGTATAGTTTTTATATTTCCGTGTCAAGTAACGTTCTATCCCACCAAAAACAAAAATGTAAAATTCCAAGTCTCGCTGTGTTTTCCTTTCACAGTAAAAAGTTATGAGATCAAATGTCAAACCAAGTCGTATGTACGTATTGCGGTGGTTTTGATATACGCCACCTTTATTTTTCTATAATAAATACCTACAAAGATTTGGCAATCGCATGAAAACAACAAATCACTTTACTAGGTCCCTAGAAATTATGAGCGTGTGCTTCTCCCAAAACAAGTGTGTTGCCTTGGCTTGATTGACAAATTTACAGGCCTGACATTCCTATCTTATATCAATATAGATAGTATGAGACTAAAGTTTTAACAGCAAACTGGTGATCAAACCCGAAGAAGATTTCGTAATAGGTAGACTGCAACAGATAGCATAGAGACGGTTGGTTAGCCATGTAATCGGTAAGTCATGCGATTGCCAAGTCATTGTAGGTATTTATTATAGAAAAATAAAGGTGGCGTATATCAAAACCACCGCAATACGTACATACGACTTGGTTTGACATTTGATCTCATAACTTTTTACTGTGAAAGAAAAACACAGCGAGACTTGGAATTTTACATTTTTGTTTTTGGTGGGATCTCACTTCTTTTTGTAAATAATCCATCTTTTCACTGGCTCCTTTAAGATTTGCTGTACCTACATCAGCAACTGATTTTTAAAGCCCACTCCCTATCCCTTTTGCCCTTTCGTAGAGGCTTTGTTGTTATGAACTTAGACAAGTCCGGGCGGTAAATATTTCTGAGTCGATTATCAGACCTAGTTACTATCTAGTATCAAAGTACTCGTCAAGACAAATCAAACGAGCCCAAACTCGATGGGGTTGCGTCATTTAATTACGGAGTTCCTACGGCCACCTTCCAGCTCCATCATCAGACCCTGGTTACCATCAAGCATGAAAGTACTCATCAAGACAAATCAAACGAGCCCAAACTCGATGGGTTTGCGTCATTTAATTACGGAGTTCCTACGGCCACCTTTCAGCTCCATCATCAGATCCTGGTTACAATCAAGCATGAAAGTACTCGTCAAGACAAATCAAACGAGCCCAAACTCGATGGGTTTGCGTCATTTAATTACGGAGTTCCTACGGTCACCTTCCAACTCCATCATCAGACCCTGGTTACCATCAAGTATGAAAGTACTCATCAAGACAAATCAAACGAGCCCAAACTCGATGGGTTTGCGTCATTTAATTACGGAGTTCCTACGGAAACCTTCCAGCTCCATCATCAGACCCTGGTTACTATCAAGCATGAAAGTACTCGTCAAGACAAATCAAACGAGCCCAAACTCGATGGGGTTGCGTCATTTAATTACGGAGTTCCTACGGCCACCTTCCAGCTCCATCATCAGACCCTGGTTACCATCAAGCATGAAAGTACTCATCAAGACAAATCAAACGAGCCCAAACTCGATGGGTTTGCGTCATTTAATTACGGAGTTCCTACGGCCACCTTCCAGCTCCATCATCAGACCCTGGTTACCATCAAGCATGAAAGTACTCATCAAGACAAATCAAACGAGCCCAAACTCGATGGGTTTGCGTCATTTAATTACGGAGTTCTTACGGCCACCTTCCAGCTCCATCATCAGACCCTGGTTACAATCAAGCATGAAAGTACTCGTCAAGACAAATCAAACGAGCCCAAACTCGATGGGTTTGCGTCATTTAATTACGGAGTTCCTACGGCCACCTTCCAGCTCCATCATCAGACCCTGGTTACCATCAAGTATGAATGTACTTCTCAAGATAAATCAAACGAGCCCAAACTCAATAAGGTCGCGTCATTTAATTACGGAGTTCCTATGGCCACCTTCCAGCTCTATCGCCAGATCAGTTACATGTTACCATATTATTGCATTATCACGCGATATACATAATGCATGCAAAATTTCAGCTCAATTGGAAACCGGGAAGTGTGTCAAATTTAACTTGCAAGATTTGATTACAGACAACGCGACAGGTAAAAACTTGTCACGCGCCTAAGTAACCTCGGTCGTATTAACAAACTTATTTTTGCGACTCTGAAAATGAGTTTCAGTGAAGTTTTGTATAAAGATTTAGTTTACCAACCGCAAATAAAAAGAAGCGATTAACTTATTATTGCAGTTAAAAATTAATATTTTTTAAGTTTTTCCTGAATTTACTCCGTATAAAAGCACTACCCTCCAAATTGCAAGGTTATGGGTTTGCTAGAAGTACCTTAGAATTTTGATGATCGGTCAGTGAGTCAGTGAGTCAGTGAGTGTCAAAAGTAGTGAACTTTGACTGGCGGTAACTTTTAAACTATTGATAATAATTGTACGAAATTTGGTACAATAGCTAGTTATAGTATATACTCTCGATTGTTAAAAAAAATTGGCTTCTAGCTTTATCCACTAGTAAGCTACAGGGGGGTCAAAAGGGCCTTGAATTGCTTCGAGAAAAGGATGGTATGGCCGTTTTTTTTGGCTCGACTTGGCGGGGGCACGGCCGTGCCCCCAGATCGCTGCTCAGTGTCCAGTCGATCCCAATCATGTTGGATATTGATGAAGTTTACACCTCGCGGCGCGCGCATCTTGACTTTTACTTACGAATTCCTGCGTTTTTTATATAATTTTATACAGTTTTGTTGATACCTTTAAGTTGTAAAAAAAACGCCAAAATGGTTTGTTTGTTTTGGTATTTTGGCAATGTTTAAAATACAATGAATTGTATACTTGACACGCAAAATACTATAGTGATTTTACTTATTAGCATGGGAAAGGCTTTTGCCCAGCAGTGGGACTAAATAGGCTAATAAAAAAATCACTTCAAAAAAACTGTTATCAAAACCTAAGATTACTAACATTTCGTGACACAGTTAAATTAACCTCATTCAGCTCAAACTCCAATTTAATCATTATTTCTAAGGCTAGATTCTTTTTTTTTCTAAGTTATCTTTTCTAGTGGTCTCTGAATATCCCAATGAGAGAGAGGCGTGACGGATATATTTGTATGTATTTCTAGGCAAATATACGTTGCACATAATGACATAACATTTGGTATTTTAAACCTGTACTTACCCCAGTACCTACCTACTTACCTACTAAATTACTTACTACATAATCTCCATGAAGTTCACCCTCTCTCTTATTAATTTCTTCAAGAATTTTAGTCCCAACAACTCAGGGAGGCATTCTAATCTAAGTAGGCGTGGTAGAACACAACCCATTAAAAATGTATTCAAACGTACCTCGGGACCGTCCGATAGGAACTTACTTTATTTATTCTTTTACAGGGACGGTGGCAGGTTGTGGACCTAGGGCCAACAGCCTAGGTTTAGAGCTGAAGGAATTTTGGAGCAAGATTGAAAAAATAAGTTAAAAAAGGAAAATAGTTTCGTGTTTCCTGTTTTTTCAGTTTGAGAAAAATTTCATGATCGTAATTGGTAGATTTACGTCCTCACTACAGACGCAAGAGTGTATTATTTATGGTTATAACAAAATAAACGTAATTTTAATAGCATAGTATAAAGCAGTATTATTATATGAACTGAACTTCTATTATGCTTCTATAAAACATGAATTTAACAAAGATATCCTTTTCGATACATGTGAACAATTTAAGTTTCATGTTTCAAGACGAATTTGATCCTATTTATGATCTTGCCTCTAGGGCACAATTTTGATAACAAGGGCCTTCAAAAGGCCTTTTATCAAGGGTCCACAATATATCCTAGATCCGACCCGTGTTTTAAACTCAGGTACGTGTGGTATTTCTTACGTCCTTGACTCGTTAGCTTTGGAATTTTGATTGGGACTTATCGTGCGAAATAATTGGTCCGAATATACCAAAATTATGTTTATTAAATGCGTTCAACTTTTTAGTTGATTAAGTACTTTTATTTTCTTTTGGAATCTAAATAATTTATTGTTGTAAATTTTGTTTTGTCTCATAAAATCGGTCTTGAGATTCATTTTGTGTTTAGAATTTGTTTCATCAATTATAGCATTATGATTACGAAAGAGTGCTAGAAGCTAGCCGCGTCTTCATACCGTACGCATTTATCGTCATATTTAGGAAAACTTACCTATTCTGAAAATAATATACTTAGCCTCTGTGTTATTCTGATGTGTAAGCTACAATATTAGTAAAATTTTATTAAAATCTAATTACTTAGAGATTTTTAGTAACAAACATCCTCATATCTATTCATAGGAAAAAACTTTAACATTTATAATATTAGTTGGATATTTGATTGTTAATCGACTTCAAACTAAAAACCATCAAAAAAGGAGGTGGTTCTCAATTCGAGTGAATTTTTTTAGTTTTCATTTTAAGCTTTTTCTAGATTTCAGTTTTGATTTACGGTTTCATTGATTTAGCTTCATCACCAACTTAAAAACGTTTTAGAAATTCATTACTCAAACATACAGGTGCGTTTTGTTTTCTGAATCACGTTTGCTAAAAGCCTATCTTTCAAATACAACTTGTATTTATTTAGGTATAATGATATCATATTTGTTCTAACACCGTGGGAACTACATTATCTTATCAACAGTCAATAACTTAGTTTGGAAAACTTGTCACGAATTTTACTTTTGTCACTACATTGTCTAGCTAGTCGATAATAGTTTGAGTAATGTTTAATTTTGAAATTTGTTGTTTGCTTTTACTCATTATTTACCAGGTTTTGTGTTGTAATATAGATACAGTAAGCCTGCCTCGTCCCACTGTTGGGCAAAGGTTTCTTTTCTTGCTCTCTAGTTCTGCTGTGTTGTAATAGTGGTCTATTATAATATTATTTTGCTTGCGATTGTTTAAAAATACCAGTATATAAGTTCTGTACAATATTAAGAGGCGAATGAATGTGGATGAAAGAAAGAAGTGTGGTTGGAGTCGTAGGAAGTGGAGGGAAGTGGTTACTGCCTACCCCAATAAGAGAGAAGCGTTACAGATGTTTATGTATTTAAGGGATGGATTAAAGCCTTATTACTCTCTCAGTCCGATCCTGCTTCTGTATTGGGGACGTTAAAATGAATTCTGTGCCCTAAGCACTGACAATTAGGTAGGCTGGCTTTTGCACCTGAAATTGCGTGTCCATACAAATCAAGTAAATCAGTTATCCATCACGGAATTTCTGAAAAAAGAGCCGTTAACAACAAATCTTATACCTTTAAACATCGAAAGGAATCCACGAAAACATGTACCAAAGCAAAATACCAATCCAGAAAAAAAATCATCAATGAAAATGTTTCAAATATTTATACAAGGCGTTCGACAATGCACTTCATGGAATAGACTGGTCATCAATAGGCTGTATGGGCCATTGAGGGTGCCCACAATGGTTGCCATGGTAACCTGGTGGTACGAACATAGTCTGAGAAGGTTTGAGAGCTTTGAGCCGCCGCCGTAATCTCCAAAACTTTGCATTCCTCACAAACGTGGTGTGAAAAAACTGGCAAGGGTGGCATGGAATTGATGGGTTTGGTTCTGTATATGATGGGAATATTTTAATTGATACTGGCATTTTGTCGATTTTGCTAGAACTTAATCTAAACAGTAATCATACTAATAATAATAAATGTCAATATTTGTGCCTGGATGGATGGATGGATGGATGGATGGATGGATGGATGGATGGATGGATGGATGGATGAATGGGTGCATATGAGGATGTTTGTTATTCTATCATACATAAAATCAATTAATGAGAGAAATACATATTGATAAAATAATCATAAAAAAAAACAAAAATCATAAAAACAATTAATCTCATTAATTGAGTTTCTTGATTATGTTACTAATTCGTATAAGAGTAGGCTCGTGCGTGTCCCTGTAGTGGGGACGTTAAAGTGCTGATAAGGTCACCCTCTCGGGTAACGTTATTTACGTTTTAAAAAGGATTTTAATTCTGGAGCCATGTAGATATTTTCTTATATAATCATATCTTGTTATCTAGCCATGAGTAGAATCCTATCATATCTGCTAGGCAAAGGCCTCTCTTCTCTTTCTCCACAATTCTCTATCTGGAACCGTCTCTACCTAGACAACCATATAATAAAGCTTTCGCTTGACTCCCAATTCAAAAGACCCCAAAATTTCTCGCCTACAGAACCCTAAAACTGGTCGCGATACGATAATGCTTACCTATGAATAATAAGATCAAATGGAATAAAAAATCGTCCCGTGTGTTCACAATCGAAGGCGCATGTAGACACACTATTATGTAAATACAATGAGGTTTTACTTCTCTTTCGCTCTAGTTTACATTTATGTGTTTATTTCTTTCGTCTCTTTCATCCGAATTGCTTTAGTTTATAATGTTGTTAAGGGCTTTACTTTATTGTGTGTAGATACATTTTGAAGGCTCTTAAGGGCCGGCGCACACCTGACGGAACGCAGCGCAGAGCGTTTTTAATTGTCATATTATTATCGACATTGTTCTCGTTAGAATAAAATCCAAAATTATTTGACACAACATTTGCATGTAGTCGCTTCGACGCGTCGATGCTCATTTGTTGTGTCAAGTAATTTTGAATTTTATTCTAATGAGAACAATGTCGATATTAATAAGACGATCAAAAATGCTCTGCGCTGCGCTCCGTCAGGTGTGCGCCGGCTCTTATTGTGTCCGTGTTAAAGTATAGTGACAACGTCGTTTTCATTGTCAGCTTTTACGTCTTGAATGGACTTATTATTAGGATCGTTAAGTTTTATACTAGGTGTAACAGAAAGGGGGTATAATGCCGAAACACAGCGATAGTCCTCATGAAACTGAACAACTTTCCCCAAAGAACATGGGTCGTAAATCGAAAATTTTTTTTGATCGCCCATTCTTACTCGATCAACTGATCGGACATTTTGTATGGGGAGGCGAAATTTTTAGAGTTACGACCCATGTTTCTTGGGGAAAGTTGTTCATTTTCATGAGGACTATCGCTATGTTTCGGCATTATACCCCCTTTCTGTTACACCCTGTATATTCTGCATCATTACATTTATTAATTCTGTTCTGGTTTAACTGATTATTTTTTTGGTATTTTTGGTTCTTTATTTATATTTACGAGCCTTGTCTATTCTCTATTCGGTGAAGTCTACGCACGTCGTCTACGTGACTCTGTTCTCTGTTTTCTGCTGTCCATTTGAGCTTCTATGATAAAAGTCAAAACACTTAAGTATAATATGGAATTGGTTACTAACTATTTCTTACTTTAAACCTTGCTGACAATCTTGCTGTCATTTATTTGTAGCTTACTAACTCAATATTTATGTAGTTAACCAACCACTTGCGATTCTATTCCTATATCTCACTGTTCAAAGGCATAGATACCGATCTAATCTATCACATTGAAAAGTTTCATCCGAATCTGTCCAGTAGTTTTCTCTCGAAGTTCTATACAAACATCCATCTATACTTTTAATCCGTGGACTTCAGATTTTGACCTTTTAAGTTTTAATTTCATGTTTCTACTACGATTTACGGTATTTGTAGCCTGTTTTATTACCTACAGATAAAATTAAACTGACAGATAAACCTATGTCTATTTCATAAAACATGACGTTTTAGACAGTGACAGGTATAAAATATCTGTCAGATAAATGTTATATTCCGTAGGTTGTGAAACAGACCATGAGAACCATGTCTCCATTTCAAGCGTCTAGATAACTACAAATTACCAATTAAATAAATAGAGATTTTTTTCAATATCTCAGTTGATTAGTAACAAGGGGTTGCCATGGCAACGCGGCGGGGTTTGGCCTTCACCTTGGGCAATCACGACTGTCTGGAAGCAATCAACGTATTTCCTTTCATGAGACTACGATAACGTGCCACTTATTACTATTTACTACTAGAATACATGATAGTACTAGTTTCTTTGACATTGGTTAGGTTTCGTAAGAATTCATCGTCATATTATCTTGTAAATTATCATGATACCTGAAATTAAATGAAATGAAAAATCATTTAATCCTGTAGGTTTTGACAACACTTAGGACGGGTCATTTTTAAAGTTAATGCTAGATTCGCAAGAGTGCAGTTTTCCATAGAGAAGAACCTAGCAAGAAACTCTGTAGGGTTGCTCTTTTCAATTTAGTTTTACAAAACTCAGGCATAAACACAGAAACATAAAATATAATTAATATTTCAAAAGAGCTATCCATAAATAAATAATAAAAATTTGACCCCGCAATATCCAGGAAAAAGTAAGGTAAGTAAATGGGAAACAGAGAAGTGAAAGGCTTAGTTTGCCAGGATCCGCATGACATGACCGGCCATCACAGAAGCACCTTCACACAGGTCTCAACGCATGTGCCAGCCATCAACCCCTTCCACATATTTTAGGGAAGTAGGAGACCCGACACACAGCGCCACCGCTGCAACGGCGTAAACGAGCATGAACCTTAAAATAATAAAGCCTTTGTGTTATTCTGATGTAAGAGCACGTCAAAGTTACAATATTGGTACGACATTTATAATAATAATAATAAAAAAAAAATATTTTTTAAATTAATTATTATAATATTAGTAGGAAGTTTAATAATGTGTTCGTGTGAAAATATTCTCGGATCTAGTCATCTACAGTTTAAGCAGGTATCATAAAAAGTCATGTTTTGGTCGGTAATCTTGCTGAAAGATCCATGGGTAAACTAAACTAAGCAACAACATAAATAGTACCTATATGATCATCTCAGCCTATAGCTACCTATTGCTGAGCATAGGCCTCTCTAATGGCTCTACTAACTAAGTACACAACAACTTTGACTGCTCAAAGTCCCCTAGCATCTAACTTACACCCTATAACAAACCAAAGTATTAAAAGAGTACGTCCATTACAAAGGGTAACGTCAAAAAGCGAGAATTTCCAAAGATATATTATAAGGGTATAGTACCTCAAGGAGCTGTATTCGGGCCGCCGTTTCAAAGGTGACTTTCTAAGGACATTCTTTATTTCATTATATGTTATTTACCTGACTTTTGTGCTTCAATGAGGGTAATTGAATAAATGTTGAGAGGGGAACCGATTATGTTCGAATGTCGGCTTTAGATTTGTGTTGGTTTATGTGTAATGAAGGTATATTTATTACCTTTGAGGTATTTTGTTTGTAGTTAGTTTTCGTTGATATGGAGTTATTTGTTGTTAGGAGTGTTTATAGAACTTTTAGTAATCTATAGATGCCTATAGTACTATCAAGGAGTACTATAGTAGAAAAACTAATTATATTTTTTAAATCTATTTCAAATATTTTTTTCAATTATGTGACTAATTGTTAATCAACCTAGGATTTTTTTTAACCAAAATGTGCATTACAAACAAATTGCTATTCGCTATTTTCGCTATTTCTTATCCTAAGGTTGCCTCGTAGATATTGCTACATAGCAATAAGGCCGCCTGTTGCTTCTTATATTCTTGTTTGTGTCTGTACCTTATATCTTTGTGTGCAATAAAGAATATTTGTATTTGTAAATGCAATTGAAAATGATGAATACCAAAAAACGAAACAATTACCTACTGCTAACGTAATTTCTAGTTTAAGAACTGACACTCTTAAGCAAAATAACAGTTGACAGGTCAACAAAAAGTTAAAAAAAAACAACGACGGTGTAGATAAAATATAAGGGTGGCATACTTTCAATGAATATTCTAATATATTATTAACATAATCGTATGACAACCTGCGAACGAGACGCGGCGTAAAAAACTGATCAATATGCAAAAGGAGCTTTGAGGATTGATATTGTATTTTATGTGACGAATAGAGAAGGTTTGTTTATGGGTAGGTAGGTATATAGGTGTAACAGAAAGGGGGTATAAAGCCGAAACACAGCGATAGTCTTCATGAAACTGAACAAGTTTCCCCAAGGAACATAAGTCGTAACTAGAACATTTTTTTTCGATCACCCATACTTACTCGATCAGCTGATCGGACATTATGTAGGGGGAGGCGATAGTTAAGATTTTCGAGTTACGACCCATGTTCCTTGGGGAGAGTTGTTCAGTTTCATGAGGACTATCGCTGTGTTTCGGCATTATACCCACTTTCTGTTACACTCTGTATTTGTAGGTATATAGAGTGACTTTTAATTAGTGAACGATAGAAAAGGATATGCATGTACTCGTGATAACAAACAACTTTTACTATGGGACCTAGTTCGAAATCATTAAAAAAATATCGAACTCTCCATACAAAATGCACCAGCTGGTAGTATGGGAGGTTCAAAACTTTTTGAATGATTTCGAACTTGGTCCCATAGTAAAAGTTATTTGTTACTACGAATACATGCATACTCTTTTCTATCGTTCACTAGTGATGCATGTAATAAGAATAAAAGTCATCTTATAGATCGAAATTGTGTCGTAGAACTATAAGACCTTCGCCACTAAGAGGGAAAACAAGACCTTGTTATAGATCAGCCTTGGCAGTCAACCTTGTTGATGGCCTTTGACATGATCAAAATCGTGGTCAAAGTTGTCTCTGAAGATGATTGAACCTAGATGTAAACAGTAAAAAAATAAGACTACCTACGTATCATTTAATAAGTAAGTACTTAAAAAATCCTATCCTATTGATATTATAAATGTCAATGTTTGTGCCGATGGATGGATGGACGGATGTTTGTTACTTCATCACGCAAAAACCACTGAACCAATTTTAACGAAATTTTACATTAACTTAGCTTGGACATCAGAATAACACATAGGCTATATTATTTAACGATATCATGATTATTTTTCAAGATATAACTATAAATGCGTACGAAGTCGAGGGCAGCCTCTAGTAATCCATAAAATATCAAAAAGCAAAGGACGTAATCTGCTTATGAAACGCAACTAATTTTTCCCTAGAAATATAAGTCTTTGCTTCATACACATTCATCAGTCACCTCATACATACACGTCGGTCGAGGGTAGGTACTCTTGATTTGGCCTTTAACAAGCCAATCTTCTTTTACTTTCAGTCTTCTTCTTCTTTATCAGCCCATATATGTCCCCACCGAGGGGCACGAGCCTACTCTCATACAGAGAGTGATTAGGCCGTAATCCACCACGCTGGCCAAGTGCGAGTTGGCGGATTTCACATACACCTTTGAATTTCTTCTCTGGTGTATGCAGGTTTCCTCACGATGTTTTCCTTCACCGTTAGCAAGTGGTCAGTAGTGGTCAGTAGTGTTTCAGTAAATAAACTAAATAAAGTTTTTAATACTAAGTATTATAATATTTAGGTTAAAACTCTGCGACACGAAGCCAAAGTGACCTAGATTAGTTACGTAAGGTTTATTTAATTATGGTTTCGTTTGGTCAAGTGCTAAGTGCTTCTGAAGTAACGTATTTAAGGGGAACAGAGAAAAGAAAGTGTTTTTCGCGTTGGTGTGTCGAATTTCGATTGAAACGTAAATCTAATTTATTTGATTAGAAATTAAAATTTTGGTCGACATTTCTATGATTGTAAAGTACGAGTAGTGTTAAGTATTTATTTAGTCGATGAAGACTTTAGAAGTGCAAATATGGGATTTTGTATTTTTATTTAAATTACTCGAAAAAAAAAATTCACCTCCCCATACAAAATGCCCGATCAGGAGTAAGTATGGGCGATCCAAAAATTTTTTTCGAGTTACGACCCATGTTCCTTGGGGAAAGTTGTTTAGTTTCATGAGGACTATCGCTGTGTTTCGGCTTTATATACCCTTTCTGTTACACCCTGTATATAAGTATAGGTACCTACTCCTATTCATTCCACGAGACCAATAAAAACATAGGTATGATATTTTGTATTTAAAAAAATTGAATACTTATTTATTATTTATTTAACAGTTTATTGTACTCAATACTCAATCATTTATTGCACTCCACAGGTTTTTACAGATCATATAAATAACTTAAAGTACCAAATGTGGACCCTGATTAGGGCACGGCAAATTGTGTAGCAAAGCTACGAACTTAAAACTAGAATGAGATCAGTTACAACAATACTGTAATTACTTAAACTTAAACATATTTTAAAATTTATATTCTAAGTTAAAATTACTAATTATTTAAATAGTTTTATTTATGAATTATATTTATGTTTAATTACTTTTTTTTTTTAATTTATTTATTTATTTTTATTTATTTTTTTAGTTAAATTAGTTTACCTGTTTATTTTTAGTTAGTTAATTTTATTATTAAGTTTTAGTTACATATTTATAATTTCTCCTCAATATAATCTTTATTGTAAGATGATAGTATATAGAGACAAATAAAAGAGAAGTACTTATGAACAGGGAAGCGACAAATAAAATTATGATTGAACTTCTCAGTAATAAATATACAGTTTTTAATACAACAAAATTTAGAACTTTATATATGTAAGTAGATTTTAATATTTTAAAGGCTGTGTAGCTCTGTATAGAGATGATGATAAATTCGTAGTAATATGTGCGTTGATTTGGGTGGTCCCTTACTAAGTAATTATTATAATTCTTTACCCGCGAAGCGCAGGCGCAGGCGTGGCTTCATTGTTTTCTTTAAGGTTTCGTTTGGTTATACTTTATAATATTTTCTTTATTTATGTAAGTATGTGTGTATGTTATATGTATGTGTATGTGGTGAATAGATGTGAAACAGGTTTTCTTATTTTGAGTTTTAAGGAGTCCTATAAAAGAAACTTATTTCTTCCCATGAGCCTAAACAAGAACCTATGATGAACTTGTTTTAAACTTTAAACCATAGTGTTAAACCTTTTCGAAGTTTTTCTTAAAAGTTTCTACTTCAAAAATCTTCTATCTTTTCTATGATCTTATGAGCTGTCTCGGAGCAATAAGTGAGCTGTCTTTGTCAAAGTGATTATAATGTCAAAATAAATATTTGATCACAATTTCAAGATGTCAAACAACTTCATTAATTTAGAACAAATAGCTTAATTAAATTTCAGTGATGGATTCAGGATGTAAAAGTGGTAAAAAGAATTCAACCAAAATATCCGCGACTAACATAATGGAAGGAAATAGTAGTCCAATGCGACGGAGATTGAGAGCAGTTATGATAAGCGATAGTCGATGTTATATCCCCGCCGAAGAGACCACACCGAAGTACGAAAAGCATACTCACAGACACGAATACATTGAAGCATCAGCTCGTAGAAGACCACAATATGTTATAGATGGCGCAGCGTACAAAGAACTCATGAAGCGAAAGCAAAACTTGTATATCAGCAACGCAGATGACAACCAATCTACAGGCAGACGTTACAAATCCACCGAGGAAGCCTCAAGAGAAGAAGTCTATGTAATAAACTCACGTGCTCAATCACCAATATACTTAAGTCAAACAATGAAACACGCAGCTCAACATGATAACGAACGGGTCCAAAGACGCGTCTCATTCGATAAACATCGCGAAGGTAAACCTAAATACAAAGTAGTAATCCAAGCGCCAGATAAAGAACAAACACAGAACAGATGCGCTGAAAAAACAACATACTGTCGTCCTATATATCATCTTCATAACCAAGAGTACATCAATAAAGATATTGAAAAGCATAAACGATTGCAGAATATAGTCCGACAGCTAGCTGAAGCAAGAGAATTGGAGAAGAAAAGGACTAATTGGGAAAACTACATCAATGAATTAAAAATTAAACATGGATTACTCAAACAAAATTCGAATACAATGTCGATAGCGCCGCGCGTTCCTAGTATGCTTACAAACATGGATCTTATTAATAGTTATATTGATACGAAGTTCGAAACACAACAATCTGACCACCGCGGAACGACTTTGAAAGAAGTTCATGATGCCAACAATTACATAATGGCTCCATTACGGAAAGATATCTCTGTAAATACAAATAAAGAAACAATAGAAATCAAAACCAGTCCGATGCAAACTACGAATTTAAAAACAAATGCTGTCAGTTGTAATTTAAATGAAGAAATTATTGATGCTATTCCTGTAAAACAAAGTTATACTTTAACTAAACCGAAATATATTGATCCCAGAGGCTATAGAGGCTTGAAAATCACGGTTCCTCTAATCACTAAGAAAGTGGCAAAAAGGAATAGCAATGGTAAATCAGCTCATGGAGATTCACATAAAAAGAAAAAACATCGACATGTAAAAGGTAACCTGACACAGCCAGACAAGTATGACGTTATCACTATTACGCAGACGGAAAAGGCATTCCCTGACTCAGATCAGACAACTGAAACAATCAGTAATGTTGATACGAATCCTATTGAAACTACAAATATAAAACATACGGTAGAGAAAGCAGAAGGCACAGAATTTATTTATCCTAGAAAATTAATTGATAAAACTAGTGAAGCTCAGTCTAGGATTCAGATACAAAAACAAAACGTTTCTGTTGAAAAGGCACTAGAATCAGTCCCAACATTTAAGAAAACACAAAATCCAGAAGAGGAAAAACTTAAAGTTAAAATTTATAGAGACACAGGCGTTCATCCTATTTCTGTTGATCAAGAAGTAGAGAAAAACTCTAAAGGCACTGAAAACTGTGTGATTGAAGAAGAAGAGAAACAAGACAAAAGCAAAAACGATAATGTTATGGACATGTTTAAACAACAATTAGTTCAACTTTGCAATACTATGACGGCGCAAAAAGAATATCAAGTTAGGCCTCACTCTTTACAGAGCATAGAAAATAAACTGGATCTTCTAATAATTGCTATTAACTCTTTACTACTTGAAGGCAAGACTGTGTATTCTTGTAATTCTATTACATCAAAAGGAACGCACGGTAGCATCGAAAGGGTGAGATATGAGAAACTAAGAGAAACTCATGGCCACAGACCTACAAGTGATAAAACTTATAACAGAAAGAATTACAGATGTAACATTTCTGATTGCGGCAGTGCTAGATGTATGAGACGCAAAACAATAATCGCAGAGTCTATAGCAAGGGAAAAACCAGATCAGGACAATCCAAATATTAAAACACGAGTGAACATTGACATTAATATTGATAGCAACAACGAGTCTATAAATCAAGCGTTTGAAAATAGCGATCTAACTGCTCACGATGGTTCGAGACTGTTTCCTGGTGCCAGTAATCTTGGCAGTGATGTCATAAGGAACCTAACTATAGACGACTTTTCAGATCATTCAAAAGAAATGAAATACAGACGAAGATCTACGCAGAAGGCGTCTTCTTGGTACAATTTACCGATTATTTATAATCACGGTAAATTGCAAGGTAGCAGAGATAAGGGAGATACATACGATATTGCTAGAGAAGAAGAATTCTTATGTCGATTGATATCTGATGACGATTCATCGGTGCGTTTCAGTGAAAGGAATGCAAGCGGTTCAGGATCTTCGAAATTAGATAAAATCATAATAGAAGAGATGGACAAGAGCGATCAAATTAAAAGAGACATTGAAGAGATTTTGAAAGGCGATTTGAAAAACGCTTGCGCTGTTCCTTGCGCAGTACAAATCAATTTCGACGTGCCTACTAGGGAATGCTGTACTGAAATAACAAAATCTCTCTCTAAAACGAAAGTATCAGACGCAGCGTCAGCGAAAATAGTTTCAATAAATGCAAGAACATCAGAAGAAAGAAGAATGACGATAGCAATTAATACAGATCCTTTAGGTTTCTTTACCTTGTTGAAGATATCAACGGAGACTATAAGGCGGTTCCTTCCAAACATAACATTTGATTACTGCTCGTATTTGCCGCTGACGCACGTACCCCGGATGTCACCGGTGGTGACAGCAAGAGCAGAGCAGTTTATATGTCACATTTGTGGAGCTGGCTTCATGAAACCTATTCAGCTGACTGAACATATCAAGGAACATGATAAAAAAGCTTCTAAGTAAGTTATGTTATTTTTAAATAATTTTTTTTATAACGGTTAGTCATTATGGCAGATTTTTTAAATTATGTTCTCGCTGAGCCTTCAAATCACATTTATTTTAAAGCTTTTCTGAAACTAAAACCCCTATAACCTAAACAAACACTTTTTTGCTTTGTCTATAATAGGAAAACACATTTATTCTACAATCCATCTAATTTAAAGTCAGAAATGTTGCCAAGTGTTCAGAATTCCCAAAAAATCTTCCCAAAATCTAATAAATACTGTTTATTTCAGAGATTGCTGCGTATGTCGACATTTGATGGAACTAAGCAATCAACGTCCAATAGGCATCTTCTCTTGTCGGTTCTGTGGTCAATGCTTCACCAGAGCCTACTGTAGAGAACTTCATGAACAAAAATGTGCCAAGAGACTTGGTAAGAAACCTGACATTCCTGAAAACCTAGCTATTCTAACCTAAACAAGGTTAACTTAGCACTTAAGTGTATAATTTTATAGTGTTTCTTTTATGAAAATCCACTGACGTATCTAAGAAGAAAATTGTGTTGTGTTTTTTTTTAAATGAAAATTTTAATACAATATAAATATATCGGATCTGCGAAAACTAGCAACGTTTTTTTTTTCTTGCACAGTGGGTCTGTCGGTCTACGCCTGTGGACGAAATCTTTTGAATCTAATAACATAATTGAGCACGGACGTAGGTGAGCTTGTCAATAGATCTTTTGTGTTCGCCGCATCGCATCCATCACGGCTGTTGTCAGAGCTTGGGACAGTCATTAGGGTGAAATGGCCATAAAATTCGACCAATACGTCTCAATAGCACGTAGCATTAAATATAATTACGTCAAGTTTGAGGGTTTTATGTATAGTTAGACACGCGTTTTATTTGGAATAGATGAGCAGAAATATATCGAGATATTTAAATAGTTTTTTAAGTATAACTACTTTTTGCAGAATGTTATTTGTGATCCAAAGACGACTTTTATAACCTAAAAAATATGTAAAAACTGGACCTATCAATAAATAAATAATGAAATAATCTTATCTTATCTAGCCGTTGTTGTTCCACTGCTGGGCAAAGGCCTCTCTTCTCCCTCTCCACGATTCCCTATCCTGCTAGCTTAGCATGGCACTCCGTGACAAGACGTTGTCATGCTTTTGTCACGCTTAAGTCTCTGTCTATAGTTTTAAATGTGATAAGGACAGCATAAGTGAGATAATTGTCGCGGCACGCCGTGCTACACCCCCTGAGCCGCCTCAAAATAATCAATAAAGAATTATCCAAACACAACTCTTAACATTATCAAGCTTTTAATCCCGAAATGTAGCTACACCCTAAACCGGACATTCATTTAAAATATTCCGATTTTTTCTTTTCTTGTGCCTCTTTTTTTTCTTAGTTTTTTTCTTGTGACTCACTGTTGTCCATTGGAGGTGTAAATTCAATAATAAGGTACAAAAGACGGCGGGGGGTCCATAATAATTCTCTAACCGTTAAATATTTGGCACGCCGCACCAAGATCATGTCTGGTCTATTTGTTTAGGTGAAATTGTGCGTTGTTGCTTCAGTTTTGGACGTGGGAGGCGCAATAAACCTATTTTACAATGTTGAATTGATTTTTGTTGGATTTTTTGCGGTTTCTCTTTTGTGCTGAGTGTTTTGTGTTTTGTGCTGTTTGGGTGAGATCTGGATTTACTCTAGAATTAAGTATAGGTTCTTGTATATTGTAGGTTATTGTACAATCTGTGTTGTAGTTAAGTGACACCCTGAACGACTTTTTAAATTGGCTGCATTATACTGTATGTCATCCATTACAAAACATTTCTCATCGGCACAGTATAATGTGGCTAATTTTAAAAGTCAATCAGGTGGTCACTTTTCTACACTAACAAAACTATACTTACATAGCTTAAGTGATATGCCAGATTATTTACTAATGACCAAGGACATGGCGAGAAGACTCGATTGCGTAAATTTCTATCTATAAGACAAAAGCATCATAAACCTACTCAGATCACAAATGTCAAATATACTCTTTCAAAAACCACTGAATTGATCTTAATGAAACTTTGCGATATTGTAGCTTGCACATCAGAATACCATATAGGCTATATTATTTTAAGATATTTTCCAAGATATCATATCTTATATGATATCTTGGAAAATGATAAATAGGCATGATAAATAGGTAGAAAGTCACGGGCAGCATCTAGTATGTAATGATAGTTAAATTCATAATAAAACAAATACATTAACAATGTCATTCAAAACACAAAGGCCTTAGTCATAGTTTCTTCATCCGCACCTGTATCTATATCAATATATTTAAAAAAAACCTGAACAAAGCCACAGTCTCCTGTTATACCTAAAACTAATATTTGTCATTGTAATCGCAACTAATACGACACACCTTGCGGCACGTGGCTTCTTATCAAACTACATAAAAAAGTATAAAAAATGAACACCCTGTATCTTATCGAGGTATTTGTGAACAGCCTGTATAGTGGCTGTGATAAAGAAATTGTTTGCTGATAAAATTAAAGTTTTGTATTCAGGTTTTTATGTCCGCAAGATTAGAATTAGGAACCACTGTGTGTTTGTTAACATTTGTTTGGTTATTTTATTATTATGTTCAAATAGTAGCAGATAAATAAATCATTAGATATTTTATGCAATAATTTACTTATGGAATGAAAATCTCAGCTTCCGGCCCGTTGAAAGACTGAAAATTACTTTCTACATTTTCGATCTACATTTTTGAAAATAGTTTGTAAGAAGATATGTCGTGTTTCGAGCGTTGTCACTTTTAGAACTCCCCTCTAGGGGAGAAAGAAGAAGAAGTATTTAGAGGAAGTATTTTATGAAACGCGCTCTAGCGCGTTTTATAAAATACTTCCTATGCCGCCATGTTGCCAGCATTGAAAATTTGTACTGCCACATTACCCTCATTGTGTTACGCAGTCATTTTCAATGCTGCCAACATGGCGGCATAGGATCTATTTCACGAAACGCACTCTAGAGTGCATTTCACGAAAGAAGTCCCCTAGCCGCGGCGCTGTATTTCATGTCAAAATTGATAATGTTGCCATTTATGAGTACAACATCTACCAATACTATGTTTATTACATTTGTAATTTATTAAATAATATTATTTCCTGCATATTTCGACTGTTCTGGTTATTCCATGAGTAGGTGATATATATTTTGATAAAAACGTCTACTTAGCTATATTTCTGTTATGTAAAAAGTGTATTTTTATTAAGATAAGTAAGGGGTTTTCTACCTACTATCAGGGAAAAGGTCAGAAAATAGGGAAAATGGACCTATCAAATTTAGTTCCAAAAATATCCGGGGGACTTCTTTCGTGAAATGCACTCTACCTAATTTCATAATTATAAAGAAAACATTTACAAAGATAGCTTAGCAAAAATAATTGGCATCCAAAATATGCCTAGTAACTAAAGGAATCGAGATTAATTCTGCCAATAACGCGTGATATAATTCCTAAATCTGCTAAATTAATTCCGGCCATATTTTTGGCACAATCTCCCATTAATTTATCTTCTAGGCTCCTTACTAATAAATCTTAGCAAATATTATCAACGTCATTGCAAAAAAATATATATTTATTCTATTGTGATTCCAATAGGCGTAATTTATCATTATTAATTCAATCAATATCCGTCTTGAGTCAGCCAGTGTACAGACGGCGTCATTATTGTTATTGTAATGTTGGTAATTGCATATAAATGAGAGGATACTTGTGTGGACGTCTGTATGGTATCCGTTTGCGTTTAAGTAGTATAGTTTCCTATAGGTTATTGGCATAAATTGTGGTAAGAGTAAGGGGCCGGCGCACATTTGATGGAGCGAATAAAATGAGCAACGTTGCATCATTGAAGCGACTATATGCAAATGTCAACTAATTATGAATTTTATTCTAATGAGAAAATGTCGATAATAAATATGACAATCAAAAATGCCCTGCGCTGCTCTCCGTCAGGTGTGCGCCGGCCCTAAGGATTGGTACAGCGGTAATGAGAGCGTATATGAAACTAAAGTTTTTAACACTTTTTCAAGACAAAATTCTTTATTATACTACTTTTTTATGGCTATTTCATCTTATTCTACTTCCGTCTCATCTTACTAATAAGTATTTATCATAAATGTCAATGTTTGTGCCGATAGATCGATGAATGTATACAGGGTGTAACAGAAAGGGTATATAAAGCCGAAACACAGCGATAGTCCTCATGAAACTGAACAACTTTCCCCAAGGAACATGGGTCGTAACTAGAAAAAAAAATTTCGTCTCCCCATACAAAATGCCCGATCAGCTGATCGAGTAAGTACGGGCGATCCAAAAATTTTTTTCGAGTTACGACCCCATGTTCCTTGGGGAAAGTTGTTCAGTTTCATGAGGACTATCGCTGTGTTTCGGCTTTATATACCCTTTCTGTTACACCCTGTAGATAGATAGATGTAAGAATGTTTGCTACTTTATCATGCAAAAACCTACATACTGTAGCTTGCACATCAAAATAACACATAGGCTTTATTTAAGGAGCTACTCCACCATGTATAGATAGAATTTATTAGAAACCTGTTAGATTTTATACCTATCTCTGTCTAAAACGTCATATTTTATAAAAGGATATAGGTTTATCTGTCAGTTAAATTTAATCTGGAGAGATATTGGTACTAAGAATGAAATAATGTAAACTAGATAATAATAACTATTTTAACGGAAATCAAAAGCCCATACTGATTGTTTACCGGCGTCGTTTTATATTACAACTAAGTATAGTATATTTCGACCTGCGTCACGTATATGCGCGTGCGACGGTACATGATACGCATACGTGAGTGTAGGGGGGTTTAGGGCTTTGATGTTTTGGGTTTATATTCAAGTAAGTAAATGAAGAAGCTAGTCTATCTATCTATCTATAGCAGCCCATATATGTCCCCACCGAGGGGCACGAGCCTACTCTCATACAGAGAGTGATTAGGCCGTAATCCACCACGCTGGCCAAGTGCGGGTTGGTGGATTTCACATACACCTTCGAATTTCTTCTCTGGTGTATGCAGGTTTCCTCACGATGTTTTCCTTCACCGTTAGCAAGTGGTAATCGAATAAATTGATCCGTACATGAGAAATAAACTCAGAGGTACGTGCCCGCACCAGGATTCGAACCCGCGCCCTCGGAGTTCGAGGTAAGCGTTCTACCAACTGGGCTACCACCGCGAAGAAGCTAGTACCTATGTAGGTAAAATGTTTGACGTGTTATAGAAAAGACAGAATGTAATGTCCAGATCTACCAAGTTATCAGTGAAACGGCCGTTATTGGAACTACGGCCACTAATACGGAAATATCAAATTCCAGAACTGCTGCGATTGGTAGAAATACAATTTTGTAGATATTACTACTAGCGCCGCCTTTCATTTCACAGATAAGTTAGTCTGCCTGTAAGTAAGTATTAAGTAGTGTTTTAACGGTCTTTCTTTTCTTTGTCAATTGTCAGCTGAGCAGCTTTTATTTGTACTGAAAATTACCAACTACAGAGTTTGGTTGTAACAGATACCAGGTATTCTATGTTCATGACAAAAAAAAAAGAAATTCAGCCGAATTGAGAACCTCTTTTGAGATTGTTTTCAGTTTGCAGTCAGTTAAAAACAAACACTCGCCAAACTCCTAAACCGAACACAATTTAAATTAAAACATAAAAATAAATTTAAAAGTTATCAATAAACCTGACGGTGGTCATTTAGGGATATCTGACCACTTTATCGCCGATTTAAACGTATAATGAATGGGTGTTAAAATGATCAGGTGATCAGGGTGATCACGGGTGTCATAGTGTCATTTTATCATCAGATATAGAATTGTGATACTGGCGCCTTTGACTATTACATAGATGTTTGGTTAATGGATATGCGCTGAATTCTTATTAGAATTTTGTTAGTGTTTTAATTTAGGAAGTGTCAGAGGGAGGTATTTCTAGAAAAAAATTACCACACCAATTGATTGCTTGTCGATTGCATAGATTGATGGAATAGATTTAGATCGATGGATGGTCAAAGATCTATCGACGGTTTGTCTTAGAGTGTGTAGGTATAAGGTTAGCCTTGACATACTCTTATTTATTACCTTTTTTTATTAGCCTAATATGTCCCACTGCTGGGCAAAGGCCTCCCCCGCATTCTTCAATGCCTGCCTCCCTTTCTCCAGCAACCGCTGGCCAGTTTGCCATTTAGCTATGAGGGTAATAAAAGTTTTACCAGTATTAATGTTTTTATTCTTAAATGCTAATAATTCTTCTAAGAGATACACAGCTATCAGATAGCAAGTGCCACGCAAGTGCCTATTATCTTTTCTTAAAGAATTTTTATTCACTGGAACAGCCTTGAAAATCAACAGCAAATTCTAATAAGACGTCCCAAATCACTTCCATTTAATTTACATCTTGGATTGTCTGGCGCCTCTTACTTTTTTCTCGTACAAAGGCAAGGAGTCGCAGCGGTACAGCCACGGATTGTGCTAAGCGACTATCAGTGTATTGTGTTCTCAGAATAAAAATGCAGTGGCTGATAGAAGGTTTGGATTGTTTTGGATGTGGTATTTTAAAGACGGATTGGAAATTGTGCGGTTTTTATACGAGAAAAAAAAACAAGTAGCTTAGAAAACTAAAACACGCTTTAGCTCGCACTAAACATGCTCCATTATCAGATCAGTTCGAAAGTACCATATTATTGTATTGTCATCAGAACTCAGATCCTATTCGAAGGAATAGGATGAAATTTTGCACACGCTCATAATTTGATCATAATTTGACCGGGAAGTGGGTCAAATTATGATTCCAAGATTTGTTTACATAGTTAGTTACAAGTGAAGCTATATAAAACGTGTAAAAAGAAACTAAGTAATAAAATTCATAACATACATCTGTGCAAATAATGATTTGAATTTGTTAATAAGATAGCTAGAAGTTGCTCGTGTCTTCGTCTGCATTTATCGTCGTATGTTAATATATTTACCTACATACTATCTTTAAATATTCGTTGCTTTTTTCGAAAGCTATCATTATTGTAAATGTTTAATAAAATATCATTAACTTGTATAAAATACTGCAAAGTTCTTTCTATCTTGTCGTGTCGTTTTAATTAAGTCCATGGTGTGCGTAGAGATAATAATAGGTGAAAATCATCACTTAGGTACTGAGCAGTGAGCCCATACTATTATTTTAATTTGCCACATCCAAAAAGCTTCAAACATCCACCGCAGCGATCGGAATGCGATGTGATCGAAATAAAACTAAAGAAAAACTAACGAAAATAAAATATAACGACCCTTTATCTGATCGGGACATCGATAATGAATTGACCCATTTAGTGTGTGAATCATTACACGTGACAACTTTAATTTTACAGCTACAAAAAACACTCACACCTACAAAGTTTAGATAGATCTTTTAAATCCAACAGCAAAGTTAACTTGGTCAATTATTTAAAAACAAAGATACTTTATGCGCTCCCAAAATTAAATCGTCGCAACAAAGTCAATGAAGCCCGAATAAAATCAAATGTAAATATAAATTGGTGATAAAGTATTGGTTTTAACTTATCTTTGGTATGTTTTAGATTAGGTTTATACTAAGTGTATCCAAGAAGTAATCTAGATAGCCATTTAAGATTAGGAATTGAGAAAAAGATTTTATTTGGTAATACAAAAAGCTTCTATACATGTCGTGGTACAATTGTAGAGTGATCAACAGAGTTTCTTGCTAGATTCTTCTCTGGGGAAAACTGCTAAGTCAAGTCAAAAATATATTTATTTCATAGGCACAAAAATGTTCTTGAAACCGTTACATTACTATCTACGTATGTATATAGGTAATACTTTTAAAGCTAGCGCTAGATTCGCAAGGTGCAGTTTCCCCCAGAGAAGAACCAAGCACGAAATTCTGTGAGGTTGCTCTTTTCAAATCAAGTTTTACAATTTTTAGTAACAATTACACAGCTACCTTGCGAATCTAGCGTTAGGTAGTTTAAAAAAAATCTTCTTATCTTATCTAGCCATCAGTGTCCCACTATTGGGCAAAAGCCTCTCTCCTCATTCTCTTAAATAAAAAAATAACATTGGCATAGGTATTTCTAGTACTTCATCATCATCATTTTGAAGAGCGTCGCTCTTGTCGGTGGAGTCTGCGTCATTTTCTCTATTCTCTGCCGTACGTTTGAGCACCTAATACGTAAGTAAAATTATTGTCCTTTGAAATATACGTAGATAATTAATATGCACTTTGATAATTTTTGAGCAGTTTCAAAGTCTTGAAAAAAATATTATCATCATTAAAAAGAGCTTCGCTCTTGTCGGTGTAATCTACGCCACTCTGCTCTGTTTTCTGCCGTTCTTTTGAGTACCTGATACGACACAACTTCTATTACCTCTTTCATTTGATCTATGTAAGTTCTTTATGGTCTCCCTCTCTTCCGTTTTCCTTCTACTTTTCCTTCCAAGATGTTTTTTATAAAGTCGTGCCATATCAAGTGACCCAGCATCTTTCCTCTCCTTCCTTTCCTTTTTCTTCTCGCCTTTAAAAAATATTATAAGAACTAAAATCCTCAAATAAAACAAATTCTCTCCATCAAAACATCATCGCGTGTTTCTCTGAGGAATTTCGCGAAATTACGAACAATAAAAAAAGGAATGAAGTAAACAAAATAATTATAGTGATTTTGGGAAAACTCTACCGCCGTCGGGTTCGCGATTATCATACGAAAACATCCTAAACATATACTATACTATAGGTATTATAGATAGGTAGTATACCTCCAATTATGACAGTAATTTACTTATTTTCATATCTGATTCTGTGTTTATATACACAGACTTATATACTTACTTACTTATGTAACATGTATGTGTACAAGGGATTATATCAAAACAGTTTTTGTATTAATTTTTGGATTGAAATTAGTAAAGAAGATGTATCTAGATATTAAGTATTCTTATTGTAAGGCAAGGCGATCGGCGAAGTCAAAGTTTTTAGAATTTATTTAGGTAGGTACCTACTAGAATTACAAAGAAGAGAGAGTGATTAATGCAAGAAACGAAACTTTAAAATCTAAAGAAAAACTCCTAACTACTTTCTTTTAATCAAAACTACTTTTTAGTATAATAATAAATAATAATAAATATTTGGGACATTTCACACACGGTCACCTGACCCCAAACTAGGCAAATCCTGTACAATGGGTATCAGGGACTGATATACATACATAGATAAATATATAACATCCAGACACGGAACAAACAATTACGCTCATCACACAAATGTTTGTTAACCGGCGGGGATCGAACCCGCGACCCGTGCGTATGAGGCAGACTCACTACCGACTACGCTAACTGGCCTGTCAAAGTATTATTCCTTACTTTTTGAGGATATGAAAAAACAAACAAACATTTTATAAAAGTACAAGAATTTATTATTATTATACAACATTGTATAGGTACTCGTACTTAGCCACTCAAATCTTTATTAACCCCAACTTTAAACAATCCGGATGGAAATTAAGTTATTACTTAGGACATTAATCGTCGATATTTCATAGTCGGTTTCAGCCCATTTCTTACACTCAACACGCAACCAATTTTTGACTTTATTTCTTACATACTCGTATTATTTATTGTAAATATATTATTTTATGTTATACAGTATGGTCTCTGCCTACTGAAGGCAGCAGATGTTGGGGCTGGTTGATAAATGAAAGCCTTCAAGTAGTGGAACGAAGGACTGGGTATATTCACTTTAAAATAGTTTTTTACACACAATAATTAGCGCACGTAATCGTTCGGAGCAGGGAGAGATAGAAGTGTTGCCACATAAAAAATACAAAATTAGCGAGGTACTTTCTGTTGGTGTTGCCAACACCTACTCTAATTGGAAAGAGGGGAGACGGATATGTATGTATGTATGTACCAATATAAGATAGGTTAAAATGTTTAACAAAGCGATTATTTTATTAACAACGTACCTACGTTATTTTTACAGATTGGTAAGTTGCAATAATTTTCTGTTTCAATATTTATGTAAAATTGATTATAAAAGTTATTTAATAAATAGGTACTACTAAATTAGGTACCTATTTATAAAACCGGCCAAGTGCGAGTCGGACTCGCGCAGGAAGGGTTCCGTACCATTCACTATTGACATCGAGCAAAAAAATCACCTTTGTTGTATGGGAACCCCCTTAATTATTATTATTATTCTATTTTTAGTATTTGTTGTTATAGCGGGGATGGTAATACATCATTTGTTAAAATTTCAACGCTCTAGCTATAACGATTCATGAGATACAGCCTGTTGACAGACGGACAGATAGACAGACAGACGGACAGCCAAGTCTCAGTAATAGGTCCCGTTTGGGTACGGAACCTTATAAAGATGAGTTTTACTTTAGATAAATCTGCGTTATATTTAATCGATGAAGCAATTGTTTAGCCTATTCTATTGCCTTTCATCAGTGAAGTAATTGTATTGATCTATCACCTACTACGTGTTTGAAAACAAGCAAGACTTCATTCTAATTCTTGCGAGAAATTCTCGGCAAGTTTTAAGGAAAATATAATCAATATCGTTAGTTTCTTTAATGGATGTGGATGAAGCGAAAGAAGTGTGTTTGGGTCGAAGCAAGTAGAGGGGAAGTGGTCTCTGCCTACCCAATGGGAGAGAGACAGAGAGGCATGACGGATATGTATGGTATGTCGTTGGTCTTACATTAGGATGCCCCAGTGCTGAGTGTCAATGTAATTTTTGACACATTTGGTCGCTATCAGTGTCAGCCATTGTTTAGCAGAATACCAAAAAATGCAATTGATATTTTGACACTCTGCCGACACATTACTGAGATTATTTTAAATTAGTTGACTTGGGCACTCGTTATTCTTGAAAATATATTTTTTTTACACCCCGTATATGTATAAGGTACCTTTATAACCGTAAAGAATTACAAAAATCCGAAACCACATACCCTCACAAAAATTATGGCTATAAGAAGTTTCTAAATTACCCGAAAAACACTGAATTAACAGTAACAAAGGTTAATAAGCTGAAAAAATTGCGTGACGTTTTATTTTTTATTTTATCTAAATTCTTTTGGGCGTGGTTTAGAACTGGGAGTGGTACCTGTTGGAGTTCGCATAAGTACTTATTGTAAATAATGAATCATACTAATATTATGGATGGATGGATGTGTGGATATTTGTTACTATTTCACACAAAATCTACTGAACATATTTTAAAGAAACTTTCCGATTGAGATATCATGTAAATTTTCGCGTCGCTAGTAGCCTCTGGATAGTTAAAAATGCATATTTTGAAGATTTCCAAAACAAGCCTCTATACAGGGTGTAATAGAAAGGGGGTATAAGAATATAAGAATATAAATATAAGAAGAATTTTTAAGTTATGACCCATGTTCCTAGGGGAAAGTTGTTCAGTTTCATGAGGACTATCGCTGTGTTTCGGCTTTATACCCCCTTTCTGTTACACTCTGTATATAAGAAAACCCCATAGTTATCATAAATTAGTGAGTACCTAGTAGCCAAAAGTTATAAGTATTATTAGTAGGTGCCTAGTAAATAAAGCACATCAAAAACAATTTTGTATTACCTTTGACACCTAAACGTCGAAAGGAGAAAAAAAATTATACCAGACGTCGTCGTGTAAAACCCGTGCCTAACTGTGGATATAAGCGCTCCTTCAACCCTTACCCAGTTGTATGAAAACAGGCGTGGCGGTAGCGTGCCTACTGCCTAGGTCATACATAATAGCTAACAGGTCATCGCGCGGCCTTGCCTCTCTATGATAACTCTAATCTACAGGTTATTACTACGGTCTAGACTTCAGCTAGGTTTTTAGGGTTTGCTAGGAAGTTTTGTATTGGGTGTGAGGAGGTTTTTTTTTTAAGTATAGGTACCCTGTACCCTGTAGTACCCTGTTATTAGCTGTTTCCCACCAATCTTCCCTGAGTGTTTGGAGAGGCATGGGAGAGGCTTTTGCCCAGCGTGGGGCGAAATAGGCTAAAAAAAAGGTACCCTGAACCAATAACCAACCTCAATGGGAGAGAGGCGTAACGGATATGTATGTATGTAGATTGTAGATAGGTTAACCGCGACGTCGTACGCATTTATCCTCATATTTAAAAAAAATCCATGATATCTCAAAATAATATAGCCTATATGTTATTCTGATGTATAAGCTACTATATTGCAAAGTTTCATTAAAATCTGTTCAGTGGTTTTTGAGTGAAAGATCAAGAAACATCTTCACATCCATCTATCGGCACAAACATTGACATTTGCTCTTCAAGTACGTTGATATTTTTAGGGAAACCTAACCGAATAATTAATTTGATATTTAAGCTGGTAGTTTCCCAAACCTTGGTATTTACTAACGTCGTTTAGACTAACTGCCTCAGTATTTAACCTTTGGGTAACGGTGTTGTTTCCTTCAAACGAACAAACTGTCATAAATTAAGACTTATTTATGGAGTTCTCAAAGTTTTCGTCACATAAGAGGAAAACAATAAAGTAGACAAAAAAAAAGAAAAGTAAAAAAAAAGAATAAAGAAATAAAGAGTGTAGATTAGTTAGTGTTTACTTTTACATACATATCTGTCAGTTCCGTCGCGCTTTTTCCCATCGTGGTAGACAGAGACAACAACCCTCCACTTGCTATGACCCAAACATACTTCCTTCGCTTCATCCACATTCATCAGTCGCTTCATACATGCAAAATCATAAGTAATCATAATTCCAAAATTCCCTAGTAGCCTTTAGATTAATATTTGAAAACAAATTCAACCAGTAATAATTAATTGGCTGAATTTTTTTTATTAGCCTGAGTCCCACTGCTGGGCATAGGTCTCCCCCGCATTCTTCCATGCCTCCCTATCTCCGGCAATCTCTGGCCAGTCTGTCAAGTATGTATCCAGATCGTTGCGCCATCTCCTCTTAAGTCGACCTCTGCCTCTGTGGCCGTCGAGCGGCAACCAGTTGGTAGATATCTTGGCCCATCGATCCGCGTGCATACGGCAAACATGTCCATAGTACAATTCCCTAAAATTAAAACACCAGTCATTCGATATATCACAATTTAGATTGTTTTTATTTTAAGTGAAAAAAGCATTAGTGATTATGATTTTAGGGGTTTTGAGTTTAGGGTTTTCAAGTGTTGAAGTTTTGCTTAAACGGATTGTAATGTGCACCCAATTAATTATAATGAATAGTTTGAGAACCTTTGCTCAATAAGATCTAGATCTCGGTAAACAAATAAAAATATATCAACCACATTAATTTTTTCGACCTAGATTTTATCAGATTACTATAATAAGAGTATAAGTTGTATATAGGTAGTATATAAGTACTATAGTAAGACCTTGGTACACTTTCCAAAACCCTTATTAAAACCTAATCTGTTAATTCACGCGAGTTCGTAAATAACCTTTTTTTTAGTAGCCTATTGTGTCCCACTGCTGGGTAAAGGCTTTCCCCGCTTTCTTCCATGCCTCCCTATCTCCGGCAACCTCTGGTCAGCTTGCCAAGTATGCATCCAGATCATCACGCCATCTCCTATGAGTTTTAAAAAAACCCGATTGCGTTTATGAAATACTTTTTTTTCATTTTGATGTACCCAGTGTCGCTCTCACAGTAAATACGAATCTAACGACACCTCTCAAGCTGAAATCCATCAAGCCGTTTAGGCTGTAGAGCGTGCCAAAGAATTATACATACGAACATACTCTCGAAAAACATAACCCTCCTTCTGGCGCAGTCGGGTAAAAACTAATATTTTTTTATCGTAGAATCCACTTGAGTAATCAATATTTTAGCTTGCTATCAAATTAACTCTTAAGCTATTTTCGTTTACATTTTTCAAGGTATGTCGATGATGTACGAAGGAAGTCACGAACAGGCTCTAGTATTAATATAATTACCGAAACAAATACTTAACACAACAATGCAAAAGATGCACATAATAGAAATAGTGCAGAATGCAACACAAGTATTCCTACGGTTATTACACTACTTATCTACTTCCTATCACGCGATTACAACCAAATGTCACAACTTGTAACGTTTACTGTACTTACCTACGCCTATTTCTGAAATATGCAGAAAATTGACGGAGATATGTATAACAAGTTACTTTGGAACTTTATTTATACGAACGCTCATAGAAATTGAATGTCAAGTTAACTCTTGTTGGTTGTTGAGAAAAAGCATGACGGTTTAAAAAAATAAGAATTTAAGCGAAAATGTTTATCCAGTTAATTATGATGTGGTGTCAGTTGGAAGTTACTCAAAATGTTGGTGTTTTTGTTGAAAAAGTCGAGTTATTTATAGTTAGTAATTTTAATTATTCAACAAAAAAACTTTGATACAATTTACTGCGTCAAGACAGTTTTTAATCCTTTCCAACTAATAATGTAAATGTCAAAGTTTGTGCCGATCCATGAATGGATGTAAGAACGTTTGTTACGCTTTCACGCAAAAACCACTCAACAGAATTTAATGAAACTATGCAGTATTGTAGCTTACACATCAGCATAACACATAGGCTATTATTTTGAAATATCTACCGAGTACCTTGTAGAGAGGGAGAGGAAGACCGCGACGTACCTGCTATACTCAAGTGAAGGAGAAAGATAACGTCATGTCATATCAAGAAGTCAAAGCATTAGCAGAGGATAGGCCTAAATGGGGGATGATACATCGACAAGAGTCAGTCTTAAATAAAATGAAAATGATTTATCTAGTACAAAGTCTTAAGCGTCCTCTAGAAGGATCAAATATGAAAAACGTGGATTCCGTACGTGGATTAATAGTACAGTTTTATATGTCACCGTGGATCGACGTTTATGCTATAGTTTGTGTCACCTGTAAATCGGTATGGCGACAGCATACTTGCATTCGTACAGTACTACTACGCAAATAAGTTACGGAGTTTTCAGACAGGGCGTTTAGATATCTGTGCCATCCGTGTTGACGTAAATCGTATTATAGCTTTAGCGGCTGCGGATAGTGGTGGATTACGGCCTTATCACTCTCGTATTAGAGTAAGCTCATGCCCCTGGAGTGGGGACGTAAAAGAGCTGATGGTGTGATAGCTTTAGCTATTTGCTTAGAACCAAAAACCACTTCACTCCACTTGTTATGATCCCACACCTCTTTCGCTTCATCCAAATTCATCAGTCACCTCAGATATGCACGTCGGCTCGCTGCGAGCCGTTCGTGTCGCGTTCTTCAGCTCGCGAACCACCTTCACACTATGTTCTTTTGTTACAGTGCGGTTACAGTTACAGCTCGCCGATGAGTAGATAAGTAAGTCATTCATTTATTCCCAGTTCTATTTCAGTACAAAATCAAAATAAACAAAACAAAAACATAAAACAGCACCATAAGCTAAAAAAAGAATAATACACGAAACAAGGAAAATACAAGAAAGAGATAGAAATGGGAAAAGGACAGCATATTAAGTCATGTCACTGTACAATGGCACAACGCTGATTTCCAGTGAATCCACTACGCAGCCTTTTTTGTATTCCATTGTGTCCCAATGTTGGGCAAAGACCTACCCGCATCCTTTCCTATCTCCGGTAACTTCTGGCTACTTTGCCAAGTACGCGCCTTAACAACAACGATGCAACTTATACCAAAGTCCAGAGTAGTAATTCCGAATCACGGCCGTGATTTCACAGCTGATTTGCTATGATCGTGACGGGAGTGATGGTCGTCCAAACAGGTGGACGAGACCGCATTGCAGTGCCCTACCGTGAACTTGGTTGGGTAATACATAGCTTTTGTTTGTGTTTGGTTTTGATTGGGGAATATAAAATACGATTGTAAGCGCCAAAACACACGGTGAAACGCAAATGCAACGCAACTGAAACTGTTAGTTACTTTTGAGTTGCATCGAAATTTCTGCTATAGACTTCTTTAGAAAACCACACACGATGCAACTAGTTTGAAACGTGTCGTTTCAGTTGCGTTGCAGTTACGTTTCACCGTGTTTTTTGGCACTATTGGCAAGTTGTCTGAATTAATTCTCGTACTCTATTATATTGAATTAATAAGAAACTGTATACTAGTATAGGTACCCACACCTAACAAAAAGTATATCCTTTAACCTACGGAAAAAAAACACAAAATAATCGAAAAGCAGTTTAACAAAATACACGGCTAATAAATTGAGTAAAACGCCAAACTTCGATATCATGAATCACCATAAAATGCAAATAAAAAAGATAAAAATTCAAATAAGAATAATCCGCTCGCATTACTCACGTCAGGCTTCGTAAATTCACATTTTTTGCCGAATTCTGCAACTTACCTGAAAAGAAAAAAATGCCATTAGACACAATAGGTTTAGAAAAGGTCGCGCCAGATGGTGCAGCTATAAAATTCGGTTCCGATATCGATTTAAATGATAGAAAGGTGCAAAAATCGATAGAAAGCGAATCCACAACTGTATCATTAGATAACAAAGTTACATTTACTGTTAAAATTGCCGTAACCACACCAAAACGATCTTTATAACTATTGAAATTAGAACTTGATGATGCATTTGTAGATATGGCAAATGAAATGGAAATTAATAGTAAGGATATGGTAACGGTAACAATAGTGATACAAGGTGTCGAATTATTTAGCAGCACACGTGGTGGTGCAAAAAATTAAGCTACGATGCTTAGTGAAGCTTCTAATTGATTGATATGAAGGCTAGATTATGAATTGGACCTGCGGTTTTATTATAATAATTGTGGTTTTCTTGTAATTTTAAGTATCTACAAATTGTTGTATGTATGGTGGTGATAAAATGTATAATATAATGAATGTTTTAGAAACTCTTCTTCTTAATTCTACTAATATTTATAAATGATAATATTTGTGTCGATATGGATGGATGTGAAGATATTCGTTACTCTTTCACACAAAAACTACTGAACAGATTTTGATTGAACTTGGCAATATTGTAGTCAATAACACATTGGTAATTTTAGATGTCATGATTTTTTCCTAAGACGACGATAAATGCGTACGAAGTCACGGACGATCTCTTGTATTATTATTACTTCCATAGAAGCACCGTTAATGAATCTAAGCCAACAATTTATAGATGAAGAGAAAAATGTACACGATTATCCTTCAGAGTTAAGTAATCTTATAATTAATGCTGTTATGATACAAGATGTCAACAAACACGAAGTTCATCGGAAATAATCACAAGACAGATTGGGAGCGTGTCTCGAACACCTTGCCGCGTATCGTTTGTTCAATCATATCCTAAAGGGAGCTTGCGACTAAATATAATTCAATACACACCCTCTTCCTGCCAAATATACGCGGCGGCGCAAACGCATCTTGCACTACAATTACCACTTATAAGAATGCAGTAAGAACATTTTTTGAATAAACGTCTGTGTTGTGTCTGTGTGCGTGTGAGTGCAGGTGTGCCACAAGGGTCTGTTCTCGGCCCGCTTTTATTTTAGATTCACAATCTCGGGCCACGTGTCGAGGGGTAGGTTCTGCAGAAAAACTCGCAGCTTTCGACTTCCGTAGAGCACAAATATAAACAGCATTAGATGGCTATGATGTTTTTCCGGTTTTGTGAGCTTGTATTGATGATGTCTCGAGTGGTCTTGTGCCATTTGCAGTTGGCCGTAAGAGGGTTCCGGTCAATATGTTGTTTTTGCTAAATTTGGGTTGGGTTTAGGATTTGTGGGTTTGCGTTGTTGTAAACAGCTTTAAGTTTTCAATTGTTATTATTCTGAAATTGTTTTTAGAAATAACAACTTGAAATGGTCTCTGTCTATCCCGATGGGATAGAAGCGTGACAGATATGTTTGAACAACTTCAGTTTAACGTTATACCTACTATTTCAGTAATTCCTAAAGTATCTAGATAAATTGTCAAATAAATCGTCCAACAAGTACAATTTCAACCTTCAACAAAGTTATAACCTAAAATATAAGCCCAAATAAAATCCAGCATAGTAACAAGGGGTATAAAAGTCGTTAAAACGTTTGGGCGAGTACTGCCTATATTTATGTAGTTTTTAGGGTTCCGTACCCGAAGGGTCAAAACGGGACTCTATTACTGAAACTCGGCTGGCTGTCTGTCCGTCGGTCTGTCTGTCACCAGGCTGTATCTCATGAACCGTTATAGCTAGAACGTTGAAATTTTTACAGATTAAGTATTACCGTTGCGGCTATAACAAACAATACGAACAACAGAATAATAATAATAATAATAATAATTAAATTGGGCTCCCATACAACACACGTGTTTTTTTTGGCTCGATATCAATAGTGAACGGCAGGGAACCCTTTCTGCGCGAGTCCGACTCGCACTTGGCCGGTTTAGTATAAAGTAGGTCTGTTCCACACGGTATGTAGCGTGCTGTATTGCCCGCTATTTGTCAACTTATTCGAATTAATCTGGTTTGGGTAGGAGCCGACGGGTAGTGGGGATTGTAAGCATTGGATAGTGTGGTAGATTTTGGGGTTATGTTGTGAAGTGAGTTGAAGTGAGAGATAGAGGTCATGTAAATATTGTACGTTAAGTATTATAAAGTAATTGACTTGGTAGAGATTCTAAACGAAAAAGTAAAGACATAGATTTTAATTAAATCGATTTACCTACAGTCCTATTATTTACTTCCACATTAAACTTTTACCCCCTTATTACAAAACGTGGTTTAAAGATAGTCCGACGTTAGTTCGTCTAGTTTGACGTTTTGTCCATAGCCGAAACGTCAAAAGAAACGAACTAACGTCGGACTATCTTTAAACCTTGTTTTTTAATAAGGGGGCTATTGTTTACCATCTTTGTCATAAGACAACGACAAAAGACAATCAAAAGACGAAGTATAAAAATACTATTAACGTAAAGTAACGTAGTGAAAAATGCCTATAGGTAATAATTATTAATTTTTAATTCAAGAAAATGTTATAAAATATCTGAATAAGTTAAAAAAATAAAAACAATAAAGTTTTCCAATAAAGGCCATTTCTCTTCTACCCAACTACAAAGGGTAACTACCTCAATGGCATGAAGTACCAGCAAGGTGAACCAAAACCGTTGGGAAGTAAGGGAAATATAAAACTACTCAATTGTACCTTATAGTTATAACACATACATACGCATATCTCTCTCCCATCGGAGTAAGCAGAGACCCCTTCCCTCCACTTGCTATGATCCAAACACACTTTCTTTTGCTTCATCTACATTCAACAGTCGTCTATAGCTAAATTGAATTCAAAACTTTATCCCCCTTATTACAAAACGAGGTTTAAAGATATAGTCCGACTGTAGTTCGTTTCTTTTGACGTTTCGGCTATGGACAAAACGTCAAACTAAACGAACTAACGTCGGACTATCTTTAAATCTCGTTTTGTAATAAGGGGGTATTTGTCCATCATAGGTTTTGTACCTACTTACAGACAATCACAAAAGTATACAGTAACACATATGGACCCTGAATTGGACGCGGAAATGTGGAGCTGCGTTATATAACTAAGGAGATCAATCTCAAAAATAAAGATGTTGCCTTTTCCTAACTTACAAAAGCTTTCTTTTAGAAATATGCTGTACCTATCGTACCTATAACTTCTCTTTTTTTCTGTTTCTATGTACTATCATCTTACAATAAACTGTTAAATAAATAAAAAAATAAAAGCTCCGAATCATAACAAGTAAAGAAATTCTTCACGCTATGCGTAGGTACTAAGATGTATTGAACCTTTAAGGGAGTAAAAAGGGGGGTAAGTATCCCTCACGCGACTGTATTGCCATTAAAGAACTTTTACCACCGTAATTGGGAGATTATAATCTTTACTATCGCTGTATGGGTTTATAATGAACTGATTGTGGTTCTTATGTAAATATATAGGCTTTATTTTGTATTAATGTCACTAGTGTAAGTTTATTGCTAGGTTTATAGAGTTCTGTTATTTATTTAACGGTAATGAGGCACGTTATTATATTAAAAAATAATACATATAATTTCGGTTTAATACAATATTTAATCAGTAGCGTGGCAAGTGGAAGGAAGTGGTCTCTGCCTACCTCAATGGGAGAGAGGCGTGACGGATATGTATGTATGTATGTAATCAGTATCACATAAGCTATATTATATTGTGTCATTTTTCCAAGAATACGAAGTTACGGGCAGTCTCTATCACAAATACTATAGGTAAGTAAAGTACTTATGTTTGAAGTATAGTACTTAAGTAAGTACCTAGGTATAAAGTATAGGTTTATTTTTAATACTAATAATCTACGAGCTACAATGCTATAAATCATAAAATATATGAAGAAAACCTATAAAAAAATTTAGATACCTTCTTAAGAAACTTTTGCAGTCAAAAAATATATCCAGTTATTTCATTTTATCAATTTTCAATAACTGACCACTTAGTATTTTAAAACCGCTTCTTAGTACAAAATCAGCCGCACGCGCAACTCGGTAAAACGCAATTATCCCTCTTTATCTAATTTTAATATCTCCAACCACAAAACATCGCCACAATTTCACGGGAAATTACATTCTTTACTCTACGTGCTTGGAATAAAGAGTAGTTCGAATTGGGGCAGCTGCAAAACATTTTTTGTTTTTGACAACTACCCTTCAAAATATTTAGAGTATTGATATTTCAAACAAACTTATCCATCTTGAGTTTTATTTACTTAAGAATAAAGGTGATTTTAAAGCCTGAAATACTATGACCCGTTGCTACGGGGTGAGTAAAAAAAAATCTTCTTTTTTTTTCTTGAACAGCGCACGCGCTCACCAGATGGCGTTGAGGGCATTGACTCCTCTTTTTTTTAATTTGGCTCCGAAATCGCGACCCCTAAATGCGGTCTGGAGTTAAAAACGTTTAATTTTAAGTTAAAGCGATTGTGGTTCAGTTATGAATTTTTTGTGGTTTTCGGCCTTTACAATGTTTCAAAAAGTTGCAGTTTGTATTCATTTAACTGAAATGTAAGAGGTTAGGCTGTAATACGGCTAAAATCAGTCACGTACTACACACAGTCTATTTATCTACTTTTTACCCCCCGACGCCAAAAGAGGGGTGTTATAAGTTTGACGCCTCTTTTTGTGTGCCTGTGGCACTGTGAAAGAGAGGATTGGCGTCGTGTCGTATCAGGAAGTGAAATTACTGGCAGAGGAAAGGCAAAGATGGCGTTTACTCCACCGACAAGAGCCTTGCTCTTAAATAAATGATGATGATGTGGCACTGTAGCTCCTAAACGCGTGGACGGATTTGGATGCGGTTTTTTTATTACAGTGGAGTATCGAAAATATTTTGGGGAGACTTTTGTCCAACAGTGGACATCTACAAGCTGATTTATGATGTTGATAGAAAATATGTAAGCAATACTAATACCTAGGCCTATGTAAGCACATTAACTAATTTTGTCTATGATTTGGCTCTACGTGTAAGAGAGAGAAGTCCTAGTTAAATTAAAGTAAAAATGTTTTATATCAAAATTAGCAAACTAAAAATGCACGTTTTGAATGTTAATTTTTATTCAAAACTACATACTATATAGAGTCTATCTGTTTAATAAAATTGCAAGCGTAACAGAAAAATAATATTCTTTTAAAACTCCCAAATAGATCGGCACACGTTCGTCTCCGCCTCCAGATGTAATTGTAGCTCACCTGCGTACACGCACGCGAAATGTTACCTTTTGCATACAAGCCGTTATTACCCGTGTTACTTTAAATATTATTGTAATTAAACTGTTAGTGTTGGGAGGGTGTTATTATTTATTTGGATCTATTTTTCTGTCGTAAGAGGTGATACAAGTTGTGTCGTATCAGGTGCTCAAACGGGCGGCAGAGAATAGAGCAGAGTGGCGAGAACTCTGCTGACAAGAGCGACGCTCTTTAATATGACGATGATGTTGATGATGAAGAGTTGATAGAATGAGTAAGGCTTATTGTCTACGTCACCGCAAGTCAGCCGCATGTTTTGGAAAGACGAATGCTTGCATCTTGCGTAGAGAGAATCAAATCTGTGTCCACGATGACGTTGACGCTTCGTGGACGTGCGTATGACGTGTGATTCCGTTGACAATTGGGTCAACTGATTCGCATCACACCTAGAAATGTATTCTCGTAATCAGTATTATTTCAGCGTGATGGATTACTGCTTAATCACTCTCATATGAGAGTAGGCTCGAGCCCCTGTAGTGGGGACGCTAAAAGTGCTGATAAGGAGGAGCAATCAGCATTAACCTGCTCATATAACCTTTTATTCCAAACTACGTAATTCCTAACCCAATCAAGACTGTTTTTAAAAGAATTCGCGAACCGAACAAAAAGACGATTAAATAATACCTGCATTATAACATCACAACAAAGTTCCGTGTGTGTGGAAGCTGCAATCATTTAAATTGTGTGCATGCAGCCTTCGGGCGTTGCTTAGCTCGATGAGGACAGGGTCGGTTGTAGGTTGGTGTGTTTGGAAAATGTGAGGCAGCCTGGCAATACATACTTATGATTACCTGTCTATCTATCTATGTATCTTTTTTAATTTTTATTTATCATCAGGTTCATCACTTCGAATAAACACTAATGAAATCATGTATTAACACATGTATGAACATATCTATCTATCAATCTATGTTCATACATACCATAACCATTGTTGACCAGAAGCTACCCGCGAATTCGCACGTATTTGTCGTGATATCTTGGAAAAAAACTATCTTTAAAAATGTAGCCTATGTGTTATTCTGATGTATAAGCTACAATATTACCAAATTTCATCAAAATCTGTTGTGTTGTTTTTACGTAAATGAGTAACACACATCCTCACATTACTTCCAGCCATCGGCACAAACATTGACATTTATAATATTACTAGGATTACATACGATGTCACAGTCACAGAAAACCACATAATTATGAAGGATAGAAAGCGTACCTATAGAAAACTAGGAACATAAATAAAACATAAATATAAAAACAGGCCAAATCAAGAGTACCCTAAACCGATGTGCATATATGAGGCGACTGATGAGTGTAGATGAAGCGAAAGAGGTGTGTTTGGATCGTAGCAAGTGGAAGGAAGTGGTCTCTGCCTACCCCAATGGGAGAGAGGCGTGACGGATATGTATGTATGTATGTAAACTTGATCTCCCAAATCCAGCCCATCTCAGTGTATAATTCAAAAGGAGTAACCCTTACGTAAGATGTTGGCACGCGATTGCATTTGGCAGGAATTTTGGAGAACAACCGCAAAAAGAAATAGAACGCCATAATGATCGGGGAAGATGTTGCACGCACTTTTACAAGTGTAAAAAATAAAATATACTTAAATTCTGTGTATTACTTATGCATAGGGAAAACTAGCTGTGCCTTGCGAGCAGTATTGACGAAGTTAAAAGCATTATTACCATGCCCTCTAGCGGGAATCCTCACATTTGAAATCGTCATCATCATTTTTAAGAGCGTCGCTCTTGTCGGTGTAGTCTACGCCACTCTGCTCTTTTCTCTGCCGTCCGTTTGAGCACCTGATACGACAAAACTTCTATTCCCTCTTTCATTTGATCTATGTAAGTCCTTCGTGGTCTCCCACATCCGTTTTCCTTCTACTTTTCCTTCCTTTTTTACTATACTATTATTAAGATATTACTTTTTTTTTTTCAAAGATATGACAATAAACGCCTACGAAGACGCTGGCAGCATCTATGTAGTATGTACATTAAGTAATAATAAACAGTATTTCGTGATAGGCATAACACAGAAGCAGTATTTAGCAAATGTAAAATTGTAATTAAAAAGTAAAATGTCAGTGAGACAGATGGAAGCGAGCGCTTTATTGGACTGGTTTCATGCAAGTTTCATGTAACCTGTACCTACTGCAGAAAATACAATGCTATATGCACTTTGTTAGCTTACTTAAAGATATAGATGTACTTACTTATAGATGTAATAAACAGATAATAGATGTAATAAACGACGATCAATTAATTTACAAAGAATACGTTTTTACAGACATAAAGACGTCTCATGTATTTAAATTACAACACGTTCGAGACACCTAATTGATATCAAAATGTTGATATAGTCTTAACTTAAACTCTACACAGACGTATAAACACAGACATACAAACTCTAGCTAGATAGTGTAAAGTTGCATATTGCTCAAAAAAGAGCAGCCATTTCCTGTCTCTTACAATTCTTATTCATTTAACAGTTTATTATAAGATGATAGTACATAGACACAGAAAAAAAGAGAAGTTATAAAAAAGGTACAGCATATTTCTTAAAGAAATTTCTTCCTGCAGACCCCACAGAGAGAGAAGTGAAAGCCAGAAGGCAGGATAGTTATCTTATTTAAGGTATGATTGAGGGAATAATGAGATCACAATGGATGCCTTATAATTACTACGAAAACTAATATATTATCTAATTCAGCTATTTAAGTATTTGCAGAATAGGTCATAAAGCTAACACTCAATTAGCCGTCACTGTCATTATCAAAAATCAGAAGAAGACAGCACGATATTTAATAACAATAAATCACATCTTTCTGCCAGGAATCATCATCATCATTCATCTTTCAGGGATGACGACTACATTCAAAAATTCATAAAATAATTAGTCCGTCTTTTAGGCTATTAAAAAATATTTGAAACACAATTTTTACCTGATTAAATACATAAATAAATATGAAGATACAGAGCATCAAAGTTATGGAGTGAGGGTTTTGGCGTCACTCTTACGTAAAAATCGTACGTAAGCGTGACGTCACGAGCAACTTTAACCCAGTGTGTATCTTTGTAATTTTTAGTTTAAGAGAAAAAAAAAAAATACGTGTCGAATATTCAAAAATAAACTATGTGATGGGCCTAAAACATTTTTTTTGTCGTCATGCCTATTGTAAGGTAAATGACATAAGTAGTACTTAAATCAATTAGTCCTTAAACTAAAGTAGGTCTCAACCTCACAGCCTCCCAGCTGTAAACGCATACGTCACGCGTCTTACAGTTAGCGTTGCGGTGCGGCAGCTGCGCGCGCAGCTGTGCGCTTTTTGCGCCCGCGCAGGTTTCGTGCACGTGCGGACAAGTACAACTATTTGCATGCGGTAATGCCTTCGTGCGACTTAGTTGGTTAAGTTGCTGGGTAGGTGTTAATTTTGTTAGTATCTTGCTTATAGTTTGAGTCTATTTACAGGCTCAAGGTCCGTTTTAGCACTTACAGATAAAAAAAAAAAACTGACAGATATTTTATACCTGTCCCTGTCTAAAACGTCGTGTGTTATGAAATAGACATAGGTTTATCTGTCACAATTTCTCTGTAAGTGATGAAAAGGAGAAGAAATACATAGAATTCGAAAATGTAGAAACGCAATTAAAAAGTTTTTGTTGTTGTTACATACCTACATATCTGTCACGCCTCTCTCCCAACGGGGTAGTCAGAGACCACTTCCCTCCACTGCAGACTAAACACACTTCTTTTGCTTCATCCATATTCATCGGTCGTCTCATACGTTCCCACCATATTGTAAAGTTTCATTAAAATCTTTTGAGCAATTTTAACGTGTGGCAAATATATCATCCATGAACATAAACATTTACCTATTCGGCTATGGACAAAACGTCAAAAAATGATAGCAGTCTTAGAACTATCTTTAAAACTTGTTTTGTGATAAGGGGGTTATAATATTATTAGGATTCTACGAGTATATACCTACTTAAGAAGTACTTAAAATGACCTACAAAAACTAAAACTAACTGGAGCTGAAAATGTCGTCACCGCTCGTGCGCCGCCGCCGACATCGCACGCGCTCAGCCCATCTGCCGCGAAACCTGACACGCTCCTTACCATTATGAATTATACGCCATTTCCACCAAAAAAAAAAAAAAAACTATTAAACTTCACTCTAAACTACACTCTATATTTATTATTATACACTTTATTTTCGCTTGAATTATGTGATAAATTTTTCGAATCAAAAATTTTACGAATTAAAACCTTGACAGTTTTAAAATAGGGTAGAATTTTGATGGCTTTTAAATACTGCACAGTGAGTCGGTAGCCAAGTCATATGGACAAAAAGACATGTGTGTTTCGCTAAGGAATCACCAGATGTCGAGATGAACGGTATGAAGTTATTTTTTTATATCAAACTTTTATTTATTCATCACAATGTGTAGCGGTTTTGATATTGTGAAAAAAAAGTAGGTACGAACAGTGCAACTGTTATTGTAAACCGTTTTGCAAATATTATTTTAATAAAGACATTATTGAATTATTTTCTGTAAAATTAGATTCTAAGTGCCTTAATAATAAACTCTACGTTATGATTATGAATAGCTAGTGTTACGCACTAGCCAGTTGCTGTTGCTGTTAGTTGTTGCGTAATACTAGGGTTATAAAATGACACAATAACTTTCTTTTCCAGTTCACCAAAAACAAACATGAAATGTCTTACCTACTTATGAAAGTTTCATAAAGTACAGTTTATTATTTACATATAATCTTATAAAAAATATTGAATATAATTAATGTCTGAAAGGGTTTTTTTTTGGTGAACTGGAAAAGAAAGTTATTGTGTCATTTTATAACCCTAGTATTACGCAACAACTAACAGCAACAGCAACTGGCTAGTGCGTAACACTAGCTATTGGATCGATAGTGCGTAAGAGCTCAATGTTAGTAAAACGCCTAAAAAGGGGAAGTTAAGGATTTTGTATTAAAGAGAAATGATCCTTTAAAAATCGATATTCATCTTTTGATGCTTATAGAAAAATTATTGTAATTTTTTTATTTACATAATTAGTTGAATATTTTTATCGTTATAATTTCTTGATAAACTTTTAAATAATACTTAAGACATAAGACATGTTTTTTTTAAAAGTTAACGTTACATCACACCCAGTGTAACAGTTACAAACACGGTTAAAACAACGTAGGCGATTTAACTGTATTTTATTTAAGGTTGTTAACTTTATTGTAACTGTAACCTTGTATCCCTTTTAATTTAAGTTAATTTTTAATTAGTAACCAGAAAAATTACGAATAATTGAACGTAGACTTGCGAAGGTTGGCTGGAAGATAGTGCTATTTAGCCATAAGGCCTATAGACATTTTTAGTGTGAGTAAGAATGGCGGGTGTGTGTGGGGGATTTGAATATCTCGTATCCCACAGGAATGTACCTTCAATGTACCTAAATGTACCTCGATTAAAATTCAATGTACCACTTTGTGAACGGAGCAATTACAAAAGTAAAGTGAGCCGCGGTTCTTTCGGTACGAATGGCGGGTGTACTCTGGAAATTAATGTTATAGATAAGTTACGGGTATGTAATATTTACCAAAGCAATGTACTTTCAATGTACCTTCTTATACGTATCATGTTTTTTAATTGTTTTTTTGAAATGACGAATAACTTCAAGTAAATGTTTTCTGGAAGATATTGCTGTATTGTCATAAGGCCTGTAGACATTTTTATCACCTTATATTTTTTTTCTTTCTTAAAAAAATATTTGTTTTAGTATTGTTGACGAATTAAATATTGCGATAAAATATTTGCAATTTCTGATAGAATCCATAAAAAAAACTGCAAAATCGTGATACCAACTCGAAAATTTTAATTAGCTAGCTTTTTGCAAGTTTCTATTTTATATACTTTCCAAATTAGTAGTTTTTGAAAGTATGATCGTAAAATATTAGCACATAGTGCGCTGGCTTTTTTGAACCTAATTTTTCGAATTTTAATTTTTATGAGAGAGAAGTTCTGCTATGTTTTATGGCATTGTTTCCTAACCTGTGGTCCGCGGACCCCTAGGGGTCCGCAAGCATATGTTTGGGGGTCCGCGGTCCCATACGCATTTATCTTACTTAGTTAGAGCATTAACAAAAATAAATAAATTAACTACGCCAAATATCTCGTAACTAATATCAACCCCAACATTTCTGACTTAGTTGCAAAAAAGCAGCACCAACCTTCTCATTAATGTTTTTTCGCTTATTTTAAATAAATAAATGTTTTTCTACGAAAAAGTTTGTTTTTTCACTCAGGGGTCCTTGGCATTATGCTTGATTTCCTTGGGGTCCGCGGCTGAAAAAGGTTAGGAACCGCTGTTTTATGGTGTCTATACACCAAAGCCGCCGGCTTTTTGACAGCTGCCATTCGTATGACGTAAAGCCTAGCCTAGCCCGGCGACATGCCGGCAGCTTTTGTGTGTAGATACTCGTAGCATTGATTTAAAACGCATTCTTTTTCAGTCATTATTTTGAGAGGAATTTGCTTTATTCAAAGTTATTACCAACTTTTTTTTTAATTCAAGTTAATCACAGTGTTTATCAAACATCTTGACCTTGTCGGTAATTCCATTTTTGTATGCAAAATGACAATTATAATAAAATTGTTATGTCTCATTCTAAATATACAGGGTGTAACGGAAAGGGTATATAAAACCGAAACACAGCGATAGTCCTCATGAAACTGAACAACTTTCCCCAAGGAACATGGGTCGTAACTCAAAAAAAATTTTTGGGTCGCCCATACTTACTCGATCAGCTGATCGGGCATTTTGTATGGGGAGGCGAAATTTTTTTTTCGAGTTACGACCCATGTTCCTTGGGGAAAGTTGTTCAGTTTCATGAGGACTATCGCTGTGTTTCGGCTTTATATACCCTTTCTGTTACACCCTGTAGAATAGCACTATCTTTTGTTTTTAAATAGGATTCAAATCTTGGAAACATTTCAAACTAGTTGCATCGTGTGTGGTTTTCTAAAGGAGTCTGTAGCAGAAACTTCCATGCAACTCAAAAGTAACTAGCAGTTTCAGTTGCGTTGCAGTTGCGTTTCACCGTGTGTTCTGGGTCTAAGGATCAGCTAGCTTAGCATACACTCCGAGACAAAACGTTGTCATGCGTTTGTCACGCTTACGTCTCTGTCTATAGTTTTAAATGTGATAAGGGCAGCATATGTGAGATAATTGTCGCGGCACGCCGCCGTGCTAAGCCCCCAGATTTGATCTTCCTCTCGTTCCCTCCTAAGTTGTTTAATTTTTTTCCATAGACAAGCACTGTCTTTTGTTTTTTGTCGGAGTTCAAACGGTCTATTCTATGCCTAGACTCTATGTAATTCAAGCTATGGTATCAAGAACCGCGTCCCACCACTTTTTTAGATTATCCGCAATATCCTTAAAAAGCGACGCAACCTTCTTTTGTGTGTCTGCTCCGAAATAACTTTTGGTTTGATGTCCAAGTTATAAGAGAATCGCTTTTTATTGTAAGTAGTAAGTACCTACCTATACGATATATGTTATCTTATCTTATCTTATCTAGCCATCGCTGTCCCACAGCTGGGCAAAGGCCTCTCTCCTCTTCTTCCATGATTCCCTATCCTGGGCCGCCTCTGCCCAGACATCCAAGAAGGCGTCCAGCTCATCTCGCCACCTTTTTGGTGGTCTGCCGCGAGGTCTTTGTCTATATGTTATAGTCTGGCAATTTTTATTTATTAACCAGTTTATTGTAAGATGATAGTACAGAGAGACAAAAGGTAACTACAGCATATTTCTAAAAGAAATTTAATTTTTTTTTAACTTTTTGATTTTTTTATTTATATCAATGTTAAAACGACTTAATTATGTCACCATCATGTCAGCTTGTGGACTTCCAATGCTGGACAAAAGCCTCAAGGTTCTTGTCAAAGACCTGTCATGTTCTGCCCGTATCCAACAGCTTCCCTAAACTGTACATATAACCTGACCTGCTAGCTTAGCATACACTCCGTGACAAGACGTTGTCATGGGTTTGTCACGCTTACGTTTCTGTCCATAGTTTTAAATGTGATAAGGACAGCATGACGTGAGATAATTGTCGCGGCACGTATGCTAAGCCTCCTGATTTATATTAAGTCATACCAATGAAAATTATGATTACTTATGGCATTCTTTTCAAAAAAGTGGGTTATACCGACTAACTGGTTTTAAAACTGAGAACCTCCTTTTTATTGAAGTCGGTTCAAAGTCCGCTACATCCAATAAATTACGTCCAAAGTTCGTTGGCTGCAAGTTCAGTACAACTTAGCGGTGCGTAGGCGCAGTTATGAGCTTAAACATTGTCTGTGGTCCTGTCGGTCACAGCTCAGTTTTTAACTTAATTTACTTACTTAAATTGTAATAATCAATCTTGAATATATGAAATGATATAAACTCACATTGGCCTTGTTTTTAAAATTACATAGAATTATTTAATTTTAGCTGCGATTACTGGATTTTGGATTTCGATGTCTGCAGTCAAAACCACTCTTGACTTATTTAAGCAGTTAAAAGTGGTTTTGACTGGTTATGAGTTTTGGCTGCAACATAATACCTACATTTAGTTTTTTACGAAATGCATACCATAAAATTGTCGTCAAATCATAGCGTTAATGATTAAGCTATTAATGCGAAACTTATTATACTGACTTGTCCTGCCTGTACATTTTTGTCCCTTTCGCAGTAGAGGCAACGGGGTGCTTCGGCAAGGACGCCCTCTGTCTCGTCAAAGCACTAGGCAGTAGACTAAGGGAGAGGACTTCTGACCACCGCGCCGGGTCATTCTTGCTGCAAAGGCTGTCCATCGCGATCCAGCGCGGGAACGCTGCTGGAGTGTTGGGTACCTTTGCACCGGGAATGACAAAGGGCGGCTTGTTTGACTAGTTAATTAAGTTTATTAAGGGTAATTAGGAAAGTTGAGTTAAATGATAGGTAAGGTAGTAGTTCAGTGTTTACCAAGATGGCTTTAAACAATCGGAGTTGCTTATTCTGATTACAATTTAGGACCTACGTTTTTTGGTTATCTTCGAAGTTACAACAGGTTCAATTTCACCGAAGTGCGAATCACGGAAGTGCGACACCACGAAACTGCGAATATCTAAACTTCGACATAACGAAAATGCTAATAACTAAAGATCGACAAAAGTTCGACGTCACGGAAGTGCGACAGCGGAAATGAAGATTTCAATGAACACATATAAAACTTAAAATGTACTAGGAGATAAGAAAATCGCAGGAGTTATCTTCGCTTATAACTTAAACTCCAATTCCCCAAACAACTAAAGGTCAAAAGTCAATGAATATTCGCTAATTTCCTTAAAAATAAAACTATTTTTATTTTCGCAAACTCACTAATCTATTTTCGCGTTCACCTTTTGACATTTTATTTTTATACACTCCTTTTCATTCACTATGACGTACAATGAGGCATTATTTTGACACCCACGCAAGGAGATACAATAGGGTTTTATAACTTTTATGTGGATTTAATATAAGTTAGTAAAAAGGTCAATCTACACAGACCCGGGCCGGGCCAGGGACGTGTCCGGGCCGTGGCCCGTCAGGAGGGAAAACAATACGTCGTCATTACCTTACCCAACCTGTGACTTGCAATAAACAAATTCTAATTCTAAAAAACTATTGAACAGATTTTAATGAAACTTGACCGTATTGTAGCTTAGACATCAGAAACATAGACTATATTACAACCCGTCGGGAATATCTGGAAGCGGGGGGGAAAGCGCATTCCAGCGAGGTCCGCAGATATTTCCGACGGGTTGTATTTGTATATATTTCGTATTTTTTCAAAGATATAACGATAAATGTGTACGAAGTCGCAGGCAGCCTCTAGTATGATATATTCTATGTGTAAAGCTGCAATATTTTAATTAAAAATATTCAATTAAGTAGTTTTGTGTGAAAGCAGTGGTTTTGTTCACATAAGTAATTTATCAGCACAAACATTGACGTTTATAATATTATTTATATAATAATAGGATTTAATTTTATATTTTTGTTCGAATATTAAAAACTTAACCTAGATAAAATGTAGGCTTCTAGTCTTAGGCCAAGGTTGAAAGAGAAGAAGAAAGCCTTTGTCTTAGTGGAAGTTCCTTTTGTTTTTATCAATCACGTATTATAAAGAAATAAGGCATTGAGATAAATAGTTAAATTATATACATACATAAGCTTTTTCCTTTAAAGGTTAAGTTAAAAACCTAGCCCCCTTATTACAAAACTAGTTTTATTTACAGTTCTAGAACTAACTCAGATAAATGACGTTTCGGCTATAGACAAAACATCAATAAATTACATTAGTCCTAGAACTATATTTAAAACTCGTTTTGTAATAAAGTCACACTTAATACACTCTTGACATACCTATCGACCCAACTCTAAGTTTCATAAAAACTGTTTAAAATGATTGACAAGCAATTTAAAACAATAACTCAACACAATTAAAGGCGCTAGTTCATTTAAACGGTGTGGTAGGTATGAGGGGGTAAATCCGTCGAGACGTCGTCTGCGCATCTCGTCGCGACGCTAACGCTTTGATCTGCGCAAGAGTGGCGAGTTTGGAAGATTTAGACAGACAAGAAATTTGAGTTAAGTTATACTTGTTCTTTGTCTGAGAAAAAAAGAAAAAATTATTTTAAATACCTATAATAATGAACACAATAAGTGTATTTAATTTCTTATAAGGGACAGATAATAGAGTACTTGATGCGACATGATAGTTTCTAAAGAAACATCATTGAAGGAAAGGTTTAGGGGAAGAGAGGGAGAGGAAGACCGCGAAGTACCTACTTAATTCAAATCAAGAAGTCAAAACATAGGCCTTAATGGCGGATGCTCCACCAACAAGAGTATAAAGGTCTAGTGAAAACAATACCTAAGTCGTCATGACAACGTGTGTGAACGAATCCATAGAAAATGTATGGAATGGTATTTTATTTTAATGAATACTGAAAAATACTTCTATCCACTGCTAAGTCTGTGTTATTGGAGTCTGTTGGGGGCCGACGTGTGTCTCAGTTTATTTGCAAACATACCGCCATTCCTCACAGACGGCATGCGACACTTTAACTTGAATGCGGTCTATTGTGATAGGGAATCGATTTTGTTACTAAGAGTCCGTTTCGCTATCTGCAGATAAAATATAACTGACAGATAAACCTTTGTGTATACCTAATCATAAAACATAACGTTTTAGATAGTGACAGAACTGTTAAATAACCCGGTATTTCAATAGTCTGATATCTAAGTAACAGTTATGCCTATTTCTATTTCATAAAACATGACGGTTTAGATAGTGACTGGTATAACATATCTGTCAGATAAATTTTATCTGTACTTGTTGAAACAGACCCTAAATGTTATAAACATGATTTAGTTAAATATTTAAGCTAGGTGAGATATTTGTTTAGTATAGTTTTGAGGAAAAAACTTGCTATTGCTGTGTGCATTTGCCACATTCATTTTTAGAAATTGATAAAATACGCAGTCCTACATAACAGACAACTTTTTTCCGCCTTTTTCCGCCATGATTTTTTCTATGCATTGATAATTTTAAATGTACGAATTTTTTTTCACAAAAAATACTAACCACGTAGGTATGTATACATGTATTTTTTGTGAAAAAATCCGTGAAGCCTATCGCCTCTCGGGGTAGACAGAAACCACTTCTCTCCACTTGCTACGATACAAACACACTTCTTTCGCTTCATCCACATTCATCAATTGCCTGATACATGCACGTCGTCTCAAACAGTTATATTTTTTATTTGGTACAGTTTAAATAAGCGTATATTATGCTATCCACACACCAAAGCCGGCGGCTTTACGTCATACGAATGGCAGCTGTCAAAAAAGCCGGCGGCTTTGGTGTGTAGATAGCTTTACTCGTAACGACGTTATACAAAGATAACTACTTGAAATCACCCCAAAGATAAACAAAACCGCGTCTCAAAAATATAAAGCTATAAATTTTTACACATGGCACCTTTCTAAAATTATCCGCCAATCTAAAAATACTTGGTCTAAATGGGTGACATTCGCTTTCAGTGTTTCAGAACTCGTTCCGTATCTCGATAAATTCTGTCTGTCCGTCTGTCTAGACTGTGGCATTTGACAGATGTTTGTATTACTGCCTAATTAATCTTTTAGCGGGTAATATTTTATTATTATTTCTCAGTAAGTGTGTTTAGGTTTTTGTCGTGTGAAGTTCGTTTTGATTTCGGACGTAATTTGTTTGATGGTCTGGTTGTGTCTGGTTGTAAGTTTTGGGTATAGTAAAGTAAAGTAAAGTAAAGTAAATATTTATTTCCAGTCCAATATAAATGTGAGTACAGAAACAAAATAAAATTAACAAAATTAAACATAAAACAAAAAATAAAATAAAAAAGGAACTTAAAACTTAGAATCTTAAAACTAAACATAAAAATAGAACGGAGAAACAAGAATGAGAAAGAAGGTAGGTATGGACTGGAAAATGGTCTCCACTCAGCATAGTGTCATGTCAATGGATGCCCAGAGACATGACGCTGATTTTCAGTGGAGCCAGAGAAGGGAGAAAGAGAGAATGATAGGATAGGAGATAGGTATGAATAAAATAGATTTGCATTAACAGGCATATATGTATGAAATTAATGGCGTAGATACTAGTTTGTATGTAGTTTATAGTTAGTAAATACTAACTAAATTTGTAAATACTAACTAAAATAACATTACTTAGATTATATTTTTAGCAATTAAGGGCGTTTTCGACTAGCTTTTTTTATACGCGAATAATAACGTTTGAATTATTAATTTCAGCGTAGCTTCAGTTAGTTAATTTGCTTTTACTTTTGTTAATTTGTTATATTTTTATTTTCTGTTTTATATTTCTGACGCATTCAAGTGTAATTTTGGGTTACCTATGAATAAATCTTTATTGAATTGAATTATTTTAAATATTTTAATGACCTTTTTCAGCATAATGAAACATAATACGTAAGATAAGAAAGAATTTTTTAAAACAAAATACTGCAAAAGTTTTTCTAAGTATAAGAAAAATTTAGGTAAGTAGTAATGTAGTATAGGTCGCGCCACGTAAAAAGAACTTTAGAAATAAATGAAAATCACTTGTTCGCGCATGGGTACACTTACGCTCGAAAGTACTAGGGCTATTTATCGTTTCATTCTTGAAAGAGTCTTTCGCACGCGGTTACCTATGTTGACTTATAGACTATACGTAGGGGATAATGATTCTGATTCCAAAGGTTATGAAAGTGACGACAACAATGATAATAAAATGGCCACTTCTGGCATCAACACCGCGTCCTCATCTAGTTTTCGCGCCACCCATGAAGACTTAATGGAAGAACAATAAGTGTTTTTTTTAAATTTTAGAATATTTTTTTACATTTTACACTAAATCCAATATTGATTGGTAGTTGTGTATTTTTTTTATTTATATTCCACCTTACTAATACTACTAATAATATTTTTCTTTCCTTTGTGCGTAAAACCATGACTGTAATTAAACACTTTTGTGCGCGATGGTATTTTAAAACAAATGTTAAACGTCAGACTCAAAAATCGTCTAATGCGCATCTGTCAGCTAGGGTTCATTTTACGTGGCGCGACCTATAGTAAAAATAGTAGAAGCATTTAATTAAAAAAACTAACACGATTTCATAACAAGCATGTATTGGTCATACATAAAACGTAAACTTCATTCATTTCAATTTACAATCTCCTAATAGAATCATTTCGCAATCTTTTACATCGACATTTTATAAAAACCCATCATTTAGATTACTAATTAATAAACAGCTCGTAATTTCGCAAAAAAAGACGCCACAATTCTAAATGACTGCTTTTCATACATTATAAAACTTCCTTTTGATGAAAAAAATTAATTACGACCGTCCATTGAAGTCTGTTTGTTTATAATTTATATTTTATGAGCACGTAGTTAGTAGATACGATCAGTTCGCACGATTATAGTGAAATTGTTTCATACGACTTACATGTAAACTGAGGAAAATTAATGTCACTCACTATCTTACACTATCTTGGAGGGATGAGTTATAGGGCTGGCATAATGGGTAAGCGAAAGTGATTTTAATTTAAATACCTACAAAAACGTGCATGTATGAGGCGACTGGTGAATGTGGATGAAGCGAAAGAAGTGTGATTGGATCGTAGCGAGTAGAAGGAAGTGGTTTCTGTCTACCCCTATGGGAGAGAGGCGTGACAGATATGTATGTATGTACAAAAAAAGTAAGGTAAAGTTTTAAGGCATATTTCAAGGGCTTTAAACTTTATACTTCGCTTTAAAAATACCATTTACATATCTGTAACGTGTCTCCCATCGGGGTAGGCAGAAACCACTTCCCTCCACTTGCTACAATCCAAACACACGTCCTACGCTTCACCCACATTCACCAGTAGTCTTGGCCTTTCCATAACAAGTCCCAGATGTGGTCAAGATAATAAATTTATAATTATTAAAATCTAGATTAAATTCTATCTAGATTAAATTAAAACCCTATGTTCTAGAAAGAATCAACTACTTCGTAATTTTATCTTCATCTATTTATAAGCTCTTAAAAAAGCGAAATAATATGTTAAAGTTAACTATTTGACATCCCTGATGACCATTATCTAGTGGAAATCTGTCAACTCTTTAAAATTATATTTTCGCAACAAAATATTATTTTACAAAATTATTTCCTTTTCGTGCTTAACAATGTATGTTTTATAGTCGGTTAACATTTTAATTACCGTCCTACAATAACCACGTATTATTAAGTTGGTACCTATATTTCAATGTCCTACACTGACGCGACGTAACAAACACATAAAACACATACCTACCTACATATCTACATTTATATATATCTGTCAGGCTTCTCTTCTATGAGGGTGGGCAGAGATCACTTCCCTCCACTTGCTACGATCCAAACACACTTCCTTCGCTTCATCCACATTCATCAGTCATTTCCTACATGCACGTCTGTCTGTTGTATAACGTAATGAAGGACATTTTCTCCTCTTTTTAAGAACGCGTTTTATTTATATTATAAACTAGCTGTCCCGGCGAACTTTGTCCCGCCTTAGAATGAACTTTATTGTGTAGGAATAAAGTTCAAATTGACTCTACATTTTAGTAAGAAAACATTTGTATGGGAAAAAGAAAAGGTCTGTTTTTAGGGCTTTCCCGGCAATTATTCGAATTTTTCTCACCGTTTAGACCTACCCTGGACTACGACAAACATTTTAAAACCAAAATCAGCTCAGTCGGCCCAGCCGTTCTCGAGTTTTAATCAGACTAACGAACAACAATTCATTTTTATTTATATAGAAGATAGATAGATGAAAGGACATAACCACTAACTGTCAAGACATAAGAAAATGATGGATATTCTCTCTGTAGAAGCCTTCAGGAAATAGACCGCGCCAATCTTTCGCCAGTCATCGAGTGGTCATTGCTTATCCACATTAATAAATAACAAAAGGGTACTCATTATTTGAACTGAATATTTTCTTGTCATTGTATTTGTAGGCCAGTGGATTTTTAGGATAAAAAATAATTCGCCTTTGATTTGGATAAAAAATGTTTTCAGCAAAATCTTATCTTATATTAAGTATAAATGTCAATGTTTGTGCCGATGGATGTTAGTTACTCTTCACGCAAAAACTACTGAACAGATTTTGATGAAATTTGGCATTGTTGTAGCTTATACATCGGAATAACACATAGGCTATATTATATTGATAAATCATGTTTTTTTTCTAAGATATCACGATAAATGCGTACATAGACTACATAGACGTACGCATAGACTAGACTAGTCTTATCTAACTACTTGTTTGCTTGTTGTCTAACGCCCGTTATTAATAACCTATCCTGATCCGTTTTTACCAAATCGAGATTGAAAAAACAAAACACAATTGTCACTTGTGTACCAAAAACATGTCAAGAACACAATTGTGTTTTGTTTTTTCAATCTCGATTTGGTAAAAAACGGATCAGGATAGGTTATTAATAACGGGCGTAAATGATTAACATATTGATGTTTTGATTTTATTGTAAAGTTATTTTACTAATGAAAAACTAACAACCTATGTATACTCTGATGTGCAAGCTACAAAATTGCAAAACACCAAAATCTGTTCAGTAGTTTTTGCGTGAAAGGGTAACAAATATCCTCACTTAACTACATCTATCCATCGGCACATTGACATTTATAATATAGGGTGACTTTAAATTAGTGAACGATAGAAAAGGATATACATGTACTCGTGATGACAAACAACTTTTACTATGGGACCAAGGTCGAAATCGTTAAAAAAAAATTGAACTCCCCATACAAAATGCATCAGCTGATAGTATGGGGGAACAATTTTTTCTGAGATTTCGAACTTGGTTCCATAGTAAAAGTTGTTTGTTATCACGAGTTCATGCATATCCTTTTCTATCGTTCACTAATTTAAAGTCACCTTGTATGTATAAGTAGGACGAATGAAATTTAAGTATAGTTTATATTAAATACTTTTATTAATACACAACTTCATGCTATAACAACATCAAAAGCTCGTAAATTCGTAAAGCAAAAGCTCATAAGTTATATCATAAAAAAATATAACCACTGCCGTATGCTTTCCCTTAGCCAAGGGTTTGATGGGGCGGCATCGAAGCCTTAATCAAAGTGTTCGCCGGAAAGCCTGCGGGGTGATTGACCTACAGTTCTACTGGTGTAATAAGTTACGTGGATATTTTTTTGGTATGTGTATTTCAGTTAGATTTTTTCAGAAGAAAGTATTGGTATTTAGGACTTTTTTCTCTTGTAAAAACTAACTGAGCCTTTAGAGTGCGTTTCACGAAAGAAGTCCCCTAGATATTTTTTCCCTATTTTCTGACCTTTTCCCTGGTAGTAGGTAGAAAACCCCTTAGTTATCTTCATAAAAATATACTTTTTAACCCCCGACGCCAAAAGAGGGGTGTTATAAGTTTGACGCCTCTGTCTGTGTGTCTGTGTGTCTGTCTGTCTGTGGCACTGTAGCTTCTAAACGCGTGGACGGATTTGGATGCGGTTTTTTTTAATTGAAAGCTGGTATTCCTGGGAGTGTTCTTAGATACATAATATGCAAATCGGTTCAGCCATTTCAAGGTTATCAGCTCTTTTGTCGGCTGTGGTAGGGTTGTAGATCCAATAAAACAGCAGGTATGTCGTGTTTGGATTCATTAACCCCCGACGCCAAAAGAGGGGTGTTATAAGTTTGACGTCGATGTCTGTGTGTCTGTCTGTGTGTCTGTCTGTGTGTCTGTCTGTGGCACTGTAGCTCCTCAACGCGTGGACGGATTTGGATGCGGTTTTTTTTAATTTAAAGCTGGTATTCCTGGGAGTGTTCTTAGATATATAATATGCAAATCGGTACAGCCATTTCAAGGTCATCAGCTCTTTTGTAGGCTGTGGTAGGATAGTGAAACCAATATAACAGCAGATATGTCGTGTTTGGATTCGTTTTGATCAGCGTTTAATTCTTGATATAATGCAATGGTGCCAGCAGATGAGGAGCTGATGATGGAGTCCAGCTCTCCACCCATTCTTGAAAAATGTAACAGCAGATATGTCGTGTTTGGATTCGTTTTGATCAGTGTCTTATTCTTAATATAATGCAACGTTGACAAAAGGAGGAGCTTATCATAATTATAATATAATAAAGGTTTAAAAACTTCGAAATAAAAATTAAATTAAAAATTTAAAAAACCCCCGACTATAAAAAGTAACAAATAAGTAGTATTTAACTTTCATACAAACTTCATTTTGTCGGGGGACCGCTAAGTAGTTTGGTGGGTATGCGAATATAACTATCATAAATAATCATGATATCAAAATGTAACAAATACCTGTGAAATGTTTTAAATGAATCGATAAGTATAATTTAAAATATTCGTAGGGAAAATAGAATGCGGTCCCCAGACGTAATGAAGTTTGTATGAAAGTTAAATACTACTTATTTGTTACTTTTTATAGTCGGGGGTTTTTTAAATTTTTAATTTAATTTTTTTTGATCAGTGTTTAATTCTTAATATAATGCAATGGTGATAACAGGTGAGGAGGTGATGATGGAGTCAGAATTTCCAGCTTTCCACCCATTCTTGGAAAATGTAACAGCAGATATATCGTGTTTGGATTCATTTTGATCAGGGTTAAATTCTTAATATAATGCAATGGTGTCAACAGGTGAGGAGCTGATGATGGAGTCAGAATTTTCAGCACTCCATCCATTCTTGGAAAATGTAACAGCAGATATGTCGTGTTTGGATTCATTTTGATCAGTGTTTAATTCTTAATATAATGTAATGGTGACAACAGATGAGGAGCTGATGATGGAGTTAGAATTTTCAGCACTCCATCCATTCTTGGAAAATGCAATGGCAGATATGTCGTGTTTGGATTCGTTTTGATCAGTGTTTAATTCGTAATATAATGCAATGATAATAACAGGAGGAGCTTATTATTAATTATATAATGAAGGTTTAAAAACTTCAAAATAAAAATTAAATTTAAAATTTAAAAAACCCCCGACTATAAAAAGTAACAAATAAAATAAGTAGTATGTTATCAACTGAACATCGCTTAATATTTCATACAAATTAACAACTTTCATACAAAATTTTGTCGGGGGACCGCTAAGTACCTAGGTAGGTACGCTTAACTATAATAAACCTATTATAAATAATCACAACGTGATAACAAAATTTAAAAAATACCTGTGAAATGTTTTAATTGAATTGACAAATAAAATTTAAAATATTCGTAAGGAAAATAGAATGCGGTCCCCCGACGAAATTTTGTATGAAAGTTGTTAATTTGTATGAAATATTAAGCGATGTTCAGTTGATAACATACTACTTATTTTATTTGTTACTTTTTATAGTCGGGGGTTTTTTAAATTTTAAATTTAATTTTTTTACATAACAGAAATATAAGTAGAGATATTTTTTTCAAAATTTCGCCTCCCCATACAAAATGCTCGATTAGCTGATCGAGTAAGTGTGGGCGATCCAAACAATTTTTTCGAGTTACCACCCATATTTTTTGGGGAAAGTTGTTCAGTTTCATGAGGACTATTGCTGTGTTTCTGCTTTATACCCCCTTTCTGTTACACTCAGTATATAATGCTATATTCGTACCTGTTCCTCTCTTGTTACTATAAATTCATTTTACCTTTCAACATAACGCTCTTTATTAAAAAAAACATATTAAATATAAAAATTCTACAACCAAACTTATGTCCCCAGTATGCCTGTACCCCAATACAATAGTATACCTAATATTAGTAGTACAATAGAACGTTTTTGGCATCGTTTCCTAACTCGGTCCGCTCTTCCCCTTCTTCCTCTTGTTATAAATTTTTCCTTAATGTGTAAGCATCTTTTTCAGCTTGAGTTGGGAAAAGCCGATAGATTTTTATCGATATACAAACGCAATTAGAATTCCCTGTGTTATGACTGTCATAAACACAGAAAAACACAGATTTTTTTCATAAGTAGATATTAAATAGATGAAATATGAGATACGTATATTCGAAACTTCACAGAATTCAAATTATTCCGACTTGTGGCTATTTAATTTGCCAGATCCTAGGCCACCAACTTAATGATCATATTATTATAGTATTTTATGGGTATTTAACATGATTTATATTTTCTTTTTTGAAATAAATAAAATATGTAAAAGTTAAAGTTACAATTTAATTATGTGACAGTACCCTAAGTTTTTACGTCGAGTAAATTGGCTTTTGTTATAGCTTAGGTATTTGTTTGGGAGCTATAAGAAAATGTTGAAATACCTATTCTTATTTTTATTATGAATGGATTGGATACTAGTAGTTGCCCGCGATTTCGTGCGCATTTGCCGTCATATTTTTGAAAATTTACACGATATTGGAAAATAGCTGCTTATGTACGGTCAGCATCATAAGTCGATGAACAAATTCAGATCTTCAAAAGTAAAATACACCATTTTTAGACGAAAATCGCTTAGCAAAAAATACTCCAATGTTATATGAACACACAATATAAGGTTCAAAACAAGGAAAATTACTAAGGTTTACGTCTAATAATAGTGTATATTACTTTTGAAAATCTGAATGTGTTAATCAACTTATGATGCTGACTGTACGTATTTTGATGTGAACGCTACAATATTGTAGTTTCAATAAAAAAATTCAATGGTTTTTGCGTGAAAGAGTTACATACATCCTCACATCAAGTTATATTTAGTAACATGTAGCATTTATTTAGTAACATTTAGCATATTTATGCACGACAATCACTTTTGCACAAAACATTCAAAACCAACCTCAAAGAAGTTAGACATATCGATCGATATCGACAATAGCACATCCCTACTAGGAAGCTAGTGTTGTCCTTGAAGTGGCTAGCAGCCAAGGTTACAGACCGCTTCATGTCCTGACGGCTGGAGTCTCCGGAGTCGCGACGGCGAGACAATGTATAGAGATACACTACAAATTGTACTAGGCGGAGATAATTATGTTCAGGCAATTGGTGTTGTTGCGTTGGTTATGGCAAAGAAGTCTTGTAGACGTTTTTCTTACGTATGTAGCTAAAATTGTCGTAATAAGTGCTGTAATAAGTGTGTTTGTGGAAATAATTGAAAATATTTTGTCTACAGTATCGTTTAGGTATGAATAGGGATGACGACTACATTCAAAAATCCAAAAAATAATTAGTCCGTCTTTTAGGCTATTAAAAAATATTTGAAACACAATTTTTACTTGATTAAATACATAAATAAATACAAAGATACAGAGCATCAAAGTTATGGAGTGGGGGGTTTTACTCTTACGTAAAAATCGTACGTAAGCGTGACGTCAGGAGCAACTTTAACCCAGTGTATCTTTGTAATTTTTAGTTTACGAGAAAAAAGAAAAAATACGTGTCGAATATTTAAAAATAAACTATGTGATGGGCCTAAAACATTTTTTTTGTCGTCATGCCTATTCTTCCTACCTAGGGATTATCGTAAATTACATAGTTTGTGGCGATGGATGTCAGGATGTTAGTTACTCTTCTACGCAAAATCCACTAAACAGATTTTAATGAAACTTTACAATATTGTAGATAGCTTATGCATCAGAATACATAGACTATATTATTTTGAAGTATAGTGTACAATTTGACAGTCTATCATTAAAATATTGATTCTTTAAAAATCCGGAACAGTATTTTTATAAATTATTTATTTTTTTATAGTTATTATAATCAAATAACACTCAAAACGTCGGAACCTTCATAAAACACAAATTACACAAAATTAAAATGCACTCGACAAATGTAAACCTTATCTTAATTACATCATATCAACAGGTGACTATCAAATAAAATTTAAATAAATTATTCAAAAACCAAAGTGATATAGTTTTAAGAAAAAAAAAGATGAAAAAAATGTACTAAAACCGGCCAAGTGCGAGTCGGACTCGCGCAGGAAGGGTTCCGTAATATTCACTATTCATATCGAGCAAAAAATCACGATTGTTGTATGGGAACCCCCTTAATTTTTATTATATTCTGTTTTTTCTGTATTTTTTGTTATAGCGGCAATGGTAATACATCATCTGTGAAAATTTCAACGCTCTAGCTATAACGGTTCATGAGATACAGCCTGGTGACAGACGGACGGACGGACAGACGGACGGACAGACGGACAGACGGACAGACGGACAGACGGACAGACGGACAGACGGACAGACGGACAGACGGACAGACGGACAGACGGACAGACGGACAGACGGACAGACGGACAGACGGACAGACGGACAGACGGACAGACGGACAGACAGACAGACAGACGGACAGCCAAGTCTCAGTAATAGGGTCCCGTTTTTACCCTTTGGGTACGAAACCCTAAAAAGATGAAAAAAAAATGTACCAGAGTGTCGCCAGTTGAGAAAATTCACAAAAAATAGGGTAAAACGTGCGTTTAATGGGCAGGTTGCGTTTATTAACTTTTAATCTATCGTTAACTTTGTTTGTTATTCCAGTTACAAGCAATTTGAATAATCTATTAAGCGATAAATAATTGCGCGGGTTCTGTAGGTAATTATTTGGTTTTAAACTTGTTTTTTTTCGGGACATATTATCGTAAATATTCTGTATTTTGTAAAATGATTGATAGCATCGATGAAGGTTGATTATAATTTTTTTTAGCCTGTGTCGTCCCACTCCTGGGCAAATGCTTCTCCCATGCCACTCCACAGATTTCTGTCAGTGGCTGCTTCCCACCAATCTTCCGAGGTAGGCCCAAGAAACGATGGTGTGACAAACTAAACACATTTGATGAAGATTTTAATTACGAAAAAAAAATATATATTTACGGTATTTCTACTTAAAAGATGATATTAATTTTGGATTGTTATAAATTATAAAATACTTAAACACTATAAAATATTGTTCTTAGCATAAAAAACTTATCTAAACTCGTAAAAAAAAATACTTTCAAAAATCCCACACTTTAAATATTAAATACTTAATATAAAAACGCGTCTAAATTAAAATTAATTAAAAATTTGTTTCACCTTATCACAAACATTTATTACACGGCAACATTAAAAATGGCGGCGGGCAAACAAATGGCCTATTCAAAGCAAATAAAAACAGACTCACACAATAAATAACAGAAGGCTGTAAAATCAACATGTTAACGGGTTAATCATAATAAAAAAAAAAGAAACGAGAAAGTGCTAATCCCACAAACTCATTAATTACCACCCTTAAAGAAAGTATAAAAAACGTTCAGAAATAATCACCCCTGCGGTTATAAAATATGCCTCAAATAGTTCCGGTGAGACGGATGAAATGAATGCAAGAAATTGTCTGTCTGTTACGTTTCTTGGTGTCTTTTACTCTAGTTTATGTGACATTATGTTTCCATCCATCCATTTAATTGTAAAACTTTATTTGAAAAGAGCAACCTCACAGAGTGTCTTGCTAGGTTCTTCTCTGGGAGAAACTGCACCTTGCGAAACTAGCGCTAGCTTTAAAAAAAATAACTATATAATAATGTAACGGTTTCAAGAGCTTTTTTTGTGCCTATGAAATAAATATATTTTTGAATTTGACTTTGACTTTGAAATTTAAGAGTTAGACTCTTGTCGGTGGAGTGTTCGCCATTTAGGCCTATCCTCTGCCAGTGCACATTGCGTCATTGCCAGTGTTCAGAGGGAAAAATTCTACATTCTCTCTGAATTTGTAAGCTCAAACATTTGACATTGGAAGAATCATTAGGTGTCTAATTGTCAAACGATAAAAAAATAGGTAGTTTAAAAAACTAAAACACGCTTTAGCTTGCACTAAACATGCTTCATCATCCGATCTGTTTGAAAGTACCATATTATCGTATTGTCATCAGAACTCAGAGCGTGTGCAAAATTTCATCCTATTCGAAAACCGAGAAGTGGGTCAAATTAAGATTCCAGGATTTGTTTACATACATAGTTACTTACAAGTGAAGCTAATAGTCTAAAAAGGGATTTAATACGTAACAAAAGTTGTAAAAGTAATAGATTGCTAGAGGAAAGTTGTCATAGACATTTTACAATAGAAAGGAAATGTTTAAAGTTATGGTAGAGTCTATAAATCTAAGATAAGGTTTTCTAAATTGTGCTACACATGAAAGTCTGTGAGTTATTTTCTAAGTGAAGGTAACATACCAAAAAGTCTTTATGCTACTAAGAGTACAAGACCTAATTATATCGTATACTGCTTTAAAATGAACAGTCCATCAAAAATTATTTTATTAAATTATTATTTCGAACAAAGCTGACAGCGCCGGTGTCTTGTATCAACAATGAATAATAAAAAAAAAACAAAAACCTCCCGATATCTGAGGGCACATGCACCATATTTGAATTTCGAATCGGATGCGAAAAAAAAATTAAGCGCAATGTGGCTCTAGCACGCGCTACGCCATGCGCCATATGCGAAGCCTTAAGGCGAGTAAAAAAAGTTTTTTCTTTTTTTTCCTCATCAAACACCCAGAGATAAGTGAACGGGAGAAAAAAAATGAAACATAAGCATAATATTAGTAGACGGTAGGTTAAATAAAAAGCGGGACAAAAAGTACCGCGCTCATTTTGAGGTTAAATAGAGGATGGTAGCGCCGCTTGCGCATTTGGTTAGGGGTGGCAAAATAATTATTAGAAATAACAGTCAGATTTGGTAAGAAATAAAAAATATTTTTGTTTATAAAAGCTTTGCAAATGTATAGGTTTTTGCAAGAATCGTACTTATGTAGCCCATCCAAATTAGCCAGACTCTTAAAACATAGTCAATTGTGTTTTGAATTATTATTGCTGTTTTTTTTGTCATAAGTTTTTTTTTATTTATTTGAATTTTTACCCTGTTATTGTTATAATCCAGTGATGAAGATGTCATAAATCTTCTTGCCTAGGCCACGAGTATATTTAAAAAATACCCAGTTGCCTAGCCTAGTGCATGTCGTTGGCAACCCTAAAACATGCTCAAACGCATCACATCTGTCGCTATGAAATTTGTTCGTCTGCGGATTGGGACTAGCGTTATTATTAGAATATTTACAGACTAGCCTCTTGTTGGTTTTTACTTAGGTGGTCTCTATTTCCCACAATTACCCAATTCTTCTCCTTTATAGTACTTATGATGACTAAAAATTTTATTTTATAATTATTTTAAAATATTCGACACGTATTTCTTTCTTTTTTCTCTTTAACTACAAATAACAAGATACACTGGGTTGTAGTTGCTCGTGACGTCACGCCTAAGCAAGATTTTTACCTAGGAGTGACGTCAATACCCCCCACTCCGTAAATTTGATGCTCTGTATCTTTGTATTTATTTATGTAATTGATCAGGTACTATTAAAATAGGTACATAGCTAGAAATCTGTACGGCACCATTCCAATTCATGGTAGAGACGAAACTAGATATATTGATTCTATACAGGGTGTAACAGAAAGGGGGTATAATGCTGAAACATAGCGACGTTACGACCCATGTTCCTTGGGGAAAGTTGTTCAGTTTCATGAGGATTATCGCTGTGTTTCGGCATTGTATCTCCTTTCTGTTACACCCTGTATATTGAATATTATAATCTAAGGGTACTTAACCTTATAAGATTGTTATAAAAAACTTTAATAAAATCACCATTATAATAAATAAGCAATACCTACTTTACCAAACATAATACAAAATAATGAACCATCTAAATAACTACGCAAAAAGTCTGAATATAACCACTGAATTTTGCCATTTAATCATTGAACTTCGTTCACTAAGTCTTGGTATTAAGGTGTATGAGGGAGGTTAAGTTATGGTGGATGAAATTGGGGAGCGAAGCTGCTCTACTTACATAAATGGGCCCTAATTTAGGACTCCATTTAGGGCTGGCGGTCTCCTTTGAAATGTAAAGGGAACTTGCCGAACGAATGAGCTGAATATCGTATTAGGTTATTTATTTAGAGAGGACGCCTAGCCAATATTCTTATAATGTAAGTACCTACTTATTGAAACGTTGGGAAGGCTAAGGCGAATGTATCTCGATCAAATTGGCAACTTGTTAAAGAAAAACCAAGTCAAGAGACCGACTTGTATGTTTGAGGCGACTGATGAACGTGTATGAAGCGAAAGAAGTGTGTTTGGATCGTAGCAAGTGGAGGGAAGTGTTATCTGTCTAAAATGATGAGAAAGAAGCGTGAAAAATAAGTCCAAACACACTTCCTTCGCTTATCCATATCCATCAAATCGGGGACTTGTTAAAGAAAGGTCAAGTCAAGAGTATTTAAACCGACGTGCATGTATTTGTTTGGGGCGACTGATAAATGTAGAAATATTATGCAACATTTTATACATAGGTCCTCCCCAAAAGAGTACATGGTCAAAATACTAAGTACCTCTTACCCTCCGGCAGGTGTTGAGAGGGACCAGAGGGCACAAGCCCTTTTGAATAGTTTTTTATAAACCCTGTCGGCAGAGGTTTTTTGTTCACTTTTATTTTATTATAAACATTTATTGAGAGTCATTGTTTTTTGTGCAACGGCTGTGAATGTCATCTGACAGTTTGATAAGCAAATTTCGTATCACCTGGTTGCTTTTTTTAAGGTTTAATCCCAGTTTTTTTTCATTGGAGTTATATTTGAAGCCTAACGGCTATTATGCAGCTATGCAGCTTACGTATTTACGTAGGTATAACTTAAAGAAGGTGACTTTAACAATTTTTGATTAAGTTTCTACTATAGACTAACACTCAGTTTTTATACTACATCCTTCTTATTTGAAAATATTATATCAGAACAAACTAGAGGCTGTGCGCGACTTCGTACGTATTAATAATCGTCATATCTTCGATTTACAAAATACCTAAAAATAATATAGCGTGTTATTTTGACCAGCAAGTTACAATACTATAAAGTTTCATTAAAATCTGTTCAGTAGTATGCGTGTAGATAAAATAAAATATCGATAATGTTAATGTGAAGCTAGCAATAGATTCATAATAATAACAGTTTATTTTAGTAAAAAAAACTCTACATTACGTATTTTAACTTTACAAAGGTTAATTTGAAGTAAGTAGATACTTAGTGATTTATGTATTCCTGGTACAGTTCGAACTAACTATTCATAGTAGACAAACGGAATGGCTTTATGTTTACGATTGCTTCGGAATGTGGATGCAAATACTGACTAAGAAGGTAGGTGTTAAAAACAAAAGTCGAGTCTACTATTACTTTTTACTCCTTAAATCGTTAGGATTAACATTCCGGGAATATCTTTGGATATTGGTTAATAGCTGGTAGCGTCTGTATTTTGGAATAATTAAGGTTTGTAGGTATAGAGAAATGTGAGTAGGAATTATGGAAGAGAATTAGAAGTTTTTCTTTCTGGGAAAACTGCATTGCGTCGCGGATTTTTCTTTTAAGTATTAAGTAGTTATTAGTAGTTTAAAGTTTAGAGCAACTTGTCGATGTATAACTAGTGCCAATTTATCGCTTACGGAATAAACATAAGAAGAAACAAGTAAACAATAGGAAGTAACAATAAGTTCTCTATCAAAACATATTCAAATCAATCAGGAAACCTTGGAAAATGTAAGTAAAGTATTTTTATTTAGTAAGTATCGCTTATTAGGAGTTTATACTTTAGTAAGGTATAACAAATAACTTATTAGGAACTTTATTGAGTACTTATGTCTAAGGTAGGTAAGACTGAAGTTAGGGCATGATGACAAAAAAAATTTTTTTAGTCCATCACATAGATTATTTTAAAATATTCGACACGTATTTTTTCTTCTTTCTCTTAAACTAAAAATGACACAGATACACTGGGATAAATTTGCTTATGATGTCACGCCTTAGTCCGATTTACCCCCCACTCCGTTACTTTGATGCTTTGTATCTTTGTATTTATTTATGTATTTGATCGGGTAAAAAACGTGTTTCAAATATTTTATATAGCCTATAAGTCGGACTAATTATTTTTTGAATTTTCGAATGTAGTCATCATCCCTATTGAGCTATGTCTCTGCTATGAAAAACGAAGAGGGAATCGACACCGAAACAAAGATTTGAAAGACGCATTGTACTAAATCGTTATCTAATCACCAAATACCGTGAAAACAACGCGAGGCCTAACTCAGTGATGCAATGATCACAATCGCACCTACATACATGCATCGACGCATCTAGGCGGCTACCTGCCCGTTCCCACGCCTAAAAGAACAATAAAAAAAATAACTCAGATGAATAAAAATGATTTTCACACCTCGCGCGAAGGTTTTACGATTTTATAACGAATGTAAAATAATAATGGATGCATTATCTTTTGTAAACTTTCTTCGTAAAGTTGGGATTTCATGAGGATAGTGGCGCCATCTTGTTTTAGGAATGTCAAACGAAATGTTGTTTACGTTTTCACGCCATCTAGCGGTTTCTTGTAGAAGTACTAAGACTCTGAGGTAGGTTGGTTGTTGAATAATGATGGAAGTTCGTGGTTGTATGGATAGAGGGCAGCACAATACAAAATTCATTCGACGCGATAGAAATAATTTGGGAACTTTTTCAAGCATTTTTCCAAATTCAAGAAAACAAGATAGTATTAAGGAATTGCAATAATATTAGGATAAGAATGTATTCCTTCAGTAGTGGATTAAAACCATGCAGGGTTTACTGGCGACGTATAGGAACATAGGTATACTTGTACTTTTTATTTATTTTATTTATCGAACGTTTTTTCAAGATTACCTATAAACATTTTGGCGATAAAATAAACTTTGTCGAATCGCAAGTTCAGACCAGCTGACGTCTTTTGGCATTCAAGAATTACACTTTTTTACACATTCTTTTTTTTGTTAAAGGATTATTATTTAAAAATAAGTATTCATTCATTTCACGGAACTTATTTACAAAATCAAACTTACATTGACAGTTTTTCCACTAAAACACTCAGTTCTTTTACTTCAATTGCCACTATATTTTCCACCATATTGAAAAACAGTCGAAAATGCTCAAAACCCAACTACAGCTCACACTATAATAAATTCAAATGCCACTCAAATGAGAGACAGAGTGAATTTAATGCATTTTCCCACTGCACTTATTGCAGTGCGGTTTTATTTGCAATTGATTGCATTGTATGCAATTTTGTTGAGGGTGAAAACAATGAATTTGTGGTTGAAATTGATTGGAGGTATACGTGATGTAATGACTTTCACTTGACGAAGAAAATTGTTGTTTTAGTAATTTTAATAGATTTTTTCACACTTAGGTAGTAAGTATTTTGTTTAGTTACCAGTGTAACCACAGTATGTCGATAAATGTTTCATCTAAAACAAACACAGACTGGTTATCGTACAGCAAGTGATAGACAAGGTATTTTAAAAAAAGCCGATAAAATTGACCGAGCATAATTAGGTAAGGCGAAAGTATACGCAAGTTTTCAGTGTCGTCCCGTCTTGAAGCGACAAGAAGGAACACCGTGGGGTTTTAGCCGGTGGGAGTCCGGCATAACCGGGTATCCATAATGAATTTCCCCACGTCAAAAAAGGTAAGGTACCTAGTCACTCAATACTTATACATTATCACCTTACTATTTACCAATTTTTTTAAATTGATTCCTAAGTTTTAAATCTCAAGTAAAAATAAATCCAATCTTAAATAAGACAATAATAATATAATTAAAGTAGCAAGCCTTTCTACTTTACCGTATTATCCAACTATACTAATAAACTATACTTAAGTAGGTATTTACCAATACACACATTTCCACTCTAGGAAAACACAGCTATTGTACATAACAGCAATATAAGGACAAACCCTAGCAATAAATCAGCAGTTTCAAATAGCAATAAACAACTCACGCCATCTGTCGGCGACATGCGTTCATTGCTCGCTATAAATCACGGGGCTCATAACAGAGGGCGCTGCGTGGTAAGAGATTTATTTTTAAAGTTTGGAAATGGTAAAAGATTGTGTTTATGAGGACTTTTTGGTGGAAGCAGGTGGTTTGAAATGCGTTTTATACTTATAAGAGTTTGCTAAAAGTTCAGGTGTAACCTAAGGTAGGTAGCAGGAGAGGTTAAGAAGTTTAGAAGGTGAGTTACAGTTACCTATTAAGATAAAGAGTTACCTACTACAAAATAATGGTGTAGTGTATCATTTGTTTAGTTTGATTAATTACGTTATTAAACAGAGACTAATTTTTGTGTATTTAAATAAGGAATACTAAATGGGTTATTTATTATTCCTTATTTAATTTCACAGAACTTAGTCTGCCGTACTCGACACAATGTTTAAGTTTCTTTTTAAAGCGCGATGCCTTTTTATAGTATACTAGAGGCTGCCCGCGACTTCGTACGCATTTATAGTCATATCTTGGCAATAAATCATGATATCTCAAAATAATAGCCTATGAGTTATTCTGATAGTATATGTACAAGCTACAATATTGCCAAATTTCATCAAAATCTATTCGGTAGATTTTGTGTGAAAAAAAAACAAACATCCCTCCATCTATCTGCACAAACATTGACATTTATAATATTAGTAGGATTCATTATGAAATATGAAAACGAAAAATATACTTTGGACCCATGTTCTTTGAGAAAACTTGTATCGTTTCATGGTTAAGCAAGTTCATTATTTCCCTTTTCTCTAAGAAGCACAAAAGCACCCTATATAATCAAGCTAAAACAACACACAACCTATCAACAAAAGAGTTAAACTACACCCCTCCCGCGGCTTTACTTAATGGCTCATGGCGACCACACGTGGTGTCTCACCAACCTGCTTTGTCTTAGTTTGAAGATTTATGTTAGCTTAAGACGGGCTTTATGTTAATTGGTTAATAAAGACTTGAGAAAGGAAGATTGGTTTGTTAATAGGAAGGGTGGTAGCTTGTTTTGATATTATGTTGCCAGTGGAAAAACAGTAAGATTTTTAATTGTTCTTTTTTTAATGTGGCTGCTACCATTGTGGGTACTGCCAATGACAAGTAATAATTATTATTTTAGTAAAAGTCCTACAACTAATAGGACATTAAAAAAAAAAAAAAAAACTGGGTGTCTGTTTATAAAGCCGGAACACAGCGAGAGCCCTCATGAAACTAAACAATTTTCCTAAAGGAACATGGTCGTAATCGTAACACGAAACAAAAATTTCGCCTCCCCATACAAAATATCCGATCAGCTGATCGAGTAAGTATGGGCGACCCAAATTTTTTTTTCGAGTTACGACCCATGTTCCTTGGGGAAAATTGTTTAGTTTCATGGAGACTATCGCTGTGTTTCGGCTTTATACCCCTTTTCTGTTATACCCAGTATTTAGTAACGTTTGCAAACATTTGTTAGCAAACTTCCATTCACCATATTTGATGCCATGATCGATAGCTAATTTGGATCAAATTATTTAAGAAACCAAACGACTAATACTAGATACCGCAATAGTTATATCACATCAAATATCCTACCTAAACCACAAAACATCAAAAAACCTTCTCAAAACTCAAGAGAGCAATATAAACCGCTTTAATACGACAGAGAGCTGTAAAAGGGTGGTATAATAGTCACCGTTGTGACGAAAAGATTTTCATTTAGGGTTGAAGTGGAGGGATGTCATTTAAGTACTCGGTGGCTTTGAGGGCTTTAAAGGAGTATTAAAAAGAAGGGTTTATTATACTAATTATTTGGGGTAATGATTGGAAAGGATTGAACATTTCTTTGTTGTAAGCTACTTGATGAACGCAAGCTACTAAACTTAAGAAAGACACAATGCAATTTAATTACTTTCATGTTTTATGACTTTCCCTCCGCTTTTTATTAAGTAGGTGATGTGTATTACTTTTGTAAGACGAGACTTCGTAGACTTTTCATAGAATTACGCTAGTTGAAGCATTCAAAGGGGAAATTATAACACTATACCCAAGACATATGACAAGAGTACCCAATGCCAAGTCAAGAGTATCCTAAACCAACGTGCATGTATGATGCGACTGATGAATGTGGATGAAGTGAAAGAAGTTTGTTTGCACAGCTAGTAGAGCGAAGTGGTTTCTGCTTACCCCGATGGGAGAGAAACGAGACAGATATGTATGTATAGGAGAGATAGCATCAACGAGACAGATATGTATGTATAGGAGAGATAGCATCAACGAGACAGATATGTATGTATAGGAGAGATAGCATCAATTTCTTAAATATCACGACCACAAAGTACAAGTATCATCATCATTATCCTCATCTCAGCTTATGGAATAGAAGTCCACTGCTGGACAAAAGCCTTCCCGACCTTCTCCACAACGACTCCTCCTCAGCTCACCGCTACTTGAGGTTTGCCAGTATAAGTATAAAATGAAAGTATTTCCTTCCAGTACATTAATCACTAATTGTCGGGGGTGTGCGGGCTGTCATTTCACGGTGTCGCGGGTAGCTGTACTTACCGGTTGTATCTGGTTATTATTGGTTTAATCTGGTTGAAAGCGGTTTTAAGTTGACGGTGGAGTGTGATTTGTGACGTGGAAAATTTGTTAGAAGAAGTTTTACGTATTATGAAGTTTACAGAGAAGATGAATAAAGTTATATTACTTCGGACGAAGCACTCGTTTAATTATTATAGAACTTCACTTACAGCTAGCTTAGCATGGCACTCCGTGACAAGACGTTGTCATGCGTTGGTCACGCTTACGTCTCTGTCTATAGTTTTAAATGTGATAAGGACAGCATACGTGAGATAATTGTCGCGGCACGCCGTGCTTAGCCCCGTAAGTTCATTTAATCACTAATTGTTTAAAAAATTAAGTTTATTTTACCTACATTAAATATTGAAATAAAACATGTGTGATTTGTAACGTTATTAAGTCCATTGTAGATTTTGTAAAACTTCGAGAGATTTTTTTTTGGTTTTGAAATGAACCTCATAGCGATTGAAATTGGTAACATATTAAAAGGGTCATAAAAAGGTAATAACTAACTCTTTAAGGACTATAATGTTCTTAAAAGACCTGTCTATAAACCAAATCTTTTTATAGCCACAAAACCAAGTAAAACTTACTTCTTTCACACTTTTGTAAAACGCAAACGTACCTGAATCAAAGTTTAATTTAAACTTGAGAGGTAATATTTCAAAGTTTCAAAGATTCGTAATTTGTTTCAGCGTCGGCGGCGGTTTTTGATTCCATTTGCACCTGACTGCGGAACTTTTGCTCTTTGGTATGCTAATGGATGCTAGAGGTGGAGATTTTGATCAAGAAATGGTTTAAAATATACCTACTACGGTACTTATTTAAAAAAAGTAGGTAGGTACTTTGAATTAGTTATTTTCTTTTTAGACTTTCAACTGTTTCCAGTCTAGCAATCTAGCAATTTATAAAAGGAATTCAAACTAATAATAACTTACTGGTTGTCTATTAAGTCGGTTTACGGACGGTAGTTTCAACCGAACTGAGTCGATCGCTCGAACCGATCATGCCTCTCTCTTTGAGTGTAACGTGACAATGACGTCATCGTTTTTGTGCGTGCAGCCCGTAGTATCGAGTTATATTATATTAGACATTGGCACGTTAAAGAAAAGGAGGTGATTCTCAACTCAGCTGAATTTTTATTTAACTTAAACACTCTCAGCAAAAATTCATTCAAAAACCTAATTAATCTTTATCACCTCAAATAAAAGTTAAAGTTATTAACGAAAGCTGTTAACTCAATTGTAGGGTTCAAGAAAAGGCTGAATCGTTGGAGAAAATTATGAAAATTAAAAAGTTAGGTGATTATACGGGATTCGAACCTGGACCCTCGAGTTGAAAAGTAGGAATGGTTAATTAGCTGTACTTAATCTGGGAAGGGCGAGGGAATAAAAAAAGAAAGTAAAGTACCTACCGATGACTTTTCCAACTTCAGAATACTTTACAATACATTTCTTTGTACACTAATAAATTCATCTAGGGATAATGTGTGAGGCGACTGATGAATGTGGACAAAGCGAAAGAAGTGTGTTTGGATCGTAGCATGTGGAAGAAAGTGATTTAAGTTTATAACCCATAGTATAAGCCTTTTATTTATTACCAATCCTCAAGTTATAAGTTTAGTTTTTGCTATTTGTTTCATTTAGTTAATTAAGAAGTAATTTAGGTACCTATTATATTATCTACATAGTTGTTATTTAGTCTTACATACATACATATCCGTCGCGCCTCTCTCCCTTTGGGGTAGGCAGAGACCACTTCCTTCCACTTGCTACGATACAAACACACCTCTTTCGCTTCATCCACACTCATCAGTCGCCTTATACATGCTCGTTGGTTTAGGGTACTCTTGACTATGTGGTCTTATTTATAGTAAAACAGTATACAATATTGTCAGCATGTTTCCCTTAACCCAACCAAGGGTGAAGCTAAAGAGGGAAACAACAAAAAATATGCCGGTATCAATTGCAGGAGCTCATGATTTATAGAGTGCCAGATTAAAATGTTACCTCTCTAGGGAGGGATGTGGGGTAGGTTAGAGGAGGCAGCGGGAGCGGGTTTAGTAGGTATTTATTTATTTATTAAATAGTTTATTTTAAGTAAATTAGTACATAGAGAAGAACAAAAACGAAAATAATATCACAAATGCTCAGAAAGTATTTTCTTCCTTTTCGTTGTTTCAAATATTACCTAGTATGTCTTTTGTATACGTTATAGTAGGCACCTACTTTAAACTGAATTTTAACTGTTTTAAATCAAATCATCAATTACGCCACTTTTTTAGTTTGTAGGTAGTAAAATTGCGCTATTGTACTACTGAATTGAAAACTTAACAAGAAATGGTTTAGTAAAGACTGATTATAATAAACAGTACAAAGTTACGCAAAATCTTAACAACCACACCCTGTATAACAGACAAAAAGCCAACCCTCGTCTAATACAGGGTGTTTGTACTAAATACACTGACCTGTCAACACACAGGGTGTTTCGAGTTCATTACAGAAACTGATTCGTTTGGTGCAATTGATAAATTGACGCTGTACTAGACTGTTTTAAGCAAGAGTTTTTTTGAATTTTTTAATAATCTTTTGTAAGTTTTTTAAAGAAGACAGCGAACGATAAATTTTTAACAGTGTTATTAGGGAAAAATTAAAAGGTATTTTAAATATACCTATAAGATTTTTTTTATCTTGTTTAAAGAATCCTATTATTTCCTCCCTAACCACTTATTAAGTATTTACTTTAGGTATGTTGGTAGAAAATTACAAAAACCTACTGAAAGAATTAGCTTTGTACTAAAGAAAAAAAAATCGCCGATGAAAGATTTTTTTTCGTAAAAGATTTTATATACTTGTACAAAAATAGGAACTCAATAATTGAAGCTACACGTACCAAATCAATTTATTCAATCACACCAAAAATCCTAGGATTCTAAAAGAAATGTCTTCATAAGCCGCGTCTTAACCACCCCTCGTTTAATTGATGGAATCAATTCCCATCAAGATGTTTTCATCAAGACTCCTTTATTACTAAACAGATCACGTTTTCATCATTTGTATACCTACAGTATCCCTTTAGGGGAGTTGTAGTCGTATAAGGGTAATAGAGAAACTTATATAAGAATAAACTTTGTGGGTTCGGATTGCAGTGTGGTTTTGTTTTTGTGTTAGGTGAAATTGGTTATTGATCGATTATACGCATATGTTATTAAAATAAAATAAAATTACTTACCTCTTAATTGCAGTGTTGTCTTGCTAAAACTATTCGATTAGTAGAAAAATTATAGCTTTTAAACTCAATAATTTTTAGTTTGAAATACATTTTAATAAAGAACTTATTCTTAAAAATATTACTTTTAGAAGCTTAAGTATCGATTTATGCGTTCACGTTTCAAACTGTACCACTAGCGCCATCTATGTCAAAATAGGTAAACAACTAAATGCTCACATTGTTAGTTCATTTCTTTGCCGATAGATGTCACTCTTAACTGCAAACTTGCGGCCTTCCAAAAAGGATAACCAAAATTCAATCAGAAAAGAAACAAAAGACGGTTTTAGATAGTAGAAGCTGGTTAAATATATCGTACTCACCCTATCACACGGTGCCGGCGCATGTAGCTGTCTCGCTTGCCCCCGCCCCAGCGCCTCTCGTTTTCTCTGCGCGCTGAACAGTCGCAGCTCTTTCCTTTCTTCGTCGGAGAGGGAGTGGCAGTAACGAACCTGAAATTTTATAAATTTGGAGGATTAATAGGATTATATTTAATGGAAATTTTATAATCTAAATGTTGATATACCTACATACATTTTTGTCACGCTTTTCTCCCATCGGGGTAGACAAACACCACTTCTTTCCACTTGCTCTAAGCACCAGATCTAAGCACACTTCTTTCGCTTCATAAACATTCATCAGTCGCCTCAAACATGCACGTCAGTTTAGAGGCCAAGCTCGCAGAAGGTTCGCAATGTGCACACTGTTCTTTGGTTTAAGTCAGTGCGTCTAATATCTATCTAACCTATGTACTCCTGGTACCACCCACCTCATTGTCCTGCGGCGGTAACTGCTGCAACAACTGCTTCAATCGGTACCGCTCCCCGACGCTGTTCACGTACGGAACCTTATCTTCTGGAAGCGCTGAGAAGTATAGGTGCACCTGGAATTTGTTATAGTGAGAAATTAATGCTGGGTGTTAAATGCGAAGTGAAAATAGAGAAAGTGAGCACCTAATTAAGTCAAAGAATTCAGGAGATTTAATAAAAATAATTAAATATGATTCCAAAGATCGACAGTGTTGTGACGAGTTACTGTAGCGTCGTCCCTTTCAAATCAATTCAAGAACAATGGGACGACACTACAAAGTTACCACTTTTTAATTTCTACTCTTTCTTAAAAGACTTAACGATTTTTCTTTTGAAGATTAATAAGATAAATGGCAGACAAATCAATTACGGATCTACCTATAATATTATTCTGCCCTATAACGACATAGTTTTAAAGGCGTTGTTAAATCTATGTCGTTATAAATCAGTATCTACAACCAAAATAATAAAATTGATACCTACACCAATGGGGAGGATGACTACAATCAAAAATTCAAAAAATAATTAGTCCGTCTTTTAGGCTACCTATTAAAAAATATTTGAAACACATTTTTTACCTGATCAAATACATAAATAAATACAAAGATACAGAGCATCAAAGTTACGAAGTGGGGAGTATTGACGTCACTTCTCGGTTAAAATCGTACTGAGGTGTGACGTCACGAACAACTTTAACCCAGTGTATCTTTGTCATTTTTATTTTAAGAGAAAAAAGAAAATGTAAGTGTCGAATATTTTAAAATAATCTATGTGATGGACAAAAAAATTTTTTAGTCATCATGCCCTTTGTTTCACTACCTAAACGTAATAATTTTTATAAAACTACATCGCAACTAATAAAGCTTCCGTCTTGTAATATACGTTGTAATAACTCTGGATTATTGCGGCTGACACGAGCTGGCCGCTGCGATAGTGGAATTAAAAACATTGGCTCTGACCGCTCTTTGATCATGTGCTTCTTATTTTATGTGGAAATGTTATGGGTAGAAGAAAATAATAAGATAGAAGAACATACATTATTACTCAGAATAATCTAGTATTTTGAAGTAATATCGTAGACTTGTTCAAAAAAGGCCAAGTCAAGAGTATCCTAAATCGACGGGCAAGTACGAGGCGACTGATGAGTGTGGAATTGTGGATGAAGCGAAAGAAGTGTGTTTAGATCGTAGCAAGTGGTCTCTGCCTACCCCAATGGGAGAGAGGCGTGACGGGTATGATGTATGTATGTTGAAGTACTATTTAACATCAAACCACACAAGCAAGTACCAATAGAAGTACTAAATTCTAATTACATACATACATAGATAGATATTTTATCTTTCACGCCTCGTTGCTAGGACTTGCTACAATCCAAACACACTTCTGTTGCTTCATCTACATTCATCAACAACGAACAACGGCAATGCAACTAACGATATCATCTTGTAAATTGTCATTATTTTGAGTTATTTATTCACCACCCACGCCCTCCTAGCTAGGTTACTTAAGTGCCAATAGATCCTTGTAGCACTTTGGCTATATTTGCTATGCCATATTATAAAGATTTCGTAGAATATTTTATTCTGAGACGTTACCGATCTATCATCCCTCCAAAAGTAAAACAAACAAACAGGAAAAAATACGTCAAAATTTTCCTTAACATTTTTCATTATAATACAGTAGGTACCAGGGGTCCAGAAGTCTTCAGAGAGACATTTCAATTATTTGCTCCGTTGAATCCCGCCCCTTTTATTTTTCCACTAATTTTAAATACCAGGGCATCAGAAGTGTTAAGATTGAGGGTGGAATTCGTTTCTTTAATTATAAGGAAACTTTGTCCATTTTAAATTGCATTCTTGTTACATAGCTATAGGGAAAAGAGTCGTTTGGGTTTTACGGTTTGATTGTCATGAATAATTTAGAATTAAAAATATCTCGAGTATCTTAAATTCTTGAGGCAAAGTCAAGAGTAGGTACCTTAAACTGTCGTATATGTATGGGGCGACAGATGAATGTGGATGAAGCGAAAGAGGAGTGTTTGTATCGTAGAAAGTGGAAGGAAATAGTCCCTACCTACCCCGAAGGGAAAGAAGCGTGACAGATATAGTATATGTATGTATGTCGTCAAAATAATGTGGTGTTTTTTTGAGATCTTATCTTATCTTATCTAGCCGTTGTTGTCCCACTGCTGGGCAAAGGCTTCTCTCCTCCTTCTCCATGATTCTCTATCCTGAGCCGCCTTTTTTGAGATATTATTACTTATACAAGAGACTCTACGTACGAAATTAAACGACTATTACCAAAGTCAGTTTCATGAACTATTCTACACGTCTAGTGGCTGCCCGCGACTTCGTACGCATTATACTATTATTATCTTGCGCGGCGCTCGCGTCACGTTTGCTTAACCTGCGCTATTGAAATCAAAAGTAGCCTATGTCCTTTCTCAGGCTATAGCCTATCTGTGTGCCAAATTTCGTTTTAATCGGTTCAGCCGTTTTAGCGTGAAAGCGAGACAGACAGACAGACAGAGTTACTTTCGCATTTATAATATTAGTATGGATAGTATGGATATCAACATTGATTTCGGTGCTATAGGTATTAAACAAGATAGAGTACATGTACACAAGTAAGACACTCAAAAACCTTTCCACAAAATGACCTAATTCACCCACTTCCTATACAATCACAATAAAGCTTATTATCCATAAGTTAGGAAAGCATCATCATTAGAGAATCCCAAATCGACGGCGAGTAGACACGCAACACGCAACGCCACAGTCTATCACACTAATGAGACTATTTCGCAAATAGCTGTTGAATTATCTGGAAGTTTATTGTAGTTTGTTTAGTCTATGGCTCAGGGTCAATGGTCAAGTTTTTAAGTCGATAACTATATTTTTGGAGCCTACAGAATCATTAAAAATAGAAACCGAGAAAGGCCTCGTAGTTGGAGCAAGTGAAGGAAAGATCTGGGCCCCAAGTCTGCTAATTTAGAATAGCCTAAGTTGTGTGTCAGCAGAGTGTCAATGGCATTTTTTGACATATTTGGCATTCTGCTAAACATTTGTGTCAAAAAATGACATTGACACTTTCCCGACACACAACTGAGGCTATTCTAAATTAGCAGACTTCCTCAAAAGTAAGTTTTTTTAAAAAACAACCTATTTTTTTTCAGACGTTTGATTTATTGGATTTGAAAGTAGGCTCGTGCTCCCTGTAGTGGGGACGTTAAAAGACCTAATGACGATGATGAAAAAAGTCTAACCTGTTTACCTAATTATATAAAAACGTGACAACTCTTGTAACTCAGAATAAAAACCCATGTCAGTTCCATATCAAAAAAATATTCCTTCAAAAATAACACAATATTCTATAAAAGACCCATCTACAGGCTGATCACGTTTCGTGCTCATTACGTTGCGCTGTCTTCTCATTATATTAAACATCCTGTGTACATACCAATGAGACGGCATTAGTATTCCAACGGGATAGAAAGGGATGAAGCTATTGTTTCTTACGTCAACTAGTAGATGCTATTTTATTTGATTGATTGACATTGATATGACAGTATTAATTTCTGTTTAAGTGGCAGGTGTTTTTGTAAAGGTGTTGTTTCATATTTATTGAAGATACGTGGAAAATCACTCTTTTTTCTATAACTCTGGAATTCATTTCGTATTTTATATAACACTAGATGCTGTCGGCGACTTCGTATTCATTTATCGTCATATCTTGGAAAAAATCATGATATCTCAAAATAATATACCTACCTAGCCCATGTATTATTCTGATGAGTACAAGCTACAGTATTGTAAAGTCTTATTACAATATTTTCAGTGGTTTTTGTGTTACAGAGTAACAAAAATCTTCACATCTATCCATCCACCATTAGCACAAACAATGCTAATGTTGCACAAACATTGCATGCACAAACATTGCATACTATAACGTACGAGTAGGAAGTATGATATGAAATTGATATGAAATTCTGTCAAGCTGTCTCTATGTAGCATAATTATTGAAAAGTTAATTTTAATGTTTGTATCCAAGTGTTTTTATCTTAGAATTTGTAATACCAAATTTGAAAAGAGCAACCCAACAGAGTTTCTTGCTAGATTCTTCTCTGGGGAAAACTGCACTCTTGCGAATCTAGCATTAACTTTAAAAAATGACCCGTCTTATGTGATGTCAAACTCGTCCTACAAGATTAAATAAACATTTCATTTCAAAATGAATGAAAAATCATTTAATCCTGTAGATTTTGACAACACTTAAAACGGGTCATTTTTTAAAGTTAATGCTAGATTCGCAAAAGTGCAGTTTTCCCCAGAGAAGAACCTAGCAAGAAACTCTGTAAGGTGGGATAACGTTACGTATTAAGTAAAGTCATAATGCATCCTAGACTACCTACTTACATAAAGTACTCACAGAAAATATATCTTAATATAACCTAGGCAGCCTTTTAAAGGCGTATCCCGCTATTCAACTGTTTATTCCCCCATAATGTGACGTAATGAAGTATAATAAGCTAACACAAAACGCATAATGCGCAAATAATGACGCGTAGAATTATGCCAGGTAATTTATTTTATGCCAGCATTTATATGCGGAGTTTAGAGAAATATTTTACTTAACGGGTGTTAAGTGGTTTTCATAGATGAATGGATGGGAAGTGTATGGTAAATAGGTACAGTAAGTGGATATTAAGATAGAGTAAGGAACTGCAAAACTAAAATATTTACGCTTTAAATCTAAAGATTGTGTTGGGTTTTCTAATGGACTAAATGACCGGTCATATCATACGGATCCCATCAAACTAAACCTTTCACTTCTCTGTTCGTCATTTACTTACCTTACTTTTTCCTGGATATTGCGGGGTCAAGTTTTTATTATTTATTTATGGATAGCTCTTTTGAAATATTAATCTTATTATATGTTTCTGTGTTTATGCCTGAGATTTGTAAAACTTAAATTGAAAAGAGCAACCCTACAGAGTTTCTTGCTAGGTTCTTCTCTGGGGAAAACTGCACTCTTGCGAATCTAGCATTAACTTTAAAAAATGACCCGTCCTAAGTGTTGTCAAAACCTACAGGATTATATGATTTTTCATTTTCATTTTTCACTGTCTAAACATAACCGGGCCGTGTCCGGAACGTGTCCGGGCGTGTCAGGGAAAAAATATCATTCCATACATTTTCTATGGATTCGTTCACACACGTTGTCATGACAACGTATGGTTTTCCCTCCTGACAGGCCACGGTCCGGTCATGTCCCGGGCACGGGATGTGTGTAGATAGATCTTAAGGGTGCAAACACACCTGCGTTTAGATTTGAAGTTTTTATATTTAACCTCATTATAGCCGCGAGTCAACCGCCTATTTCCAGATTGCGTTTTTCAAATCAAACGTCAAATTACAACAGTAGATGCGTTTGCGCCTTTAATGGTAAATAGGTAAATACTTGTATTATTATAATTCACTAGTACGTAATATTTAATCGTTACAATAAAATAAGTAGCTTAAAAAACTAAAACACGCTTTAGCTCGCACTATACATGCTCCATCATCAAATCAGTTCGAAAGTACCATATTATTGTATTGCCATCAGAACTCAGAGCGTGTGCAAAATTTCATCCTATTCGAAGACCGGGAAGTGGGTCAAATTAAGATTCCAAGATTTGTTTACATACTTAGTTACAAGGGAAGCTAACAAAAGCGTGTAAAGAAAACATAAAGAAGCGAAATCCCTTAACATCTACGAAAAAATACCATATTTCGAGTCATTAACATGAAAGCTTTTGAAAAATACATGGTAAATAAAACATTCCACAGCTATTTGTTACAAACAATCACACGTTTGAGTGTTTTTGCATCTTTTTTTTACCCGATATTTAGGGAAAGCTTTAAACAATGGGTAAAAAGCACTCGGCTGGACAATAGTGGTCACTTTGTAAAATTGCTGTATTTTGAGGATCGGACCTTTGTTTCTATTCGTCTCCCATTCATTGGGACGTTACGCTTTCAAGAGTATCGACTGTGATGTAAAACAGACTGTAGAAAAATATATCTCATAGTGGGCATGTTGACTTAAAAAAATTTGTTAGTCCATCACATAAGATTATTTTAAAATATTCGACACGTATTTTTACTTTTTTCTGAAAATGACAAAGATACACGGGTTGAACTTGCTCGTGACGTCACGCCTCAGTACAATTTTAACCTAGGAGTGACGTCAATACAACCCACTCTGTAACTTTGATGCTCTTGTATATTTGTATTTATTTATGTATTTGATCAGGTAAATTATGTGTTTCAAATATTTTTTATAGCCTAAAAGACGGACTAATTATTTTTTCAATTTTTGAATTTAGCCATCATCCCCGTTGTTGTTTTACCTTCACTAGATACAGAGAAATAATAATTTAAGAAGAAATTAATCTTTCGGCTCCCATGGATTCGATATCGACCAAAATTCAAATGTTTTTCTTATGTTTTAGGATGGGGTTTCTATGCGTTACGTCAACGATCAGTACGGGGTTACATAAACCTAGTAATTCGAATGTTCATCCTATTTATCAGTTCAACTTAGTATGGTCACGTCCCTATTTCATCTTGACTAACTTAGTCCCGCATGTTTCATGCTCATAAAATTCGATTTCATCATATTGTAGTTATCAAAAATGAATCATCCAAAATCTTACCTGTTCAGGTCTCAATCCAGGCGGAACCCAAGTATACTCCTCAAGCGCACACCCCGAATCATCATCACTCTGCGAATGCCGATGAGGGTCTCCAGGCTTCATCAGTCGCTCAGCATGCTCCAGCAACCCCCTGAACTTCCCCTGAGGAACTGGATGTGGAGACAGCGACATCGCTGATTGCGGCGACTGCGGGGATTGGTACGGCAGTTGAGGATGTGAGTGAGAGTATTCAGGGTATGGAAGACCAGGGTTCGGGTTCCTTCGAAAGTTCTGGTAAGAAAACGGATGTGGGGAATTTGATTGGCTGGCTGATGAACTTTGTGACGGTTGAGGGGAGGGTAGAGGGAGGTTTGAGGGGGTTGAAGGGGCAGGTGGAGGAGGGGAGGAGGCGTTCTCGTGGAGTGGAGGGGGAGATGAGCTCGTTGGTGACACCACGCAGTTTCTGCAGACAGGTCTGTGGAAGAAAAGAAAGAAATTAAGTATGAGCGAAGTTCTTTGAGAAAGCGTATTGGAATATGATTCTATAGTGTAGTTATCAAATTAAAGACGTTTCATAAATCACGGTTTCAAATTTTAAATGAGGTGCTACTAAATAACTTCTTGCCACGATTTTGGCAAATTCCATAGTCGTAACGTAACTATTATAGAGGTGCTTAGACATCATTATAGTGTGTTGTGTTAGGATCGTAGCAAGTGGAGGAAAGTGGTCTCTGCCTACATCGACGGGAAAGAAGCGTGACACATATGTACCTACATATGTAAGAACGGTATTGTGTATTGTAGAACAGTATATGTTAGGGCTAAAACATAAATTCACGACACGACACGACACGACGTCGTGGATTGCATCAAAGAGATTCACGACGTCGTGGATTTTCACGATGCGACATCGTATGTAACATCGTGTGTCGCGTCGTGTCGCGTCGTGTCGCGTCGTGTCGCGTCGTGTCGCGTCGTGTCGCGTCGTGTCGCGTCGTGTCGCGTCGTGTCGCGTCGTGTCGCGTCGCCTCGTGTCGTGTCGTGTCGTGAATTTATGTTTTAGCCTTTACGTACATTAATTGCCACAAATAAAACATTAATCAAACCACATTTCTACCCAATCAACACAACATACCTTACTCATTACCTACCATACAATAATTTATATCTAATCTCTCTCATACAAGAGACATAAATCACATATCAATGCTATTAATCAGTGTAGTTACAGTTCAGTCGGTCGATCTATTACGGTGTAAGTCACGAGTGTGTTGTGAACTTTGTGATTGAGGGTTTGATGGGCAATTCGCTAGGAGGAGAAGCTATAGATGATACATTTTGCTTAATCTTTCACATCCCAGAAAAAAAAGAACAATAGAAAATCTATTGTGTCTGGGTTTATAATGGGTCAGTGGGATGTGAGAGGTTAATCTACTCGACAAATGTCTCTAATATGGACTGCATTAAGTTGACTAGATCCTTGAATACTTATGAAAATAAATTGACTTTTGACACACTATCGTGTTTCTACATAGTATTGAAGAAGTGTGAAGTTGGTGCAGGTATGTGGAGACTGACGAATGTGGATGAAGCGAAAGATATGTGTTTGGATCGTAGCAAGTGGAGGGAACTAGGACCCAAGTATGCTAATTTAAAATAGCCTCAGTTTTGAGTCGACAGAGTGTCAATGGCAGTTTTTGACACATTTGGTATTCTGCTAAATAATGGCTTACACTGATTACGACCAAATCTGTCAAAAAATTTCATTGACACTCTGCCGACCACAACTGTATTTGTGGTCACAATTAGTAGACTTGGGCCCCTGATCTTTCATATGTATGTATGTATGTGAAGTTGGAAGAGCATAAGAGGAAGCCTATGTTTTGCTGAGGGCGTTCTACGGCTGATAAATACAATAAAGCTTTTTTAAGTAAATAAAATAACTTGAAAATTATTTTTTTAACCCTTCACTAGCCACGCATGATTTGCCATCACGCAACGGACGCGCCACAGATTCCGAATCGATACGATCGACAGCCGATCACAGCCGAAGTCGCCCGATCTTATCCGATCGTCGGCGATCTCTGACTACTGATAGAATACCGACAAGATTGATATTGCCCGTAATTTAGACTTTTTTTTTCGGTTGTAATTAAATGGCTGTTATTAAGTCGCGCTTAAGGTACTTGTAGATTACATACTGTAAGTATGCCACGTAAAGGTTCAAAATTAAGATTTTTATCTTTGGTTTTGCTGGATCACTTTGAATTCGATTCGGTTTTGTCATATGATAGTGGTATCTTTCATACGGTAGTTGGCAATATTACAGTAGGTATACGTTAAAAGTTTGCATACAAATTCAGCAATTTACTTTTATAAAAAGAGAAAAGAATACAATTTTTTTTTTTTAAATTTACAATATTAAAATACTGACAGAAACTTTACTTGTGTGTAAAATTGAAAATTTATCGAAAATTTACAATCATTTTAACTTACCCCTTCTTTTCCATAGCTTTACCCCTTCTATTCCAAAACCTATAAAAATGTATTGAAAAGTGTAGGTTGCATATTGCATACACAACGTTCGCGGAAGTATGCGAAAGTTTTCTCGCGCTCCCGTCTAGAAGCGGCTAGTAGGAACACCGTGGGGTTTTAGCCGGTGGGAGTCCGGCATAACCCTCCGTCCTTCTCCGCGACGGAGGGTATCCATAATGGATTCCCCAAGTAAAAAAAAAAAAGGTTGCATACATAACAGTATAAAGTTGCTCTACTGCTTATAATAAACTACAATGTGGTTGTCAATGTTCCCACCATAATAAGTAAACGTCGCTTAATACATTACAGTTATTAAGTTATATTTTTTAATTAGTTAACATTTTTATAATTTCTTGTAAACTTTATTGGGGACTATCAAACTTGGCTTCCCTCGCATTAATTTTAAAACGTCATTTAAGAAATTATGACACTATCGTTCAGTCTTTAGTAATGAATGAAAAGCTGTATTTTATTTTGTGCTCATATATTAATGTTTATAACTGTTTTGTGTTTATTTAATTTTTGATTATGAACTAATTGCATTTAACTCGGTTTCTGTATTACGATCTATACCTATTTATTAATCTAAGCTAATCTTATCAAGCCATTTGTGTCCTATATTATAAAAAATATATACGGTCGAATTGAGAAACCTCCTTCTTTTTTGAAGTCGGTTAAAAAGACTAAACTAATTACTACTAACATAATTACGTGAAATTTTCCAAAACTACAATTACTTACAATCATCAAAATCCGTGTCAAAAACCATGTAACTAGTGTCAAAGTACACATGTCAAAGTGTCATGTTTATGACACGCTCAGCGCTATCGCCTGACATCTGTGTTACGCTCGTTTGAATTATTCATGACATGTCATGACGGACCCGGATTTTTGTGAGACTATTATTTAAAGAATTGCTTTTAAAATGTCTGAGAATTTTTATACCGGTTGAAATACGTTAAAATTTGAAATATTGGGTTTAATACAATACAATACAAATATTATTTATTGCACACAAAGATTTAAGGTACAGACAAAAACAAGAATATAAGAAGCAACAGGCAACAGGTTTAAATATCTATAAAGACACACATGCATCGTAGATATTTTATTGTCAAGATGGACCAAATCTTCTCGTTGAGTGTAGATGGCTATGACCCGGTCGCGTTGGGGAGCTATTAGAGAGGCCTATGTTCAGAAATGGGCAGCTATAAGCCGAAATGATGTTGAAAATAAGAAGTTGATGTTACAAAAGTTTATTTTTTTTAGATTCAATCTATAAATGTTACCTTTTTTTTTTTTTACGTGGGGAAATCCTTTATGGATACCCTCCGTCTCGGAGAAAGACGGAGGGTTATGCCGGACTCCCACCGGCTAAAACCCCACGGTGTCCCTTCTTGTCGCTTCAAGACGAGGTTACGGGAAAACTTGCGTATACTTCCGCGACCCCGTCGGCGATGTGTCCGAACCACGAACCCAACTCAGGTTTACACCTTTGCACTCTCTTCAATTGACGTGTCGGAACACGTTGGCACGTCAATTGTCTATAAATGTTACCTACTACTTATACTTAAGTTATATTCTTAATTGTATAATACTTTATTTTAATTTACAAATATCTACTAATAGTTTTAAGATAAAGTTTTTAAGTAACTGGCAACTACTTGCCCTCTTGTTTGCTGTGCCCTTGCAGGGCGTCACATGTACATATGACTTTGTAACACCTTACCCAACTTGTGACTTGCAATAACCTAATTCTAACTGATTCTAATTTAAATTCCATGCCGTCCTTATGTGTCCTTATATGCTACCAAAATATATATAAAAAAAACTTTACTGTACCAACTTAAAATTTCTTAAAAAAACACTGCACTTTAACATCTCAAACATATTATTATTTAAAATTTACAGTATCCTTGGCCACAAACGCGACATAAAAGACGGAGTAAATGGTAATTGTCGGAGGTGCGTGTGCGCAGGGAATGCGTAATTCCTGGCGCATGGCGTGGCTTGACATCGCCACTCGGACATTCCCACAGCGACGTGACGATCGTGGGGTTAAATATCTAACTGGACAATGTTTATTAGAGTCAGTAGTTTTTGATAGTAATGTTATAATGATTATAGTAGCTCGGTTAATAATTAAAACGATGAGAAATGTGTAGAGTATCATCGTTGTGATAGTAGCGTTGCTTTGATAAGTCGAAAAAGTTAGATATCTACTTCAAACTGTATTTCTCAAGCTAGCTAATAATCTGTTTATGTAAGTACTTAAATATGATATTATAATTTATTTTTATAATATATTTTTTAAAGCAGCACATAAAATAGTAGAGAAGTGAGAAAAATTAAGCCCCTAGACTCTGGAACAGTTTTGATAAAAGTAATCTTATTATTTTGTTACTTTAAAACCATATTGTTTTGTTATTTTTATGGAAAATAAAATTGAGTTATAATAATATTACAATTCTTATTTATTCTATGATATCTTTACGCTTCGCTTTCAATCTCAAACGATCACATTTTCTGTTTAATTACAAACAGCTTCCTCCAACATATAATTATTCAAAACAATAACTTTTCTAAAAGCGTGTATATTATTTCCCTTGTAAGTGAAACTTAAAAAAAAAAGTCTCGTAACAAGTAAATAAGTATCTCACGGAGAGTAATTCTATTGATGTTATGTTATATCACTTTTCTTAGGCTGTTTCAAACGAGACGATTTTCTTACATACATACATATCTGTCACGTCTCTCGACGTTTTGTTTTCCCTTCTGACGGACCACGGCCCGGATCTGTGTAGGTAGACTTTTACCCCCCCCCCCCCCGGTGGGTTCTCGCCTTGCAGTGGCGGGGGGGCTTAGTACCTGCGGACTGGTCCATCTGCGGGGAAGCTAAGAGGAACCCGAGGAGAACCGCTCCCCGATGCCTTCCGGTCGGGCTTGGGTTGAGCGGTACTTGGTAGGTGGCGAACCTTTTGGTGGCGCTACTGAGGCGGACAGCCTGTGTTGTATGGGCGGCACAGGCTGTTGAGGAGGTGCGTAGGCTGCGGGCCTTATGGGGGGTTCCGCAGCTGAGGCGGGTGGCTGGGCTGTATGGGCAGTCCAGCTGCTGAGAGGTGGAGGCCGCGGTGGGAGAGGACTGCCGGTATCACGGTGCGCCGCTTTCCCTACCTCCCGCGGCCTAGACGGGGTCGCCACCGTCTTTTGATGGCGGACGCGGTGGGGTCGCAGGGGAAGAGGAGTGTCGGTATTCCGGAGGCCGCTCTCCCTATCCTCTGCGACCGTGTGGCAGGCAGCGAGGCCACAGATCTGGCTCGCTGCGGGGAGACCGTGGGTGGCGGAATCGGAGAGTCCGTCACTCACCACTGGTTGGTCTCCGAGGAGGTGCGGCTGACGTGTTTGGTGTTTTGACACGTTAGCCGCGGAGAGAGGATGGGCATTCGCCCGAGAAGGATCTGCTTCGGCGGACACCGCCGACAGGACGGTACGACAGGACATACGCCGCGGACGTATGCGGAAGCTTTCCCGTGTCCCTGTCACTTGGCGAAGAGAAGAAACACCATGGGGTTTTAGTCGGTGCGAGTCCGACATAACCCTTCGTCTTTCTCCGAGACGAAGGGTATCCATAACGGATTTCCCCATGTAAAAAAAAAAAAGGTAGACCTTTATGTCTACTAGAAAATAAATATTATTTGAGTTTGAGTCAGATTTGTGTTACAGAATAATGCTATGGACAACATAGCATTATTCTGTAACCTTAGGTACTGTAAATATCTCACCCGCATATACACCGCACTACACAAGTTTACCGCAGGAAATAGCAGCTTTAATAATAGGTAATAATTGGTTAATTCCCGCTAATAAATACTACCACTTCCGCGGTTGTACACCGTTGGATGCATTTTTGTATACAGGCTGTTTATAGACTGAGTTTTAGGGTTCAGATTGGAGCCTCGACAAAAGCGATGACTTCGCCGAGACTGACTTATGACAAGTGAAAACTTGTAAATATTATATTACATACATACATACATATCTGTCACGCTTCTTACCCATGGGGGTAGGCAGAGACCACTTCACTCCACTTGCTACGATCCAAATATACTTTTTTCACTTCGTTCACAATAATTCACATTCATTAATCGCCGCAGAAAAAAAAACATCTTAAAGAAAATTTTTTTTTTGTTTAATTGGTAACTTCTATTTTGGAGTCTTTCTGCCGAAATCAATTGAAGTAGAGCTTACACAATCTGAGATAATGTAGACAATCCCGTCAAAAGTACACTTGTCGGATCATTTTTTTTTCCTTCGCTCATATATCTTGTACTACTTATCATCTTACAATAAACTACTTATTAAATAAATACAATTAATAAATAATTATCTAGTAAGTATTTTAAGCTATTGCATAGCTTCTATCGCGGGCCTTGAGCGCGGGAACCGAATCCAGAAATTCCGTAACGAAAAAACCTCACGCTCCCCACTCCGACGGGCACGGAGGTGTGGCTTGAAGGCCGTGCATCGTCTAACGTCGTTTCAGTTCGGCAGTCTTCGACAGGGCGTTGTGTGCGTGCGATTAGACGTATTGTACGACTCTACGAAACTCGCACGAATCGAGACGAGCTGCTCCGAAATTTTGATATTATATTAAAATTTCGGATATGTTTTATTTTTTAATATTCATACTAAGAATTAAAACGATAATATTTTAAACAATATTAACTTTTTTTTGCCTCGAAAATATAAATGTCATTTAGTTAACACCCTGTGTTTAAAGCTAAGCTAGAACTATGTTATAATGTTAGAAATGTTCTTGAGAAAATATTTCATTTTTTTGCTAAAACTGTAGCTGTCACTTTATGAAAGTAATTATTGTGATTTAGTAATCAAAAGTTATTTGCATAATGAAGAGAAGTATAATTTTGAGTGCATTGCATAAAACTTATATACCTACCTACAATATAATACAAATACTCTTTATAGAACAAATTACACATAGATAAGCTAAACTTTATAATATAAAAAAAACCAAATGCTTTAAAAATAACCTACAAAATATTTTAAAATAATTAAAATAGGTAGGTACGTAATATTATTCTACGAGTACTAATATTTATAAATGTCAATGTTTGTGCCGATGGATGTTTGTAACACTTTCACGCAAAAACTGCTGAATACATTTTGATGTTTGGCAATTTTGTAGCTTTTATATCAGAACTCGAGGTTGCCCTCGACTTCGTACGAATTTCTCGTCATATCTTAAAAAAAGGTACACAATATCTTGAAATGATATAGCCTATATGTTATCTGATGTCCAAGCTAAGTTATTGTAAAATTTCATTAAAATCTGTTCATTGGTTTTTACGTGATGAAGTAACAAACATCCATCCATCGGCACATACTTTGACATTTGAATAGGATTAGGATAACACATAGGCTACATTATTTTGAGATATCATGATTATTTTCCAAGATATGACGTATAAATGCTTACGAAGTTGCGGGCAGCCTCTAATCATATTATATAAAACTAGCTGTCCCGGCGAACTTTGTCCCGCCTTAGAATGAACTTTATTGTGTAGGAATAAAGTTCAAATTGACTCTACATTTTAGTAAGAAAACATTTGTATGGGAAAAAGAAAAGGTCTGTTTTAGGGCTTTCCCGGCAATTATTCGATTTTTTCTCACCGTAAAAACCATCCTTGGACTTCAATGAACATTAAAAAAAAAAGCCAAATCGGTCAAGCCGTTTTCATGTTATGTCGTGAGTCGTGACAACGAAAAACGGGTTTTATTTTTATATATATAGATTTTAAATATAACATCTCTTCATAAATATACATTTTATAGGCCCTTTGCCGTGCGTTAATAAAGACTATAACACAAGTTATTGGTAGTCGTAAAATATAATTAGTTTTTTGTTAACCTTGCTTTGTGATCAACTTTCTACCGACATACAAGATTGTTACGTTTTCTTGTTGAAATATTATGATTAAAATGGTGATTGAAGTGTGGTGTTACATAATTTACTTAATTAATGTGCTCAATTTATATTTAAAAATAAATCAAAATACCAAAAGACAAGTTAAAGTATCTATATCTTGGAATCGTTACAATTTTCGGCATTTTGTTTCATATCAGACTGCAAAACAAAATTCCTCAAACCATTAAAAGTCCGAAATTTTTAACCGAAAAGACTAGCGTCAAAATCACTCAACTATCTAGGTATAACCCAATTTTTTTGTTTGTTTTTAAATGGCAACTAAAATTTGGATTCTGCTTATGTCAAGTGAAGTGAAATGAAATATAATGAAATAGTTTTATTCGCTTTTAAGTAGGTACAATATGGTCGTAAATAGGTAGGTAAAGTTCTTTCTTAACTCAATCAATGAGTGTACGACATAAGTACTATACTTTTTATTATAGGTATACTACTATACATAAGTTTACTCTAAGTACACTCAGACTTAAAGCGAGTGGTATCGACAGGCAGCTATCTAATAAAATACCAAACAAACGACAGTCTATTTGTAGTAATAAAAGAGCCAAGCCACATATCGTTCAGTTTTCAGCCCGCTTACTCATAAACAAACGACTTTCTTCAAGTAATTGATCGAGTAGGTAATAATAAACGAGATTTTACCGCAATTTGCTTGTTTGAACCGGTTAAGGGGGTGTTTATATATTGGGTGCAGTCTTTTTGGTAGTTTTTAGGACCTACTTTTTGCTACATTTTAGGTGCAGTTTTTTAAACGATTTGTCGCTTAACAGATCAAGAAATAAAAGTGGATTTATCTTTTATCATCTAGTTTGATCATTCTATTTGTAAATATGGCTTTGAACACCTTACAGAGGTGATACTGGATTATTCATCATCAAATTTAAGAGCGCTGCTCTTGTCAGTGGAGTCTGCGCCACTCTACTCTATTCTCTGCCGTCTGTTTGAGCACTTGACACAACTTCTATTTCCTCTTTTAATTAATTTATGTAATTTTTTGACGTGACAGTTTTTGACGTCTAATAACTCGATACTACGGGCTGCATGCAGGAAAAAGATATCATTGTCCCGTTCTGACTGGCTCGAACGAAAGAGAGGCATGGTCGGTTCAGTTTGTTTGCGTGTTTGACGTTGTCACGACAAACTACCGTCCGTAAACCGACTCCACAAACAGATAGTCATTCTTTTATTTAAAAAAAATGTCAAGTTTCTGTAACTTTCCTACCAAGTCTCTCATAATATATTAACGTCCCCTTACCGGTTACCATCGCTTTCCACAGAAGCTGCGACTTGCAAATATGCAGTTAATGCGGGCGTCGACGCAGCTCTATGTAATTACCACGTGACATAGGAAATCCTATCGGCTTAAAAGGGAAAACTATTTTTGATGCGAGTGTATAACGGGGGTTTAGGTGTGGAAGATGTTTATTATAAAAACTTGTTTTAAGTTTATAATTATTCAGGTAAAAGTATAAATGATGTATGAGGTGACTGATGAGAGTGGATGTAGCAAGTGTTTGGATCGTAGCAAGGGGAAGGAAGTGGTCTCTGCCTACCCCAATCAAAGAGAGGCGTGACGGACATATATGTATGTAAAAATAAAATACAGGGTTTATGTTAAAAGTATTTGTAAAAAGAAGAAACAAAGAAAATAGCCATAAACGGTCCCTACGTTCAAGTTATTTACCTTATATAGGGGTTACTTTTAATTAGTGTACGATAGAAAGGAATATGATTGAACGTACTCGTGATAACAAACAAATTTATTATGAAACCAAGTTCGAAATCATTCAAAAAATTTTGAACTCTTCATACAAAATGCACCAGCTGATAGTGTTAAATGTATGGGAGAACAGATTTTTTTTTAATTATTTTGTATTTGGTCCCATAGTAAAAGTTGTTTGTTATCACGAGTACATGCATATCCTTCTTTGTCGTTTACTAATGTAAAGCCACCCTGTACTTATAATATGTATATTTATCGCTATCTATCCATCAATATACCATCTGCCCAACTTCTTTCTTTAACCAAATAGACCAGTATTACGAAACTATTTACAACCTCACAACATATCGTCAATAAAATCGGTCCGATCCAATAAACTATACAGAGCTGTTCGCCCCAGACACGGGGGTATTTACAGCTCTATGGCGATAGTTTTATAGCCTTTTATAGCTTGATACCGTTAGTTGGTAATTGTTAAAGTTAAGGTGGTTTACTAGAAATTAAATTAAAAGATTTTTCAAGATTTTGTTATATAAGTAAAATCGTGAAATGTCAAGTGTCATGACGAAATGTCATGTCATGAAAAAATGTCAAGAAAATGTTGTAGTCGTATCAAAATATAATTTTAAAACAAATAATCGCTTTTGCTAAAATATAGCTAATAGTTATACGTGGAAATTCACTTCTCGATTACGTAAAGACTAATTTGAAGCTACAGACTTTTTAATTAGGTACATAATCCTTGGAATCCAGAGCTGGGAAAACGTCACTGCTTTTCACATTGAAAGATAATTGCCACATTTCATATGTTAGTAAAGTAATAAATAACTAAACAATTTAAGAAGTTATGTTTTTCTATAAACGCCACTAGAGGGCGCTCTGTTCTTTTACTGTTCGAGTTATCTCTGCTGTATCTCTATGACTGACTTGCTTGTGTTTCTTTTCCGAATCAAATAAAATAAATTAAATTTTATAATATTACTAGATTTTAATTGTATTGTATTTTATGTATCAATATGGGCCTTAGATGCATGAAATTAAATAAATAAGTAAATAAGTAAAATCTCTCGTATAATTATTAATCCTGGTTTCTTTTCGCTCATAACCCATCATTGTAAATGCGATAGAAAAACTGAAGATTTATGTTCTAAAAACACTTACTGACTAATTGAAGTAAAGGAACAACAGAGGACCAAATACGCCTCCCTGCGTAACCATCAGAACATCTACAACATCTCACAATTTCTCAGCAAAGTCCAAACTGACAAACGACTATGCAAATACCGTAGCCAACTAAATGTTATTGAATCGGTAGATTTGAATATTTTAATAAGAAACAAGATGTATGGACTACTTTGGTTCGAAAGCTTGAACGTGGATAAATTGTATATGGATAGAAAATATGTTACTTCAAAATTGGTGATTAAGTTGAGTGATTGGGTTTGGTTGATTAGTGAATTGATGTACATGGAAACAGAGTTTATAAGCAACTAACTTCTTGTAACTATAATTTAATACTCAACTGTTTACAGTTCAATAACTAACTCAGCTAAATACAATTCAATGTCTGTAGTTTGAAAATTATGACTTTGCATTGAAAAAGTTAGGTGTAATAGCGATTATACCGATTTTAAACAAGTAAGATTGCCAGAATGATACAGGTCATAATTAAGCTGATAAGATACCAATGTTTCAAAGAAAGTAACAACACAGAATAGTGGTTGATCAATATACCTTTTACCTTTGAATGGGTCTTCATGATGAAACTAACAAAATAAAAACGACCCTAGAGGTTACACATCAGCATATCTATGGATGAAACTTTATGCCATTTACTAACGCTCTTTCTTTTTAACAGTCGTCTAACGGAGAATTCTTCCCAACCTTTGAAGAATGACCTGTGACTTTATATTGACATATTTATAGATTTTAGATAAGCTCTTCATTAACAAAGCTACCAATACAAAATGGAAATTTTTGTAAAAAACAAAGTTAAAAACTGACAAATGTTATCAGAATAGGTGTTAACTGTTAGAAAATTAGCATCACAAAATATTCTCTTTTCAAGAGATTTAAAAATTCTGGTATCATCATCACGATGATTAATATTCCATTTCTTGTGGAAGCTATAAGAACTTGTTTTATTGTGGCATTAGCGAGAAATAATCTATAAGAACGTTGTACGCGTGTTAATTGTTATTGATTATATTGTGAAATATTTTGAATGCTAAATTTTGGTCTGCAACGCTATAAATTATGATAGAAATCTGTTCTGTAGCATGCCAATTTGCATTTAGACAGTTTTATCAAGGAATATAGCTGTATATGGATTCAATGGCCAATTAAGAATGTTTTTTTTTGTAGCTGAGTCACAATTTATAATGTTGTAGATATTGTTGTAGTTGTAGATAATGTTGTAGTTTAGCTGGCGGGGGGGAACAAAGTTCTTTATAATCGTTTGGGCTATTTCTTACAATCCGCATTGGCTAAAGATACAACGTCGTTTTATAGTCTTATAGTGAACTTTAAATACCGCTATCTCTTTCTTTTATCAATATTCTCTTTTTCCATCACGCAACACAAAAATCAAAGTTTGAAATTCATATTGTTATCATTTTACTTTGCGTACTTAACTACTTGGAATTTTATTCATCATTTGATCGACAGAATGAAAGTAGTTAACGTAACTCTTTTACCTGATATTAGGTATATCATGTAAAACTATGCTAATATTGCGGTTGACATAGGTGCTAACCTTCCACAAGTTTTCTAGCAGCTAGTAATATAATCCGACCGCTTTCACGGGTCGCGCCTTGCTTGCATGCAACAGTGAGTACGGATTTGGTTACTGTGATTTTTAATTTAGTCGGATTTGACTATTTCTTAGAGTGTTCTTCATCTGTCTTGTCTTTTTACTTTGACTTCTTGATATACTATTGTGACTTCTGTATTTATAAAGATTGTTCAAAATGAAGCTTTCTAAAGGTCTTTAACCCAGAAAGAAATTAGATAATAATGATGATGGTTGAACTTCGGTTTAATTGTAACTTTAAACAAACTGTCATTGCCGACTATAATACGTTATGCTATTGTTAGATTTTGGTCAAAAAATCTCGTTGCTTTAAGATTATTGGCAGATCATTTTCATTTCAGAGAACTACTATTTTATTTCTTTACATTGTTTCATAAATCATGATTTTTTGTGTCACCATCACTTAAATGATAACCTAGCAATAAAGTTTCCATTTATGTCATTCATTTACCTCTTAATGTCTTCTCTTCACCAAATATTTGGTCACCCTACCCGCAATGTCCCGTGTCTCAAATTGCGCAGTCGCACGCTCTACATACATCGCAGACACCCTGCTCTGGACGCGTTTGTAAGTTAATCGCGGATAGCTTGTTACAAGTAACTTTAGATTAAGTTATGAGTACTAAGTAAATAAGTATATTAAGTAAGTAGAGTTTTATTACGCCGACGTACCGGAGGGTTAGCTCAATAAACCCGGAGTTAACTGCTAACACAGGGTTAATTCAAGATAAATCAATACAAATTATTTATTTAACCCCATGTTAGTAGCTAACTCCGGGTTTATTTGGCTGCGCAAGTGGGCCTATTAAGATTTAGATGTAATGGAACTTTACAAGAAAGGCCAAGTTAAGAGTACTCTAAACCGACGTGCATGTTGGCGATTGATGAATGTGGATGATGCGAAAGAAGTGTTTGGATCGTAGCAAGTGGAGTGAAGTGGTCTCTGCCTACCCCGATGGGAGAGCGGCGTGACAGATATGTATGTAAAACTCAGAATGAAGGTAAATTCTGTACCTACATCATAGTAATGTTTTTCTCCAGTGAGAATCGAACCAATAATGACACATTTGGCCTTTTTGTCACATTTGGTCGCAATCAGTGTAAGCCATTGTTTAGCAGAATACCAAATGTGTCAAAAAATGACATTAACATTCTACTGACACACAACTGAGGCTATTTTAAATTATCAGACTTGGGCCCCTGTTGCATGGCAAGCATCAACCATGGCAACTGACCACTCATGAAACTTGTTAAGGTCAAATCATTACCTCCATATTTCTAAAACTAGTTTTATTTTCTCGCAAATTGTTTTTACTATTAAAATTCTTTTTTTATCTTAATTTGATGAAAGCTGCAAGTTAATTGATCATAAAACCATCTTATCAACTGTGTTCAACTCTGCGTGTATATAAAATTTTAATTTTATGTTTTGTAGATAAACTATAGGGTGTTCGTATACAGACAGGGGTCAAGTCTGCTAATTTACAATATATCTTTTTTTTTAAAGCTATTGCATAGCTTCTATCGCGGACCTTGAGCGCGGGGAGCGAATCCAGAAATTCCGTAACGAAAAAACCTCACGCTCCCCACTACGACGGGCACGGAGGTGTGGCTTGAAGACCGTGCATCGTCTAACGTCGTTTCAGTTCGGCAGTCTTCGACACGGCGTTGTGTGCGTGCGATTAGACGTATTGTACGACTCTACGAAATTCGCACGAATCGAGACGAGCTGCTCTGAAATTTTAATATTTTTTTTATTTTTTTTTGATTTTTTTTTCCACGGTGGTTTTCTCTTATATCCATTTTTTGTCAGATTTGCTCGCAATCAGTGAAGCCATTGTTTAGCAGAATACCAAATTAGTCAAATTTGCAATTGACACTCTGCTGACATACAACTGAGGCTATTTTAAATTAGCAGACTTGGAGCCTAGCTTTAAGCAGTTGAGACCCGACTGCTCGAGCAGTCGCGACCGCTTCAAAATAGGTTCAAGCAGTTGGGTCTCAACTGCCATAATTTGACACATTTGGTATTCTGCTAAACAATGGCTTATACTTATTGCCACCTAATGTGTCAAAAATGCCATTGACACTGCCGACACACAACTGAGGCTATTTTATATTAGCAGACTTGGGCCCCTGGAAGCCGTCTATGTACAGATGTCCTTAGCTTTTATTACTTGTTTTTATATTTCAGTTTGCTTCTTTAAAGTCGTAAAAGTGCGAATACTAAAATAATTTCTACTCTAAACTATCCGTAAGGTTCGTGACATAAAATGAAAATAAAGTACTAATGAACTAACTTTTAGGTTTTTTAATATTGTTTCAGATTTTGTTTTTTTTTCCATTACAAGACAGAAGACAGACCTCATTGTAAAATTTTTGAATATGAAGTAGTGTATGTCAACGGGCAGATGGATGTCAGAATGTTTGTTACTCTTTCACGCGACAACTACTTAACAGATTTAGAGAACTTTTCAAAACTGTAGCCTATACATCAAATAAACAGATAAGCTATATTTGTTTTAAAATATCATGATTATTTTCAATGATAAATGCGTACGGCGTCGCGGACAGTATCAATGAAAGTGTTTAAAAGCATTTTTTATTACTATTATCTAACCTAGCCACTTGTGTCCCACTGCTGGGAAAAGGCATATACTATAACAGTTTTAATTATATCGTAGTTAAGTAGCTAGCTACTTCAACCAGTATAACCAACAACTGATCATATTATATCATCAAGTTTCCCTTTCTACCACGTCATTGGAAAGTGCGGAAGTGATGGGTTTGACTCCCGTTCGTATGCTAATGAGTTAAAGTCAGAGGTATCTATTTAATTATTTGTTAGATAGTATAACCTACTAAACTGTGAGAATGTTTTGAACTTGATTTTTTTTGTTGAAATGAGGTTAGTTTATCTTTGCTAGATAACTTTAGAAATGTTGGAAGGGGAAGGCTAAGACGAATATATCTCGATTGAATTGGGGACTAGTTAAAGAAAGACCAAGTCAAGAGTAGCCTAAACAGACGTGCATGTATGAATGATGAATATGGATGAAGCGAAGGAAGTGTTATTGGGATCGTAGCAAGCGGAGGGGAGTGGTCTCTGCCTACCCCAATGAGAAAGGTGTCTCAAAATACTTTAAATAGAAAAGATTCGAAGGATTAAGAGCGGTTAAAGTACTACATCCGATTCCAATTGGATCCGAGATGTTTTGTAGCTATATTCTCGGAGCTTTCATATCTACTATCTTAGAATTATTTCTATAGTAATTTTATCGAATTGGATATAGTGCGTAACCGCTCTTATTTTGCTCTTGGCATTTTAATGTGTATTATTTCCCTCTAGCAAAAAAAAAAGGCCAAATTCACAATTTAAATATATCATTTTAGTCCCCGTACTCCCAGTCCTTCATCCTCATAATATCCAGTTCTAACCAGTTAGAACCAGCTTCGCCTGAAGCACCTCATCTTCAAACGCGGACCCGGTCGCGTTATTTATGTCTCGATTAATCAAATTTTACATTTACTGCCTCAGATCTAGTGGAAACTTTATATATAATTGTGAAATGAGTGGACAATGCTAGTTTTATAGACTTGTAGCGAGACGTTCCTATATACAACGATAATGATAGGTTTTAGGATCGTGTTGAATATAATGTGTAAGTAGATGTATTTAGTTGTTTTAAATCATTGTCTTGTATTTGTCATTTTATTGATTATCTGCCGAAAAATATAAATAAATACAAAAAAACTGATTTTGTGCATCGTTCAATCAGCTGATAAAATTTATTTGAGAAATAAGTACTATACAGCTATTCGACATTGTATTTGATAAATAAAATCTATACATATATATAAAAATGAAACCCGTTTTCCGTTGTCACGACATCACGCCTGAACGGCTGGACCGATTTCGCTAATTCTTTTTTTTAAATGTTCATTGAAGTCCAAGGATGGTTCTTACGGTGAGAAAAATTCGAATAATTGCCGGGAAAGCCCTAAAACAGACCTTTTCTTTTTCCCATACAAATGTTTTCTTACTAAAATGTAGAGTCAATTTGAACTTTATTCCTACACAATAAAGTTCATTCTAAGGCGGGACGAAGTTCGCCGGGACAGCTAGTTAATACATAATTATCATTATAAAATCACTTTGACACACACACACAATTGTTGCAAAGCCATCATCATCGCTATCTTGTTCATAAGGTTACATCTAAAGTATTTACCAGATCTAAGCTCACCACGTTTAGCTGCAAGGCTCTGTAGGCTTTGAAATTAATTTCCTCAGCAGTAGATAGGGGAAAGTAATGAGTTTCAGATATAGTTCCATGATGGGTGACCGCTGGGTACAGAGTAATAAGTCATTTGATTGAAAGATACGTACTTAAGGCTTTAAGTAGGGTTTGAATAGTGTGAAAAGATTTAAGTTGCGTTTCGCATTAAGGCTGAAACACACCGGATGCGGATGCGTAAGCACCAAAACACACGGTGAAACGCAACTGCAACGCAACTGAAACTGCTAGTTACTTTTGAGTTGCTTCGCAGTTTCTGCTATAGACTTCTTTAGAAAACCACACACGATGTAACTAGTTTGAAACGTTTCGTTTCAGGTGCGTTGCAGTGGCGTTTCACCGTGTGTTCTGGGTCTAATGTAGACGTAAGCACGGCGTAGCCACGCGCGTAGTTTCGGTGTAACCCGATGAGACACCGGGCTACGCGTCACGTCGACATGAACGTCTACGTTACGCAAGCAGTGTGTCCTGTCTCATGCAGTTCCATACATTACATTTCAGAGGTACGGATACGTCTACGCATACGCATCCGTGTTTTGGAATTTAAAAGTATTATTAGCGTGCTGTAAAACTTTGAGCGAAGGAAGTGTGTTTGAATCGCAGCAAGTGGAGGGAATTGGTCTCTGTCTACCCCGATGGGAGAGAGGTGTTTAAGATATGTTTGTAGGATAAGATTGGTAACAAGAGATATGTATGTACGAGTAAATTAGTATAAATATATTCATATATCGCTAGTTCATATCCAGCTCGAAGTACCATTATATTAGATTCAGATCCGGGACGTGTCCGACCTAACTTACAGTAAAACGGATAAATCCTTAGGTTCTCCATAGCTTCTCATGTGCCTTGAACACCTGCGAATTTGTGTAACTGTAACTGGGGACGTTTGGCAGGTATCGGATGACGAAGGTTACCAAAAGCTAGAGTAACGTAACTTGTTGTCAAATGGCAGATTTTTATATATGTCTTAGAGAATACTATTTTAAGGTCGTATCATATTTATCAGACAATTTCGTTGGGCCCAAGCTTCTATCTAATAAAACGTGGTCTTTATAAGTGCTTATTATGAAATAAATATAGGTAGAGTCAGCTAAAACTTATAGTTCGCTTGTAAACCAATCTCTTATCCAATCTCAGCATACAACCTCATTACAAAAACCAATTAACGAACCCAGTCCAACAGTGGGCCAATAACTCAATAGTGTTGTAATAGAGTGGGCTCTCAACATGCTAATCAGTTGCGCGGGAGTCGCCTGGAGGTACAAGTTGGTTTATATTGGCGCTAAACTGAATATAGTGCGGTTTGTAATATTGCGTTTTATTGTTAGGTTTTGGGTTTAGGATAAAGTCGTTTTGGCTGTATTATTTTATGCAAAAGGTTTAATTTTGTTCTTATATTACTAACATTTTTTATGCTAATGAAGTGACAGTTACGTGGGCACGCAGATAATGTTGCGACTTTCAAAGAAATGTTTAATAGGTAATTATATTTTCATGATATCTTTTCAAAGGACTCTCTACCGGCCTCTATACGAAGTTTCCTGCGTCTGAACCAATTTTTTAAATACTTTTTCTAGTCCACCACAGGCATCTCGTTTTCAGGCTGGTCGATAGCCGAGAACGCATCATCCGACGACGAAAATTGTATCCTCTTGAGCAGATTTTTTATTTTTCGCGGAGACAGAGAGAGGCCTTTGCCCAGCACTGGGATAATGACAGCTAAGTAAGAAAAGAAAGGATAAGACAGTATTTTAAACGAAAAGAATGAAGCTGCTATTTTAATAGTCATCTTCAAAACCCAATGACATAGCTATCAGCATAAATACAAAAAGTATATCTCAATTATTCTCAATTATAAAGAGCCTGATCAACTTGATACCTCATACTCGTTCAGAAACCTTTTGCATAATTCATACTACAGGGTGAATTTGAATTCGATCGACAAAATTTAAAGCAAGGCTATTTTTACTTCGGTAATTAAGAAAAAAATAAAACTATGCGAATTAAATAAAAAATAAAAAGTTTTGTAAAAGAAAAAAATACAAATTTTGAGTGATTTCTGTGCGTGAGTGTACAACGTTATCACTGCTATGTTTCGTACCTACCTAGGCTACGTTTACCAATTCACGCATACATTTTCTTTTACATTTTTTTTTGGTCGATATTTAACATCACTACTCTGGAATTTAATAAAAATATCCAATATTTTTTTAAATTATGCAGAATTATTCCAAATCGATATCACAACATCGCCTTAAATTTTGTCGACTGAATTCAAAGTCATCCTGTATACTACTTTTACTACCAGTACGAACAGACAGACATCTTCTACATAACGTTATTATTAATTACTTACATTATGCATCCCTGTGTAACTGCTTCAAACTGGTTATTTCATGAAAGTATTAAATAAACTTTAGTTGTGTATGACGTTAATGTAATTCGCTCGGTATTTTGCTTGAAGCGAAGGAATATTAAATTGGATTGAAAATTTTTATATCTAGCAATCCATTCCTAAATGCCATTGTATGCCATCTATATACCATATATGCCATAAATATAAATCTAATGGCATAACTCCTAAAAAAGCACCCGAATTGAGAATCACCTCCTTTTCAAATTCAAATTCTTTATTTTTTTTTTCCGTTGTTTGTTTTTAGGAAATCGGTTAAAAACTAGAGATTAATTTATGTAAAACTAAAATTCGCAGTGAGTTAGTGAATAAGATTAATCTTTCACATTCCAGAAAAAAAGAACAATAGAAAATCTATTGTGTCTGGGTTTATAATGGGTCAGTGGGATGTTAGAGGTTAAGGCCCCGTTTTACCATTTCCAGATAAAATCTGGCAGATATTTTATACCTATTTCTGTCTAAAACATTATGTTTTATGAAATAGGTGTCTACTTAGATCTATTTATTATAACTGACACCTATGTAGGTATCACTAAAACTAAATTATATTTTATTAATATTATTATTAGTAAATTATATTTTATTTCTAAGTTTCAAGAAGCTTGAAGCATCCAAATAGCCGATACTTAAAGAAAAGAAAAGTTTTTTTAACACTTATAAATCGACAGAAAGTTACACCCTCTAAAGTTCACTAGCAGTATCCACAGCCTTTATACAGCCAAGTCCAAAAGGTTAGCGTAGATAAGAAAATGTTGTGTGTTTGTTTAGTGATAACAATACTTTATGAGTTTGCCATTTTATTGTTTAAATCTAGGATAACTGCCTTTTGAATGTTATATTATATATCTGGTACGTCAGTTCCCACTGGAGTAGTCTTTGGTCAGTTCCGCTTGCGTTGGTTATAGAAATAAAGCGATTTGTTTTGCCAAAGCAGTTTCATCCTTTTACTTATCAATACAGATTAATAAATGCATTAGAGCCTCGTGCTAGCGCTAGAACTCAATAACTTCAATATCTACTAAATTTTTTTTTCACGTAAGTAAATAAGAGGATATTCCTCTTGTATAATAGATATAAGGCTAATTCTCAAAAAAGTGGCACCGCAACCTGTCAATCAATTAATGTTAGAACTTTTTTTTTACAGTACGTTAATCGTATTTAAATTATCAATTATTATTTAAAGACACTTTCTACATCGAGGCCTAGTAATTAAAAGTAAATAAAATGTATAATATTATATTAACTTTAGTTTGTAACTACGTTTTGTCGTTCACTTGACGTGTCCCAACGCCAGATACCGAACTTTGAGGTTAAAAATAAAATAGAAAACATTAACCAAAAAAATATTGAGTGCTTTACGTAGCTTACTTATACCTTCCATATTTATAATTTTAGTATTTTACAACTGCTCTTAATACAAATTTTTGTAGATAAATGCAGTTTACGTTTGTCCGAGGTAGTTTTTGTCTTTGTTCTGCCACCGCACGAACACTCCTATAGAGTAAGCACTATGTTACCCCCTCTTGCATGAATCGACGCGTCCAGATGTCGGCCAGCTCCTGTTACAAGTTCACGTGTTTATAGCTATTGTAGGCGACGTGGAAAATAATATTCGGCGAGCGGGAGTTTGTAACAGGTATGTTGTCTTTGTTCTGCCATTCAAAAGTCGAAAATTATGTACTAGTTGATGTGATCAAATTCGTTTGCATTATGTAAATTGGTGTTTATTTTCTTGTCAAAACATATTACGGGCATAAACCAAATACTTTCCTTGTAATTGTAAAAAAAACGTTAAATTGTCGGTCACCTGTAAGTCGTTAGCCTGCTAGTGTTAAACAAAAGACTAACCAATCGGGTTGTTTACCCTTCTTCTAAAGTACTTGCGATATATTTACGGATTGTTAGGCATTTGAAATCAATTTTTTTTTTACTAAGATTTTGATTTCGTTAATAATTATTTGGAAAAAGTTTAGAATTATGCTTTGTTTATTTTTCGTTATAGCCTAAGAGGTACTTTGAAAAGGCTAATATTAAAGATAATTACAATAAATGTGATTGATTATTCTAAATGAACTGTATTTTATTTGTCTAAACTATGAACCTGCGCACATTGTCGTTAACCCGCTGATAGTTTCAACTAATTTTGTATTGGATTGTCGGTATCCTGCACTTCTTATCAATAACCTGGATCCTTATATTCGTTCACCTGTCATCACAGTCATTAACCTGGACGCCTAGTATTTTTAAATGCTTATATTTCCTAAACTATTTGAATAATTTACTTCCCTCCACTTGATATCGAATACTGGTCTATATATCTAGCGATAACTGAAGTCAGAAACTTAAAATCGCAAACTTAAAAAAAAATGCAAATTTAATTCAGCCATATTTTTTGAGAATTTTTTGAGAATCAGGCATAAATACTATATATTTTTTATCATAAGTACCTAGATTTTTAAAGAAAAATAAAATAAAAAAATGTAAATAGGTACCTAAGTATGTTGTTAACTTCAATCAAACAAAATTTTTAATTCGTTTAATCTATAAAACCCCTCTTTTTGCATCGCGGGTTAAAAATGGTTTATATCTAGAAAAAAATACAGTTTTTATTCCAATGATTTTTTACAGAAAGCAAAGCCACGGGAAAGAGCTAGGTTGTGCGATAAGAGAATGTCGTGAGTAAAGTACAGTGATAACAACATTTTATGAGAACGACTCGCCATTTCATTGTTTACCTTTATTTTATTTGTTACTACATTTTTGTTTTTAGATGTACTTTAGATACGATTCAAACTGTTGTGACTTTTTGAAATTGTTTTTAACCGACGAGAAAAAGAGAGGTTCTCTATTTGACGCGTATATTTTATTATTATTAACTGTTAGTGTGTTACCCTAGTTGGAGAAAAAGGTCTTTAAGATTGAAAATGAGAATATCAGCTATAGGCTTAATGAAGTTTAATTACCTTTTAGTAACTACTATCTCCGATCCAAACGCACTTCTAACGGTATCTACACACCAAAGCCACCGGCTTTTTTGACAGCTGCCATTCGTATGACGTAAAGCCGCCGACCTAGCCCGGCGGCATGCCGGCGGCTTTGGTGTGTAGATAGCATTACGCTTCATCCATAATCATCAGACTCCTCATACACCTCTTTTTAAGGTATTCTTGACTTAGCCTTTCTTTAACAAGTTAATCGCTAAAATAACTCTACTTGTTTCTATCAAGGCGCGTAAGAATTTATTGGCGATCTGTAAAACTGAAACTGTTACATGTACTGTAAGAAAAAAACATAGTGTGTACATGGTTAGCGAGCCTGCAACGAACGCGACACGAGCGGCTCGCGGCGAGCCGACGATTCTCGGTTTTTACCGCGTATCAAAGGGTAACTGATAACTGTAACACCAGAACCTCGTTACTGTATCTGTTTGGTTACAGTTACAGCTCACCAATGAGTACACGGCCTAATAAATAACTCCTAGTATATTTACGTGTCTAAATAATTCAGAATTCCAATAAAATATTCAAATACGAATCTAATATCGTAAATACGTCGCGAGTCGCGAATGGCAGGTCGTTGTGATGTGCGATAGTCGCGCGGTCGTGCGGCGCCCACGCACAGTGTGGGAGGACCTTTACAATGTGATTATAAGCTAGTGTGTATGCAGCTTTATCTTTTATTGTTTTCTAAACTGTTTCTTTTAGTAAGTATTTGAATTGATTGATAAGTATATAGAATGACAAAAAAAAATTACAAATCTCTAAACCATCATGCATGTATGAAGCGACTGATGAATGTGGATGAAGAGAAGGAAGTGTGTTTGGATCGTAGCAAGTGGAGGGAAGTGGTCTCTGTCTACCTTGACAGGAGAGAGGCGTGACAGATATGTATGTATGTTTTAAACAATCATAGGTATCTGTTTTTTAAACCAAGTAACTAAAAACATAACCTTAAACTGAATACTTTCGTCTTGCAATAAACTAATATAGGCGGCTCAGGGTAGAAAATCGTGGAGAAGGAGGAGAGAGGCCTTTGCCCAGCAGTGGGACACTAGATAAGGCTAGATAAGATAAGATTAAATAAATACATACATGCATAATTATATGTCACGCCTCTCTCCCATCAGGATAGGCAGAGACCACTTTCCAATAAATAAATAACCAAAAATATCCCGCAAAATCTCCAACAGTAGCGCGAAGTAGCTGATGTAAGGCTGTATCGATTGAATCGAGCTTTGTATCGATATGTCGATGTTATCTCGATTAGACATCCACTCGGCGGCGGACATCAAACGGTTCCACATCGGAATGTTAAACATCAAAGTTGCATTGAAATCGGTTTAGTAGTTTGGTATTTAGTTCAGTGAGTTTTGCTTGATTTTGTACCGTGTGAAATTTTATGGGGAGTATTTAAAATTATGTTTAAAAACATTACTCTTTCTTTTGGATTCGCTGTAGTCGGGTAAAAATAGGCTATTTTATGTTTCTTTTTTTAATTGAAAACAGTTTTTTATTTGTCAGTAAACTTACTATTCTACATATACAGGGTGTAACATACATATAATATATTATAATATATAATACATATAATAATATATATAGTAATATATATTATAGTAATATAGTAATATATATAATAATATAGTAATATATAATACATATAATATATAATATAATATAGGGTGTAACATACATATAATATACAGGGTGTAACATAAAGGGTATATAAAGCCGAAACACAGCGATAGTCCTCATGAAACTGAACAACTTTCCCCAAGGAACATGGGTCGTAACTCGAAAAAAATTTTTGGATCGCCCATACTTACTCGATTAGCTGATCGGGCATTTTATATGGGGAGGCGAAATTTTTTTTTCGAGTTACGACCCATGTTCCTTGGGGAAAGTTGTTCAGTTTCATGAGGACTATCGCTGTGTTTCGGCTTTATATACCCTTTCTGTTACACCCTGTATATATAAAAATGAAACCCGTTTACCGTTGTCACGGCATCACGCCTGAACGGCTGGACCGATTTCGCTAATTCTTTTTTTAAAACGTTCATTGAAGTCCAAGGATGGTTCTTACGGTAAGAAAAATTCGAATAATTGCCGGGAAAGCCCTAAAACAGACCTTTTCTTTTTCCCATACAAATGTTTTCTTACTAAAATGTAGAGTCAATTTGAACTTTATTCCTACACAATAAAGTTCATTCTAAGGCGGGACGAAGTTCGCCGGGACAGCTAGTATTTAAATAGATTTCCAATATTATAAAATTCTAAGGATAATGTTTTTACTATAACTATGAGAAATTTCAAGATAAGATCTAATCAGATATCCGAAGGTTGTATATTTATCGATTAAAGTTAATGAGTTAATTAAATATAAAGGCTAGGTGGAATCTTTATGTAAATATTTAAAATACCTTAGTTATATATGGTTAGTTAAGATCCCACAGCTGGCCAATTTTTTTTTAATTAGAAATATTAGAGAAATAAAAGAAAAAAATAATTATTTAATGGAAAGTCGCTGGAGAGGCTTTTGCCCAGCAGTGGGATCATGATGGCTAGAAAAAAAATCACAGGTTTCGAGGCGTTTTTGGATCGTACTTAGCAAGTGGTGGTCTCTGCCTACCCTAATGGAAGAGGGGCGTCACGGATATGTATGTATGTTTATAGCCTTATTTATATTAATTTAGTTTTTTTATATATGAAAAAGGAACAAAAACTACTGCTTTGTTAAAAAACGTAAAAACGCCTAAAAATGTATTGAAGTTAAGACGCGACCCCGTTTATGTCTAATGTACTGAGCGTTTCTTTCCTTACTTCCGACCACCTTCGAATAAAACATATTTTTTATTTTTTTCATTGAAAAAAAAAACACAATACTAGATATAGACAATTAACAAGCAACAGGTGACCTTAATGTTAGGTAGAAATATCTTCCAGACAACCTTAGAGTAAAAAATAATAATTTGTGTAATATTTATTTTATTTATCTGTACGTATAATATCCTATTAATATTATAAATGTCAATATTTGTGCCGATGGATGGAAGTTTGTTACTTCATCACGTAAAAACCACTGAACAGATTTTGATGAAATTTTACAATAACTTAGCTTGCACATCAGAATAACACATAGGCTATATTATTTTGGGATATTGTGTTTATTTTCCAAGATATGACTATAAATGCGTACGAAGTCGCGGGCAGCCACTAGTATTTAATATAATTATCTATTGAAAATGAAAATGAAAAGTGTTTTTACAAAAATAGGCAAAATTCATTACACTTTTTTGATCTAAAACTACTGCCGATTCACTACCTGTATAGCCGAGAGGAAGAAGACGGCAAGAAACCTTCGGCACAGGGCCCTACGTTATGTGCAATATATCTTTTTTTTTTTAATGAACTTGGATTTGCAATATCTTTAATTAAAAGCTCACTAACATGCAAGAAACTGTCAGCGAAGTCAGCTTTGCTTAAGCTCTGTCCTTCAAGCTGTGTATCTGAAGCTTTAAGCTCCTTGTCAACAGGTTGTCGGTGTAATCATGCGAAGCTTTTATTACTTTTTGTATAGAGATTTGTAGCTTTTTGAAGTAAAACTTTTGAGCTTTTTTGTTTAAAAGTTAAATATTCAAAATAAAAAAAAATATTAACGTAACAAAGTTAGGTAAGTAGGTACTGTTAAATAAAATAAATACTTAGTTTTGAACCAATAAAAGTAGAATTTAAAAAAGTATTTTTTTTGTTAGCCATTTAGATCCCACTGCTGGGCAAAGGCCTAAAATAGTAAATAAATATCCAAAAGTAAGAATTAAATCAGAAGTCACACAATCATTCAACAAAATTTTACCCAAAAGAAAAACATAAAAATCTGTCAAAAATAAAACGATCAACCAAAATTGGTATAACGACGAATGTCACAGTGCATTACCAAAGTCAGCCACTTTGGAAACTATCTATAATTACAATCAAACCATTAAGGGATTTGTCTGTCAGTCTGTCACGGTAATAGACATGGACAGGATGCTTCTTTTTTAGGGTTCCGTACCGTACCCAAAAGTTGAAAACTTTTTGGGTAGCCTATTATTGATAAGCCTCGGCTGTCTGTCTGTCACCAGGCTGTTCCTCATGAACCGTTATAGCTAGAGCGTTGAAATTTTCACAGATGATGTATTACCGTTGCCGCTATAACAACAAAATACTAAAATATAATAGTAATTATAATTAAGGGAGGCTCCCATACAACAAACATGATTTTTTGTACGGAACCCATAGCGCGCGAGTCCGACTCGCACTTGACCGGTTTTTTTTATATACAACGAAAGGGTGATTACTTGTCTTTAAGTTTTTTTTTTTTTTATTAGCCATTAAGATCCCACTGCTGGGCAAAGGCCTCCTCCGCGACTTTCCATTTAACACGGTCTCCGGTAGTGTCCCGCCATTCCCGTGAAAATGCATCCAGATCGTCTCTCCATCTTTTTCGAGGTCTACCTCGGCGTCTGTGACCATCTAGTGGCGCCCATTCAGTTGTTATTTTGGCCCAACGATCTGGATGCATTCTACAAACATGACCGGCCCAACTCCATTTTAATTTGGCAGCTTTGTTGCCCGTCAGCAATTCCCGTCAAGGAGCGCAATGTAGTGTTGCGTATCCGGTCACTTCGTTTGAAGCCCAGAATACTGCGTTCGCAGTATTCTGTCTTTAAGTTATGTTGTTTTTTTTTTGGCATTTCGTTTTTTTTTATGAAGTACAGTTTTATAGCTTTCACATCAGATTAACGTACCTACAGGCTATATTATTTTAAGGTCTTATATAAAATTTGCAGGATATAACAATAAATGCCTTCGAAGCCTCCAGCTAACCTATAAAAAAGTCTATCATCGCTGTAGGTCTCTGTAATTCTTACAAAATACTGTAATTAAGGCTTTATTACTTGTATTAAATACCTCGAAAGCCTATTTTATAACGAAATAACTTCTGTTATAAAGTTTGAAAGCGCAGTTTTCTAATAGATTACATCACTTGTACTATAAAGTTCATAATTAACTGTAGAATAAAAGGTTTTCTGTCTGTGTTGCAGAATAGTTGATTAAAGTCAACGCCCACTAAACTTGAAGCCTATAAGAAGTTTTATAATGGCAACATTTCATGGATTCACATGAAATGACGTTACTAGTCAATAAAAAATATATTTAAAAGGTACTTTATTAAAAAATATATAAACATAGAATTAAATATTTACAGGATATACCTGCATACACCAAAGAAGAAATTCGAAGGTGTATGTGAAATCCGCCAACCCGCAATTGGCCAGCGTGGTGGATTACGGCCTAATCACTCTCTGTTTGAGAGTAGGCTCGTGCCCCTCGGTGGGGACATATATGGGCTAACAACAACAGCAAAAATATATCTTCTAACGCGTCCCCACGAGGCAAAGTACCCAACAAGCTGGCAGCATTAAACGATATACAAGTAACCAAAAAATCTTTATTCTGTAGTCTAAATTAAAAAAAAAACCTTTTAAAGTAACTTACCAATCAATAAATTCGTTTTACATAGAAAACTATTGATTTTTGGCTTCATACAGCCGATACTTTTATAAAATGACCATTTATATTTTGATTACCATTTAAATTAGGTACCTCTGTAGCTTTCCACGTGAAAAAACGTAAAAAAAGCCTATAAAACCTCCTTTTTATTAACGCATCATCCATTTACAGGCTGTATCAGATCGCGATTAAAATATTAAAAAGAAACAAAGTCGCTTCTAGAGAGGCAAGCATAATCTGTAGCGGCGATAAGCGGCGAAACAAAATGGTTGGGTAAAAAGGTAAAAAAAAAGAAAAAAGAAACGGCTAAGTGCTAGTCGAACTCGCTCGCGAAAGGTTCCGTACCATTCACTAAGTTTACAATAGCAATTATTGACATTTGTACATTATTGACATTATTGACAGTTGTATGGGAACCCCCTAAATGATTTATTATTATTCTATTTTTAGTATTTGTTGTTATAGCGGCAATGTAATACATCATTTGTGAAAATTTCAATGCTCTAGCTATAACGGTTCATGATGAGATACAGCCTGGTGAGTGGTGACAGACGAACAGCTGAGTCTCAGTATAAGGGTCCCGTTTTCACCCTTTCCTCATCATCTCATTTAAGAGTTGTCAAACTCTTGTCGGTGGAGCATTCGCGTTTAGGCCTATCCTCTGCCAGTGCTTTGACTTCTTGAGACGACATGACCCTTTGGGAACGGAACCCTAAAAAGGTAAAAAAAGGTAAAAAAAAAGGAAAAGAGTCTGTAATGCTCGGCTGTTGTGGCCACTGCTCCCAGCCTAGGGTTGGTAATAACTAGCTTTGCACGACTTTTCATAATTACAACTACATGCAACATGACGTTTATACCTATGTATTTGTTTTATTTATGTGCTTTGATTATTATTATTTATGTGTTGATGTGCTTTATGTGTTATAGGTAAGTTTTATGTGCTCCGTGTGCGGTCTGTGTTTGTAATTACAGAATAATAAAGTTTCTTCATTAGTTATGGAAATAAATAAGAATGGTGGTTTATTTACATTGAATTAATTTTTAATAACTGTTATATATTTATTTGTGCGTATATATATGTTAACTATTTTATTATATATTTAAAATATTTGTTTTATCACACTAACGGCTATTATTGCCATTCACATTGACAGCTGTCATGTCAATGTCAATTAACTTGACAATGTCATAAATAAAAGTAGGTAACCATATTTATTACAAAAACATAATTATACAATTTGTATGTTATGCTTCTTGCGATAATATTTCTATTTAAATATTCTATTCATATTTATTTATTTATTGGAAAACCAACAGCCTCTATATACAAAATATAGAAAAACAAATAATAAAAAACAAAAAAAGAAAAAAAAAAACTAACAAATAATATCAAATTTTATCATACTTTTACGAATAAACTGTAATTAGACTTTTACTGATTTTAAGTACCTAGGTATAGCAGTCAACCCTAAGTTCTAGATTAAGACCTAACGTCGAAAGGTAGCGTGCGGCGGGTTGCGTGCTAACAGCGATGTCTTCCAGGCAACTGGCTTTGGGTGCACTTCGCACATCCGATCACGTTACCAAGTGTCGAGTTACGTGCGTCTACGTTAATTTACGTTCAAGTGTAAAGTATGGTGAGATTAAAAGTAATTTATTTGGCTAGTTCAAAACTTCTTAATTCACTTATGTAATGCTATCTACACACCAAAGCCTGGCTAGACCGGCAGCTTAACGTCATACGAATGGCAGTTGTCAAAAAAGCCGGCGGCTGTGGGTAGATACTATTATGTTGGCAATTCAGTTTTCATTATTATTCAAACAATAAGAATAATAATTTACAAAATGACATTAAAAATAAATTAAAGAAATAATAAAAACCGTTTTCCAAAAGAACAAAGATCGCTAAATTCATTATGAGTAATCATCTTTATGAGTGTTTCTCTCAAATTTGGTTAACTTGGTGTAAACATAGATTTTTACAATATTACAAAAAAAAATATCTCTTGAAACTATTAAGCAATGTGATTAAATCAATTAAGCTCGGTCACCCATTTTGATACATTACAATAAATTATTTTTCAAACAAATTACATTTATTACTCGAAAAGAAATTAAAAATAAAATTAATAATTATATTAAAGAAATAGTAAAAAAAAAACCGTTTACCAAAAGAACATTCGAAGATATACTTTTAAAAATAATCTGCTATTTCAATCAAGCTACTAACTATGACATAATGTTAATTAACAGACAAACCTAATCAAGTACGATCAATTTGACAGTTGACAAGTCAACTAACAACGGATGTTGACAGCTTATGGATCCGGATGTCACCTGTCGTAATGTCAAACTAATTTGCTCACTGTCATAACATTAATTTGATGATGACGGTCAATGAGGAAGGAATGGAGTGGTCCCATTATTTTTTTTCATATACAAATGAGTTTATGACAGCGTACCAAGGTTGCGCCAAGTTTTTCATAGTTTTCTTGGTAGATGACCTGTCAAATGATAAGTATACGTAGTATTTAATGACAGTTTGTGTACCTATCACAATGCTATCCTATCCTCTAATATTATAAATGACAATATTTGTGCCGATGGATGTGAGGATATTTGTTACTCGTTCACGCAAAAACAACTGAACAGATTTTGATGAAACTGGCAATGTTATAGCTTATACATCAGAATAACACATAGGCTATATTATTTTGAAATATCATGACTTTATCAAAGATATGACGAGAAATGCGAACGAAGACGCGGACAGCCTTTAGTAGGTACAAAAAATATTATCTTCAAAACTTTTTCTGTTTGTCAATTTGTGAACTAAATGTCATTCGTCAACTAACTTTTTTACACATGTAATATTGTATTCTTTTGGTTGTCTTACCTGTTGGCAAACCAACAATAAATAAATAAATAAACTAACAGGTTGAAAACTTCAAACTTAAACATACAGCAAACTCCGTTAAAATTCTAGCTATTAACCATTGTGCTGTCTTCTTCTGATTTAAGACACAAACAGAGTCAGCTATAGATTTAACGGGTGTTAGTTTTAACTATCTATTCAAAAATTTATTTTATTAGTTACCTAATGGTTGTCTATTTCGTACCGTCTTAACTTGGAAAACGTTATAGCCATCCTTGCAGACAGACCTTCTTCTGTGAACTGAACGGCGGCGCTAGTAGTAATACAAAATTGTATTTCTAGAGTACGTTTCACGAAAGAAGTCCCCCGGATATTTTCGGAACTAAATTTGACAGGTCTATTTTCCCTATTTTCTGGTCTTTCCCCGATAGTAAGTAGAATACCATGATTGTGCCGATGGATCGGTTACTCTTTCACGAAAAAACTACTGAACAGATTTTGATGAAACTTGGCAATATTGTTGCTTATACATCAGAATAATTCATAGGCTATATAATAGGCTATTTGACAACATTTGGAAAATAATTTTAAATTAATGTTTATATGATAATAATTACCCTACATTGATATTTCCGAAATATTTAATGTTTTAATGATGAAAAATCAATGTTGAAATTCAAATTTAATAAAACCCGCGAATAACACTGTTTCTGTAATGGTGCTGGTCACATGTCACGCGTGACGTCACATGCAAGTAAACAAACACGAAAAACACGAAAACGAAGCGCACTATTATGACAGCTGTTTACTCGCGTGTGACGTCACCAGAATTTCAACAAATAACAGGCCGTTCGTGTTCCAGGTAAAAATTTAAAAAATATTACAATTTGTTTATTTTGTTAAAAATAAACATGTTTTACATTAAAATAAAGTGAAATATATTTTTTTATAATATAATCTTTTAGGATGGCCACATTTTGTTGTAAGTATAATATATTGAATATAGTCAAATACCCTATTTTAAGATAGCACGTTTTTTTTTCTCAAGATATGACGAGAAATGCGTACGAATTCGCGGGCAGCCTCTAGTCATTATCTAAGGTACAAACTTGACAAGTCAATAAATAACGCTCAGAGATACTAATTACATACTGTGGTAGTACTCGTATACCGCTATTTAGTTAATTATTTTCAAATTTGTTTCCTGCAATTACTAACTAAATTGATTCTGAACAAAAATATTCAAATAAAAAATGTTAAAGTTATTAACTCTTAATTTAGTATTTGTTAGATGGGCGTGCGTTTCCATTGGGCTAAAGTAAAAAAAAAAACGACTATGTAACCTACTAATAGGTATTCTGTGGTACCGCAGACTGAAATATTATACGAAGTTTCTATTGGTTGTGTTCCAAATTGGATTTTTATCGTAAATCAATTTTTAAAAGCATGCCGACACTTAACTAGATCTGTTTAATGTGAATAGCTTCATTTAATTATCTGCTACTGTACCCTGCCATGAATAGCTCAATTTGGTCTTTGAATAGTGTAAATAAGGTTATTGAACTAAACATTTCGTAAAAAAAAGATAGGTAAGAATATTAAAGGCCAAAACACACCGGATGCGTATGCGTTGCGTATGCGTAGACGTATGAGTACCACTGAGTTGTAATGTATGAAACTGTATGAGACAGGACACACCGCTTGCGTGACGTAGACGTACACGTCGACGTAATGCGTAGCCTGCTGTCAGATCGGTTTACACCGTAACTACGCGCTTGGCTACGCCGTGCTTACGTCTACGTTACGCATACGCATCCGGTGTGCTTTGGCCGTAAATACATAATTATTATATTATATAAAAAAATACGTAAACTAACATTTTTAAGGTCATCACAACGTCTATCGTCCAACAATGGAACCAAACCACCGAAGTTCATCACATCAATCACAAACACTTCCGTCAAAGCCTTCGCTCGAAGCCTCCAAAGAAACCTTATCAAAGCTTCTAATACATAACGGTTATTTATTTCTTCATTTACATTTCAATTATTTTATTTATAATAATTTATGTGTACTTGTATTGTGTAATTGTAGCTAATATTTTAGCTGTTTTATGTACTTTTCTTTTGTAAAAATTGATTTATGTATAGAAATAAATAAAATTTAATCTATTTTCTTAAAAATATGTAATTTCTTATTTAATCTTGTTTAGCCATCTGTGTACCACTGCTGGGCTAAAGCCTCTCTCCTCTTTCTTCACGATTCTCTATCCTGAGCCGCCTCTACCCAGACATCCATGAAGGTGTCCAGCTCATCCCATCACCTTTTCCGTGGTCTGGCTGCAATGCCTTTAATGCCTAGAAAATATTATATACTTTACCAAAGGTTGACTTTTTGAATGAAATTTGCAGATACTCACCTGTAACAATTAAAAAGATAAATTAATATAAACATTGAAATAAAAATAGTTAAGTACAAACATTTTTTTTAAAAGCCAAATTGAGAACCACTATATTTTTGTGTGTGTGTTTAGTTTGAAGTCGGTTTAAAAATTAAATTCTCAAAAACTACTGAAACATATTCAAAATTTTCATGCCTATTTAGCTATCATATAGATAAAGCATATTCTCAATGGGTACCACGTCACACTAACGCTACATTTGAGAAAGTTTATTCCCATTTTTAACTGACTTCAAAAAAAGGAGGAGGTTTCTCAATTCTCAATTGACTGTACCTATATATTTTTTATAGATATTTATTAACATTCTTATTACCTGTATACCTATACCTAAATAAACTATCTAAATAACCAAAACTAATTAACAAATTAGTGCAAAAATGTGGAAAATGTGGAAAATGTTAACAGTATTTAGCAGAGATTGAGACATAATCAACTTTTATGGCCCGATTTAAATGGAGACCAATTTTATGTAAATTTAAGTAAAACCGTTAGTTCCAAGTGAAATCAAGCGTTAAGACAATTTTTGGGTAATGAAGACCAGTTTTAATACTGATTTAAAGATAGTAATGAAGTTGTTTAATATCCTGAGAATATTTGTATGTAGAGATCTATATACACAGATCCGGGTCGTGCCCGGGACGTGTTCAGGCCGTGGCCCGTCAGGAGGGAAAACGTCGTCATGACAACATGTGTACGAATCCATAGAAAATTTATGGAATGATATTTTTTCCCTGACACGTCCCGGACGTGGCCCGGATGTGTGTTAATAGACCATAATTCTTTGGTACGCCCTACAGCCTAAACGGCTTGATGGATTTTAGCTTGAGAGGTGTCGTAAGATTCGTATTTACAGAGAGAATGACACTGAATACATCAAATTAAATAAAAATGTAATTTTTAAACGCAGTCGGGTTATTTAAGTAAAAAGGTTAGGTTATTAGATAGAAATGTTACTAAAAGCGATGAGTATTCCTTTATTTTTTCATTTGTCTTACATTTAGCCAAAATATCGAATGTCTCATAATCCCCTACAGACCCTTTTTGCAATAGTATGTCAATGGTCAAATGGTAGTAAATCTAACTAAACCTTTGAGTATAGAATATATAAGGAGGTGCCATACCGTCTGGATCTGCGTGCCTGGTCTGGCGCAAAATGGCTACCTTTTTGTATGGAATTTCTTATCGTTTGACAGGAACCAAGAAAACTATGAAAAACTTGCGCCAACCTTGGCACGCTGTCGTAAACTCATTTGTTTAAGAAAAAAAAATGGGGCCACTCCTTATATATACGTATTCTATACTCAAAGAACTAAACAGTAGCCAACACTTCCTGATTACGAAATAATACCTTTTTGTACTCTATGACCTTGAAATATCCATCCACCGTGACGGACACGCTTCGTAAATATAAAGCAAGAATTAACTAGACACTAGATTTCTATACCCGTCTATGGACGACTCAATCCCGAAATAAACTCTTGCGATGATATCTCTTATACTGTTATATAGGGCTACTTTATGAACATAGATTCTTTGGCGCTTTCTAGTTTAAATTTTATAGCGAGAGAGATTTGTAAATGTGAAGATAAGATAATAGTTCTTTAAATTTAATTGCAGGAATATACGTTAAAGTTAATGATGGATTAAATATAATGCCGTCTTTATCAGATTTTTGTTAGTCAAATGAATATATATATAGATAGTTCATGATTTGTGTGTTTAATGATTTTTAGTATGTAGGTAATTTTGTCTTCAATTAATATTTTTTAGGTTTTTCTTATGACGTCATGTTTTACAGAAGCTTCATTCACTATTGTATAACTTCTTATTTGGTGAAAAATATACTGGTTAACCTCTCACATCCCACTGACCCATTATAAACCCCGACACGATAGATTTTCTATAGTATTTTTTTTTTCTGGGATGTGAGAGATTAATCATCACTTTTATATCAAGTTATTAACCAAATGTAACATTTTAAAAAATCTGAAACATTATTCTGTATAAATACACACACAGGCTCACATAGGTGAAGGCTAGACGTCAATATATATTGAGGTAAATATCAAGATATATATTGTAGGATCTTGATCCAGATCTCATAATATACCCTACACCGTCAATAAATATCTTGTAAAATTTAGAATTTGGAATAATGAATTTGAATTTGGAATATAAACTCTCTACGCGAGAACAATAATCACTATACCTATAAAAAAAGTTGTTTCGATCGTAGCGACATCTCTCATTTGCCCACTAAACTTTCCGCATCGAGCAATTGTACCTCATAAGTAGGTACCGTTGCACACAGCCAGCCAATAATTTCGCATATTTCCACTCGACAACAAAAGGTAGTTTCCGCGAACCAACTCATATACAATAGAGAACAGCTGTAAATGGCATTTACGGCATTATGTCATTATTGTATTGCGGTTTTGGTAGAAACTACAGTTTTTAGTGTTCCAAAGAAGTTTGTTCTTAATTCTTAATCTACTAATATTTTTAATGTCAATGTTTGTGCCGATGAATGGATAATCATCATCATAATTATAATATTTATTGCGCTTCCACAAAGTTACAAAATGGTCTTAAAAATAATTTACAGTACATGTTGTGGACCCTGTTTTAGGGCACGGCAAACAGAGAGAGGAAGACGTATTGAGTTGCTAGAATTAAGTACCTACTGAATAGTTAGTTTAATTTTATTCTTATCACTAAAAACTATTATAGAGATTTTGATGAAACTTGGCAATAACTTAGCTTAGACATAAGAATAACGCATAGACTGTATTATATTTTTAAAAATCATGTATTTTTTTCAAGATATGACGATAAATGCGTACGAAGTTGCGGGCGGCTTCTAGTTGAATTCTAGTTTTTAGACAAGCTCATAACATTTCAACAATATACAGTTATAGACTATAAAACTGCTACTTTAACAATAAAACTGAGAACCAGGCTAAAGGTCAAATGAGATGTTTTTTACTAAACTGTTCACTCGTGATTTACACATTGTATTTTATGTATTTTTTACTAGAGGCTGCCCGCGACTTCGTAGGTACGCATTTATCGTCATATCTTGGATAATTTACATAATACCTTAAAATAATATAACCTATGTTAATTAATTGTTATATCAGAATAACTTCTGATGTTTAATCTACAATATTAAAATCTGTTCAGTGGTTTTTGCGTAAAAGAGTAACAAAAATCCTCATCATCCATCGGGACGAACATTGCTATTTATATTATTAGTAGGATTTTTATGATACTCGTATTTTCGTCTAATAATTAGTTAGTTAGCATTAGTTAGTTTATTAAATTTTATGATTGTGTAAATGTCAGTTTTGATATTAAGATGTTTGGGTTTTAATAGTTTTTTGTTTTTGATGTTTTTATGAGAGTATTGAGTTTCATATTTGAAACAATACTTATAGATATATTACAAATACCTACTTTTAATTGAATAATACGGATTATCAAACAGTAAAATATAAACTATAGGTATATATATACACGCGTCTCTACCACATTACATTTTAACATAATAGTAGCTTGATAAATCCATTTTACTAAGTCTTGTCTCATCTGTACGTTACACTAAAATGATCATTACTTATAAAATAATATTGTTATGTCGCCAAGGTTAATGTCAACAAGTCAAAATACTATGCAGTAAAAATATGCCATTTTATATGGCGTGAAAAGTTCTAAGTCTATATTCAATCGTAACAATAACTCCAAAATACCACAAAATTTAAAAAAAGCGATTTCCCACGCCAAACTCTAAAACGTTTTATTTCGAAGTTCCAAATAGTTCTAACCGTTTAAAGAATACGGATCCCATAACTGGTTACTTTCTTAAATAGCTACGACGTGCTGCCGACGTTTGAGAGGTTAAATGGAGACATACGGGTGGGTAATTTGAACATAAACGAGATAGAGAAACTCAAGTAGTTTCAGGTTCTAAACTTTGGGCATTCCTTTGTTTATTTTTATTCATCACAATGCATCCCTGTCGATCCCTGTCGCTGTGTAGGTGTAGTACTTATATATCTGCACATGATAGCTTACTTCTACAGGGTCTAACAGAAAGGGGATATAAAGCCTTAATAATTTTCCTTCTAAGATGTTTTTTTATAAAGTCGTCGTGTCGTATCAGGTGACCCAGCATCTTTCATTTTCTTTCAGCAATGGTCTTTAAAATGCTTCTCCTCTTGCCCACTAGTTGACATAATAAAACAGATGTAAAATAAACCTTAATTATTTCGTCCCGCATCCGCTCCAAATACCTCCCCGTGTAATTCAAAATGACAGGTGTTGTAAAACTAACCGTGGTCTGCTTTCGTCTAATTATCGCGTTGTTTAGAACTGGCTGCGACCTGTATAATGACTTGTATAATAAAATAGAGTTATTTTATTTACATCCTTCCTTGTGACCTGGTGGACTAGATAAATAGATGAAGTAATAAATGTAAGTATAATATGGAAATACTAGAGGCTGCCCGCGACTTCGTACGCATTTAACGTCATATCTTGAACCAAAATCATGATATCTCAAAATAATAAAGCTTAAGGTCTTATTCTGATATGTAAGCTACAATAATGCAAAAAATCATCAAAATCTATTCAGCAGTTTTTGCGTGAAAGAGTAACAAACATCCATCCATCTAGGTATACGTCCATCCATCTATCAACCACCGGCACAAACTTTGACATTTATAATAGATATTAGGATTTTTTATTATTAATATGTAAAATATTTAACTTTACATATTATGTTAAAATACTAGTACATAAACAAAGCCTTTATTATTTAAAATAACATAAAACTTTAAGCTCACATCGAAAGCAGTAACCTGTAAACACAATCTTGTATCAGTGACGTTACAAGCTTTGTAAAGGTGCGCACATGCAGCGGCCGCTCATTAGCGCGGGTAATGAGTACCTGCCTTTACAATGGACAGTGTAGAATGGACTACCTATGTGTTAATATGGTGATAGAGAATGTATTAATGGGTTTATAGTTGTGGGAGTTCTTTGAAAATATTGAAAAATTTAATGTAGGTATTCATTTTTTATACAGTAATTCAGTACGAAAAAAACAAAATACCTAATAAAGCCTACAAAAGTTTATCAAACATACAAATTAATATGCGAACTAAGTTACGTTAGAGGACAGGAAAAAAAAAGTTTTTTAGACTAAATCTAGGAATTCCTTATGATATAAAATGCAATTCCAGAAAACATAGCCGGTGTAAAGATAATTGGCAATAGGTAATTCCTCTTTTTAACCCCCGACGCCAAAAGAGGGGTGTTATAAGTTTGACGTCGATGTCTGTGTGTCTGTCTGTGTGTCTGTCTGTGGCACTGTAGCTCCTCAACGCGTGGACGGATTTGGATGCGGTTTTTTTTAATTTAAAGCTGGTATTCCTGGGAGTGTTCTTAGATATATAATATGCAAATCGGTTCAGCCATTTCAAGGTCATCAGCTCTTTTATTTATTTATTTATTTTATTTAACAGTTTATTGTAAGATGATAATACAAAGATACAGAAAAAAAGAGAAGTTATACAAAAGGCTCTTTTTGTCGGCTGTGGTAGGATAGTAAAACCAATATAACAGCAGATATATCGTGTTTGGATTCGTTTTGATCAGCGTTTAATTCTTGATATAATGCAATGGTGCCAGCAGATGAGGAGCTGATGATGGAATCCAGCTCTCCACTCATTCTTGAAAAATGTAACAGCAGATATGTCGTGTTTAAATTCGTTTTTATCAGCGTTTAATTCTTAATATAATGCTATGGTGCCAGCAGATGAGGAGCTGATGATGGAGTCCAGCTCTCCACCCATTCTTGAAAAATGTAACAGCAGATATGTCGTGTTTGGATTCGTTTTGATCAGTGTCTTATTTTTAATATAATGCAACGTTGACAAAAGGAGGAGCTTATCATAATTATAATATAATAAAGGTTTAAAAACTTCGAAATAAAAATTAAATTAAAAATTAAAAAAACCCCCGACTATAAAAAGTAACAAATAAATAGTATTTAACTTTCATACATACTTTATTTTGTCGGGGGACCGCTAAGTAGTTTAGTGGGTACGCGAATATAACTATCATAAATACCTAATCATAATGTGATATCAAAATGTAACAAATACCTGTGAAATGTTTTAAATGAATCGATAAGTATAATTTAAAATATTCGTAAGGAAAATAGAATGCGGTCCCCCGACGTAATGAAGTTTGTATGAAAGTTAAATACTACTTATTTGTTACTTTTTATAGTCGGGGGTTTTTTAAATTTTTAATTTAATTTTTTTAAAAAATTCATTGTCAGAACGATTAAATTCAAATCAATACCTACCAATAGACGCTCATTTAAAAAGTTAAGTTCTACAGTTCAGTGATTTTGAAATATTGAATCAGCTAGGTATAACACGTCGGAAATATCTGCGGACCTGGCTTGATGACGTCATGCAACTCGTACGTACTCGTCACGGTACTGGATAGGCGAAAACGGGGGAAGCGCGGGGAAAGCGCATTCCAGCGAGGTCCGCTGATATTTCCGACGTGTTACACGTAGATTTGAGTTATACATCTGCTCCCTATCTTTTACCGAATGTCTCCTCTACCTTCATACTCTTTGCCCCAAACCCCGTTGTCGCGCGTTCGTGTCGACACAGCCTACACGATACCAATTATCTGCACATTCTTGTATTAATGGGCGGTTCTGCATACCGTCGAACTTTTTATTCTTATTCCAAACTTGTTCTTTGAGGGGTTTTGCATACGGGAATCCGGGAGTTTCGGGTGCGTTGAGAGTTTTTTTTTACCCGACTGCGCTAGAAGGAGGGTTATTAATTGGGATAAAGAGACGGTTGAGACAGTCTTATGTATTATTGGTTGAAAGGGGATGATGACTAGATTCAAAAATTCAAAAAATAATTAGTCCGTCTTTTAGGCTATTAAAAAATATTTGAAACACATTTTTTACCTGATCAAATACATAAATAAATAGATACAGAGCATCTTACGGAGTGGGGGGTAATGACGTCAGTCCTCGGTTAAAATCGTACTGAGGCGTGACGTCACGAGCACCTTTAACCCAGTGTATCGTTGTCATTTTTAGTTTAAGAGAAAAAAGAAAAAATATGTGTCGATTATTTTAAAATAATCTATGTGATGGACAAAAAATTTTTTTTTGTCATCATGCATGCCCATTGCTCCGATGATGTTTGGAGCTGAGATTTTAGAAATGGTTTTATTTCGTATAGAGGCAAGCGCGTGACTTTCTATGCAGCTATCGTTCTATCTTGGATTTACATAATATCTTAAAATAATAGTCTATACGTTATTTTAATTTGTAAGATATAATACTGAAAAGTATCATTACAATCTGTTCAGTAGTTTGCGTGGAAGAGTAACAATCATCCTCACACCTATACATCCATTGGTGGAACTTATATATAAACATACATACATATCCGTCACGCATCTTTCTCAATGGGATAGGCAGATACCACTTCATTACGAGTCATACACATAATTAGGCTCAAAATTATCTTTTCTGTTCCTGATGATTAAGGACATTGGAGCATCTAATCCTCAAAATGTTTATACAGGCCAAAACTAAATCGGGCACAGATTATGCGGATATATATTAAGTTGAGAAATTTGCTCCCAGTGTCCTTAACTTTCGGGGACAGGAGAGACATTTTTTGTTTTTTATGTCTGTATGACCTTTAAACACTAAATTCGGCAAAAACTTTTACATTTAAGTACCATAAGTATTTAGTAGAATAGGACAGAATAGGATAGGATATATAAAACTACTGTCAATGAAGGAGTCTTTAGAAAAACCTATATTTATATCTTACCTAATCCAAAGGTTGTCTGGAAGAGATCACTTTTAGTGATAAGGCCGCCTTTGCGCACAATGTTTTAGTTTTCAGTTTTATTTGTATTTCTTTGTGTGCAATAAAGAATTTCTATCTATCTATCTATCTTAAAAGAAATTCAGTATATTGAAGCGCCACTAGATTTAACTAGATAATAAATTCTACAGCCTACACGATACATAGTAAACTATTAGTGCTATAGACAAGTTGACAGATTAGCTAGAAAGTTCAGTTTTCTCTTCACTTCGTAATTATACTGTGCCCTATAAGGTAGCCAGTCGATTGATGGTAATAAATATTAATATTCTGTGTTACAAGTGGAATTTAAATTGTTTATGGGTAACAGATTGTATAGGAAATTTAACGAAAGAGATTTTGTAATAAATCTAAGATTTCAAGTTAATAAGTTTAAATCTTTATCCATTCAAACTTCCGGTTTTCTACCCGACTGCGACAGAAGGAGGGTTATGTATTTCGAGAGTATTTATGTATGTGGTATGTATGTAGAATGTATGTACCTATATAATTCTTTGGCATGCTTGAGAGGAGTCGTTAGATTCGTATTTATTTTAGGAGTGACTCATCAAAAAAAAAATAAAAAAAAATTAATGCAATCGGTTTTGTTTTTAAATTAAAAGGTTAGGTTATGTCAGTAACATTTTTGTTTTTCTCACCACTTAAATAGTCTTTATTTCGTAGATAATAGCAAAAATAATAGCACTTGAAAAATTACAAAGTTATTTAAAAAAAAAAAGCCCATGCTGGATTCGCGTGATAGCAGTTTTCCTCATAGAAGAATCTAACAAGAAACTCTATTGGGTTGTTCACCTGGCACCTACAAGCTAACGACATAGCCCTTACCAAGTACCTACTTAACCCATAACCAGTTGAAACCAGTAAATTACCAAACACAACATCCACGAGTGCTCGTCAAACACATCGCGAGCTACCGAGAAATTTGACATCTTCCCACCTTTTCACACTCGTTGGAGACACGGTGAGAGTGGATGAGATGAAAGATGAAAGTGTCAGTAAATATTCGTGAGCTTCTGATTTTTGGGAAGTAGGGTTGGTAACACAAGTTGAGTATTTGTTCTTTTTGATTTTGTATCATGTTAAATAGTAATTTGTAGAGCTCAAAACATTATATGTTAGATTTTTTACAATTTTACCTACATTAATATTTGAACGTGGGTATATGTAGACGTATATTATTTTACGTCATTTTTATAGTTTTCCTAGATATGAAGATAAATATAGGTACTATAAGTCTCTTAATTTTTACAAGATATGGCGATGAATGCCTATCTAACTCAAGCAACCGCTAGTTCGCTAACTAAATAGATTTTTCTCCATTTATTTCGTTCTAGATTCCACGGGATTAAACTAACGCAACATTAATTAGTCCAGATTGCTTTGAGTGATGAGGTCTAGACTAGTGCATCTGAATAACCTAGATTAAGACCTGGATTTCTAGCCCGTTACCATATCCTGTCAGCGGGTGATTATCTTGGTATTTGTCGTTATTTATTATACTTGTTTATGCTAGTTTTCTAGTTTATTTCTTGTTATAAAGTTTAAGTATGGTTTAAGATAAGTAGGCATACTTACTTACCTACCTATGTTGTAAATTCATACTAAAGTCGATGAGTATAATATATGAGATGGGCTGGATCCTTTTACGACATACTTAGTAATTTGATTTATATCTACTTATTATATTTATATGCTTACTAGCTGTACCCTCGACTTCGTCCGCGTGGAATACTGAAAATCAGTATCGTAATCTATATCAAAAGTAGCCTATGTCCTTTCTTAGGCTATAGCCTATCCACAGCCTATCTGTGCGCCAAATTTCGTTTTAATCGGTTCAGCCGATTTAGCGTGAAAGCGAGACAGACAGACAGACAGACAGAGTTACTTTCGCATTTATAATAAAATATATTTCAACCCATGATGCGCAGATGGGTCTCTTGATTTTAGAACTTTCAAAATACTTTGAATAAGAGGTTCCTACCTAATGAGATAATACAATACCTTTAATTAATAAAAAATATTTCCCTTAAGAATTTATAATAATATCAATCGATCATTTCCAACGTATAATATTTCAAAAATTCGATTAAAGAATATCGAAAGTGTAATCTTCCTTCGTGTTTTGGCGCCATAAATAACTAAAAGTGCGTCCGCGCATGATTTATTGTCAAAGTAAAAACAGTCTTAAATAAGGTTCGGTATGACTCAATTTAGTTTGTCAATATATACGAGTAGATAGTATACCTAAGTATTTTAAAGGTCTATCTACACACATCCGGGTCGTGCCCGGGACGTGTCCGGGCCGTGGCCCGTCAGGAGTAAAAACAATACGTCGTCATGACAACGTGTGTAAACGAATCTATAGAAAATGTATGGAATGATATTTTTTCCCTGACACGTCCCGGACACGTTGTCATAACGACGTATTGTTTTCCCGCCTGACGGGCCACGGCGTGGACACGTCCCGGGCACGGCCCGGATCTGTGTAGATAGACCTTAATGCTAGATACTCGTATCAATCGAAATAGAACTTTATTTTACATTCAAAACACTCTGGGATAGCCTTAAGATGATATTAGATTTAGTGAAATCGAGAGAACATGTTCCTTCACTGCATACTCTAGAAAATCGCCTCATTTCTCACTATAAACTCATATTTACCGCTCCTCCGGTGACACAATCACACTTTTTACATTACATTATCGAGTGACCCCCCGCTAAGCGAGTAATTGTCAACTTGCTGCACTTTTCGTGGAATGTTTCTTTAAGTATTTCATAGTTCGTTGGCATACAGTTTGCAGTAAAAATATGTCGCAAGGCTGTTAATAAGGAGAAATGGGTTTGATGTGTGTCAAAGGTTTAGTTTAGGGGGATTTTATGTCCTAGGTGTTAACATACATACATACATACATACACACACACACACACACACATACATACATACATACATATACATAGACACACACACACACACACACACACATACATACATACATACATACATACATACATACATACATACATACATACATAATACATACAGACATATATACATACATACATACATACATATCCGACACGCTTCTCTCCCATTGGGGTAGGCATAGACCACTTCCATCCACTTACTATGGTCTAAACATACTTCTTTCACTTCATCCATATTCAGCCTAGGTGTTTTAGTTAGAATTATAAAGCAAAGGCTAATACTAGCGATAAGATACTAGCGACTGCCGCCAACTTCGTACGCATTTATCGTCATATCTTAGAAAACTTACACAATATCTTAAAATATTAATACTCATTTGTTATTCTGATGTGCAAGCTACAATATTGTAAAGTTCCATCAAAATCTGTTCAGTGGTTTTTGCGTGAAAGAGTAACAAACATTCTCACATTTACTCCACTGAATACGATGTAATGGTAGTTAATAAAAGCATGCAAAAACAAAAGCCGCTCGAAGCCAACGACCTTTGCAAATATGACAATAGATGACAATACGGAGGCAGGACATGCGTGTGACCACACGCGGCCACCCGTGACGACGGGATGACAAGGTGACATGTTATGTGACATGGTACCTATGCGGGATGTGGGTGCATGTTGCATACATACACACAGTGCTACAAGGATCTTTTGGTACGTGACGGAAATCGGAACTAACGATATCATTTTGTAAATTGTCATTATTTCTTTACCACCCACGCCCTCCTGGCAATGTCACCCAATTGCCAATAGATCCTTGTAGCACTATACATACATATCTGTCACGCACGCCTCTCTCCCATCGCGGTAGACAGAAACCACTTCCTTCCACTTGCTACGACCCAAACACTTCCTTCGTTTCGTCCACATTCATCAGACACCTCATACATGCACGTCGGTTAAGGGTACTCTTGACTTGGCCTTTCTTTAACAAGTCCCCGATTTGTACGAGATATGTTCACCACGACATATTATTATTCTACAAAATTACAATTGTAAATTAATAATTAAAATTTAATCACTTGCATAAATAATTAGAATTTTCTCCGATAAATCTTAAATCGTGTATAGTATACATAAAACTGATTCATTTAAATAATATTTACACTGTACAACCTATAATAATGAACTAGAAACCTAGGGATAGAATACAGGATGTTGTTTCACTCTATCACTAAAAAAAATTAAGGGATGTTAAAACATAAACTCAAGTTAGCGATTTTTATTTCGTAGGCAAATATACATAGCACGAGTCCCCCGTCTGTCAATTTAAAATAGCCACAGTTGTGTGTCGGCAGAGTGTCAATGGCGTTTTTTGACACATTTGATATTCTGCTAAATGGCTGACACTGATTGCGATCAAATGTGTCAAGAAATGCCATTGACACTGCCAACACACAACTGAGACCATTTTAAATTGCCAGACTTGGGCCTCAGTAAGCTGAAACGTCAAGAAACCTAACGAAACAGGCTTTTCGGAATGTTATTCAGTTTCACAAACAGACGACATCTTTTATTTTCGCCACAGAGTAAAACAATACCCTATATAAAGTCCCAAATTAATTAATATTAATACACACCCTATACAGGGTGACTTTAAATTAGTGAACGATAGAAAAGTATACGCATGTAGTCATGATAACAAACAACTTTTACTATGAGGCCTAATTCGAAATCATAAAAAAATAATTGGTCCACCATACTATCAGCTGGTGCATTTTGTATGGGGAGTTCAAAAATTTAAGAATGATTTCGACCTTGGTCTCATAGTAAAAGTTGTTTGTTATCACGAGTACATGCATATCCTTTTCTATCGTTCACTAATTTAAAGTCACCCTATATAAAGTCCCAAGTAAACTATTGGAATGATAAACCGATTGGTACTAAATCAAAGGCAAGCGACACAGCGATGCATTTACAAATGTAACTCCGCGGGTGTTTGAAGCAATTTCGGTATAAAAAACATAAGTTAAGAATTCTCCTTTAAATGTAAATATCTTGTAGGAGTGTTTATTTTGATTGTATATCTTTATTTAAAATGTGACTAGCTTTTGCTCTTGATTTTATGTGAATTATACGTCATATCTTAAAAAAATTGTACAATCGTACTAATATTAGTAATGTCAATGTTTGTACCGACGGATGTATCTGAGGATTTTTGTTATTCTTTCATGTAAAAGCCAGAGAACAGATTTTAATGTAACTTTCCAACATTGAAGCTTATACCACTGAATACCAAATAGTAGTACCTATACATCAGAATCATCAGAACACAAAGGCTACATTATTAGAAATATTGACTAACTTTACAAGATATGACCGATAAATGCGTTCGAGTTTGTTTTTAATGATTTCTTTTTTATAAAAGGCACATAATAATGTTCTAAATAAAATTTGTTTAATGTAAAATCATAATAGCCTATATTTACAATCTCTTATCACTCCCAAATCATTACAGCTCCAATACTTAGACATTAGCAAACTACAGGCCCCCAAGTATGCTAATTTAAACTAGCCTTAGTTGTGTGCCGGCAGAGTGTCAATGTAATTTTATGACACATGTGGTCGCAGGGTAAGCCATTATGTACCAGAATACCAAATGTGTCAAAAAATTTGAAACTCTGCCGATATACAACTTAGGCTATTTTAAATTAGCAAACTTGGGCCTCAGCACTACATCACGTTCGTCGCGAGAACGCAGGCGCATACCCCCCGCGGTCCGTAGAGAAAGTTCCTCCAATATCTTAGTATGAATTATTGGTGTTATTATCATTGGAAATGAATCGATTGGATTAATTTTGTTAACTATACGTAGTGTATTGATTAAAGTAGAGTTTAGTCTGAAGTAGGTACCATACCCATTTTTATTATTTATATGTATATATTTTTTTATAAAACGTAATTCCAAGCTATGTAGTTTATAGTTTTTCGATCGGATTTATTAAAACTTTCTAATACAAACTATGCTGAATAAATTTGATAGTGTTGGGATTATCAAAATAGATGATTATATCGATAAAAATCTTAAAAAATACTTTATCGTTTGTTAAGTCGTTAAATAGTATTATGTCATTATTGTCTATCTCGATTGCTAGTAACCTAACTAAAGTCTCTCTAAAACCCTGTGAAAGTAAAACAATTGCCAAACGTGTAACCTGATGCAAATTATCAAGGTCTCAGGGTGTACAAGGAAGGATGTTGGGAACCCATACTACGTTAGTACATTCAAAATCTTGTATATTTCTTGTGAAAGGGTATTGAAAGGATTAAACGAGTACTTTCTTTAAATTGGATGATTTTAAATAAAAGTTTTTTGAAAAATTATATAATAAATAAGTAATCCATTTTTCAAGCAATTAAAGAACGTCAATATTCCCTTCCCATTCATATACTTAATTTCTTGTAAAAACTGTTGCATGATCCAATGCTTAACGGCTTTTTTGAATGTGTTAAAAACGTGTGCATAATTTTCTTTACTTTTATTTAATATTTTCTCTATGTCTTTTTACCCGACTACGACAAAAGAGAAAAGGTAATGTTTTATTAGCCTGTTATAACCCACTACTGGGCAAAAGCCCCACCCGCATCCTTCCATATACAGGTTATCGTAATATAATTGCTTCAAAAAATCCCACAATAAATTGTCAACACGTAAAACACAATCAATAAATAACAGCGAATCGAAAAATGGCCGCCGAAAAGAGCATTATAGACCATTAAACAGCGCATATTTTAAATCAACTCGAGACATTGTATCGATAAATAATGCAAAGAGATGTCGACAAAATCAGGAAGGGTCCATCCATCGATCAATCGAGGTTGTTTCATGTCTGTAAACGGTAGCGAAAACGATAGTATCGCTTCTTCGCCGCGCCGCCGCCGCCGCCGCCGTACCGCCATTTTGTTTTTGACTTTTTTAGGGTTCCGTACCCAAAGGGTGAAAACGGGATCCTATAACTGAGACTTGGCTGTCTGTCTGTCCATCCGTCCGTCTGTGACCAGGCTGTGTCTCATGAACCTTTATAGCTAGAGCGTTGCAATTTTCACAGATGATATATTACCGTTGCCGCTATAACAACAAATACTAAATATAGATTAATAATGATAATTAAGGGGGGTTCTCATAAAACAAACATGCATTTTTGGCCTTTTTTGCTCGATATCAATAGTGAATGGTACGGCACCCTTCCTGCGCGAATCCGACTCGAACTTTGTTTTTTCTTTTTTTTTAAAGGCAAAGACTCAGCAGCTTGCGGCCCGTGTCGTTAAATTGCGCGGAATGAATCGCGGATTACAGTCATATCGTGTGAATGAGATATTAATCGTTCGGACGAAAGTTGTCTCCACATTGTTCTTTAACAAGTTTTCGTTGATAATTGATGTTGTCTGGTTTATGACTTTTAATATATTTTAGTTAGAAGACGAGTTTCATTTTTATAAAAATTAAAATAAAATATTGGAAGACATTTCACACACGGTCAGGTCACCTGACCCCAAACTAGGCAAATCCTGTACTATGGGTATCAGGGACTGATAATATACTTACATAGATAAATATATTATAACACCCAGACACGGAACAAACATTTATGCTTATCACACAAATGTTTGTTAACCGGCGGGGATCGAACCCGCGACCTGTGCGTATGAGGCAGCCTCACTACCGACTACGCTAACTTGCCTGTCAATATTTTTTTTTAGGTTCGTTTTTTAAAGAAAAACAATCATGGCACAGTGCCCGTTTCATTACCTACAGATAAAATTTATTTGACAGATAAACCGATGTAAGTATATTGTATAAATCATGACGTTTTATACAGGGTGTAACAGAAAGGGTATATAAAGCCGAAACACAGCGATAGTCCTCATGAAACTGAACAACTTTCCCCAAGGAACAAGGGTCGTAACTCGAAAAAAAAAAATTTCGCCTCCCCTTACAAAATGCCCGATCAGCTGATCGAGTAAGTATGAGCGATCCAAAAATTTTTTTCGAGTTACGACCCATGTTCCTTGGGGAAAGATGTTCAGTTTCATGAGGACTATCGCTGTGTTTCGGCTTTATATACCCTTTCTGTTGCACCCTGTATAGTGACAGGTATAATATATCTGTCAAATACATTCTATCAGATGATGGAACAGGACCCTTTATATAAATTAATAATTTTCTCCTTTCAAATTGCTTTCTTATATTTATTAATTGATATCTTATATGCTTTTACTCAATACTCAATCATTTATTGCACTCCACAGGTTTTTACAGATCTTATAAATAACTTAAAGTACCAAATGTGGACCCTGATTAGGGCACGGCAAATTGTGTAGCAAAGCTACAAACTTAAAACTAAAATGAGATCAGTTACAACAATACTGTAATTACTTAAACTTAAACATATTTTAAAATTTATATTCTAAGTTAAAATTACTAATTATTTAAATAGTTTCATTTATGAATTATATTTATGTTTTATTACTTTTTTTAATTTATTTATTTATTTTTATTTATTTTTTTAGTTAAATTAGTTTACCTGTTTATTTTTAGTTAGTTAATTTTATTATTAAGTTTTAGTTACATATTTATAATTTCTCCTCAATATAATCTTTAACGGTGTAATAGCTTTTGGTAATTAGTAATTTTCTCAGTTGATTAATAAATTTTGTTTCTTTTGTTTCGTTTCTAATATATTGCGGTAATTTATTATAGATTTTGATGGACATTATTAGTGGGCTAGATGAATGGAGGTGTAGACGGGAAGCAGGCAAAATTAATTTGTTTATATGTAGACTTCTTAGGGAATAGTTAGACGGTACAGCAATTTGATTTTGATAGAATTCAGGGTGTTTCCGGACGAATTTACAAATTTCAAAAATATAAATACACGGCATTGTTAGGAGATCAAGTTGAGAGAAATGGGGTTGGCAGCTATCTGTTGACTCTATGTTGGCTAATATTCGGATCAAACGTTTTTGAGAGGTAAAAATACTGGGTGCGTCCGTACTATTACCCCATAGGATAATACCGTAGCTTAACCATGCATAAATCTACTATATAATATAATCAAGAATTTAATTTCTTATATGTTATGTGATTTAATTACTAACCGGAAATAGCAGGATTTTTATACCTGAGTAATAAGTATGCCGCACATTTATGATGAATATTTAATTTTGCGGTTTAAACTAGCGAAAATAATAAATAACTTTAAATAATAATTTTAAATTGTCAACGTGACCAATTTGTAAGTGGTGGTCTATGTCATAAGCTTCTTACTAAAATTCCTCATGAATATGTAATAAAAAGTGTTTTGGTTAGACAAAAAAATATTTGACAGATATTTTATACCTGTCTCTATCTAAAACGTCACGCTTTATGAAACAGACATAGGTTTATCTGTCGGTTTAATTTTATCTATAGATAGGGAAACGGGCACTAACCTCATAAATTAATTTTGTAGTAGACGCTTTCATTATGAGATTGTTATCAAATATCATGAAATATGTTTTTTTCTAGGTTATCAATGTTGTTAATAATTTTATTGTTAATTTTTAATCCACGATTTTTACAACGAGAAACAATTATAAATTTTTAAATCGCTCGCATCACAAGTCTTAACCCAACCTGCGCCGGCGACCACAACCATTTCCCCGTACAGCCATCAAGCGACCAATGCGCATGCGTGCGGTTGAACAATGGCCACTGTAATGGGTAGTTCCTGTTACTTTACTCCACGCCTTAATCTGCACTTGGGCTATGTTGGGCGAATGTTGGTTGGCATTGGAAGCGAAGAAAGGAGACGATGGATCAAGTGTTGACAAAAGTTTTTAAAATAAGTAAGTATGTATGTGCAGTCAGTATTGGCCTATCGAACAACAATAAATATAAGTTGACATAATTATTATCGATAACTGAAATTGACAACCCTATTTTTAAAATAATTTGTTTTAAATAGCAATGTGACAAAAAAGTGAAACATTTCTCGTTTTGACTTTAAAATAAAACCAACAAAAATAACTCTGGGCCTCTTTAAGCATCTTCAGATAAAATTTATCTGACAGATAAACCTATGTCTATTTCATGAAACATGACGTTTTAGACAAAGACAGGTATAACATAATACTTATCTGTCAGATACATTCTATCAGTAGATGTTGAAACAACCCTAAAGGTCTATCAAATTGTATTTTAACTAGAACATGATAAAAATAGACAGTTGAAAGAAAACAAAAAGCTAAATACTCACTCATTACAACAGGTGACAGAAGTCTGCGTGACAGTTACCATCGTGGTTGTCGTAGTTGTCAACTTGTCACCAATACATTTCTTCCTCGAGTACTTGTCCAACACCATGTCTTCCTTCAAAGGCTGCAATGTTTCCTTCACTCTATTCGGACCCGTTTTTATCGTCGATCTTTGAAATTTCATATTAGCAGTCGTTTTCCCATCAGTGGAAATTTCCGTTTCCTCAGTTACCAATGCACCTTTTTTAGTTCTGCAGACTGTTTTTGAATTCTTACCAACTATACTACCATTCTTATGTATTTCTTCTTTTGAATCTATGATTTGATTTGTATGAGGTAGACCGTTCTCCAACATGCTTCTAATACTCTCAGCGTTTATATTAGTACCTAAGATTTGGTCTAGATCTGTAGTGCTCATGTATTCTTCATTAATAGGCTGTCTTCTTTGGTCTTTTTGCCATGATGAATCGAAACCATAAATAGGCTCTGATTCTGCTCCGAAATATTCTTTTTTGTTTTCATGTAAAGTTTTTTCGTCAGGTGCCGGTTCTATTTGAGGATTTTCGAAGAAATCGTCGGTTAATTCTGTTATTTGTGCGCCTGGTCGTTTTGTATCCATTAGGTCGAAGTTTATGAATGACGTGTTGATGTTATTCATGTTGTTTATCTTTCTTTTGCCGTATAGCTGTCTGTAGTATTTCTCTTGGTCTCCGTGCATCCAGCAGACTTTCCACCATTGTTTGCACATTAGTATGTTTGCAGAATTGGATGCTTTTACGTGTCTTGTAGCGGTGGCCGACATTTTGGTGGTTTTTAAAGAACTTCCTAAAGAACTATAACTTATAAGTTCTCGAATAAAATCAAGTAAACGAATATACCGGTTACGTTTGGAATGAAATAAAAACAAATCATCTGAGAGGACAAATTTCGACATAAAAAGTTACGAGCATTCCCCTCGTGTCACTAATTACACGATACTGAGATATGAAGCTCAAGGAATGAGTAAGTAGGTGTCAAGTCAATCTGGTTTCCTTTTTAATATGGTAAAGTGAAGAAATAAATAAATCAGTTGGTGTAAAGAGATAAAACAGGCGGCATGTTTGATTTTTTTGCTGTCTATTAAAGGTTAGATAATGTAATGTACTGAACGATTCATTATTTATTCTACTGATTCCTGTTTGTAAGAATTTTAATCTATTTTTAAATTTAATTTAATCAGAGATGAAATGGTATCTTTGCAAAAAAAATCTCGAGATTCATTGAGTTTGTTTTGTATTTACGGTTTATTGTGAGATAGGTTACAATAACGCGTACGGTTAACAGAATTTCATTCATCATCATCTTATTTAAGAGAGTCGCTCTAATGCTATCTACACACCAAAGCCGCCAGCAAGCCTCCGGGCTAGGCCGGCGGCTTTTCGTCAAACGAATGGCAGTTGTCAAAAAGCCGGCGGCATGCCGGCGGCTTTGGTGTGTAGACAGCATTATCGGTGAAGTCTACACCACTCTGCTCTATTCTTTGCCGTCCGTTTGAGCACTTGATACGACACTTCTATTTCCTCTTCTATCAATTTCATTATTATTATTTACAAATCTTATTAAACCTTATTCAACTTCACTGAAATTCCTCAAATAGTTTCTTCCTAAATCTCAACCCATTTCAACACTACCTCAACAACTACTTTCTTTAACATCAGCAATCATATTTCCGGCATCAAGTTCTAATTTAGCCACGTCAAAACCCAAAGCATCGTGAGTTCAATCACTAGTATTACCTTCCAGTACTACCTTCCAATTTACTTCGCGTTTCCATGGTAGGGCTCCCATCTCACCGTCAACATTGTCTATTATTATAAAGATACTTTGATGGTAGCTTGTTTTCTGACTTTAATCGATTTTTTTATAATGTGGGTTTCCTTATAGTCTATATTGAATTAGTAGATATTTTCGTGAAAGGCATAAAAGTAAATAAATAATTAAATATCGTGCCTTATTCTTCTATTTTTGAAAATAAAGGATCTGCTCATGTATTATACTCATCTATTTAGGTTATTATTTTAATACACAGTGTTTAAAAGCTATTTTTTGGAAAATCTAAAATCCTAAAGCCTTATAACTTTCTACAACAGACTATCTAATACAAAAATTAAACTGTACGACAGAAAAAAGGCTCGTTAACGTAGTAAAGGAAATTTAGGGTGCCATGTTGCCATATGAGGTCCAAATAGTCCAAATCGGTGTGCAGTTAAAAACATTGCTCAAGAAGTTTCTCTATACTATGGTTTATTTTTGTTTGCGTGTCTGTGTATGCGTAAGTTATAAAAAATACAATTATATAAATATAAAAGAAATTTCTTTGTTCTATACTTTGACCACATTACTCTTTACACCCTACATTTACTCTACCCATAATCCAAATCGATACAACTCTACTATACTGCACAGTATAGTATTTGAACAACACTAATTACAGGCGATGAACGCAGCTGCGTGCGCGCAATTATCGATACTATCGACTTTATCGATGGCGGCGCGGGCGCAACACTATTGTACGGATGATTTGTGGCGTATTCTGTAGGAAGTTGTGAGTTAACTGCTGTTTTCAGTATATTGCTATTTGTAGCTATTTGTTACGTGCTGTTTTTATTAAGAGTTAGTATTTTATGTTTTGCAATTTTACGATGTTATTGGCTACCTGACGTATAAGTACTGGGTGTAACAGAAGGAGGGTATAAAGCCGAAACACAGCGATAGTCCTCATGAAACTGAACAACTTATCAGCCGATCGAGTAAGAATGGGCGATCCAAAAATTTTTTTTAAGTTACGACCCATGTTCCTAGGGGAATGGTTCAGTTTCATGAGGACTATCGCTGTGTTTCGACTTTATACCCCCTTTCTGTTACACCCTGTATATTGTAGTTGCCTGCCTACGACTCCGTACGCATTTATCGTCATATTTTGCAAAAATTACATAATATTTTAAAATAATATAGCCTATGTGTTATTTTGATGTTTGAAGGCTGAAACACGCCGGATGCGTATGCGTAACGTAGACGTAAGCACGGCGTAGCCACGCGTGTATTACGGTGTAACCCGATGTGACACCGCGCTACGCGTCACGTCGACGTGTACGTCTGCTTTACGCAAGCGGTGACAGTTCCATGCATTACGACTCAGAGGTACACATACGCAACGCATACGCATCCGGTGTGTTTTGGCTTATTGCCAAGTTTAATCAATCAATCTGTTCAGTAGTTTTTGCGAGAAAGAGTATCTAACATACATCTTCACATCCATCCATTGGCATAAACATTGACATTTATAATATTAATAGGACTAACACAAGAAAACCCATGTTCAAAGCATAATACAATTAAAAGTTTAACTCTATTACGCATGCGCGTGTACTTAACTACCTTTTTACTAAAACAGAAAAGTTCTTTGTAATTAACACAAACGCAACCTTTTCATTACCCTTCTTGCAGAAACGGGCATTAAAAAAGAGCACATTAAATATCATGCCATCTTTCTCTAACAGTCGGTAAAGATAGAGACAGTTTTAACTTTAATGGAGAGTTAGGTTAACAGCGTTCTCTGCAACGGATTGTTAATCGATTAATAAACATGAACATTTAATATGGAGGATAAAAAAGAAAATGGGCATTTACTATGTCTTCATATAGTAGTTAAATACTTACTTGAATGGGAATGTTGTGGCTTAAGTTAAAATGCTACTGACTATTAGGGTTCCGTACCCAAAGGGTGAAAACGGGACTCTATTTCTAAGACTTGTCTGTCCGTCTGTCCGTCTGTCCGTCTGTCCGTCTGTCCGTCTGTCCGTCTGTCCGTCTGTCCGTCTGTCCGTCTTTTCTGTCTTTTCTGTCTTTCTGTCTGTCTGTCTGTCTGTCTGTCTGTCTGTCTGTCTGTCTGTCTGTCTGTCTGTCTGTCTGTCTGTCTGTCTGTTGATCCGTCCGTCCGTCCGTCTGTCACCAGGCTGTATTTTTTTTTTGCTCTTTTTGCTTGATATCAATAGTGAATGGTACGGAACCCTTCCTGCGCGAGTCCGACTCGCACTTGGCCGGTTTTTTTATTTGTCTACTCAATTAAGTAAGTAGGTACATTAAACGTGCATGTTTACAGCGGCTGATGAATGTTGATGAAGCGAAGGAAGTGTATTTGGTCGCAAGTGGAGGGAAGTGGTCTCTGCCTACCTCGATGGGAGAGAGACGTGACAGATATGTATGTATGTAGCTACCAATGATCACGTTGGCCACAAATTGAGACGAGTTTTTACCAAAAATGTCCACTAAAATTATCCATCATTATACACTCATGCCCTTCGGTAGCTACAACGACATTACCTTAATAACAACCTACAAAACTATACCTATCTCTGTCCATCTGATACAAATTACATAAGTGCAAGCAAGACGCGTGACGTTTCGCTTTCACATTTGCATGCGTCTGCGCAGTATAATAAGGGTCTTTGGTTAACGGGAGCTGGTGTTGCCATAATGTTTAGCATAAATACACATTGTGTTGCTAGTGGTAAAAATAGATTAATGTGGGTGGGTGCACCTGCGAGGCGAAGAGAATATTAACTAGCTAGTGGTTGCTCTCGACTTCGTACGCATTTATCGTCATATCTGAGAAAAAAACCATGATATCATAAACTAATATAGCCTATGTGTCATTCTGATGTGCAAGCTACAATATTGCCAAGTTTCATCAAAATCTGTTCAGTAGTTTTTGCGTGAAAGAGTAACACACATCCATCCATCCATCCATCAGCACAAACATTTAGTAGGATTTACACCATGATCGTAAACCAGTTTGCACATTCCAGGCTTTGCAGCTTCTTCACTATTAGGAATACTAAAGCCTTTGCCAAGTTGTAAAAGTCTGTATAAAAGCTTTTTATGTGGCTATAAAATGCTAAGCACTAGTATATAATCTCAAGGCTGTACTATATTGGAATGCAGATATTTTTTTTATGAAAGAGGTTTTACACCATTTGGAATTCGTTTAGACTAACAAAGGTCTATCTACACAGATCCAGGCCGTGGCCTGTCAGGAGGGAAAAACATACGTCGTAATGACAGCGTGTGTGAACGAATCCATAGAAAATGTATGGAATGATATTCTTTCCCTGACACGGCCCGGAGAGACCTTAATTGGAAAAAATATTAATTTTCATTCAAGCTGGAAATTCCAATAGTTAATACTGACTTTATTAGGATTTCGTTTTTAAAATATAACTCCAGAAGTAGGTACCTTAAACAGACGTGCATATATGAGGAGACTGATGAATATGGATGAAGCGAAAGAAGTGTGTCTGGATTGTAGCAAGTGGAAAGGCGAGACGGATGTTTTTATGTTGGTATACCTATGTTGTCGTAATCGAAAAAAATTTATAAATAAATCAGCGAACAAGATATCAAACAGTCCCACACGATTCTTATAACCTCTTTTATAACAAAATTGTGAATTTCCTTTCCTTAGCCGTCAGAGGAAGGAATGCCATTAAAAATCAATTATCCAAAAAAAGTTTATAATAACATAGAGACGGGTAGCGGACGCCGCGGGCGAGGTTTTGTTGGGAGGTGGTAGCTCGCGTGTTTTGTTTTAAGAATACTGTGAGATTGAGTGTAAAGTTGAGTTTTACATATTTAAAGGGTGAAGATTAATTTAGGTAGTATAATAAAATAACATACTACAATCACTAGATAAATTTAAAAAATCATACTAATAATAAATATGTTAATGTCTGTGGCGATATGGACGGATATTACTAATATAACGGACTGACGGCCGTCCGTGACTGATTTTAACATGAAGTGTATTAAATATCGTAAAATAATAGCCTGCGTAACGTAGCTGTACACTATAATATTGTAAAATTCCATTGAAATTTGTTAAATGGTTCTACGTAAAGATTGACGTTGAATTTTTTAATAAATGGTCACAACATAATAATATAAATTCAAAATATAATAGGTATAAAAGTGCCCCTTTACATAAGTCTCTGAGAAAGGTAGGGAAGGACCCTACCCTAAAATAACTAAACATTTGACTAGCTTCAAATCCATGTTTTAAGTTTTTGGTGATTCTCAACCAAAAACTAAAATAACAGAGCACCAAATAATATCCTAAAATCCTTAAATTGGAAGGTGAGTCAAGACAAGCTACTACCAGGTACCAGGTAGTTTTGATTAATAATGCCTTCAGGGGAAACCACTTTGAATCGATGGGGCCAGATATACAACCTCTTTTCTTATAGAATGGTATGTTTATCCTACCAGTATTATAAATGTTAATGTTTGTGTCGATGGATGTTCGTTATCAGCCGATATATGTCCCCACCGAAGGGCACGAGCCTACTCTCATACAGAGAGTGATTACGCTATAATCCACCACGCTGACCAAGTGCGGGTTGGCGGATTTTACATACACCTTCGAATTTCTTCTCTGCTTTATGCAGGTTTCCTCACGATGTTTATGAGTATAAACAGATTTTGATGAAACCTGACAAAATTGTGATTTTTATATCAGAATAACACATATAGGCTAGATTATTAAGATAAGTATCATGATTTTTTTCTGAGATATTCGTATGACGATCCTAAGTCGCGGGCAGCCTCTAGTCAGATAAAATGATATTTTAAAGACAAATAAGAGCGGTGGTAGCCCAGTTGGTAGAACGCTTGCCTCGAATTCTGAGGGCGTGAGTTCGAATCCTGGCGGGGGCACGTACCTCTGAGTTTATTTCTCATGTACGGATCAATTTATTTGATTACCACTTGCTAACGGTGAAGGAAAAACATCGTGAGGAAACCTGCATACACCAGAGAAGAAATTCGAAGGTGTATGTGAAATCCGCAAACCCGCACTTGGCCAGCGTGGTGGATTATGGCCTAATCACTCTCTGTAAGAGAGTAGGCTCGTGCCCCTCGGTGGGGACATATATGGGCTGATAAAGAAGAAAGACAAATAGTGAACTGGGATCCAATATCGTGCATGTATGAGGCGTCGGATGAATGTTGATGAAGCGAAGGAAGTGGTTTTGCATCGTAGCAAGTGGAGGGAAGTGGTCTCTGTCTACTTCGAAGGGAAAAAGGCGTGTCAGATATGTATGTAGGTATGTTTAAAAAAATAGGGAAAATAAGTTTTTGGAGAAGCATGGGAGAGGCTTTTGCCCAGCAGTGGGACGAAATAAGCTAATTAAAAAAAGTTTTAGTGCTCGTTTCGCCATCTATTGATAAAATTTATCTGACAGATATTTTATACCTGTCACTGTCTAAAGGTGGGTCCGCTGCTCATGTTTTGAACAAACATTGAATGAACATTTTGTTCAAATTGAATGATTTTGCTGACAAATCAAAGAAAAATTTCATTCATTTCGTTCAATGTTTACCAAAAACTGTTCAAAACATTGAGCAGCGGACACGCCCTCAAACGTCATGTTTAATGAAACAGACACAAGTTTATCTGTCAGATAAAAATTATCTGTAAGTTGTGAAACGAACCCTTTGCATTCAAAATAATCTTACAGTTAATAAAAACCAATGAAAAGAAAGCATTTAACAAAACTGCTAATGTAAATAGTCATTACAGTAATATTTTAATTATACTTTAAACGACGTCTTTAAACCTAACAATGGCATTTAATTTATAATCTTTATAAACTAAGCTTTTCTTCGAATCTTTATTCGCAGAAGTACAGAACTTTATACTTGTTTACTGAAATTTATTCGCACATAAATAGCTAGTTTACTAGTCACGGTAGAATAGTAAATTATTGGTAATAGTAATAAAATTCTGTAGTAGTAAAACACATACTATAAAGTCTGCTTGTATGTTAAAACGTGAATTAAATTCTGAACGTGACTTTGAGGTTCAACCGCTCGAATCTTTAAGCGATACCACCAAAGTCTACAAATTACATTATTCTGAGTTGTGTGTCGACAGTGTCAATGTTATTTTTACTCGCCGTTTGAATAGCTGTCAATTGATATAGGTCGCATGACTGTCGAGTCGAAGCATATCTACAGACTACTCCGGTACTTGCTAATTTTTTTTGTCTTTAATTAACGGCAAGTTGGCCTTCGATTTTGACAACGTCGTCTATGGGTGAAATACTCGCCGTTTGAATAGCTATCGATTGATATAGGTCGCATGACTGTCGAGTCGAAGCATATCTACAGACTACTCCGGTACTTGCATTTTTTTTTGTCTTTAATTAACGGCAAGTTGGCCTTCGATTTTGACAATATCGTCTATGGGTGAAATACTCGCCGTTTGAATAGCTATCGATTGATATAGGTCGCATGACTGTCGAAGCATATTTACAGACTACTCCGGTACTTGCAATTTTTTTGTCTTTAATTAACGGCAAGTTGGCCTTCGATTTTGACAACGTCGTCTATGGGTGAAATACTCGCCGTTTGAATAGCTATCGATTGACATGACTGTCGGAGCATATCTACAGACTACTCCTATATAAGTGATATCTTACAGAGTAAAAAACAGTACTTTGACTTTAGATATTGAGTGTGTCGCCATAAAAGGAAATAATATGCACCCTTAGAGCTAAAAAATGACACTAGTTTCATTTAATTCCAAGATGTGTACGCAAAAGTCCCAAGGTCGCAATCAACTAGCAGGATACCAAATGTGCCAAAAAATGCCATTGACACTCTGCCGACACACAACTGAGGCTATTTTAAATTAGAAGACTTGGGCCCCTGGTGTTATGTTTAACATCTAGATGGCTTCCTGTTGGCTACAAAACATCACGTACACGTAACAGCATTTCAACCCATAGATACACCTAAGTACATAAATAAATCCTGCCTATTGTTTACTAGTGGCATCACCGCTATTGCCTTTAGATAAACACATCTGATGTTATGTTTTACATCAAGATGTCTTCCTACACATCACGTAACACCATTTCAACCCATACATGCACTTTCGCCAATCTTATTGCCTTATATAGATGCTACATGCCATCTCTCGGCTTTACTATGATTAAGCTAGTTATGGCCATTTTATGTATTTTTTCGCTGTTGCAGAAGTCTTCATTAAATCTAACCCGTTTGTTATAAAATATAGAAGATTACTTAAATCAAATGGCTGTTAATGCAACGCAATGTTGATTAAAATAGATTCATCGTTTTATTTGAAATACTTAGTAGCTTTTGTGCAGATTTTTATGACAGTTATTTACCATGGTCGAAAGTAGAAAAAAAAATTGATTTCTTAATAAAAAAAATACAAACTGCCCGCGCATATATGATATCTTAAACTATTAAGGCCAAAACACACCGGATGCGTATGCGTTGCTTATGCGTAGACGTATGCATTGCGTATGCGTAGACGTATGGGTACCTCTGAGTTGTAATGTATGAAACTGTATGAGACAGGACACACCGCTGGCGTAACGTAGACGTGACGCGTAGCCCGGTGTCACATCGGGTTACACCGTAACTACGCGCGTGGCTACGCCGTGCTTACGTCTACGTTACGCATCCGGTGTGTTTCAGCCTGTATTGCCTCATTCTGATGTGCTAGCTACAATATTGCCAAGTTTCATCGAAATCTGTCCAGTGGTTTTAGCATGAAAGAGTAACAAGCATCCTCGCATCCATATTATGGAAAAGCAACCTCAACCACGTAATAGTTAAACCACCTTTATTACCTTATTTGAACAATTTTCACTCAGTTAGTGTGAGAAATCCAGTGAAGTCTACACATTTTTGTACCTCTATAGGTTTTTTTATCTATTAATTGCTTGTTAACACCCGTTTCTAGACATGGTAGGTGTAACTTGTTAATTTATAAAATGACTAGTGGCTGCCCTCGACTTTGCACGCATTTATCGTCATATCTTGCAAAAAAATAATTATATCTCAATATAATATAGCCTATGTGTTATTCTGATGTAAAAGCTACAATATTGCCAAGTTTCATCAAAATCTGTTCAGTAGTTTTTGCGTGAAAGAGTAACAAACATCCATCCATCGGCACACACATTGACATTTATAATTTAAGTAGGAACTAGGATTGGATTTTGTGTTATCAAGTGTTTCTTGGCATTAAAAAAGATATGTTTGCGTCTTAAAAAGTAATATGGGATATTCTTTCATAAACCCTACACCAACGTGCATGTATGAGGCGACTGATGAATGTGGATGAAGCGATGGAAGTGTGTTTGGATCGTAGCAAGTGGAAAGAAGTGGTCTCTATCTCTACCTATCCCAATCAAAAAGAGGGTGACGGATATGTACCTACATACGAGCTACATACCTATGTAGGTAGGTATGTATTTCTTCATTTAACCTATAGCTGTCACTACCACTGTCATAATATAGACAAAGACAACACTATGTTAATTAAAAACAGGTTATTCTGCAATAGAGTAAAAATAAAAGCTATCCATTTTTTACACTCGCGGCTTCTTTGTAACAGATATGAGTCCGTTCAAAGCTCCTTGAAAGCCTTCATAAAACTCCGTCAAAGCCTTGTAAACATAATTATTGCATACAGACGGACACAACTTTATGACTTCTTAATGTAAGGTAATTTAAGGTACAGTGTCTTTCGTTCGAAGAAGTTGGTTTTGTTAAAAGAAAATAATATTATTTCTCTTACATAAAAAGAGTAAAAATTAAAGTCTATCTACACAGATCTGGGACGTGCCCGGAACGTGTCCGGGCCGTGGTCCGTCAGGAGGGAAAACAATACGTCGTCATGACAACGTGTCCGGGACGTGTCACGGAAAAATATCATTCCATACATTTTCTATGGATTCGTTCACACACCTTGTCATGACGACGTACTGTTTTCCCTCCTGACGGGTCACGGCCCGGATACGTCCCGGGCACGGCCCTGGATCTGTATAGATAGACCTTTAAAAAGTAACAACAATGTATCGTTGTCCCTTTCAAATCAATGTAAGGAAAACGGGACGGCATTATAATGTTGCCACTTTTTAATTGTTGGTGACGGTTCAAACGCAAATGCGTAAGGGCCTTAAGTCAAGCTCTATTTGCAAAACAAAACAAATAAATCAAAAGGAATTTCTCCATTATAATATAGTCAGACCACAAAAATTCAAAGCAATGTGAAATAAAATTAATTCAATTTGAAAGTAATTTCAGTGGAAGGGCTGCGGTGTGACGTGACTCAATTCTTACTGTGTACTGTACTGTACTGTGGGACTGGGGAATAAGTTACATTGGTTATTAACGGATAAAGCAGCAAGTGGAAGGAAGTGGTCTCTGCCTACCCCAATGGGAGAGAGGCGTGACGGATATGTATGTATTCCCAATATCCAAAGACAGATAACTGTCTGAGATCGGCATTTCACGGATGTCACGTAGCTGTCACTTCTGATTTATCATTCAGAAGAATCCCATAGACTTTTTGACACCGGTAGGTTTATAGGGACGAAAAATTCTAAGGCAGATAACTATTTATATCTCCAGTAAAACAGATATAGGTAGATAGCGTATTGGGAATGGCCGTAACAGCAGCTTTTGTAGAACAAGACTACAAAAGCTTTAAATAAAATGAAATGAAATGTTTATTTAATCTCGTAGGACGAGTTTGACATCACATAAGACGGGTCATTTTTTTTAAAGTTAATGCTAGATTCGTAAGACTGCAGTTTTCCCCAGAGAAGAATGATAAAAACTATGCCAGTCATGGATGAAACTGTAAGTTATCATGTTTAATACATTTTGTAACATAGATACATACATACATATCTGTGACGTCTTTTTCCCATTGGGGTAGATCGAGACCACTTCCCTCAACTTGCTACGAGCCAAACACACTTTTTTCGATTCCTACATCATAAATATTACCAAAGTTTTAAAGTAAAAAAAAAATGTTTTTTTAAATAAATACTTAAATCACGTTTTTAATTAAATTTCAACTTACAAAGTAAGCGACACAAAACACACTTTTCAAATTTCATGACAATGCCGTAGAATCCGTTAAATCTAATCGTAACTTATTCTCCAGTCCCACTGTACATTAATACAGTTCCATAGCATCCACCAATTGCCCGTAATGACAACGCTCATTGTGAGAGCAACCAAGTTGCGCGGGCGCAGTGGGGTGTGCTATAGTGATTACATTTAGTTTATAGCGAGGTGTTTTGGAATTTTATTCGAAAGGAATATTAATGTTTTATATTAAATAATTTTGTTTTTGAATGTAATTATCTAATCTTTACAAAGAAAGTAAAACGACAAAAGTGTACCTACATAATTAATTAAATTACTAGGTATCTTTTTATATAATACTTTTCAGAAGAAAAAGTAGTCTAAAAAACAGCCAAGTGCAGGTCGGACTCGCGCAGGAAGGGTTCCGTACCATTCTCTATTCATACCGAGCAAAAAAAAGCAAAAATTCACGTTTATTGTATGGGAACCCCCCTTAATTATTATTAATAAATCTATTTTTCGTATTTTTAGTTATAGCGACAACGGTAATACATCGTCTGTGAAAATTTCAACGCTCTAGCTATAACGGTTCATTAGATACAGCTTGGTGACAGATGGCGACGGACGGACAGACAGACGGAAAGCCAAGTCTTAGTAAATTGGGGTCCTGTTTTCGCCCTTTGGGTCCTAAATCTGCACAATCACCCTATTCCAACAAACAATAAATTTCTTCAAAGTTCATTGAACGATTTACAAATGTTCTTTAACTATAAATAAGTTCATATTCCAAAAAGCATAAAGGTTAAACTTTTATATTCCTAATATGCATACGTTGAGACAAAGGCATCATCTAAATTAATAAGAATCATGCAACGTTGCATTTTCTTATTGAAAGCAAAACTGACTTTTTAATAGCACCCCCATTATGGTATCGTTATATACAGTATGTTACAATTAGTAGATTTTATATTCTGTATAGATTTAAAAAAATGATACCTAATGGGCATGATGACTACATTCGAAAATTCAAAAAATAATTAGTCCGTCTTTTAGGCTATTAAAAAACCATTGAAACACGTTTTTTACCTGATCAAATACATAAATAAATACAAAGATACAGAGCATCAAAGTTACGGAGTGGGGGGTAATGACGTCACTCCTACGTAAAAATCGTACTAAGGTGTGACGTCATGAGCAACTTTAACCCAGTGTATCTGTGTCATTTTTAGTTTAAGAGAAAAAAGAAAAAATACGTGTCGAATATTTTAAAATCATCTATGTGATGGACTAAACAAAATTTTTTAGTCATCATGCCCATTGACGTGAATGCCAAGACGAACGCATCTCAATTAAATCGGGGTATTCTTAAAAAAGGCAAAGTAAAGTGTATTCTAATATTTTTATGAATTAACTTAAAGATGCAATGCAGCTATTCTCTCGTGGCTTACTGCTAAGCAAAGGCCTCCAAAGCTCTCTTCCGAAAACTTTGTGGCAGGATAAAAGCCATTATAAATCGTTTTGCTGCTACTGCACAGATTTTGATGAAACTTGGCAATATTGTACATTACCTATACATTAGAATAACACGTAAGCTTCGGTAAGTGCGTACGAAGTCTCGTACAGTAACTACTTTTTTTTTTTTTTTTACATTTACTCAGGATCTAAACAAATTACTTTGATACAAAAAGAACATTACTCGCCTATATAAATAAATACCTATAAATTAAATAAACACATACCTATTGTATCATATAATATTTATGTTTATACTTATATATTTATTGTTTATTGTATGTTAAGTGACTATCCTGCCTTTATGCTATCACTTCTCTCTCTGTGGGGTCTACAGGAAGAAATTTCTTTTAGAAATATGCTGTACCTTTTGTATAACTTCTGTTTTTTTTTCTGTCTCTATGTACTGTCATCTTACAATAAACTGTTAAATAAAAAATATAAATAAAGTGACAACACCCTGTATAGTATCTTCTCCACACTCACACTCAGATCGATTATCTAAATTAACTATTATACTTTATTTCTCATGGTGAAACTTTGCTATTGTTTACAGGTGACGTGTTTTATCGTTTTAGGGGACTTAGGTTTGTGGGTTACTTGGTTTCAGGTTAAAGGAGTATTTTTTGTGACGGATATGTATTGTATGTAGAGTGGTTATCACTTTGGTTTTTGAAGACTGAAATGGCTATTCTATTACTGAAAGTGAAAATTATTTATACAGGGTGTAACAGAAAGGGTATATAAAGCCGAAACACAGCGATAGTCCTCATGAAACTGAACAACTTTCCCCAAGGAACATGGGTCGTAACTCGAAAAAAATTTTTGGACTCGATCAGCTGATCGGGCATTTTGTATGGGGAGGCGAAATTTTTTTTTCGAGTTACGACCCATGTTTGTTTTTGGCTTTATATACCCTTTCTGTTACACCCTGTATATTATGACCAACTAGATCCGCAACTTCGTACGCATTTATCGTCATATCTTGGAAAAAAATCATGATATATCTAAAATTGAACACCCTATGTGTTATTCTGACATATAAGCTACAATATTGCCAAATATCTATTCAGTAGTTTTTAAAAATCCATTCATCCACACAAACATTGGTCGGATAATATTAGTCGGATAGGTCAGTGAAATATCTTGGTGATAGGAAATAATTTATGCATTTGCAATAAATTTTACATGTAATCATTAAAATTTCTCTTAAACTAGTTTAATGTATGGTAAATACGGAATATTTGCTTTAATCTAGGTCTGAGCTTGTTTGAGTACTATCATTAGGGATTAATGGTTTTATTTTAATAAGATTTCTTGAATATATTATATCTGGTACTTCAATAAGTATTTGGTTTCCTTAACTGACAACGAACGAACGAACGAACGAACGAATGAACGAAAGAATGAATGAACGAACGAATGAATGAACGAAGAATTTCCTAAATAAATGTTGTTTAAAGACATAGGTAGTGATGGATAAATGTGGATTTTCCTTTTAATATATTAATTATAGAAATGACATAGAAATAGTGGAAGGAGGTATACCCCAATGGGAGAGAGGCTTGACGGATATGTATGTATGTACTTATTTAATCACATAGAAAAAGTTGAGACTACAGTTATATTTTTGATAGTGAAAACAAGGTAAATATCAAAACAATGTCAATCTATGTAAGTACTCGTATAATTTTAAAAAAGCAACTTTTAAAAATATAACAGGGATGAAAATAGATCTCATGAAACGCATTTTTAACCTACCTCAAAAAAAGAGAAGATTTCTCAATTCGACCGTATATTTTTTAGTCCTATTTTTGTTTAAATCTCACGCATTAGGTGTGAAACATGAGCGACAGAGATGAAAATATTTCCCGATGTGTGTGAAAAAAAAGTATTGTTTTATATTATCTTGTTTATAGATTTAAAAATACGATAAAGTAGCCCTTTAAGGTTCCGCAGATGTTCCCACTTATATAACAAACTACTTATTACACTGCACTACATTGCAACGTATAAAAGATGCAATTAGATGCATGCTGCACCTGTTTCCCCTTATTTTAAAATACCGATATTATCAATGTATACTTTTATGCCTGTTTTAGTTGGGTTCTGGCTTTTTTCTTTTTGAAGACGTTTGAGAAATGCAAAATTTTGGTAAATAAATGTATTTTTAATACATTTTTAAACGATTTTAGAAAATACGCAGTTGATGTGTTGTTTTGGCGCGTTTTTATAGCAACGTCAAACTGCAATAGCTACTTTTCATTTAAACCTACAATTTGACGTAGAGATAAACCTTTAGCAATACAATACAATACAAATATTCTTTATTGCACTTAAAGATATAAGGTACAGACACAAACAAGAATATAAGAAGCAACAGGCCGCCTTATTGCTAGGTAGCAATATCTTCCAGGCAACCTTAAACAAAATAATCATACCTACATACATATCTATCACGCCTCTCTCCCATCGAGGTAGGTAGAGACCACTTCCCTCCACTTGCTACGATACAAACACTCTTCCCTAAGATGAATAATTGGTCTCCGATCTGAGCAAACTTATTTCACTTCAATCACATTCAAAATAATCGAAGTATCTTCATAGTAAACTACTAGACTACTATCCTGCTACTATAATGCTACTAGACCACCAACAATCACATTAAATCTTCAATAGTAATCGATACTAAAACATCAAAGCTTTGAAGCGGTGGTAGCCCAGTTGGTAGAACGCTTGCCTCGAACTCCGAGGGCGCAAGTTCGAATCCTGGTGCGGGCACGTACCTCTGAGTTTATTTCTCATGTACGGATAAATTTATTCGATTACCATTTGCTAACGGTGAAGGAAAACATCGTGAGGAAACCTGCATACACCAGAGAAGAAAATCAAAGGTGTATGTGAAATCCGCCAACCCGCACTTGGCCAGCGTGGTGGATTACGGCCGAATCACTCTCTGTATGAGAGTAGGCTCGTGCCCCTCGGTGGGGACATATATGGGCTGCTGTACTAAAACATCAATGTACGCTTAAACTACAAATAGCTCATTTAAAAACCTTGTAAATGAAGAACATTCACTTTAAATTAAACGCATGTAGAGTCCATTTCATCGAATTCTAAAGTTGGTAGCACTGCTAATGCTTTACCTTTGTAGGTACATTGCGTTTTATGTAAGATTACTTTATTCAAACCTTTATATGAAAGAGGAGATGTACTATAAGCAATGCTACTAATATTAAAATAGAACTTTTTTACTGAAATGTGCTTATAGTGAGATTCTTATGTTTGCTTGTGATTTGGATTTCTGTTTTTTTCTTTTAAAGTTGAGTTGATATTTTGATATGTTCTTGGTTGGTATTTTGTGATAAAATGTTGTGCATGGTATTAAAACATGATTATAATGATGTTATGAATAGAGAGTAGGTATTCGAAAGTGGTAAAATCTGGATTTTACTTAAAAAGGTATCTCACAATATTTTAATATACCAACTGATTTATTATACAGATTCTGGTTTATGTAAGTTTTTATTGTGTATTTAATAATAAAGAATAGATATTAAGAGTTTTTCATTTCATAGGAATATGGTCGATTTTGTTGCACGCCACGTGTCTCTGTGACATGTTTAGGTATTTTTATTATATTTGATATTTCATTTCCAAACGTAACCAATAACTCATAAAGCACATTGTTCTAAAACAAAAGACGTCCAACAATCAATTGTTTTACAAAGAGAAATTAAATCTAACAATGTGCTTATAATAGTTTTCGTTTACACTAATTACCACCTTTATACAGCTTTGACGTCTATTCCAATATTATTAATCACTGTAATCCTTTGTAGCAGCACTTCACTTTCACGCAAAAGTTCACTCACAAAACCACTATAGTAACATCACAATATCACTGGCCATAGTTCCGGCTGATCCCCAAAAAACAAAAGCCAATCGTGCAGATCCAAATTCAAATCCAGTTGGGAAACAGAAACGCATCGAAACGCGCGAAAATATTCGAAATTCGAACACAGACGCTTCCCGCGGCTGCGTGTGCGCAACTGAGTGACACGGAGGCAGCCAACCGCGAGTTGCGTTTCGCCTCCGGTCATGAGACAAAACATACAATTTCTAACATGTAAGAGAGAGACAGATATACCCTGACCATCCCTTTAGCTACTATTCAAATTTTACTCAGTTATTTATGGTTATAATTGCAACTTGTTTTTTTTTATGTCAAAGAAGGTGTTATAAATTAATGGGTGGCTTCGTTTGCAGTTTAATTTGTAAGAAAGTGTTTCAGCTATTGCGCCGGCGCCGGTAGAACTTATACTAAACTAATGGTGATCATTTCTCAAGTAAATAGTCTAATGCCGGGAGATATACAGCCTTCTGATAGTAAGTTGATGAATACAAAGTGAAAGTCTTAGACGCAGCTCATTTTGATAAAGATACTGGGTTTGTAGAAGATACATCTTGTTTTGAGTGATTTGAAACGAAAGACTAACTTGAAAGAGTATTGCTAGATAAAGTGGGCCACACACGCTAGGTTATGCCTGACGGTTATGCTTGAACATTTGAACTGTGCAAGCTTACCTAACTGAACGTGTGTATGATATATCTTTTTGCCTGCGCAAGCAAAATTTAGGTACTTACACATGGTCATTTTGCATTCAGTTTATTGATTGTAACACAGAAACAATGTAATTGGAAAAGTCAATTTTGAGTCGATTACCAATTCATGTTCAGTTTAAGCTTGCACAGTTTTGTGTTTAAGCATAACCGTCAGGCATAACCTAGCATGTGTGGCCCTCTTACGTGAATAATAAAACCTACTAATATGACTATGTTTGTGCTAAATGAATGGATGTCAGGATTTTTGATACTATGTCATGCAAAAACTACTGAACAGATTTTGATGAAACTTGGTAATTTGTATGTTGCACATCAGAATAACTCATCTTATCTTATCTTATCTTATCTTATCTTATCTTATCTAGCCATCGCTGTCCCACTGCTGAGCAAAGGCCTCTCTCTTCTTCTTCCATGATTCCCTATCCTGGGCCGCCTCTGCCCAAACATCCAAGATCATCTCATAGGTTATTATATTATTTTAAGATATCACAAATTTTTGTTTTGTTTCAAGATATGTCAATAAATGCGTACGAATTCGCGAGCAGCCTCTCGTATTTCATAAACCAAAACATTTTTGGAAATCGATGATTAATTAAATCCTGATCATTATCAAGTCAAACCAGTTTTGATTGTGTCCATAAATGAATGTAATCCATATTTTACAGCATCATAAAAACCTACGCTGATAGCTTAATCTAGCGTCGACTTAATGAGCCAATCCACTTAAATATAAACAGTTAGATAATTCTGGGTCACTTACTTACTTATCCGCGGAACTACGAAGCTTAATCTTTGATTTAAATTACATTTAAAATATCAACTGTACTAAGTTTAAATGAAAATACATTTTACTTATCGTTGTTTGTAAAGCGCACATTAATCTGAATAGAAAATGCATTAAATAGATGGTTATTAATAGTTAGTTCGTGTTCTGATAAAAATGTTGGTTCTTTCGTAGTTTGTTTTGGTTCAAGTTGTAATGAGAAAGTAAGGTTTTTATTTGAAATTAGAAGCTGTCTGCGATTTCGTACGCATTTATCGTCTTATTTTAGATTGAATGAATGAATGAATGAGTTTATTTGCATTGCATAGGGTACAGTACAGAACATAGTAAGAATAGTCATATCACAATATAAGATTCACCTACGCAGCCGTTTTAACATCGGCATGCAAATTAAAAGTTTAAAAAAGAAATCCAAATTTAGTCAACATGCACAATAAGTAATTTCTGTATACATAATTAGTTCTCATTTAATACTCGTTAAATAATATTTTAAGAAACAATATTTTATTACATTTGATTTGCATGATATATTATCTCAAAATATAATTAGAATTTGTTTATTGCAAGTCACAAGTTGGGTAAGGTGTTACAAAGTCATATGTACATGTGACACCCTGCAAGGGCAGAGCAAACAAGAGGGCAAGTAGTTGCCAATAATATAGCCTATCTATGTGTTATTCTGAAGTTTCATTCAGTAGTTTTTGCGTGAAAGAGCAAAAAACATCCATACATCTGTCTGAACAGACTTTGACATTCATAATATATTAGCAGAATATAGTAAGCAGTTTCTTGGAGAACAGCAAGCTAAAGCATGCTTTAATAAGAACAGTAGTTTTTGGGAAGTTAAAGAGATTTTTTAATTGAACAATGTCAGCTTGAAACTTGTAAACATACCCATAACAACTAAAGAAACCCTTAAAAACATCATCTACGACATTTACAAGTTTTAAGGCCCGTTTTACTTTCTCCAGATAAAATTTAACTGACAATTATGTTATATCTGTCACTGTCTCAAACGTCTTATTTTTTAAAAACAATCATACGTTTATCTGTTAGTTAAAAGTTATCTGTTAGTGGTGAATCCGGCACTTACGGCCATTTTATAATTTATAAAAAATTTAACTGACTCTTTTTTTGTATTATTATCTATATTTGTACACTTTATTTATTTAATAAGTAGTAAATTACAGTATTTATTTATTGCTCTGCTCTACTCTACAGTCTTCCTAAACTAGTCCTACTCCAAAGGTTGTCTGGAAGAGATCACTTTTAGTGATAAGGCCGCCTTTGCGCACAATGTTTTAGTTTTAAGTTGTATTTGTATTTCTTTGTGTGCAATAAAGAATTTCTATCTATCTATCTATCTGAATTTTTTTTGTGTCACTGTCTAAAACGTCCTGTTTTTTGAAATAGACAAAGGTTTACCTGTTAGTTAAATGATATCTATAAATGGTGAATCAGGCCTTTAAAGTCTACCAGTTCACCGTCGAAGCCTGCAAGAATGTCAGAAGGAAGAATTGTGTGGAATTATTTAAGGCTGCGGCCGGCGGTATCATTTGCTACCTCGCAATCAACGTAATAACTACACGGGTTGATGATTGGATGAGCTACTATTGGTTTGGATGTCGATTTTAAGTCACTGGACGTGAGGTAGAATTGTTAGGTTATATATAATCTTTTAAGACCAAAAAATAATAATAAAGTTATGTCGTTAAGTTGCTGCAATGTTGACAGGTTCGTAAAGTTCTATGCGATCTTTGATAACTTTGAGATCATGATAGTTACCTAAGTCCAAAATTGTATTCTAGTGTTTGTGTTATATCATCTTGTAATTTCTTTTTTCTTTTAATATTTAAGTATGTGATGTGTTTGTTTACATACCATGTTATGTTTTTAAATGAAAAAATATCACAACATCATAATATCAAATATTAGCTGCTGTATCAATCATTAGCTGTAAATTATTGTTTTATTATTTTTTTGGTTACTTTCATTTCGTCTTAAGTCGTCAACTTAAGCTATTGTTTTGGAAAATAAAATAAAAAAAACACTGTTGGTAAGTAGCACTTACTCAAAAAGTGAATAACCTTTTGTTGTGAACCTTATCTAAAACGGTTTGTTGTTTATCGAGAACAAGATCGTCTTTTAACGAGTGACCGTAGTAGAACACCTGACGTGCGCACGCGCTCCTCTCTACGCTCGCTTTATCTTTACAAATTTCATCTCTAACCTTTTGTTTTAAAGCTTCATCTTCATTATATTCTGCCTTTTCTGCTTTCATTTTAACAACGTTATAACTACCAACTTTTAATCTTTCGAAAATGACTTTTACAGTCTTATTAATATGGTTTATTTTTAAATAATGCTCAGGAATATGGTCTAGCAAAATTTTTCTTCTATCAAGACCAAAATGTCGTAACTACAGTTTTTTCTTCAATCAAAAAACTCTTTTAAGTTATGAAACTAAAGTATATTTTTGCAGTGGATGTAAAAGTAGTAGAAGCCACAGGTGGTTCCCAACACACGTAGCAAGGGTGACCGATAGCGGTTACAGATAAAAGAGAATTTAATATTCGTTTCGTGTCGCTTGCAAATAGTAACATGAGGGAGTGAAGCAGAGTTGCTTTATGCTGATTGCTTCAAGAGAGATGCAATAAATTGTTGCGCAACACAAATGGAAAGATAACGTTGCATGTGAAACATTATTTAGAGAGATGAGGTCTATCTACACACATCCGGGCCGAGCCCGGGACGTGTCCGGGCCGTGGCCTGTCAGGAGGGAAAACAATACGTCGTCATGACAACGTGTGTGAACGAATCCTTAGAAAATGTATGGAATGGTATTTTTTCCCTGACACGTCCCGGACACGGCCCGGATGTGTGTAGTTGTAACAAACCATTGTAAGGCCCAAATCTGATAATTTACAGTATTCTCATTGAGTTTGTACTGATCGTAGTTTTGTAAAAAGGTATGGTGATTTCGGTCTGTAATATGATTTTAGAAATTTCTGTCTAGGTTTGACTTTAAGTATCTATCCAGGAGTTATTTATTTTTTAAATACAGTTTAGACAGTCTGGCAAAAAAAATTCAAAATTAAAAAGTGGAAACACTTTCGTCCCTTTCAAATCAATGTTAGAAAAACGAGAGGACATTACAGTGTTGGCACTTTTTAATCTACTCTCTTTTGGCAGATTGTAATTCATCAAATCTCAACAGAGATTAAGAGTTGTCGCATAATAAATGGCATCGAACATATTTGTATGGAGCCTGGTATAGTAAAAATTTCGGTATCAATTACACTACAGGTTCTTCTCTGGGGAAAACTGCACTCTTGCGAATCTAGCATTAACTTTAAAAAATGACCCGTCCTAAGTGTTGTCAAAACCTACAGGATTAAATGATTTTTCATTTCATTTCATTTCATTTCATTACACATCCCCTATTCGAGCTAGTATGGAGAAAAAAAGTTGGCGGCCACTGATGAAACTGACGTCATTCGATAGAGAAAAATATTATAAAACGATAGTATTTTGAACGAATGCCGAAAGTGATATACTTTCGGAGATATAGAACTTTGAAAATATTCGCATGTAACAAGTGTAGTTTTATTTACTGGCCGTCAACTTTTTTTTCTCCATTTAGCTCGAATAGTGGGGATGTGTAGTATAATTGATACCGAAAATTTTTACTATACCAATTAGGTTGGATGTTCGTTGTATTATTATTTTCCTTTACAATCAGCATCCTGAAGTTTACAACGTTTATAAAACACGACATGACAATAATTCTATCATCATCAATTTTCATTCCAACAACCTTTTATTTCGAATCAATTCGTTCAATAAATCAGAAACGAAGCATCTTCAGAGACCAGGGAGCCGATTCTGCGAATTACTAGATGCACAAATGGCGTGTCTCTAGATACAACGACAACCTAACTAGGTACTTCTATTTGCTCTATTCGGTAGTCTACTCCACAATGTTTGTGACATTGTGTGGCAGTTTCAAACGGTATTCTCTTCGCTATGTGACGTTTATCCAGTCATCGGACAGTCAAAAATTAGCAAAATGGCGAATTTGGCACATCTGTCGCGAAACTTAGCAGACTACCAAAGTCACCTATCGCAATACTATTTCAATGTGTTTACAATAGTTGATTGCTTAACTTAATTTAGCAGAATCAGCCCCCAGAACCGAAGCATCTTCAGAGACCATAATGTCCGTAACCACGGGCGATGGTCAGCACCGTTACGATCCCGCAAACTGTGGCCCATTGAGGCCCCGTTGTGGCCCATTGTGGCCTATTGTCTAACGAACAATCACACTGATGCAATGAGTGCTCTGTTTATAGCTCGTGATGAGATTATGTATCAGATTCACATAGGGTTAGAAGTTTTTCTTTCTACTTATAATAACTGGAAGTTTTAAAAGAGGTTTTATGAGACATTAAAAAAAATAAAGAATTCGTTTTCCAGATTACCTACCCTGACAATTCAAATCGTTAAAAACGATTGTCAAAGGCATTCAAATAGCCCATTTTTTTGAGAGACCGTGTTTCTTCATCATAGTTTTCATACTACTGGTGCTACTGGCATTGATTGGTACACAGTTGAGAACTTTTGACCAGCTGAAATAGTTTGAAACGTACATACTTATCCGTCACGCCTCTTTCCCATTGGGGTAGGCAGAGACCACTTCCCACCACTTACACACTAATAGTTTTAAAAACAGTGAATATTTTCAAATAGAAGTGCTTTTGTTTGTTTGAATTGTTTCCAGTGCAAAAATTTCTAATAACAAAAGTAATTTCATACTTCTTGTTTCACCTTAAACTTGATCCCATATAACTCTAGTCATAAAATGATGATATTCCTTATTGTTGGACTATAAGCTGTCAGATTGAAAGCACTTAATTCCTTAGAAGTTAAATGGATTTCCTTATTGCCTATATACTTATATTATGAATTTCCTACAGTCTATTTCTGACATTATTGAAAATAGAGTTTGACCAGTGCCTTCAGTTTACGACTCAGTTAGCGCAATGGTCAATTTCCACTTAAACGGTCCGGGATTCGATTCCCAGCTAGAGAGATGTTTAAAAGAGTTTCAAGATGTTTGTATGGTTCCGTGACACCTACATCCATATCTGTCACGCTTCCTTCCCATTGGGGTAGACAGTGACTACTTCCCTCCAGTTGCTACAATTGCTACAATCCAAACACACTTCTTTCGCTTCATCCACATTCATCAGTCACCTCATACATGCACGTCAGTACACATGTCACTAACGATATAGAAAATTTTGGTTTCTAAGGCCCACTTGCACAGCCCAATATACCCGGAGTTAGCTGCTAACACAGGGTTAAAAAGACAATTTGTATTGATTTATCTTGCTTTCCCTAACCCTGTGTTAGCATCTGCTGCGCAAATGGGCCTTAGAGTATAAAAATATATGTCGGAGAACAGCTGAGATTACGTTCATGAAGTCTATTTTTGAATCATTTGCAAACTCTTTACTGATAAAATGCAAGAACTGGCTTGTTTTTGACTGGTTGTCAGTTTGGCGCTTTCATATTTGAGATGCTGTCATGTATGATGGATTCTGTTTGATTATGGATTTGATAACGGTCATGAAGAGACATCGGACGACATCACCTACATCTTGATATTTTATAACGTGATTGGAAACGACGCAATAAAGCTAGTTTGTTCAGTACACGCCCACTGTCTTATTTTAACGAAACTCCTTGTTATGGACGAGCATCAAGCTTCAAAAACGCCCCTTCTGATGACTCGTCGTCGTATATTTTTTTTAATTAGCCTTTATTACAATATCTGTCGTTTAAGATGTTCTAGTAAAGCATTCTGATAAAAGAAATCTGCGAAACTTTTGCGTCTTTGTTCGTGTTATCCACGATATTATCTTTTAAAGGCATGCTTTCTAGCTTCCGACGTAGAATGAGATTCTAAATTACCTATTACCTGCCTACTGTTATTAATCGTTGTTAATCAGTTGCTTTCACTCGCTTTAACTGTGTGATAATAAACTAGAACTATCTATCTATAGGGTGACTTTAAATTAGTGAACGATAGAAAAGTATAAGCATATACTCGTTATAGCAAACAACTTTTACAATGGGGCCAAGTTCGACATCATTAAAAAAAATTGTTCTCCCATACTATCAGCTGGTGCATTTTGTATGGGGAGTTAAAATATTTTTGAATGATTTCGTACTTAGTCCTATAGTAAAAGTTATTTGTCATCACGAGTACATGCTTATACTTTTCTATCGTTCACTAATTAAAAGTCACCTGTATACAGGGTGTCCCAAAAATAGCTTGCCAAACTTAAGCGGGGTGTAGACTGATGGTTGACCTTCAAGACAAAAAAATGACCTCAATAAAAGTATCACCGTTTTCGATATTTTCGAAAAAAAAAACAAAAAGTTCCTTAATAACGAAAAAGGTGAAAGAGATAAATACATAAAGAGCTGGGGGCTTAGCATGGCGTGCCGCGACAATTATCTCACACATGCTGTCCTTATTACATTTCAAACTATAGACAGAGACGTAAGCGTGACAAACGCATGACAACGTCTTCTCACGGAGTGCCATGCTAAGCTAGCTTGTGGTAATAGTTTAGTACCTTGAACTTAACTAAACAGAATTATCATTTACTTTGTTGATCCACTTCAACTCTAAGGGTCTGTTTCAACATCTACGGATAAATTTTATCTGACGGATATGTTATACCTGTCTTTGTCTAGACGTTATGTTTTCTGAAATAGACACAGGTTTACAAACATACATATCCGTCTCGCCTCTCTCCCTTTGGGGTAGACAGAGACCACTCCCTTCCACTTGCTACGATCCAAACACACCTCTTTCGCTTCATCCACACTCATCAGTCGCCTCATATATGCCCGTCGGTTTGGAGTACTCTATTTAATATGGTTTAGTTAGGGGTTTAGGACATAGGTTTATCTGTCAGTTAAATTTTATCTATAAATGGCGAAACGAGCACTAGGTAAGTATCTAGTCCCACAACGTCATTCAAAATCCTCAAATTACCCAGCCTCAGCAATTCAATCAGAATTTTACATGCAAATGCGTTCTGTATAAGTTTATTAACCTAATGGTGTATGTAAGTTTATTAACCTAATACCTTCACCGTGCGCTCCATCTCTCTCTGGAATGACCTCCCAGCTGAAGTTCGTGGCTCGGAGTCGCTCGCAGTCTTCAAGAGAAGATTGCATTCACATCTCCTCTCTAAGGCTTATGGCAACTAATACATTAGGTCGCTTCTATGTGTATTTTATATATATATGTATACTATTTATATATATATATATATATATATTTTTTGTATTATTATCTATATTTGTACACTTTATTTATTTAATAAGTTTTAAATTACAGTATTTATTTATTGCCCTGCTCTACTCTACAGTCTTCCTAAACTAGTCCTACTCCAAAGGTTGTCTGGAAGAGATTTTAGTGATAAGGCCGCCTTTGCGCACAATGTTTTAGTTTTAAGTTGTATTTGTATTTCTTTGTGTGCAATAAAGAATTTCTATCTATCTATCTATGGTGTAGGATAGGTAGTACTTCAGTCATTTGTGTAACAAGTTCTATGATGGCGCTTGTAAACACTCGTCGAGAGCCTCGCGCCGAGATAAAATTCGTAAATCATGGAGAAAAGAAAATAGTGGATGCAAGAAGGCAAAGGGGCAAGGGGGCAAGGGGGCAAGGGGGCAAGGGGCAAGGGGGCAAGGGGGCAAGGGGGCAAGGGGGCAAGGGGGCAAGGGGGCAAGGGGGCAAGGGGGCAAGGGGGCAAGGGGGCAAGGGGGCAAGGGGGCAAGGGGGCAAGGGGGCAAGGGGGCAAGGGGGCAAGGGGGCAAGGGGGCAAGGGGGCAAGGTGGCAAGGGGGCAAGAGGGCAAAGGTGTCAAGGGGGGCAAGGGGGCAAGGAGGCATTGTTACACATTGTCGATGAAATTTTTGACAAGCGAAAGAAAGCCGGCGGCATTGCTATGTACCTTTTCCCTTATTATAAAATGAGTTTTATTTATAGTCCTAGAATAAACTCAGATAAATGACGTTTCGGTTATAGACAAAACGTCAAAAAATTACAGTAGTCCTAGAAATTTTAAAACGTGTTTTGCCTTCGAGTATAAGGAGGTGCCACATTGTTTTTTCATATACAAATGAGTTTATGACAGCGTGCCAAGGTTGACGCAAGTTTTTCATAGTTTTCTTGGTAGATGACCTGTCAAACGATAAGAAATTCCATACAAAAAGGTAGCCTTTTTGCGCCAGACCAGGCACGCAAATCAAGACGGTATGGCATGGCATCTCCTTATAAATTCTATTGTTTTGCAATAAGGACGCGTAAGTTCGATGCCATCATTATAAAACTATATTAGAAAACTGAACAAATTAGGCATGTTTAGAAAATCGGATTTAATAATCTTACTACGACATACCATATTTCATGTTACGCACTTTTTCTTTTTGTTATTGATGTAACTACAATTATGCATGCGGAGTTTACCCATAAGTAATTGTTACATTTAGCAAGTAAGTAATATTTATGAGTGAATTGTGTTAATAATGTAAACAATTGTGGGTTGACCTTAAATAAAATAAATAAAAATAAAATCATTATTCTTGTCTAACAACTTACTAAGTAGAGCAAACATGTAAACTTTACCCGAGAAACATTCGTTGCAACGGGTTTCATCACCTGCTTCTTATAAAAAGTGCTTCTCCTTACCACGGTCCGTTTTTTAGAAATGCCCTCTGGTCAGGAAAAAATTATATCCAGTTTTGAATTCCTAAACGCAATTTTAGGCTCTATGTCATTATGAAATTGTGTTGCTTTTACAGTGTCGGATAGATTTAGAAAAATATAATAAAGGTATGGTAGTTGGGTAATTTTAAATGCGTGGGTTCGTTTTTGGTGCATATTTTCGTAGATTTAAATAATTCGATCGACCCAGAATTTGTCGGATGGATAAAATTAATAGGAATGTGAAATTGGTATCTATGGATAGTGCTGTTAATAATATACTTGGTAGAAATGTTAATACTGGTATTTTTGAAGTAACTGTTTAGAATAATATCTTTGTAGGCGTATATTGAGCGAGTTCAGGGGCCCAAGTCTGTTAATTTAAAATAGCCTCAGTTGTGTCGGCAGAGTGTCAACGACATTTTTTGACACATTTGGTAGCAATCAGTGTAAGCCATTGTTTAGCAGAATACCAAATGTGACAAAAAAATTCCATTGACAGTCTGCCGACACACAACTATTTTAAATAAGCAGACATGGGCCCCAGTTAAAATAAACCACTAAAAAAGAATAGTGTGTATGGAGAATCCTTATTTTTACCCGACTTCGACAAAGCCAAAAAGAAGGGTTATGTAACTATGTAACTTGTTCTTACATCTTCATTGTCAAAACCAATGATCAATGAATATTATTTCGTGTCTCAATTCATTAAATCAAAATGGCGTCTACTTTAGACATGATTAATTACAATATCGTGCAGAGCTGCGCATGATTCATCGATAGCTCTTAATCTTCATACAATTAGATTTGCTGCCAATTGTCTTACTTAATACATTATATCCTATATCTTTGTGAGCCGCTTTCTAAATTATTCTGTAATTTTGTTTGCATGTTCTTTGTTTTGGGTTGCTGTAATTATTTTTTAATTTTAGGGGTCAGTTGGTACTCTATAAAAATCATTGTTCTGTTTAGTAATCATCGGCCTTTTGGATAGCTTATGGGTCACAGTTTTTCTATTTCTACCATCATCGTGACGATTAAAATGCATTTTTAAAAACTAAGTCATCCATTAATACAACAGGTAGGTACAATTTTTGAGGGATTACATAAACATCCCTTATTAATTGCTCAAATAAGAACATCTAAAAATTCAGATGGATCAAGTTTAAACCTGTGAATCCCTTAACCATTTTTCTAGTAGTACAAAACACTGCCTTTGCGGCCGCCTCACCGTTTACCGTTTTTGTTCTAAGCGCCTTAAGCAAGTCATAACAATCAGTTCTTTTAAAGATAAAGCCTTGGGTCTATAACTACGAGTTTATCAAATTACCTCATCTCTGTACGTGTGTACTTTAGACATTATCATACGATGTATGAATGAGGTTAAGAATTTCTTTAAAATAGAGGTAGAGATGAAAGTGCTTAGTTTTAGAATGTTTGAGGAGCCACTCCTTTAAATAGCTGAGCATCAGATGTTGTAATGAAATTGAAAATTGGCACTTTGTTTCACACACTTGTTAAATGAACGCCCGTTAACTTCATAGTTTGTAAGCATACCATCATTTCAGTTAAATTTGATGAGATTTGATCCTAAACGACGTGCATGTATGAGGCGACTGATGAATGTGGATGAAGCAAAAGTGGTGTGTTTGTATCGTAGCAAGTGGAGGGAAGTGATCTTTGTCTACCTCGCTGGGAGAGAGGCGTGACAGCTATGTATGTATTCAATTGGACTATCTGTACAGTTTAAGTCGTTTTAGTATAGACTATGATTTTAAACAAGAAGAAATGAGTCGCTGTTATTGTCCATTATAGATAGTTCCTCGTATCCTTGTTTTTGCATTGACACTTACTTTTTCTATCATACTTCGCAGAGACATACCATTCTTGCTAAATCACTACCACCTCTTACGGCAATAGAATTGTGTCTTTTATATCTATACCCTTATCCTTCGTATATTATAAATGTCAATGTTTTTGCCGATGGATGGATGTTTGTTACTCTTTCACGCAAAAACCATTGAACAGATTTTGATGTTTAGCAATATTGCAGCTTAAACATCAGAATAACACATAGACTATATTATTTTGGGATATGATGTTTTTTTTCCAAGATATGACGATAAATGCGTAATGCTGTCTACACATTATTACATGTCTACGGCATGCCGCCGGCTTTTTGACAGTTGTAGACAGCATTAGAAGTCGCGGGCAGCCTCTAGTTGTTTCATACATCACGTTCCACCACTCTGCCAGATAAGGCATCCACTTACGTCGGACCCAGACTATTTTCTTTATCACCACCTATTAGCCTATTTATTGGGTGTCCTGAAGATATACTTACTTACTTTTATCTTTGAGTTATGTGCTGTTGAGCAAGTCCTTATTACACGAGGTAATGTGTTCGAAAGTTGACGCTTTAGTTGTGGAGTTTCGTCGATAGATGGCGTTGCGTGTACTTTGAAACGCGGTGACGACTTGTTTATTAAAATAATATTGAGTGAGTTTGCTTGCGACTTCGTACGCATTTCTCGTCATATTTTTGAAAACTTTTACAATATCTTAAAATAATATAGCCTATGTGATAATCTGATGTATAAACTACAATATTGCCAAGTTTCATAAAAATCTGTTCACTAGTTTTTACGTGAAAGAGTTACAAACATCCTCTTATTGCATCCATCCATATCGGCACAAACATTGTCATTTACAATATTTTTTGGATATCTCAGGCTAAGTGGCAATATGAATCGTATTTTTCTTAAATTTCTAATTGACATTTTCATTTCTAAACCTTCCAGAAGCTTCCAAATCATCAGAAGTCTCATTAAAATCTTAAAACAATTGATTGGCACCGCTTTGAGCATTTGCGTCATTCATTACTTTTGCTATAAATCGATCTTTGAGTATAGAATATATAAGGAGATGCCATACCGTCTGGATCTGCGTGCCTGGTCTGGCGCAAAATGGCTACCTTTTTGTATGGAATTTCTTATCGTTTGACAGGTCATCTACCAAGAAAACTATGTCAAACTTGGCGCAACCTTGGTTCGCTGTCATAAACACATTTGTATATGAAAAAAAATATGGGGCCACTCCTTATATTCCTTCCTCATTTAAATCGATTGACCATTACCAAATGCTTCTATTCATCAATTAGTTTAGCTGTAACTACATCTGCAATGTTGATGCATTATCCACCTTGATCAATAAGTCTTAAGGTTACGATTGTATCAATCAGTGTAATGACTTACGCTCTTTTTATAATTTGTAAAATTTGAAGGTCTCTGACTCTAAGGCCCACTTGCGCAGCGAAATAAACCCGGAGTTAGCTGCTATCTGCTGCTGTTGTTAGTTGCTGTTAATAGATAATTTGTATTGATTTATCTTGATTTAACCCTGTGTAAGCAGCAAAGCCCTGGGTTTATTGCGTTAACTCTGGGCTGCGCAAGTGAGCCTAATAGATTCAAAACAAGTGAATACCTATCATTATGTTTATTAGCCACCTATATTTTATAGTTTGGTACTTAGAAAATTACAGTCAATTTGAATGGTTAAGAAGATTTCGGAGTTTTAAAGTTCACATTCTTTTATGCTATTGTTTTGGGTAAGGCTGTGGTCATAATGGAGTGGAAGGTGAGTAAATTAGAGATACTGGAAAAAAGCTTAATGTTAACATTTTAAAATTGACTTTTTTCTTTATTTTTTAATGAATATAAGATTCTGTTTTTGTACTTGTATTTGACATACCTACATACAAATCTGTCACGGCTTTTTCCCATCCAAGCATAGGCACAGACCACTTGTGTATTTTTCATGCCAAAATTATGGGACAAAATGATTTTCATTTCTCAGAAAGATCCTACCTAAATCAAAACTAAAGACATAGGTACCATTGTAGGATGATTATTTTATACACATCGGCACATAGGACTATTTCATAAACAGAAAACTGAGACAGTGCTTTTTTTTAATGAACTGGGAACAAATTATTTATTTACAAGCAAAACAAATAAAATAAAGGCTGAAACACGTATGCGTAACGTAGACGTAAACACGGCGTAGCCACGCGCGTAGTTACGGCGTAATCCGATGTGACACCGCCGGGCTACGCGTCACGTCGACGTGTACGTCTACGTTACGCAATCGGTGTGTCCTGCCTCAGACAGTTCCATACATTATAACTCAGAGATGCGCATACATCTACGCATACGCAACGCATACGCATCCGGTGTATTTTGGCCTTAAATCTACTGACATGATGAACACAGCTTTACTCATTGTTTAGAACGAAAGATTGAACTTTATGATAACAGCGGCGTTTTCCGTTCAATTTCTCCAACGCGAGTCCAAATTGAAAGTGAATTATATTTTCAACAACCAAATTGGTAATTCTGTTTTAATGGACCGCACAGAATCTACCAATGTAATCAGAGAACTTATTTTGAAAGACTACTATAGGCAGTAAGTAGTCTAGAACATTATCCCTCGAAGAAACAAAAGACACGAGCTTTAAGACCAGAGTTTCAAGCTTGAGACAGACAGGGGCCCAAGTCTGTTAATTTAAAATAGCCTCATTTGTATGCCGGCAGAGTGTCAATGAGACAGACAGGGGCCCAAGTCTGTTAATTTAAAATAGCCTCAGTTGTATGTCGGCAGAGTATCAATGAGACAGACAGGGGCCCAAGTCTGTTAATTTAAAATAGCCTCAGTTGTATGCCGGCAGAGTATCAATGAGACAGACAGGGGCCCAAGTCTGTTAATTTAAAATAGCCTCTGTTGTATGTCGGCAGAGTATCAATGAGACAGACAGGGGCCCAAGTCTGTTAATTTAAAATAGCCTCAGTTGTATGCCGGCAGAGTGTCAATGTCATTTTTCGACATATTTTATATTCTGCTAACTGCTAAACACTGATGTGTCAAAAAATTATATTGACACTCTGCCGAGATACAACTAAGAGTATTGAAAATGAGCAGACTTGGGCCCCTGGCAAACAAACATACCTACATTACTATCCTATCACGCCTATTTTCCATCGGGGTAGGCAGAAACCACTTCTCTCCACTTGCTACGATCCACACTTCTTTCGCTTCATCCACATTCATCAGTCGCCTCATACATGCACGTCCTCGGTTGATCATCGGCATAATGTAGGTCATATACATACATATCCATTACGTTTCTCTCCCATTGCGGTAGGTAGAGATTACTGAAGGGAAGACACAGTAGGTCATGATCCTAATGGTATCTACACACCAATGCCACCGGCCCAGCGGCTTACGTCATTTTCAGACATTTTCGATGACATTTTTGACAAATCAATGCCGTATGTTTATGTAGATACCATAAATTATGGCCTCTGTGGTAGAGTCATTCCTGATTGTGACGAAAATTAAATCTGTTATTGAATGTGATTATACTACACGAAAATGATTCGAGACAGGTACCTGTGACGGATTGGAAGAAATCGTGATTTATGGTTGCTGGATCTTACCTGTAACAAAAAATATAATAACTATTAAATAAAGTGTTGTATTAGAATTTAAAATTAATAATATAAGATATAATAATGATGTAAATAAAGTAGACCAATATATAGTTATACAAAGAGGTTACAGGTGGATCCCTCAAAGTCTTGAAAAAATTCTATAGCCTATGTAACGTCAGAATAATGTATGATTGTAAAGATGAAAGATATTTTAACATCTGCCCAATAGTTCTGGAGTCGCAAAGATGTAGAATAGAAGAATTATACCTATATACTCGTACTTGAATATATAATAGGCAAGTAAATCAACATAGCACTTGTCGCATATGTCACTAAGGTATCATCTTTCATAAATTCATGCTGATGACAATGTCACATTACAGCCTTTAATTCTGGTCACTTTTTATTCGAGGCTAGTAGCAAACGATCAGTAAATGCACTCGCAGCCAAGAGGTTCTGGAACTGGCGCTTTTGTAAGTAACTAGAATTGCCACCCATTAAGTATATCTATGGCTATACCATTTTAATGGAAATTGCAATGGTGCTAAACAATTGAACGTTAATCAAACGATAACATGTCAAAGTGAATTATATTTCCACAACCAATTACTGCACGCTGAAGATAAAATCACAATTTAATACATCTATATATCGACGGTAAAAAGCAAACCTGCTGTAACTGACACATATGGCAATTTTTTTTTATTACATATTTAGAATCAGAAAAAAAATCTGCGTCGAATGGTGGTACTCTCGTAGCTCTACGGCCTCTAGAAAATTCTGGACAGCATTGAAATTTTCCTAAATTTTCCATAATAATTAACCCAAACTTGCTGTAAATAACATAAAAACAGTCTTTTTATAACATTTGTAATTTACACCACCTTCCATTTAAAAAAAATTGTGAGTTTTGTAATAACAGCGTTGTCGAATTATTGAGCAATGCGGGTTACAGCAAAATTGCATATAACATTTAAGAGAGGTACCGTGTTTACTACATTTATTCTACCATTATTAGATAGTAAATTTATGGTCATTGTTATTTACTACATTTTAAAAATATATGGTAGTACAGACAATGGTTGGTTACGCCAACTTAAAGAGCACTCAAGTAAAATAGCTCAAGCAAGAGTTTATGAGAATTTGCTATTTATTCCCTTTGCAATAGGGTTGCTTTTTGTGGAACATGTATTTTATCGCCATGCAAACACGCGCTCGCCTCTCCTATTGCATGCCACTGTGATCTATCTTCGGCTGCTCGAATCCAGCTCCTGCTAGTCATCTTGAGCAAAACGTCACTTCACCGTGCCTAAGGGTGTCCTACACCACGCTTGAAGAGTCCCGGTTTCCACTCAAGAACTCGTTTACTCCAACGGTTATCGGTTCTGCGGTTGTGCCCACGTTTTAGCTCCATATGTCATGAAGGGTAGAATGCACCGATCAAAGACTTTCATCCTTAGGCTTGGTGGGATTGACGATTTTCAGACCCGATGTAGCTTTCTTAATGCTACCCAGCCTAGCTAGATTCTTCTATTCGCCTTGCCCTCGAAGTTATTTCTACCTAACTGCAATGTCTGCCCAAGGTATACATATTTTTGAACAGCTTCGAGAACAGCGCCGTGTACAGAAAGCAATCGGTTGCAGTAGTACGAGTACATGCTAATTAAATATCACGTTAGTTTTGTCTAAGTTCATCCAGAGGCCGATGCGTACAGAAGCGTCAGCCAGGTCATTCAGCATCTGTTGTAGGTCCTGCTGCATTTCTGCCATGATGACAATGTCGTCAGCAAATCGCAAGTGAGAGATGTACTCGCCGATGATGTTGATGCTATGTCTTTCCCAGTTCAAGGGTTCCAATTTCTGGGATATAACATCTGCTGATTCTGTATTTGGACGGATACGGTGCCAGCTTCATAGAGACATCTTATTACTCGTATTTTGGCTGTCTACAAGCTGACACAACAACAATAAAAGCCTTCTCATAGTCCAGAAATGCTAGACTGAGGGTTTTCTGTAAAGTCTGCCGCACTGTGTGTATGTGGTCTGAAACCTAGCCTGTTCCGGTCGTTGGAATTCGTCGAGTCTTCATGCAAAGCGGTTCATAATCACCCTTGAGAACAGCTTACAAACGTGGCTTAGAAAGGAAATGGATCGATAGGTACTCATTAGGGTTTTGTCTCCTTACGAACAAGATGACCACACTCCTACTCCAAATCTCCTGAGTTCTCCGTTCAACATGACAGCGTAAAGATGCTTTTGGAGCTCCCTGAGTACGGGGTTTTAGCATTAATAAATGTCATTTACATCATTTTCATTTTCATAATATTATATTATGTGTACTAAATCATATCAATTTTCTTCATTTACGTCAGAATGGACATAGATGATTTAAACTAATAATCAGTTACAGCAATATTGCTATAAAAGAAAATGTTTGATTTCGAGCACTCCATATATTTGACTGCTTCATTTACAGCAATTTTGCGTAAAAATTTCAGAAGTGCAATTGCTGTAACCGACATAAACTTAGACTACAGAAACTTTTTGACAATTTTTGGTATGCCATTAGATAAACAATTGAAAAATACATTTTGGTTCCAAAAATTACGTCTCTAGGTATATTGGTTTAGAAGATATGAGGTTTTTTCAAAAATTTAAAAAGTTTTTGGGCTCTCCTGAACATTTTGCATTTTGTGGGTTACAGCAGGTTTGCTTTTTACCGTCGATATATAAAAATGAAACCCGTTTTCCGTTGTCACGGCATCACGCCTGAACGGCTGGACCGATTTCGCTAATTCTTTTTTAAAATGTTCATTGAAGTCCAAGGATGGTTCTTACGGTGAGAAAAATTCGAATATTTGCCGGGAAAGCCCTAAAACAGACCTTTTCTTTTTCCCATACAAATGTTTTCTTACTAAAATGTAGAGTCAATTTGAACTTTATTCCTACACAATAAAGTTCATTCTAAGGCGGGACGAAGTTCGCCGGGACAGCTAGTTACAAATAAAAACACATTGATACTTGTAACATTCTAAAACTAGTCTCTGCTCATAAATTAACACAACACCCTCTACTAAGAAACTTCAATAAAAACGATGATCAAAAAACAGATAAACGTAAAACATTATCCATTGACAGTTAATAAAGAGATTGTTGAACCAATATAGTAAATAAAGAAGCAATGGATGGGAATTGATTAAAAGTTGTATGTTAAAGTTATGGTTACGCAGAGACAGGACGCAGTTGAAAAACTTGTTGGGATAAATTTCCAGATATCATAGTTTGTTGGTGTGAAGGTATGAGAGATTGGATGAGAGTTATTTTATTATGAAAAATGGCACAAAATTCAATTACAGAGCCTTTTCAGCAATTGACTGATCGAATAAATATCCGAGTTAAGAGTACACACCCTAAACCGACGTGAATGTATGAGGCGACTGATGAATGTGGATGAAGTGAAAGAAGTGTGTTTGGGTCGTAGCAAGTGGAGGGAAGTGGTCTCTGCCTACCCTAATGAGAGAGAGGCGTGACAAATATGTATGTTTATAGAAATAGCAAATTTCAAGGTCAAATCTCGTTTTTTTTACTGTCTAATTATAATCAACAGAATAAACCAACTTTTTTAATTAACGCTTGTCAATATCATAATTTTCATACTAACGGCTTTGATTTGTATTAAGTCGGGTTCTAAAGTTGTGTTTGGCAGTGACTTTGAAAAACAGAATTCAGGTACCAGGGTCTCAAGTCTACTAATGGGCATGATGACAAAAAAATTTTTTTTAATCTGTCACAAAGATTATTTTAAAATATTGGACACGTATTTTTTCTTTTTTCTCTTAAACTAAAAATGACACAGATACACTGGGTTAAAGTTGCTCATGACGTCACACTTTAGTACGATTTTTACGCAGGAGTGACGTTAATACCCCCTACTCCGTAAATTTGATGGTCTGTATCTTTGTATTTATTTATTTGATCAGGTAAAAAACGTGTTTCAAATATTTTTTAATAGCCTAAAACATGGAGTAATTATTTTTTGAATTTTCGAATGTAGTCATCATCCCCATTTCCAATACCATCAGTTGTATGTCGGCAGAGTTTCAATAAGTGAGAGTGTCAATGTCATTTTTTGACACATTTGGTCGCAATCAGTGCAAGCCATTTTTCAGCAGAATACCGAATGTGTCAAAAAATTCCATTTAATCAAATCGCTAAATCTCCCACCACAGACCAAGCAAACAGAAAGACAAGTGTCTATCTGTATAAAATGTTGCTGCGCGGTTTTTCTGCGCCGCTCCAAGGCAGTCCTATGCTGTATAATTTGACACCTACAATTTGCAATTTAATGACAGATTACTGTACTAACTCAAGTGAACAGAACCCCGCTTTGAAGAAGTCACATTTTCCCACATAACTTGACTTGGCGGGTATTTTTTAAATGCTTGTGTTATATAAGCTTGTTTGTTTTTATGTTTTTAAAACGGTTTGCTATAATAGACTAGGTAGGTAGGTATCTTTATTACTTTAATGAGAAATGCTGTTAGTGTCCTTGGCACTTTTCCACCAAATTTGACTCGAGATGGGGATAATTTTTACGATTGTGTAGCCTGATTTTGTGTATTTTTTTAACAAATCACTACTATTCCAAAAAAGAATTATGATTTACAAATAAATGCAAAAGAAATGTGAAAAACAATTATTAATTTCATAATTTATTTCAACGTCCACGCACCTGCGGTTAAAGCGCAGCGCTCGCAAAAACTACTGAACAGATTTTGATTAATGAAACTTGGCTATAAACATCAGATATCATTTTTAGGGTTCCTTGCCCAAAGGGTGAAAACGGTAAGGAACATTTCGCGCGCGAATCCGACTTGCACTTGACCGGTATTTTCTTCGTCGATATGACGTTAAATACATACCGAATCGCGGACAGCTTGTAGTAAAAATATAATTTAACCTTTTTTTTACCTTTAACCTTTCGACATAGGTAATTACCTATACCCAATTATTACCTACATACCTATAAAAGTGAGCGTTGCAACGATTGTCGATCGTCATTCGTTTCAGTCTTGCATCAGGTCAATCGATAAGTACTAGGATCTATAAATACTTGCCCTAGAATAGGATATTTTTAACCGACCTAGTTAAAAAGTGGTTGTTCTTGCGACATTTTATGTTATTGATTTGTTTTTGTATAGTGTTGCGTTTGACCTTTATTAAATAATCATTATATTTACGATTTCTACCTAGAAGTGACGTCTATACCCCCCACTCCGTAACTGTGATGCTCTGTATCTTTGTATTTATTTATGTATTTGATCAGGTAAAAAATGTGTTTCAAATATTTTTTAATAGCCTAAAAGATAGACTAATTATTTTTTGAATTTTTGAATGTAGTCATCATCCCTATTGTCGACTGGTTTGTTGGTAGTGACGTTATGGTTCTTGCTATGTCGCAGGTCGTGAGTTTGATTCCTATTAGATACAAACATTACTGTGATGTACCTACAGATATTGTTCGTCTTATGTAGTACAATAGGTAAATTACAGCAAGTTTTAAGGCTGATTTACATTGAGTAAGTAACTGACGTCAGTGATCAATTTACATTATGGCAATACCAGGTCAGTTCAGTAACTGACGTCAGTTACTTAATGTAAATCAGCTTTTATAGTCTGTCCAAAAAGAGTAGAAATTAAAAAGTGGCAACACAGTAGCGTCGTTTTTTTCAAATCAATCTAACAAAAACGAGACGACCCTACAGTGTTGCCACTTTTTAATTTCTACTCTTTTTGGATAGACTTCACTTGACAATTAGCAGAATCCACAATGATATTATCCATTAAAAAAATATATGATGCACATGTAAAAATGAATCGGCTCTAATCGACATTAATAAATTAAAGTAAACTTGATAACTTGATTACACAGATTACACAGAAATGGGGTATAAAGCCGAAACACAGTGATAGTCCCCATGAAACCTAACAACTGAGATAAGGAACATGAGTCGTAACGTAACTTGAAAAAAAATTTTGCATTCGCCACACTTAGGTAGGTACTCGATTAGCTAGCGATCAGGAGGCGAAATTTTTGTTTCGTGTTACGACATATGTTCCTTGGGGAAAGTAGTTCAAATTCATGTGGACTATCGCTGTGTTTCGGCATTATACCCCCTTTATGTTACACCCAGTATAATAAACTCGTATTGTCATACACACTGTATTAACGTCATTATCATTACAATACAATTTCCTTTGTTGAAAAGAGATAAAAAATATATACAGTGTATAAAAGGTTGCGTGCAGAAACATGACGATTACACATTCGCCCGCGGGACCTGCACAGTGGGCTCGTCACAGTCGGACAAAAACAAGCCAAATTATACCACTGGGGTAGTGTTCTTGTGAACTGTGGTTTGTCTGAAACGGGTATGTGGTTTACATTGCCTGTTATTTTATTTTTTAATAGACCTATAAATAAATACCACTCTAGTGTTGAAGATGTAAAAACTGTTTAGTGCCGTTAATTTTAGAAACAAGACAATTCTTCAAAAACATTTATTGACAAACAAGACGCTGCCCGTGACTTCGTACGCATTTATCTTCATATCTTGGAAAATGTATGTAACATCTTAAATTAATATAGTCTATGTGTAATTCTGATGTATAAGCAACGACATTGCCTAGTAGGAAGACAACTCACACAACATATAACACGAAGACTGATTGCCACTTCTTAGGGATTTATCGTCATGTCCTGGAAAATTTACGAAACATATCTTAAATTTATATAGCCTATGAGTTATTCTGATGTGCAAGCTACAATATTGTTAAGTTTCATTAAAATCTGTTCAGTGGTTTTTACATCAAAGAATAACATCCTTAAATCTATCCATCCATAGACACAAACACATGTATAATATTTTTAATAAACCAATTTCAAGTAATTTATTGCCCTAGTCCTAGCTACTTTTGAGCAGTGAGCAGAATCAGTGCCTTCAAAATGTAATGAACTTATTAGCGTATTCGACAGACAGGACAAAGAGATCACAACAAATAATACCCGGCTAAATAACAGGGCCAACATACCCAGACCGACTCTGGGAAAAAACAACTTTTTATTTTTACCGTCTTATAAAAATGCCGACGACCAATATCTTTTGAGAGTTGACAATTTTATTTAAAAAAAAGGTTACTTTTTATTTTTAAAGTCAATGATAATAATCGTTGTCATTTACGAGGTTTTGCATTGAAATGAGTTGTTAAAAAACGAACATTTGTGGTATTTCTGAGAACAGTATTTCTACACATTCTTGGTATTTTTTAAACTCGTTATCTTTATTATCTATAACATAAACATACTTTTTTATATCTTCTTGCATTGAATAGGTATATCATTTTTACGTAAGCCAAAACTATTAAGCATTTGGTCATAGGTATAGTATTTCTTTAAAGAGATATTATGACATTTAAAACAAAAGCAGCGACTTTTTTATAAGATCTGTAAACACCTGTGGAGTGCAATAAATAATTGAGTATTGAGTATATCCACTGTTATGAATCAATAGGATTTGAGTTGGTTTGTGTTGGTAAAACAGATTTTACATGACAAAAACGACTACAAACGCTGTTCCCACTAATGCTTGTAGTTCTCACTTCGTTAAGTAAGTCAGTTAGTAGATAAATACTTATTTCCAATCCAATTAAAATATAAGTACAAAAAAAAAAACAAAATTAAACACAAAACAAAAAAGGAACTTAAAACTGAACATTAAAATAAAACGGAGAAACAAGAATGAGAAAGAAGATAGGTATAGACTGGAATAGAAATATGTGAAAACAAATACTTTATTTATTTAGGTTAAGAACTCTCTCTGTGAAAACTCTAAGTTTTAACATAATACCAAGGTATAACAAGATACTAGGGAAGTGCAAAGCTAAATAAAGGCATTGGGTTGTATCAGTTAAGAAGGGAACCATAATTAGCAGCTCGGGTCCGACGCCGGTGATGCTATCACAGTTGCGTGTGCGTAGATTGCTTGCAAAGCTCGTATTTATTTAAGTATTTGCTTTTTTATACTTTTTTTTGTTCAAATGAGGGTTTTAAGTTAGTAAATTGAGGATGTAGTGATGGAATTTTGTCTTGTGAATTTTAGATTATGATCCATTGTGCAAATGGATCTATTTTTTTTTCAAATATCACAATAATTGGCATTGAGTTTTCATTCTTTCATTAAAAATAAGGGCTTTATTAAGTGATCTTACTATACGCAAAAATCTGAAATTTCATTAAGTAAAGGTATTATAAAAGTTTATTGCATAGCCAGCGGCTTTCCCTCATACGAATGGCAGCTGTCAATAAAGCCGGCGGCTTTGGTGTGTAGATACCATTTCATTATGTCCTGCCAATGAAATAGTTTCGTTTAACTTACTATAGGGTAGTAGAGAGATAAGAAAATGCAATACTATTAGAATATACCTAACTTTGTTTTTTTTTTAAAGTAAGTTCCGTAAAGATAAGCTTTGTATTATACAGGGTGTAACAGAAAGGGGGTATAATGCCGAAACACAGCGATAGTTCTCATGAAACCGAATAACTTTCCCCAAGGACCAATAGGCCATAACACGAAAAAAAAATTCGCCTCCCCATATAAAATGCCCGATCAATAAGTATGGGTCGAATAAGTATGGGCGAACCAAAAATTTATTTCGAGTTACGACCCATGTTCCTTGGGGAAAGTTGTTCAGTTTCATGAGGACTATCGCTGTGTTTCGGCATTATAACCCCTTTCTGTTACACCCTGTATATTTATATATGTTACCCTACATTTTTGATTAGCCTATTTCGTCTCACTTCTAGACAAAAGCTTCCATGCTTCTCCACAAATTCTATTATATGTAGGTACTTAATATTTCGACAGACTTCAAAACTACACTAATGCTTATTTAATAGCGTCATGATTCATAGATCACTGAGATGACAGGCCGTTTCTAAAACGACTACCGCCACAATAGGAGTTTACTATGATTTTGATAAGCGTTACGAAATTATAGCATTTCTGAATTATACTTTATATTTTTCGTGATTTAATGTTTTTGATAATATTACTCAATAGTATAATGCAACTAATTACAAATAATTGCCAGTAGTATGAAAATTATGATGTAGACAGACCTTCTTGAGAAAGTTGGATTTTACAGTTTACGTCAGTAGTGATTGATTGGCCAATTGGCTTGGTTGATAGTGACTTGTTTGCCATGCTGCAGGTCGTGGGTTTGATTTCTACTCGAGACAACCTTACTGTGATGTGCAGAGATGTATATCTTAAGTTGGGTAGTAATTTATTATACTTAATAGGCATAACGACAAAAAAAAATTTTTAGGCCCATCACATAGTTTATTTTTAAATATTCGACACGTATTTTTTCTTTTTTCTCTTAAACTAAAAATTACAAAGATACACTGGGTTAAAGTTGCTCGTGACGTCACGCTTACGTACGATTTTTACGTAAGAGTGACGTCAATAATACCCCCGTCAATACCCCACTCCGTAACTTTGATGCTCTGTATCTTTGTATTTATTTATGTATTTAATCAGGTAAAAATTATGTTTCAAATATTTTTTAATAGCCTAGAAGATGGACTAATTATTTTTTGAATTTTGGAATGTAGTCGTCATGTGCGTATAGTACATATTTTAACCACTTAATCGGTGTTATTATAGTAAACTATCTATATAATTCTATTACTTACACAGTGCCTACTTTAACCATCAAAACAAAATACTCCAATTTCATAACACCCAAAAGGTACCTCCAAATATTTTTTTCTTTCCAAAATTCATAGTAAACATAGATTCTCGCCCTACACCGTGGGAGCCCACTATTATCTATTATTATATACCATTCCAGTGAGATTTATGAAGTCAGAACAAACTAGATACAGCCCGTGACTTCGTATGCCTTTATCGTCGTACTTTGGAAAACGTATTTATTTAACAGTTTATTGTAAGATGATAGTACATAGATACAGAAAAAAAGAGAAGTTATACAAAAGGTACAGCATATTTCTAAAAGAAATTTCTTCCTGCAGACCCCACAGAGAGAGAAGTGATAGCATAAAGGCAGGATAGTCACTACAATAAACAATAAATATATAAGTAAGTATAAACTTACACATATATATTCACATATATAAACTTACAAGGGTATATTAAAATAATATAGCCTTATTCTGTCAAATAAGCTACAAAATTGGAAAGTTTCATCGAAATCTGTTCAGTAGGTTTTGCGTTAAACAGTAACAAACGTCCTTTCATAATAATCTTTAAATAACATCGTCGACGATACTGCAAAACCGCTGATGTACCTGCAATACCGCGTAAATACAAGAAATAGCGAAATTCTAATTAGCGCGCCGCGGTTACATGGATGTCATTTGCTCCCGCTCGTACTGTCTCCTGTAAAATTTGTCAGGTTGTAGTTACGCAGTATTGCAAATTGTAGATTAGCGGTTTTGCAGTATGACCGACGATATGCTGTTCTATAAGCTACAATATTGCTAAACATCAAAATATATTAAGTAGTTTTAGCTCGAAATAGTAACAAACATCCTGACATTCATCCATCGGCACAAACATTGACATTTTATAATATTTGTAGGAAACAATTGTACCGGATGATAGATATTATATAGATACGTGAACAAATTAACTCTGATCTTTGTTGTAGATAGATTCGTTTAAATTGTAACGTTCAGTTGTTATTTGTTGTTTTTGGAACTATAAATTGTTTTGTATTGTTTATAATTTTTTGTTTACAGGAAACAAATATTTAGTTAATAATATAGAATATTTTAATCTTCTTGTAGGTAATAATAACGCCAAAACAACAAGGGTACAAATTATAAATTTATGAGTCCATTTAGGTACATATTTTTTATGAATTTGTACTGCAAAGAAAATTTGAAAATGCGCTTTGGTCGTGCTAGGAAGCACCACGTATTAAAACAACTTTTTTTTGTTAAAAAGTATTCATCACATAGATTATTTTAAAATATTCAACACGTATTTTTTCTTTTTTCTCTTAAGCTAAAAATGACAAAGATACTCTGGGTTAAAGTTGCTCGTGACGTCATTCCATATTAAGATTTTTACCTAGGAGTGACGTCAATACCACCCACTCCGTAACTTTGATGCTCTGTATCTTTGTATTTATTTATGTATTTGATCAGGTAAAAAATGTGTTTCAAATAAATTTAATAGCCTAAAAGACGGACTAATTATTTTTTGAATTTTTGAATGTAGTCATCATCCCTATTACTTACAAGACATTTTTGTAACTTACTTCTCAAATACCTCTCCTCACTTAAACTACTAATTGCAAAGCTTAATTCCAATCTCTATACTAGTATCAGCTATAAAGACCCTTTTACATGAGTTTTAGCAAATATATGCATCCGTTCAGATGATTGCACATTGCACAATATCACATAGAGTAAATACTTCGGTATCCTTACTAGGCCAGTTTTAGCAACGTAATGGACTGCTTTGCATAGTTTAGTTCAGTGGTTTTCAAACTGTGGGGATAACTACGGGGGGTTTATAGTAAGATAATGGTTGAGGATAGAGAATCGTGGAGAAAAAGGAGAGAGGCTTTTGCCTAGCAGTGAGACACAGACGGCTAAATAAGATAAAATTTCACAATACGAGAGCTTTTCAACAATCATTATAATTGTATTTTTTATATACTTATCCGTCACGCCTCTCTCCATCTCATCGCGGTAGGCCGAAAACACTTCGTTCACTTGCTACAATCCAAACAAACTTCTTTCAGAACATTATAATTGTACTTATTTAACACATAACATTGCCTTGATATGAAAAGTGCCTATCGAGGCAGGAAGAGACCACTTCCCTCCAGAGATCCAAATACACTTCATCCACATCAGTCATCTCATACATGCACGTCCGTTTAGGGTACTCCTGACTTAGCCTTTCGTTAACAATTATCTAATATATTTTTAACCCTAAGGTTAAATAAGGGGGGTTAAAATAGGTTAATAAGGGGGGGGGTTAAAAAGGGGTTAATTAGGTTAAATTATCTAACTAATAATAAATGTTAATATTTAGATATTGCTAATGGAGATCATCTAACTGGGGGTCCCAAAAAAGTTTGACAAACACTGTCAAATCGCAATCTAGACAAGTTAGGTATCACGCTGTGAGCGGTCGAAATGAATCGTAAAAACTGGAATTTAAGTACTAGGTTCTAGGTTTTAGTAATTAAACGAAGGTGGTTTAATTAAAACCTTAGTATACCTATAATTACTATTGTTATTAACTTGTTTTAGTTAAAGGGAGATGGTATTACTATTTATTCTTGTTTTTTTTTTAAGTACAGGAAAGGTGTGTAATAAACCTTACCCTAAGCGCCAAAACACACGGTGAAACGCAACTGCAACGCAACTTTTGAGTTGCATCGAGGTTTCTGCTATAGACTTTCTTAGAAAACAACACACGACGTAACTAGTTTGAAACGTTTGGTTTCTGTTGCGATGCAACTCAAAAGTAACTAGCAGTTTCAGTTGCGTTGCAGTTGCGTTTCACCGTGTGTTCTGGGTCTTAGAGTCAGCGCACATCTGACGGAGCGCAGCGCAAATGAGTATCGAAGCATATAAACGACTAAATGCGAATGTTGTGTTAACTGATTTTGAATTTTATTCCAATGAGAACTATGTCGATAAAAATAATGATAATCAAAAATGCTGTGCGCAGCCCTCCGTCAGGTCTGCGCCTGCCCTTAGAGTTCTACATACATACATTTCAAATCAGGGTAGGCAGATACCACTTCCCTCCACTTGCTACTTAGGGTACTTAATAATTTTGCCATACAGATTTTTTCTAATACTAAAGCCATACCAAGCTGAGATAATAACAAAGCCATATGCAACAAATTGTAAGACTATTTTCCAAATAATATAATAGTACTTAGCTTAAATATTTTATTTATTTAATGCTTGCTCTTCTCTTTGCTTGCTTCTTTTGCAAGTATTTTATTATGAGATTTTTGATAACGAAAAAATAAGCTTTAACTTTAATGAGACCTTAAATTTAATGAGCTTTTTAGCAATAAAATGTATCTTTAACTTCATTTTACTTTTTAAATAAAGATCTAAAGAATTAAATGCATCAGATTTGTAAAATCACATCGCTTGTCATAAAATGTAAATTATTAAAGTAAAGTAATTCAAACTATTGCTAAGTAATTATTATAAATCTACCGTGAAAGCCTTAAGGCTGTATAGGAGCTGTTTGTAATTGCGTGGGGGGACTTCATCTTATATTAAACTTGTATCATAAACGTCAATGTTTTGCCAATGGATATTCGGATAGTTAAAGGTACTTAAGTTTATTTTTTCTTTTACACAAAAACCACTGAACTGATTCTGATGAAACTTTACTATATGTATTGTTTCCATACCAGAATAATACAGAGCCTATGTTATTTTAAGATGGTTTAAAACTATTCCAAGATATGATGATACATGCATACGAGTTAATTTTTCCAACTTAAATAATTGAAACTAAATAATACATAAATGACTAAGGGCCTAATTCACCATTTTACAGATAAAATTTATCTGCCAGATATTCTATATCTGTCTAAGTGCCAGTTTCCCCATCTACAGATAAAATTTATCTTCCAGATAAAATCTGCCAGATCTGCCAGATAAAATTTATCTGCCAGATATTCTATATCTGTCTAAGTGCCAGTTTCCCCATCTACAGATAAAATTTATCTTCCAGATAAAATCTGCCAGATCTGCCAGATAAAATTTATCTGCCAGATATTCTATATCTGTCTAAGTGCCAGTTTCCCCACCCACAGATAAAATTTAACTGACAGATAAACCTGTGTCTATTTCATAAAACATGACGTTTTAGATAGAGACAGGTATAAGATATCTGTCAGATAAATTTTATCCGTAGGTGATAAAACGGGCACTAAGTATACTATCGTAGATAATAACTCATTAGATTACTTCAAAGAACAATACAAACTACCTTATTGCTCGGAAGCAATCTCTTCCAAACAACATCTTCCGCGTATACAACAGAAAGGCGTGTACCCATAATACTGTTGACAAACCGGTGACAGGCTTAAAGCGGTTTAAAGCGGTTAAAGGAGAGGAAAGATGCTGGGTCACCTGATACGACACGACGACTTTATAAAAAACATCTTAGAAGGAAAAGTAGAAGGAAGACGAAAGAGAGGGAGACCACGAAGGACTTACATAGACCAAATAAAGGAGGGAATAGAAGTTGTGTCGTATCAGGTGCTCAAGCGGACGGACGGCAGAGAATAGAGAAGAGTGGCGCAGACTCCACCGACAAGAGCGACGCTCTTAAATTTATGATGATGATGATAACCGGTTATTATGATACCTAACAGTGATTCATTAAAGGGGTATTAGATAGGTATTAATTAATGGAGAGATTTTATTGAGAAAAAAGTTGAAATGAGTGCTTATGAGTGAGTTGTTTCTTGGTATTATTAACATTAGAAATGGATAGTCTATGGCAACCACAGACAGTGTTTATACATCTGTTATGTCAACATAGAGGCTACTCATCGTGAATTTGTATGCATTTATCGACATCTATCTTCTATCTACTATATATATAAATATAAGTCGGGTTTTCCTTCCTGACGCTATAACTCCAGAACGCACGAACCGATTTCCACGGTTTTGCATTCGTTGGAAAGGTCTCGGGCTCCGTGAGGTTTATAGCAAAGAAAATTCAGGAAAAATTTCAACAGAAAAGCGGGAAAATCTTTTTTCACATACAGAACTTTGAGGCGGTACGAAGTTCGCCGGGTCAGCTAGTATCTTGTAAAAAAAATATGATATCTCATTTTTTTATATTTACAATTCTTATAAACTAAATCTTAAAATAATATTTATAGCCTATGTGTTATCCTGAGGCCTGTGTTACAACATAATAGTTTAAATCATGTTTGAATAAAACCTGCTCAGCAGTTTTTTTCTGGAAAGTCTGAAATAGATCTTCACATCCATCCATTAATTCATCTATCGGCACATACTTAGTTTGATATTTATAATGTTAGAAGGAATTGAATTATTAAACAGTAACAGTCCCTCTATCTAAACAAAAGGTTTACATACCGTAAAATATCCCAATACAATGCAATCAAATCGTTTATTCGTTGCACATTTGCATTCAGCTAATCCAGGTTGTTACTTTTTACGACGCGAGCGCCGCGGCGGCAGATAACCGAACTAAATTAATACTAACATGTGAACAGAGATGGCGGTAGTGGTTGAAATAAAGGTATCAGTATTTTTGTGTTTTATTTTATGAATTCCAAAATATGAAGAAGGATGTATGACTAAAATTAAATACGTATCTGTGACGCCTCTTTCCCATCGTGGTAGGCAGAGACCTCTTTCCAATTGCTACGATCCAAACATACCTACCTACCTACTTTTTTCGCTAAATAATTGATAATTTGAAAAGAAATAGAAATATCAGTAAAAAAGAGCGCTTTTACGCACTAGCAGTTGTTGTTGAAAGTTGCCTTCTTTGCTTCGACAGCACATAGCAAACGTTCTACTAGTCGGAGCGGCTGATGGAAACTATGTACTGTGGCGTAAAAAATGGCGTCATACACAATGTTGCTAACATCAAAAAATGTTAAGGGATTTACAAAATATCTTATTCGTTCGTTCGGTCTTAACCCGTATCTGAGCTTACCTCAACGCACCTTATTTGCGGTTAAACGTTGCTATTCTTTGTGGAAATCTATTAGGTAACTACCTTGCAAATCTAGCATTAACTTGGTATTAAAAGGAATGAAGTGGTATCTGCCTATCCCATTGGGAGAGAGGCGTGACGGATATGTATGTAAAAAAATAACTTTGTCATATTTCAAGTGCTATATTAAATTTCATAAGAATAGATAGAGTTTGAGTTTTAATACTATGAATAGGTACTATTAAATTCAGTTGGTTTGGAACTAGCCCTTGTTTCCAAGTCCGCCCCACCCCACGCCACACCCCGCACTAATGAAAACGCATGCCGTTTGTGGCGACATCGCATATTAGCATTTATTACCGTTTTTACAACTCCAACTGTATTCGATTATTGTACCCTATTACTTTATAAACGATTGCGTTTTATATCAAAACTGTGTATCTTGGAAATATTAAAAATTGAAGTTTAAAAATATTATTATAATTCTTTATTTTTTCTTATTTCTTACCGCGGAAAAGGTGGCGGGACGAGCTGGATACCTTCTTGAGTACCTGGGTGGAAGAAGCTCAAGACAGGAGTCATGGCGGATGAGGAGAGAGGCCTTTGCCCAGCAGTGGGACACGAGTGGCTAAATAAGGTAAGATAATTCTTTTAAAGTAATTGACTTTGGTTCGTGAAGAAAATGTAGTTAACAATGTTATACGGTGTCATAAGTACCTTTGAAGTTCTTATAAGTATCTTCAATTTAATGGTTATTAGTATAGTCAAATATTTTAATTGTAAGGATATATTTTGTGTCTTTAATAAACATGGTTCGCCTTTTTATTGCGATATATAAATATTTTAAATAAATAATATTATATGTGTTGGATTTAATTCAAAATGATGAAACAAATCAAAATCTCATTAATTAGGTACTTACATCATGATTACCTACTTATTACATAGTACCAACATAAAAAAACTATACAAAAGGTATTGCATATATCTAAATATCTTCTAAATACCTCACAGTATTTAAATTATTCATAAAACTGAACAAACCCTATTAAAACTGAATACATTTGAAACCGTCCGGCAGTTAGCCATAACCGTTACATTCGAGGTACAATACGAAGATATAACAATTAAACTTTAAAACGACTCAATTAGGTACAATATCATAAAACGAAGCTTATTATTATTATTTATTTATTTATTTACAGTTTATTGTAAGATGATAGTAAATAGAGACAGAAAAAAAAGAGAAGTTATACAAAAGGTATATTTTTAAAAGAAATTTCTTCCTGCAGACCCCACAGAGAGAGAAGTAGAAGAGATTATTATTATTTATGTTTATGTACATTTACATATCTCCCATTTCTGGGGTACATATTACCGCGGGCTTGTGGCCAGACGGTAGCAGCGTAAACCAAGTACTTAATTGTCCAGTGATAAATTAATCCATTATTATTATTTGCATAAAACAGGTTGGATATGGGCAGTGCAAGACTGGTCGTGTTGGAGATCCCTGGGGGAGGCTTTGGTCCAGCAGTGGGCGTCCACAAGCTGTCGCAACGAGGGTAGAGATGAGTTTTTCAGGTCTAAATAACGAGCTATAGTTTTTCTACAAACTTAGATGTCTGTCACGCCTCTTTCCAATCTGGGAAGACAGAGAGTTCCCTCCACTTGCTACGATCCAAACATATTCCTTTCGCTTCATCCAAATTCATCAGTCACCTCATACATGCACGTCGTCGGCTCATTCTTTATCTTACTTACCTACTTACTTAACTTTAATTCTTTTCTATTTTTTACTAAAGCATTTTATTTTTCTCAGGAGCATCAGTCTTCAACGCACATGAAAAAATATTTAAAATCTTTTATGATATTAAAGAATGTTACATACATACATACATATCCGTCACGCCTCTCTCCCATTGGCGTAGGCAGAGACCACTTCCACATTTTTTAAAGAATGTTTTAGTTTTGAATAGGTAGGTACCTATTGCCTATATCTTTTTGTGTGCAATAAAATATCTCTATCTATCTACCTAAACATTACCACCCACGCAACTTTTTCAAATTCAATTTAGTCTGTACTATAATCAAAATAAAATCCAATTTTTGTGACAAAATTACTTCGGACGCCTTGAAAATTGAAAAATAATGTCTTAATTTCAGTAAATTGTATTTGATGACACTTACCGTGTAGTAAACAATACTTATTTTATGATTGACTTATCTTCCGCTTCTAATTTTGTAATCATAAACTCTACGAATACAAAATGATAATCCCACGGTACATAAGAGTAGCTGTTTTTTCATCTTGTATAGTCTATTTGTAGTCGAATATAAAGCTACTAAACTATTTATTTTAAAAGTTACTTCAGACTTTAATAAGTACAATATTGAGTCAAAATTGTAGTACAGGCACCTAAACAATATTCAGCCAGTTGCAAGGAAAGTCAATTATGATAATGCTCTATTACACCTATTATGCTGTCTACACACCAAAGCCGCCGGCATGCCGCCGGGCTAGGCCAGTAGCTTTGCGTCATACGAATGGCAGGTGTCATAAAAGCCAGCGGCTTTGGTGTGTAGACAGCATTGCTATCACTGTTTTTGTCCAAAATCAGAATAAGACCGCACAATGTTTAATGAACACAATTTTAATTACGATCTTTTGTGTTTATATACCTTTTTCGACGGAGCCTCAGATACCGTAGTATTTTGTTTTACATTTTTATTCATTGCATTGTCATCAAATTGTCATTATTAATGGTTGATTGAATAATTTGTGGAAGTTATTACAAAATAATCGGTAAGTACTTATCGCATTTTCCTTTCATTAATTTCACATAAACAATCCATTCATTACGTAGTCAAAAGAGGGTAGGTACGTGTATAATGTTAATAGGAGAGTTTACATTGTTGTTGCTGTTAGCCCATATATGTCCCCACCGAGAGGCACGAGCCTACTCTCATACAGAGAGTGATTAGACCGTAATCCACCACGCTGGCCAAGTGCGAGCTGGCGGATTTCACATACACCTTCGAATTTCTTCTTTGGCGCATGCAGATTTCCTCACGATGTTTTCCTTCACCGTTAGCAAGTGGTAATCGAATAAATTGATACGTACATGAGAAATAAACTCAGAGGTACGTGCCCGCGCTAGGATTCGAACCCGCGCCCTTGGAGTGCGAGGCAAGCGTTCTACCAACTGGGCTACCACCGTTTTGAGTTTACATTACCATTAGTTAATTGTCAACACCTTAATTTTATAATGTATTCATTCTACAAACAAAGACTAGGTCAGACTTTAATAACATTAAAGCTTTGAACTATAATAGGAACAAATGTATGATCGTAGGGTATTAGCCGCGTATGTACTTAGCGACAAGCCCCCAAGTCTGCTAATTTAAAATAACCTCAGTTGTGTGTCGGCAGAGTGTCAATGGCATTTTATTACACATTTGCCCCAGTCTGACGTTAGTTCGTTTAGTTTGACGTTTTGTCCATAGCCGAAACGTCAAAAGAAACGAACTAACGTCAGACTATCTTTAAACCTCGTTTTGTAATAAGGGGGTTCGTATTTTGAACGATGGCTTACACTGATTGCGACCGAATGTGTTGAAAAATTACATTGACATTGACACTTCACCGACACACAACTGAGAAAATTGTAAAGCAGACTTGGGCCCTGGAATCGAAGCAGATATTTGAAGCCTCAGGAAAGACCTTTCTATCTTAATGAGTTGGCTAGTTTTAAAGGGTCTCTTTATATTGGCCAAAAGCTTGCAGACCTCTCTATCCTATTGAGCTGGCTAGTTATTAAGGGTCTCATTATATTGGCCAAAAGCTTGCAGACCTCTCTATCCTATTGAGTTGGCTAGTTCTTAGAGGCCACTTTAAATTGGCCAAAACTTTCTAGACCTCTCTATCCTATTGAGTTGGCTAGTTATTAAGGGTCTCTTTGAACTGGCCAGAAGCTTGTAGACCTCTGTATCCTATTGAGTTTGTTAGTACTCAGAGGCCATTTTAAATTGGCCAAAAGCTTGTAGACCTCTGTACCCTATTGAGTTGGCTAGTTCTTAGAGGCCACTTTAAATTGCCCAAAAGCTTGTAGACCTCTGTATCCTATTGAGTTGGATAGTTTTTAGAGGCCACTTTATATTGGCCAAAACTTCCTAGACCTCTGTATCCTATTGAGTTGGCTGGTTATTAAGGGTCTCTTTGAACTGGCCAAACGCTTGCCTAAGGCTACTCACTCAGTAAGTACACATCTATTCAACAAACAGGAGCGGTATAATCAACTAATGCGTGGAAACAGCCAGCTGACACCATAATCAATAAATTCTAAGTAAAAAGAATATACTTAGCGCTATAATCCATTAGAAAAAAAGGGAATGTTTTAATCGCGGGAATCATGAAGCTAGTCTACTAACCCTGCTCATATTATAAATGTCAATGTGCCGCTACTCTTTCACGCAAAAACTACTGAACAGATTTTGATGAAACTTGGTAATATTGTAGCTTATACATCGGAATAACACATAGGCTATATAATTTTAAGATAGCATGTTTTTTTAAACATATGACGGTAAATGCGTACGAAGTCGCGGGCAGCCTCTAGTCTAATCTAATCAAGCCATTAGTGTCCCACTGCTGGGCAAAGGCCTCTCTCTAGTTTACTATGAAGAGATATTTTGAGGAGGAGAGGAGAGAATATAGGGCCTTGTTTGACACCTAGCGGCTTAAAAACCTAGTCTGTACTTGCAGTATATAATTTGACTTGATAGGCGATAGCTAGGAAAAACCAGGAAAAAGGCTTGTAATCTTTTTGTCTAATCTTCTAATAATTCTTCCTTTATCAAATGTGAAAAACTGTAATTAGCTGTCAAGTTCTATATTTCATTGCATTATGTCTACAAGCTGTTACTTTTCCGAAAGAAAAAAAAAGCATGACACTTTTTGATTGCCTATCGATCGCCGCAAAGCTCTTATGCTATCTACACATCAAAGCCGCTGGCATGCGGCTTGTCGCCGGGCTAGGCCGGCGGCTTTTCGTCATACGAATTTCAGCTGTCAAAAAGTCGCCGGCATGCCGGCGGCTTTAGTGTGTAGACAGCTTTATATTCTCAATCACTCAAAGTTATCTATTTTATACACATCAGTCAATACTTTTTCGTCAAAGAACATATTTGTACTTAACAGCAACCCCTAAGAAACAAACACAATATGTTTATAAAGTTATGAATAATAATACTGCTTAGGGGACCCATGACTCCCGTTAACTTATGTTTTATTATCACACGTGCCATAAAATCGACGCAAACCATGAATTTATAATATAAGTTACAAACACAATCCCTTTCAAAACTTGCCTACAAAGTTACAAGTGCCTGGATATTTAACAGCTTGAACACGTGACGCGTATTTGCTTATTGTTTCTTTGTAGGCACTTTATTATTTACTACTTGATGAAACTACTAGCTTAAAATTTTGCTTTGCTGTTTACAGTAGGCGTATGCTACTGTAAACAGCAATTGCTATTTGCGTTAATTTGGTAATGTTGTTTGAAAGGAAGTTAAAGTAATGCTGCTTTTAAAAAAAGATTTTTATAATATTAAAAAAACACACTCATTTTGACACTTATTGATTTTTTTCCCGAGCTTGTAGTATAACAGCGGCGGCCAATTGCAGAAAAAATAAAGTGTAATGAAGTGTACTCTCTCGTTACAACTACCTAATAGCTGACACTAGGTAATTGTTAACATCAGAAAAAGAACGAACGACGTTAATAACATAAATACTGTAATGAATCTTTTTTGCAAGTTGGAGTAAGTTCCTATCCTATCACAGATGTACTTACTTAGACGTATAAACACTTTCAGGTTCCTAGCTATGTTTATAGATAATAAGATTTTTTTCATATTTTTGAGAAACCATTACCAGCTTATAATTCATTCTTGGTGTCGATATTATTCCCTGAATATAAATATCTAGAATCCAACCATTGTATTTAATTCCTAGACTTCTGTTTCCTCAGTCGCCTTCCTATACATTGTTGTGTGTGCCCTTCCTCGTAACACCTCAATTCGTACGAGACGACAGACTGGAAGTGAACAATACTGAATACGACAATGTTACGTAAACATAGCATTCTTTTTACACTAACCACAGAAACGGTCAGTATCCGCATAGCGTTGGAGCGAGCATTGCTTTTTTAGCTAATTAATAAATATAAACCCAGAATTTTCGGTTTGTGTTCCGTTTTTTTGTATTTTTGATGAGATTTATGAAGTGTATATCAATAAAGTTTGTTTCAATAAATGATTTAGAAGTTAAGAAAACGGTGTCGCTTCGTGAAACGTGTTTCATTAAATGAAGTGACATATTACTAAAGGAGATAAAGTTCAATGAAACGAATCCAAGTGAAATTCCACCAAAAACAAAAGATGCCATGACAGGCAACATTACCGACGATCTTTGTAAGGTATGCGATGGACGAATCGAATGTGCGCCAACAGCTATACTCCTTATTTCACTTGTACATACCCTGTACGGACATATAAGTTCCGAACCTGATTATTTCGGTAACAACCGTCATAAAATATACGAGCTATCAGCTAGACAGAAAGTTGAAGAAAACGATGAACGGAAGTTCAAATATGATCATCTTGAATCGGATTCTCTGAAAGATGCAAAGAGGTTAGACGATGATATAGTGCAACTGGCGGAATATGATTTTATAATCGTTGGAGGAGGGACTGCAGGCTGCGTGATTGCTAGTCGCCTCTCTGAGAATAGGAAATGGAAGGTACGTACCAATTACTTAATGACCACATGCTGCCTAAGTGATTCTCGTGAGGCAAGCCAATTAGAGCCCTTAGGATCTAGGTAATTCGATAGTGCGGTAAAATCTAATGCATTCTCAGAAGGTATTCAGCATTTAAAAGCAATTTAATTTAATTTACGATGATTTTCAGAATTCAGTTTCTTATATTGGATATGCGTAATGTTTCAGATTGATTTGAAATGATGTATTTTTAACTATGATATCTAAAACAGTTTTAATGTTATCTTTTAAGGTTCTTCTTCTAGAAGCTGGTCCTGAGGAGCCAAAAATGTCGCTGATTCCAGGATTGACGAGTGAATTTCGAGGGTCTGCTCTCGACTGGCAATATTCTATGAGACCTAGAAAGGGGTTAGTATCAGTTTTACCAACAGAATGAGGTTCGTCCAAAAATTCATGTAGGCACCTAGTTAGTTAAGTTTTTGGACGAACCAGTAATAAATAGCTATATTTTCATCAACGGTATAGTTGCATCACGTTTCAGGTTTTGCCACAATCGCGGCAACAAAGGATGTGAAGTGGTCCAAGGGAGAGTCCTTGGAGGCACTTCATCCATCAATGACATGGCTTACATCCGAGGTAGCCCAGCAGATTACGATGAATGGGCCCTCAATGGCAACGACGGCTGGAACTTCGCTAACGTTTTACCTTACTTCAAATATTCAGAAGGCAACTACGACAAAGATGTCTTGAAGAATAAATTCTTTCATTCAACACAAGGTCCCTTAGACATTGGACGGTACCCTTTCGTAGATGTGAATGTTGATGTGCTTCTAAGCGCGTTCAATGAACTAGGATACAATTACACAGATGTAAATGGACGGAATCAACTCGGGTTTATGAGAATACAGACCATGTCTTATTATGGTGAAAGAGTTAGTTCCTACACAGCCTTTATAGAGCCTATTAGAAAACTACGAACAAACATCGATGTAGTCACAGAAGCTTTAGTCACTAAGATATTATTTGCAGAAGAAAACAAAGAATTAAGAGCAATAGGTGTACAGTATATTCAAAATGGTACAATTTTTAGAGCAGGTATCAGTAAAGAAGTTATTATAAGTGCTGGTGCAATCAATTCGCCAAAATTACTAATGCAGTCTGGTATCGGACCTCAAGACTATTTAGAATATTTAGGTATAAGAGTTGTTAATGATTTGCCTGTTGGAAGCAACTTTCAAGATCATGTGTCTGTGTGTTTGCCAGTTATTAGACTGTCAAAAACTGCCACAACCACGAAATTTACTGATAAAATGAAAGACATTACTACGTATTACTCAAAAGGCTTGGGGCCTCTCTCTGCAAATTTCCAAGTGATGGCATTTCTAGAAACAAGTATGTCAGACATTATCGGAACTCCAGATATTGAAGTTAGATTTAAAGGACACAATTCAAACATGTACTACGACAAAATAGACATGTGCATTTCTTTGATAACGCCTAAAAGTCGTGGACAAATTATTTTGAACTCCACAAACCCAATATTTGGAAAACCATTAATATATCCTAATTATTTAAAAGACGCTACTGATGAGAAGAAATTGTTAGAAGGAATTCAAGAGATAGTCAAACTATTTGATACAGAAGTGTTTAAGACTGCAGGAGTTGATTTCGATCCGCGACCAATTCTAAACAACGAATGTAAAGAACATGAAAAGGTGTCTGAGGACTTTTGGTCTTGTATCATTCGTCATTTTTCTGCTCCTTTACATAACTACGCAGGAACATGTAAAATGGGTACTATGAAAGACCCAGAAGCAGTCGTTGACAATACTTTAAGAGTGTATGGAGTAAGTGGATTAAGAGTTGCTGATGCATCAATAATGCCAAAGATTACAAGAGGACCCACAGCAGCGCCGGTTATTATGATAGCTGAAAAGGCGAGTGATATAATAAAATCATCTTGGTATTAACAAAGCATTTTATTTCTATTTTCTATTGTAATAAAATCCTTTATCTTCTTTCCAATCTTTTACAATCATTTTAGCAGTTTTCTCAGCGATCATCAATGTTGGTGCAAATATTCCTCCTCTAACGTGTGTTGGCATGACTGAAGCGTCTACTATCCGAAGACCTTCAATACCGTGGACTTTCAGTTCATAATCTACAACAGACTCTGTTGCGTTTGCTCCCATTCTACAAGTCCCTATAGGATTACCGACTGCTTTTGTATAATGTCTAGCTATACAATTCCATTGATCCCTATTTCTAAGTCTATCGCAAGGAAATAGATCGATAGGTGCAAATTTTATATCGGCTTTCTTCACTTCTTTCTTTTCCAGTAATTGTAAAGATATGTCTATGCTATCTACTAGAGTTTCTAAATCAACTGGTTCTTTAAGAAGATTTGCAGTTATAACTGGTCTTCCGTATTTTGGGTTTCTTTTGTTAAGAGTGACTTTTCCTTTGCTCTTTGGTCGCAGCAAGATTGGATATACATTGATAAGATTATAATAAGGTAAAGGTAGATTCGTTTCTTCGGCAGTTTGCACGCTGATATTTGTAAGCATAAATTTATCGCTTCTAATATAATTGCCTTCAAACGTAATTTCAGCATCAGGAGCATTATTTTGTTCGTATAACTGTACAAAGGCTGATATTTGATTGATGCCTCTCGAGGCTAAAGGACCGCTGCGACTTTGAAACCAAGTTTTGAAATCATTGATTACTTCAGATTCAGCAACGGGCGGTATGTCAGGTAACGCGAACGATAGGCCACCTGTACTGACTTGATCTTGATAATTTAATCCAACTGGAAGATCTACCAGTGTACTGATGTTGAATTTCTTTAGTTCCGCTTTCGGGCCAATCCCCGACATGTAAAGAAGCTTAACATTGTTAATAGCGCCTCCAGTGAGGATGATTTCTCTTTTCGCATACGCTGGACGTTCTTTACCTTTTTCATACTCATATATAACCCCATCTACAGTCTTTTCGAGTTTATCAACGACAATTCTGGTAACTGTAGCTCCTGTTATGACCGAGAGGTTTTTCCTATGTCTGACGGGTTTTAGGAAAGCAGAATTGGCGCTCAGTCGGGTGTTGTTGTGGACTGCAAATTGGTGATTGACGATGGCTTCTGGTGCATTGATGTTTGCGTCTAAAGTGCGGAGACCCATTTCTGTTAACGCTGCAGTAAAGACCTCGATGTGTCGATCTGCGTACTTAAATCTCTGGACATGTAACTCTCCACCACGAGCATGGAAATGTGAGTTCATTAATACATCGTAGTCACCTAGGAATTGATTAAAATTTTATATGAGAATTTTATTATTCATTTTATACAGTCTCAGTTTCGTACTACACAATGTCAATTGCATAAAAATAACTACACTGTTTATCACAAGATTCGGGCTAGCTTTAAATAATTTATGTATAACTAATTACGTTTACCATAAGAGTAAGTAGGTATATTTTCAAGATTTTCAATGACATATCCACAACATAGCTATTGATTGATAGGATTACTCTACCGTCAAGAGCCTGGGTCTTAAATATAAGTATGAATTAAATTAAGCTACTTATGTCGTATGCCGTTATTCTCACCATTATCCTCAGAAGCCTTAAACGTCTCAAGAAGATTCCCAAACTTCCAATCCAGAGATCCAATGTCCCCATTTTTATGCCAAGAGTCGTAATCTACTTTGGACCCCCTCGTGTACTTCATGTCGTTGGTGACTGAGGACCCCCCTAGCACTTTACCAGTGCGGACTTCACATGATCCACCAGATCTGAAAGCATTGGTGACGTTGGAAGTAAAAATAGATTTATTTAAAAGACATTTTTTTGAAATCGTTAACAAACTAATAGAATAGTTCTTGGAACTACAAATGGGTAGGTACCTACTTGTTTCTTTTTATTACAATAATTTAAAAAAGACAAATGACAATCATTTTTGAAAAAGATAAAAATGACAATATCCTTGTCAAATCTATGATTATAATTTAACCGTACTAAACTGTATAAATATATAATCGATATATAAATATATAAACAAACAATTCAATTTGCAACTGTATGTTAGTTATCATTTAAAATGTTTGCAAACATACAAAAATAGGAAGGCACATGAACATTGTATTGATAAGTAATTTTTGAGATACACATAGAATAAAATATACCAACGCAGTCAAGTAGAAAACCTACTCCTCATTTTGTTTCATCGGTTAAAAAAATAAATTCATCAGCAATATACCAAGCTCATACCTTGATAAACAAGAGAATGCGTTCCTCTCAGTCCTGTAATTCCAGAGTATAGGTCTGTAGTCTTTGGTCGGTACTGCTGGAATGTCGTAGTCTACGTTCTCTTCCTCACCAGCTTCCAGGACTAGGACCTTTTAATCATTTACCATAATTCAGGATTTTTGTCTGTTTCTATGAGTATCAGTACACACTTGTTACCTTGTGAGTGAAATTACCTAAATACATATACCTATAGGGTGACTTCAAATTAGTGAACGACAGAAAAGGATATGCATGTACTCGTGATAACAAACAACTTTTACTATGGGACAAAGTTCGAAATCATTAAAAAAATTGAACTTACCATACAAAATGCGTCAGCTGATATTATAGAGGAACATTTTTTTTTCTACCTTGGTCCCATAGTGAAAGTTATTTGTTAACACGAGTACATTCATATCCTCTTCTGTCGTTCACTAAATTTAAGTCACCCTATATACATATCTGTCACGCCTCTCATCCATCGGAGTAGGCAGAACCCATCTCGCTCCAATATCTACTTTTTAGGTACGACTATAAAGTGACTACGGTGTCTAATTTTTAATCTAAATTAACGTAGTGTTGCGTCTAGACCAGACCGTCTCAGTTGCATCTGTGCAAAGCCTCGTGTGTTCACTTACACGTATATTTAAATTACCAATACATGCTTTATTTATTTTATATTTGTATAAAGGATGACTTTAAATTTTTGAACTCCCCATACAAAATGCATCAGCTGCTAGTATGGGGGAACAATTTTTTTAATGATTTTGAACTTGGTCCCATGGTAAAAGTTGTTTGTTATCATGAGTACATGCATATCCTTTTCTATCGTTCACTAATTTAAAGTCACCCTATACACTGCTGGAGTGTTGGGTACCTTTGCACCGGGAATGACAAGGGGCGGCTTGTTCGACATTTTTAAATACGTAGTAAGTATTTAATAAACTTTTATATTTACACTTTTATAAACATTTGCTAATAACATTGTATTCTTAATTAGAAAACGTGTCTCTATCCTGAAAAAATATTTACGTATGTAAGTAATTCTACGGCTCAGGATAGAAAATCGTGACGAAACAGGATAGACGCCTTTACTTGTGGGACGACTAGATAAGATACAAGTTAAATAAATAACCTCAAATATAGTTTTTCCTAGAATGGAAATAAAGATCGTTATTGAATAATTTCCACGCTTCGAATCTAAGTCAAGATCACGCGCGCCTTCAAACTCAATGAGGTAGAAAACTGAACGTTTCTCGTGTCGCAAGAAGCACCTTTTGTTAGTGAAGTCATTAGAATACAGTAAGTGAATATATTAGTTAATGTTCATTGCCCAATTCTGATAAAACAGTAAAGTTTTGTACAAGGTGTAAAGGCTTCCACGACACGACGTCGGTTGTCGCGTCGCGTCGTGGAAATCTACGACACATATCGGTAGTCTTATTAAAAAGTTAATCTTATTTAACTTAATAATATCTTTAAAAAAAACTTATTAATAAGTTATGGCGTTTATTAAGATTCTACCGATGTGTGTCGTAGATTTTCTCGACGCGACGTCATGTCGTGTTTATGTGTTTGGAGGTCTAAGTACTAGAAAGCGTGTATTTACCAGTACGAAATAAGTACGTGCGAAATACAATGATACCATTACTTAAATTAACAATACATGAGAAAAAAAACAAATCAGGGTTCCTTTTCACTTCATGACATACTGCATGAAACTTGCATGAATTACAAAAGAAGTTAGGGTATTATTTTTTTTCATATTTCGACTTTAATTCCCCTTTCACAACCTACATAAAATTTAACTGCCAGATAAACCTATGTATGTACTATTTCATAAAATATGACATTTTAGACGGAGACAGGTATTAAATATCTTTCAGATAAATATCTATAGATAGTAAAACAGGCCCTTATTCTATGGAAAGGTATTCAGTATTACTAATAAGGGCCGCAATATGAAAAGTTTGACGCATGTCCTCGTGTATTGTTAACCTAACAGCAAATTATAAAGTGGAACTAATACTCGGTAATTAAGTCCATAAACCGTTTGAATGCTTACTTCAAAGTATGAATGATTGACAGGATTGTTAGGTAAACGGTGCCTAGACAATTTTATTGCATTTTTACATACATACTGCCATGCCTTATGCTATCAGGGTAGACAGAGACTCAGAGACTACTTCTATCCACTTGCTGGCTTGCGTTTTCATTTATTAACCGACTTCAAAAAAGGAGGAGGTTTTGTACTTTGGCTTTACTTATTCTTGTATTTTTCTAGTATCTTCATTTAAATATTGTTAACATTTGGTTATCAATGATCGTCAGTTCGTATGAAATGACATATTATTTAGGAGCACCTCTACTTATAAGTATGTTTGGATCATAGCAAGAAGAGAGAAGGTCTCTGTCTGCCTCGACGGGAAAAAAGCGTGACAGATTTATTTATGTCTGTAAGTACGAGTGCCATCAACCTCAACCAAATCAGTGCAAGAATCGCCTAAATAATTGTGAAAAACAAAAGACTACCAAAGACCGCAGTGCAAAACCAAAGACTACCAAAGACCTCAGTGCAAAACAAAAGACTACCAAAGACCTCAGTGCAAAGCAAAAGACTACCAAAGACCTCAGTGCAAAATAAAAGACTACCAAAGACCTCAGTGCAAAACAAAAGATTACCAAAGACCTTAGTGCAAAACAAAAGACTACCAAAAACCGCAGTGCAAAATAAAAGACTACCAAAGACCGCAGTGCAAAATAAAAGACTACCAAAGACCGCAGTGCAAAACCAAAGACTGCCAAAGACCGCAGTGCAAAACCAAAGACTACCAAAGACCGCAGTGCAAAACGAAAGATTACCAAAGACCTCAGTGCAAAACAAAAGATTACCAAAGACCTCAGTGCAAAATAAAAGACTACCAAGGACCTCAGTGCAAAACAAAAGATTACCAAAGACCTTAGTGCAAAACAAAAGACTACCTTCCACTCAGGTATAGCAGAGAGTCTATTAGCAAGAAGACAGCCTGCAGTTCCACCTCCAACGATGATGAAGTCAAAGACGCTGTTTCTCACATCCAGCTCATCCTTCCTGGTGCGGGTAGCTTTGCTGTATAGGTCAGGAGTTGGAGATGAAGGTGGCAGGAGGGCGCCCAGGAGGAGGAACCAGCTGGGTTAAGAATATTCAAGTTATTCAAGGCTTTTGTCCAGCAGTGGACGTCCACAAGCTGATATGATGAAGTAATTATGAAAGTAAACAGTTTTCTTTAAAAAGTCCAGAAAGTCAATACCTCTCTTTTAATGGTAGAAACTATTCAACCGTGTAGTTTGACTAAATACAATCTATTATGGTTAGTTTACATCTAAAGCTAGGTTCCCATTAAAGAGCTGTAACCATAGCCTATGCGCTGTAACCAAAGAAATATAATTCACACTAAAATATAAATAAAACTATTTAAACAATTAGTAATTTTAACTTAGTGTATAAATTTTAAAATAACTATGTTTAAGTTTAATTAATTACAATATTGTTGTAACTGATCTCAATTAAGTTTTAACTGCGTAGCTTTGCTACACAATTAGCCGTGCCCTAATCAGGGTCCACATTTGGTACTTTAAGTTGTTTATAAGATCTGTTAAAACCTGTGGAGTGCAATAAATGATTGAGTATTGAAAACACAGTGTACGCTCGTAGCAGGTTTGATAACCATTACCGAACCCCGTACACACTATGTACTTTGGTTACAGTACAAGCAATGGTTACGGTTACAGCTCGTTACTCGGGTAAAAATGTAGATATATAGCATGGAGGTTTACGGCCTAATCGCTCTCTGTATGAGAGTAGGCTCGTGTCCCTGTGGTTGGGACGTTAAAAGAGCCGATGATGATGTACTTAGATGAATAATGTGGTCTCCGCACGGAGACGGAGACATCTTTGATGATGTAGATATTTTAACTTCACACATAACCCTTTTATACATACATACATATCCGTCACGCCTCTCTCCCATTGGGGTAGGCAGAGACCACTTCCTTCCACTTGCTACGATCCAAACACACCTCTTTCGCTTCATCTACACTCATCAATCGCCTCATATATGCCCGTCGGTTTAAGGTACTTGACTTGGCCTTTCTTGAGCAAGTCCCCGATTTGATCGAGGTACGTTCGTCTTAGCCTTCCCATTCCAACATTACCATCCACTCTTGCCTTGTATATCTCTTTTGTTAATCTCCTTATTTACTAAATAAAGTGATAATAGTTTTAGTCACGCAATGACGTGTCGCGTATGATATTTCAATATGTGTTGTACCATTAATTACAGTTCAAACTAGTAAATTACAGTACAGTAATGTATCATAACGTAGTTACTTCGAGTGTGACTATCGTACTATCTTTATAACTTAATTCGCACGGAACGTGTGACGAATATGTAGGTAAGTAATGATTAAATGGGTAATACGTTTTACACCTTGTAAATTTCCAATGTTGTTTTATACCGATACTAGAGGCTATCTGCGACTTCGTATGTGTAACTGGTCATGTCTTGGAATAGGTATCTCAAAATCCATACTTCCATATCCATACTATATACTTACTATAATAATATTATAAATGCAAAAGTAACTCTGTCTGTCTGTCTCGCTTTCACGCTAAAACGGCTGAACCATTAAAACAAAATTTGGCACACAGATAGGCTATAGCCTGAGAAAGGACATAGGCTACTTTTGATTTCAATAGCGCAGGTTAATCAAACGCGACGCGAGCGCCGCCAAACTCAGTATTCCTCAGTATTAGGATTAACAGATATAAGAAAATAAACTACTTTTACTGAGATCAATTTGTTAAAATCTATAATAAAAAATAAAAATAAAACTTATAAATACTGACCATTAACAACCCAACTTTATTAGAGAATGGTGACTACAAAATAAAATAGGTAGATACATTTCTGTAACACCTAGATGGGTTCTAATTTGGAACATGACATGTCATAAAATGACATTCCAAAACGCATGTTTAACACGTCTGTTTAAGAATGATAAGCTTAAAGAGCATATTGAAGCAATACGTATTGTAAAATGATAAGGAAATTCTGCTAAACGATATACCTACCTACATAGCATTCATAGAGAAATATGTCTCATTTGACAAACAGTATAGCGTTTAAGTAGGAAGGTACGCCTAGGAAAAGGACTATATAACTTGCTGGGCCCAAAAAAAAACTCACTGATTAAAAAATTAAGACATTAAAAAATGTCGTGGTAGTCTAGGTTTATACTCTGGGCCACCTTTGAGCAGTGAGATTTTTTTTGGGCCCAGAAGTCTTAGGCCGAGTTGCCTTTTTTAAACCTACCTACTTATTTAACGACAATAATATAAATGTTTTTTAAAATCTTTTCACCACAAACCTGAACCACATGATATCTCCAAATCCCACAAAAAAAAAACACAACAATTAAAAAGAAATAATCGTAACAGCCAGTAACAAGTCTGTTAGCCAACTAGTTCCTAAATCGAAGTTTTACGCATCAGTGAAGTGGTGCGCCTGCGCCGGTGGATTTGCATCCTGGATTGCACATGTGTTGGTCAATGCAGGATAACGTTTGTTTCTTTCGATTGAAGGATGGAAAGGTTTTTTTTAAGGTCAGTTGGTGAAGTTCGCTTGTGATAATGTAGGGCCGTATGTGTGAACAGCTTGAAAGAAATTGTAAGAAACATTGTTAGGTTATGATAGATGATAGGCGTCTTAAAGTATATCTACACACATCCGGGCCGTGCCCGGGACGTGACCGCACCGTGGCCTGTCAGATGGGAAAAAAATACGTCGACATGACAACGTGTGTGAACGAATCCATAGAAAATGTATGGAATTATATTTTTTCCCTGACACGTCCCGGACACGTTATCGCACTGTTTTCCCTCCTGACGGACCACGGCCCGGACACGTCCCGGATCTGTGTACATAGAACTTTACCGTTTCTTCGTCTCACCCAAACAAGTAGTGAAGCGGTAGTAATAAACCTAGACAAAAATTATCTTTCAAAAAGTACTAATGTTCTAATTTTAAACAAAAATTACACAATTTTGATTGAATCGATCGTGCTTTTTTACCTACACTGACGCATTAACAATCTGGTTAATTAACAAGATTGTTAATTGTTCGTTTAACTATATCACTGTAAAATATAGGTATTTAATAATGTAATAATATAAAATATAGTATAATCACTATGTCACTATAATCGCCATCGATTTGTTTAAAATGGTTATATTCTTCAGTAGATTTGACAGTAATTTAAATATTAAAGAACTGTACCGCTACATATTCGAAACCTATATTAATTATGAGAGTGGCAACACTGTCTTCTTCTGATTGGTCGGCGGCATCTATACCTGTCCCTTTCTATCATATGCTTGTCTCTTTCGCCCGTCTCCCCACCAGGCAGGCACTTTGTGGAATTTTATTCAAGTGATTTTTACTTCATTTGGCGATTTGTTCTTCGAACAGAGCGGTCGTGGTAAGTCAACTTATACCTACTTATTCACTTCTTACTTTCATTTCTAAAATACTTAACGGTTATTGCCGTTCGCTTATTCACTTATATAGAAATATTCTGTACCTGTTCCTAAACAATGGATTATACTGATACAGCATTAAATCCCGGGTCCAAGCGTAAAACTGTAACAGATGCGGATAATCCTGCTAAACGTCAACGTCAGTACGCGGACATTATCGATAACTTGGTGCTACAAGTTAATAATATACAAAGTTACTTGCAAACCCTCTCTCAGGGGAAAGACGATGATAACAGTTTTCCGCTTCAACCCGATGACATTGAAAACGATGATGCTTTGTCATTAAATGCTAGTGGCGAGCTTTTTGAACCGGATTTAAATGACGGTTCCAACACTCAAACGGCTCAAGTTGACACGCCTTTACAAGACTTTTCACTTGACGTGAACACTACTCTCAAAGAGCCGGCTATGTCTAAAACTGATCCATTACATCTAGAACGTTTAAAATCAGTTCAACACTTTGATTCGCTAGACTGGTCAGAAGTTCGTTACTCAGAGGCACAAAAAAGATTTTGTTCTACTCCCGGTTTTACTAATTTAGAATGCAATGACGAAATCAAGCCGTTTGATAAATATAATCACCTAGCTCTAACGGAAAGGGGGTTTGCCGCAATTACACATGGCCTGTTAAAACAACAAGAGGCTGTCGAATGTGGCATACGCGAATTAATATCATGGCTTAGAAATGAAAACAGCGTAGAATTGTCTATTCTTGAAAACAAAGTAAAAGATATTTTCTCAGGTGACTTCCAAAATATATCTAGTAATTTATTACAAATGACTTGCGGCCATCGTGCTGATCTAGTCGAACAGCGTCGCGACGCAATCCTAAAATCCGTCAAAGATAAGTTTATAAAATTGAGCCTTCGCAAGATACCCCCATCCTGTGAATTTTTATTCTCCCCTCAAGAGTTTTCATCTGCTGTTGAGAAAAATGGTGGAATGAACAAGATCTTTTGGCCTCTTAGAACTCAAACACCAAAGTTTGTACCCAACACTTCCGCATCTAAAACTAATAACAGACAGCCTGCGCAAGGCGGTACTGACTTTTCATCTAATATAATTGATAACAATATTCGACCATTGTTGCCAGCGCATGGCATGCCTCTGAACCCTTATACTTTTACTCCTGCGCAAGGAGTATTGCCATTTCCCTATAATCCAATAAGTGGCTTCAATTACGCTCCACGTCAACCCGCGCAGGGTCAGACATTTCGCCCTCGTGGGCCCAGAAACTCGCAAGGGCGTAATAGTAGACAGCCGAGAGGTGGTTCATTCCGTAAATCGAACCCCAGACCCAAATATTGACTCACCGTTCCGCGCAGGATGCTTACAATATCATTATCAAACTTGGGAGTACCTAGGTGCTCCAAAATCAATTTTAGCAATGATAAAAACAGGCTATCGAATCCCATTTTTAAAGAAACCACCCCTAGTCTTGCCGTGGAAGGTCAATCACACCAACCACGTACCTGTTACAACCAGCATGCAAATTCAAATCGATTCTCTAAAGAAAATGCATGTCTTAGAGAGCGCGCAGCCGACCCCAAGCTTCCTATCAAGTATGTTTCTAAGACCGAAACCAGACGGGACCTCACGCCCCATCTTCAATCTGAAACGATTAAACGAATATGTCTTTGTAAGTCCATTCAAACTGATCAATCAACAGAAAGTCCCGTCCTTCCTCCAACCCAACGATTGGTTGGCAAAGATAGATCTGTCGAACGCCTATTTCCATCTACCTATCGCCCAAAGCCATCGCAGGTTTTTGAGGTTAGTCTTCAACAAAGAACTATTGCAAATGACATGCCTCCCATTTGGTCTTGCCACAGCCCCCAAAGTCTTTGCGACTCTAACGAATTGGGTAGGTCAATTGCTGCGAGAGAAAGGTATACGCATTTTAATCTACCTAGACGACTTCCTTCTCGCTCACCAATGCAAAGAAACCCTATTAGCCCAAGTTCAATACGTAGTAGAACTGTTACAATCACTAGGTTGGCAAGTAAACATCAAAAAGTCCATTTTGACGCCACAGAGAAAGATTCAGTTCCTTGGCATAATCTGGGACCCCGTTCAAAATCTAAAATATCTGCCAGCAGAGAAACTTCTATCCCTAAAAGAGCGCTTGGCTCGGACCCTTTCAAAAAAGACTGTTTGCTTAAAGGAAGCTCAAAGCCTCAGTGGCATTCTAAATTTTGCGAGTCTAACAGTTCCCTACGGACGAATCCACTTTCGCAAATTGCTATCGCTCACGAACCGACTATTGAACGGGGACCCTCTCCAACAGTACGTCATACCAAACGATGTCCTTCAAGAAATTACATGGTGGGTGCATTTTCACTCGGCCAAATCTCCCCTTCACGTACCTGCTGCAAGTCATTACATTTCGACGGACGCCTCCAATACGGGCTGGGGAGCCCAACTAGACAACACGAAACTATCCGGGACTTGGAGCCCCACAGAGAAACTGTTACACACAAACCAAAAAGAGATGATTGCCATCTTAAATGTGTTAAAAACCCATGCCTATCAACTCGCGGGCTCGACAGTTTCTCTTCAGCCAGACAACACAACAGTATTAGCTTACCTAAAAAATCAAGGCGGTACGAAATCGGAAGCCTTGATGAATTTAACTTATCAAGTTTTCAACTTGCTACAAATCTTCAACATTCGCTTAAGCCTATACCATCTGCCCGGAAAATACAACACAGAAGCAGACAGGCTGTCGAGGGGTTCAATTCAGCCGGAATGGCATCTTCTCCCAATCCTAACCCAGAAAATCTTCCAGAAATGGGGCACCCCAGTAATAGACTTATTCGCATCGCACCAAGCCCACGTTGTTCCCAAATATGCATCCCTGGATGTGACAGACAATCAAGCAATATTCATAGATGCTTTTTCTCGGACTTGGGATTACGAGCTAGCCTGGATCTTCCCTCCTCCATTTCTAATTCCCAAAGTCCTCGCCCACCTAAACCAATCGAAAGGTATATTTTTGATAATAGCCCCTCGGTGGGAGAGAAGTTTTTGGCGACCCGACCTGAAAAGGCGGGCTGTAGCAGCACCCTACACGATCCTAAACCTCGAGTCAGTATTGATAGACACAATGACGAACCGCCCACCACCGAAAGTATGCGAACTTGTCCTAGAAATATGGAAATGTGGGGGTGGGATGTAATTCTACCAGACTGGACATCAGAGCAAATTCATTTATTGAAAAGTAGCTGGCGAAATTCAACGAAAAACTCCTATCGATCTGCTTGGCAACGATGGCACGACTGGGCTTCCGAAAAATGTATCAATCCTCGCACACCTAGCGGATCAGACTTAGCAAAATTCCTAGCAGACCTCCATCAGGTAAATCGCTTCGCATATAATACAATTCTCTTTCATAGATCAGTGGTAGTCACTCTTAGCCATCCTGATAACAAAAACCTTAGCTCCCATCCGCTTGTTACTCGAATTTTGAAATCCATTTCACTTCAAACCCCTAAAAATACTCGGCCGCCTATCTGGGATGTCGATGATCTATATTATTGGTTTAACAACACATTTAACGAAAACATGAACCTATTTGAATGCTCCCGCAGAACAGCATGCATACTGCTATTATGCTCAGGGCGACGAGTGCACGATCTCACATTATTGAGCATACATCCTGATCACTTCACTATGTCTGAGGACAGCATAACCTTCTGGCCACTGTATGGCTCGAAAACAGATTCTTATGATTACAGGCAATCAGGCTGGAAACTGTCCCACAACCCTGACAGTGATATTCTTAGTCCATTGTACTGGATAAAACTGCTCCTAGAAATATCGAAGACAAGAAGAGCCGAATGTAACATTCACAACTTATTTCTCACCATCCGCGGGAAACCCAAAGCGGCGTCTCGAACAGTGATTGCAAACTGGGTGAAAACCTTGCTACGTGATGCTGGAATCAAGGCTACTCCCGGAAGCTTTCGACCTGCAGTTTCTTCAAAAAACTGGCTCCTCAACATGCCGCTGGACGACATACTCAGCAGAGGCAATTGGAGATCTCAAAACACCTTCTCGAGGTTCTACAGACGCGAAGTAAGACCCAACAACCAAAACTCAACAGTTTCACAGTTCTTCGAACCAGTCTAACTTAATGATTATACTTTCTTTGTAAATTATGTTATTTATAGTTACCTGTAATTATTAAATTATTTCTAACAGAATGTCTCTTTACTTTAATGCAATTACCTATTGAAATCATACAACTAATTATATAGGTAAAATGATATGTAAATGAAAAACAAAACTAAATATTGAAACATTGTTTATTTTTCTTAACAACTAATAAAATAAATAACTACCTTAACCATAAAATTATTTGTTTTCCTTCAACAACTCCTTTGGTTTCATGCTTATACTCACCCATTTTAGTTTAAATACGTCTTTGTCACCTACATAATAATAATAATAAAGAGGGTCACATTGGCGATACCCACCAGGCGATAACAGACAGATCCCATAATTAATATAGGTTTCGAATATGTAGCGGTACAGTTCTTTAATGACAGCGTTTTACACAAAAATAAAACGCTTATTAAATAACTTACCATACATATTCGAAACCTAGAGTTTCATCACCTGCCTGGTGAACACAATATGTCATGTACAACACACAAACACTTCAAACCTATGTGCACACAACCTAACTTATATAAACATAACTTTATTAAACCCACTTAACATATGCCTGAGTCAGTAAAGCATACCTTCAGATAAATTAAATTTAATTCACAAGTACCCACATCTCATGATAAAATTACGTTAGGTTACGTTAACGTTCTAAAATAGGTATATGTTCACATAATTAGCACATGACACATCATTAACAGTACACAACTTTGTAGCTTTACTAAAGCTTGGTACTGACCTAATAATTTTTAATTAATTATGTCGCAATGAAGTAAAAATCACTTGAATAAAATTCCACAAAGTGCCTGCCTGGTGGGGAGACGGGCGAAAGAGACAAGCATATGATAGAAAGGGACAGGTATAGATGCCGCCGACCAATCAGAAGAAGACAGTGTTGCCACTCTCATAATTAATATAGGTTTCGAATATGTATGGTAAGTTATTTAATAAGCGTTTTATTTTTGTGTAAAACGCTGTCACTAAACGAGTATAATTGTCAAGTAGGTGTTCGGAAGACGTTTTTTTTAAAGTAATCAGTCGACAAGGAAACAATATGTTACTGTAAGGTAATTAAAAATAAAATAGGTATAAGTACCTCAGCGTAGGTATATAATTTATAAGGAAAAGTGAATATAAATTGTATACAAGTACCTAGTGCATTAAGTACCTATTATAAAAAAAAATATAACATTTACTTACTTAATGAGAATTAGTTACAATTATGGAAAAGAATTATTAGAATATAACCCTTCCTTTTACCTTCGCCGTAGTCGGGTAAAAATATTAGTCATGAAATAATAAATAAATAACTCCAACTTACTACCCAAAAACTCGCACCAAAGCAAAGCAAAGTAAAAATCTGGGTGCGACATGACGAATAACTCCTTCTTAGGTATTTATTCGAAGATATTAATCCAATTCATTTATAAAAAATAAATACTTAGGTACATCTAAGTTGAACTGCTAAGGTACATTAGTACTTATAGATAAGCCTAGCTAACTCAATATAACAACGCTAAATCTATTAGCGTACCTAGAATAACCTAGAAATCTAGAACATATGTACTTGTAATGCATTCTGATTTGTTAACACGCCGCGTTTGTTTGCTTAACGAATGGAAGGTGTTGACAAGTAAAAGAAGTTCTTTAATTTTATCTGTCACCCCTCTTCCCCATCGGGATTCTTCTCTTCCTCTTCCCCCATTCATCAGTCTCTTCAACACAGGGTGCAACAGAAAGGGGTTATAATACCGAAACATAGCGATAGTCCTCATGAAACTAAACAACTTTCCCCAAGGAAAATGGGTCGTATCGATGGCGAAAAATAGGAGGTCTTGGCGTACAGTGGAACTGGATGCAGCATTGGGACATAAACATAATGCGCTGACCATGCCTCACTGCTGGGCAAAGTTTTCTTGCAGATACAGTTACAGTACCTATCTGTAAAAAACTAGTTATTCGTCATTTCGCACCCAAAAAACTTGCACCCAGGTTTTTACCTTGCTTTTTTTGCTTTACTTAGCTTTGGTACGAGTTTTTTGGGGGCGAGATGACCATTAACTCTTAAAAAACTGCTTCCCATGGCACTTAATTTAATCGCTATTTCCACAAGAGAGAATTCCCATTACCATTACCAACCCTCAACACACTGGAGCATTAGTAGTATGACGTCATCAGTGACGTCACTGAAATGTCAATCCATCGGGGAGGTACTTCTTTTGTCCTACTTTGAAACTATAATGGAGTAATTACGTCATTACGTGTATGCAACATATAATATGGATTTTTTTTAGGGTTCCGTGCCCAAAGGGTGAAAACGGGAGCCTATTACTGAGAATTGGTTATCTGTCTGTCTGTCTGACCGTCCGTCCATCCCTCTATCACCAGTCTGTAACTCATGAATCGTTATAGCTAGAGCGTTGTCTGCCTACCTCGAAAAGGCATGACAGATTATGTATGTATTATATTAAGAATGCTGAAAGGAAAAAAAAAATCTTTAGTCTTATTATTTTAAATGTCAATGTTTAAGTATGCCGATGGATGTGAGGTTGTTTGTTACTCTTTCAGACAAAAAACCACTAAACAGATTTTAATGAAACTTTACAATATTGTACATTAGATGTCAGAATAACATAGGCTATTAGTGGACATGTTTCATAGTCTATAATATATCATAAGTGAAAGAGAGATAGTAGACAGGATGAAACAAAACATCAATCAGAGGATATTTTAACCTAAATACACTGTGAATGTTTTGAAACATTAATTAGATGTAGAAAAACAACTTAGTTGAAATTCACCCTGTATTGTTTAATTAGTGAACAATCTTAATTTTGATAACTAAGGACCATACAGGGTGTAACAGAAAGGGGGTATAATGCCGAAAATAGTCCCCATGAAACTGAACAACTTTCCCCAAGGAACATGGGTCGTAATGAGAGGAGGAGCTTTGCCCAGCAGTGGGACACCGATGAATAGACAAGATAAGAATAACTTTTCAAATTCATTAAAACTTATAATAATTACCTTCTTCGAACAGAATACCTATACCTATACTTATTGTCTTTAAAAGAACAAATTAAACACGCAAACGTTCTACATATCCGCATCATCTGTCTCTTTCATCGAGTAAATATTAGATAAGGACAACAAAGTAGGCGTAGAAGACTACATCAAAAAAAAAATTGCTCGATCATTTTATTAACAGTCAATTGTAAGATCAAGGCCGTTAGAAGATAACCCTTTCACGACGCTCTTATATGATCGTGCGTTAAACTTCAAAAAAATATTTTCGCGCGCTCAATCAACTTTACGCGACCCGGACGGTGCCACATGATAGTGCGTTTAATATAGTTTGAAAATAGCCGCAAAAGTTAAACCTGAGTGAAGTTATTACGGATCACCGTCCTTTTCCAAATGGCGGTCCAGCTGGTCGACGCGCGTGGAAAAAGTAAGTAATGATTAAAAATATTTTAAATAGTGATTGACTACAGTGTTTGTGTGATTTTAAAAGGTAATGAGTCCAAGTTAAATAGACAACTATAACTGAGTGCGAACTTCAATCGGTCACGAAGATATTGGGTCGCCGATTCAGACACGCACGAAAGTGCGAGTCCGGCTTTAATGAATCTATCGAATTCTTTGCTGAATATGAATTAAATCTATTTTTTTATGTTATAAATTTCTATAAATTATCAAAAAATCTTTTTTTTTTGTTTCAGAGAGAAAATTAACCTCAGAATACTTACTCGAATTGCTAGGAGACGGGAACAAGTCTAAGATAGAAGATCTGGAAGATGACGAAACTCATGAAGAGGAAGGCATTGAGGCTGTACCAGATAGGGTGGCGGCGGGTCAGTCATATTCGGACGACGAAAGTTCTAACAGTGAGCCAGAAGAAGCTACTAACATTCAGGTACCTGAAAGAATAACTCCTAGTCTAAATGCAGTCTGTACTGAATCTCAACGTAGTCGTGAGGTATCACGAAGAGCTCGAAGGGTTTTGGAACGAAGTCGAGGTGTCTCTCAACGTGGCCGCTCTGTAAGTCGCGGACATCAATTACCTGGTCGCTCTTCAAGCGCACTCAACACATCTCGTGGTACTTCTCGGCACCGCACGAGGCACCGCACCAGTAGAAATGATCAGCTGCCTGAATCATCTAGTACTCCGCCACGCAACGATCGCGTTCAGTCTGAGGTAGCTCAACGCGACAGGGATCCGTCTAGGCGAAGGCTATGGAAATGTATTCCGTTTGACCAAAAAGAACACAATTTTCCGTCACGAGAACAACAGACCATTAGAACGCCTCAAGAGTACTTTGAGGACTATTTTGATGATGCATTTTATGAAAAAGCTAAAAATAGCTATCATTTAAGGAAAACAGGGAGACTTTTACACACAAGTGCTCGTTTGTACAAAATACACTGTGAGACGGCTCGCGTACATAGAGGTCAAGTTTTTGACTTACTACAATTCAAAATGCAAGTAGCTGACTGCCTTACCAACACACCTGATCGTCCAAGACTAGACCAAGATCCTGACGAAAACATGGAAGGGATAGAGACCCAAGGTCCAGAAAACGTCGATCCCAACATTCCAAGTGCTCGTTTGTACAAAATACACTGTGAGACGGCTCGCGTACATAGAGGTCAAGTTTTTGACTTACTACAATTCAAAATGCAAGTAGCTGACTGCCTTACCAACACACCTGATCGTCCAAGACTAGACCAAGATCCTGACGAAAACATGGAAGGGATAGAGACCCAAGGTCCAAGAAACGTCGATCCCAACATTCCAGCGAAAAGATACCGACCAGCTAATGTACCTTCAGAGGCGAAGCGTCATGACGGTTATGAACATTACCCGGTATTTGATGAGATCGAAAATCCTCGGTTCGGGTGTTCAAGCCGATCCAACATACGATGTAAAAAATGCAACCTGTATCTCTGTCTTAACAGAAAGGGCAACTATTTCACGTCGTTTCATAAGCAACAAATAGAGGCTAAGTTTTCTAAGATTTTATAGTAAGAAGTACAAAGTGATTGAACCAAAATGTTTAAGAAATTATTGATTTCAAGAAGTGTTGTTAATGTTTTTTTATTAAAATATTATATGATTACATAAACTAATAAATAATTACGACTAAACAAACCTTTTTATTCCTCTGAAATTACAAAAATATAAATAGAAAAATTACACCTAAAAAAATTCTAATAGACAAGTTAAAGCCGATATCGCACTATCGTGACATGGGGTTTTCTCAGGGGGGGAGGGGGTGGGAATTTTTTAATTATTTTTCTCGGATAACATAAAGCTTAGGTATAATGAATCTATCATTGAAAATCAACTACACAGACATTTTTTTTCCCGGCCTGAAAGGGATATAATTAAAGATAGTACATCACTGTCAAAATAATGTGACTAGTGGCTGCCCGCGACTTCGAACGCATTTACCGTCATAAGTATCTTTTGAAAAAATATCAATCATCATTATCATCATGTCAGCTTATGGACGTCCACTGCTGGACAAAAGCCCAAGGATCTCCACAACGACCGGTCTTGCGCTGCCCACATCCAACGTTTTCCAGCGACTTTAACCAAGTCGCAGTCCACCTTGTTGGAGGCCTTCCCACACTGCGTTGTCCGGTGCGTAACCTTTCTGCTCCATCGTCCATCGGTTCTACGAGCAATGTGCCCCGCCCATTGCCACTTAAGGTTTGCGATTCTTCGAGCTATGTCAGAGATCTTGGTTCTTTTGCAAAACATCAATACAAAACTAATATAGCCTATGTGTTATTTTCTTCGTACGCCATTTATCGTCATTTCTTAGAAGAAAATCATGATAGATATCTTAAAATAATATAACCTATGTGTTATCCTGATGTAGAAGCTACAATATTGCTAAGTTGCATTAAAATATATTCAGTAGTTTTTGCGTGAAAGAGTAACAAACATCCATCCATCGGCACAAACTTTTTTTTTTTAGCCTATTGTGTCCTGCTGCTGGGCAAAGGCCTTCCTCGCATTCTTCCATGCATCCCTATCTACGGCTACCTTCTGGCCAGCTTGACAAGGCACAAACATTGACATTTATAACATTAGTATGATGTATGCGGCCTCAACCTATCTTCACTTTTTTAGCTATTTACACCTCGTGGTTTGTTTGAATGCTGCAGGGTCAAAATTAATTTTAGGAACAATAATTATAATGATGTAAATAAATATGTACCTTTATACCTGTGTAACTGTTTATAAGAATTGTAAAACTTTATTTAAAAAGAGCAACCCCACGGAGTTTCTTGCTAGGTTCTTCTCTGGGGGAAACTGCACCTTGCGAATCTAGCGCTAGCTTTAAAAAAAATTACCTGTATAATAATGTAACGGTTTCAAGAACATTTTTTGTGCCTATGAAATAAATATATTTTTGACTTTGACTTATGAGAATAGGCTCGTGCCCCTCGGTGGGGACATTATATGGACTAACGACAACATTATAATAGTCGAAATGAAACAGCCGGGTTAAAAAAAGTACTTTTTAAGCAGATCTTTTTATTACAAAAACAAAAAGCAGTTCATTAGATCGGGTTTCTTTTTAAATATAACCCAATATTTTATTTTATATATTTTTCTAACTAAATATACAAGGTGACTTTAAATTAGTGAACGATAGAAAATGATATGCATGTACTCGTGATAACAAACAACTTTTATTATCGGACTAAGTTCGAAATCACAAAAAAAATTGTCCCCCATACTATGCTGATGCATTTTGTATGGGGAGTTCAAAAATTTTTTAACGATTTCGACCTGGGTCCCATAGTAAAAGTTGTTCGTTATCACGAGTACATGCATACCTTTTCTATCGTTCACTAATTTAAAGTCACCTATATAAGTACTTGTGGACAATAACGTTTTCTATAAAACTAATTGTAGTTATGTGACACTCAGTTGTTTAAAATCAAATATTTGTTATAAATAAAAATATATTGAAATGCTATTTTAATATAATGTAAAAATCAGAAAGCAGCTTTAAAGTATGTAAATAAATACATTTCTGAAGATACATAAACATATTTTTCGATTGGTACATAAATTGGTACATAATAATACATAGTTGGTACATAACGGATTGTACTTATTCATTCAGAAGCTATAAATGTATTTTAATTAATTTTGAAAACAATTTTCTTTACTGCAGATTAAAATATTTACGTTTTATACCATGTTCTTTATTTCACCCAGTTTCATAGTTTTTGGGCTATTAAAAGTATCTAGCAATTTCATACACCGTCACTAGAAAATATTCAACTTATACATATATTTTCATTCTTATGACTCTGATTTAAATGCATACAATATACTGACCAGTCAAGCACCATACAAAGTTATTTATTTATCTATCTATTTAGGTACTTACATAATTATCTTTGGAACTCACACTCCAATATATATAATTTTAAAATATATATTTTTATTTTCATATATTTTTTTCGTCGCAACGACAAGGCGCTTCCATCCACTAACAGCTATACAAACATTATGGCAATTTTAATAACAACAGTAGGTATCTATAGACACGTATTTACCTAGGTATTTATATATATAAGTTTCTTTTTAAAATAGTTTTGGCAGGCCATTGGTACTTACACTATGGAGATATTTAAAATATCATAACCTAACATCAAAGGCAAAATTCTTTCACAAATTCGTGTCACAGCATCCACCATAAGGCATTATACACAGCCCAATAGAGTCCAATTTTATCTAATACCATTTAGCACGTTGTCTTTGCTCGGACAAATGGGCACATAAACTGCAGAAATTGTATGTTTTTTTATTTGCAAAAGATGTAAACTTAACCCCGTCACAGCCCATTAACTTCCTTTCAAGGCACTCGGTGTCTGCTTCTAGTAAATAACGTTTGTGAGGCTCCATCGCGGCTGAACTGTCTTCAGCTAAGAGTTTCTTATCTCCATGGACAACCACAGCATCGTATTCAGAGATCGGCAGGAATCCTTTATTATTCGTAATGAAACAGACCCCGCAATGACGACTGCGGAAAATATCAGCGCCAACAACATCGGAAATCACCGGCGCCTTCCCAATGAGATAAATCAACACATATTTATCTCCAACACGGAATTCGTCACTGACAAAATTGTATACCGTCTCAGGTGTTAGCATGGTGGAGAGGAGGATGTAGCTAGTGATGTAGAGGGATATAACGATGAGTGTTTTCGCGAGTTTGGAAAGTTGTAAACGAAGCATGGTGTGTCATGCATGGCGCGGCGGCACATCTCGCCAGACCGGCGCTTTCTGGCCACCGAGTGACAGGGACGGCTACGGTCGATATCCCACTCTACCCATCTCACTCACACGTCACTACATTTTTAATCTTAGCTCCAAGTCATAAAGCTGATTTTTCCTTTATACGTTGACTATTACGTACGCAAGTTGAGTTCAAACCGGTCACCGATTCTGAGCATTTTTTCAGTTGAAAATAATACTGAAATGTCTTTTTGCATGCGTTGCGGGTTTACAATGACGACATCGATGCAAAACTAAAACTGACTTTACAGTGTACTGCAAAAAATTCAGATTGCAGACACGATCTGACCAGAATTAGCAATAAGGAAAACTTGCAAAGAATTTTGAACGTTATAAGATAAGAGTAAGGTATGGAGTCAAGTGAAGTATTTATTCACCCTTGATGACGTAAGGCTACTAAACATGCGTAAATGACGTGAAACGGGTGCACATGTGGTAGGATAAAAGAATCAGAAAAAATATATATTTTCAGTTGAAAAACATCTGCACTAGTTCATTTATTTGTTGCTGTTACTATTGCCAGATTACTGGGATACTTCCAATTATAAATAAAATTTTAGATGTTTTTGTAGAGAAAATGAGCGAAAGGAGATTAACAAAAGAGATATACAAGGCAAGAGTGGATGGAAATGCTGGGAGGGGAAGGCCAAGACGAACATACCTCGATCAAATCGGAGACTTGCTCAAGAAAGGCCAAGTCAAGAGTACCCTAAACCGACGTGCATGAATGAGGCGACTGATGAGTGTGAATGAAGCGAAAGAGATGTGTTTGGATCGTAGCAAGTGGAAGGAAGTGGTCTCTGCCTACCCTAATGGGAGAGAGGCGTAACGTATGTGTATGTATGTTTTGTCTAATATTTTGCACAATTTTGTGACCACTTCTTTCCACTTGCTACGATCCAAACACACCTCTCTCGCTTCATCCACACTCATCAGTCGCCTCATACATGCCCGTCGATTTAGGGTAGTCTTGACAAAATGTCGAGCGATAAAGTGTGCAAATTGGTACATTTATTTACAGTTCTAATGACGATCATAAGTAGGTAGGTACACAGTGGCCTTGCCTACCCTACCCACTTCTAAAAATAAATAGAATGTTTGAAAAACAAGCATCTGTCTAGACAAACTAAAATAATTCTAAACGATACATCCGAATGTTATGTCGTGATAGTCATTGATGGTTCATAGGATGTTCCATCGGATGCCGTTTTAGATAAGGGATACATTGTTTAAATTAATTAAATAAAATTGTAATTCAATTTGAGGACTTTGTTAGTCAAAGTCAGGGTCCATTGTCCATAACTAACTGATACATAGGGCATACGCTAGTTCACAGATAAGTAGTTGAAAGAAAAAGGTATTAACATGCAAAAATCAAATAATGAAACAAGATAAAAAAAACATTATCTGAATAAAATACAGAGTGTAACAGAAAGGGGGTATAACGCCGAAACACAGCGATAGTCCACATGAATTTGAACAACTTTCCCCAAGTAACATGAGTGGTAACTAAAAAAAAAAAATTTCGTCTCCCCATACGAAATGTCCGATCAGCTGATCGAGTAAGTATGGGCGATCCAAAACTTTTTTTGAGTTAAGAACGAACCATGTTCTTTGGGGAAAGTTGTTCAGTTTCATGAGGACTATCGCTGTGTTTCGGCTTTATACGTAATCGTATAGTAGTATAGTCGTAAGTAAAAAAAAAATTTCGCCTCCCCATACAAAATGTCCGATCAGCTGATCGAGTAAGTATGGGCGATCCAAAAAGTATTTAGGCTTTTTACCCCCTTTCTGTTACACCCAGTATAACTAATGCAAATACAAGCTAATCAAATACACCCTTCCTTCATTCAACATTTATCTTATAAGGAAGCGAACCCTCGCCTGGACATACCTAGAGTCCGGAAATTAAACTGACCAATAGCTCATTTTATATAGACTTAGGGGGGAGTGACCACTCTAATGAAATATCTCATAGATAATGTCAATCTCGCGATATATTAGGTTTGAGGAAGAGATTTCTTAGATTTATTACTTCTTCGGAAGTGTCAGTATTTATTTATGGTTTTAATTAAAAGGTTGTTTATTTTAAATTGAATCTTGTAGAAATCTTTGTAGAAGATAGGACTTATTTTGTCGTAGCTACAGAAATGACTATAAAGTTGTAAGTATTTTTTAGGTAAGTACCTATGTTTTCAGACGAGGTAGGTACCTACTACAAAAACAATTAACTTTTGTCCAATTTCTTGATTGTAAAAATATTTTTTGGTTTTCCATAATAGAAACAGTTTCGCCCGGTTCCGTTCAAACAAAAGCATAATGCAGAAAATTAAATTCAGTTAAACAATAACATTTTATCGTTTACTTTAAACGAAACTGTACTTATACTGATAACAAGAAATAACCATAAAATTCAATATTGTAATATTGTAATTAATAACAAAATTGAAATCTAGATAAGATTAAATTACTAAAAAACCTTACAGAGCCATCTAGTTAAAACAGTTGGAACTTTCATGGCATTTTTATATCGAGCAACTATTTTAAAGCAATAATGTTTCGAGAGATGGCGCTACCTGTCTTTTATATAATGTTTAGATATATAAAACTTTTATTTAAGTGTAAAATACGTGACGAACGTACCCCGATCAAATCGCGGACTTGTTCAAGAAAGGCCGGGTCAAAAGTACCCTAAACCGACGGGCATGTATGAGGTGACTGATGAATGAGGATATATTATGTAGATGAATGTCATAATATTTAAGTTGTTCTTTTGTAAACACATGATTGTAAACAATATTTTAAAAAAAGCAACCTCTAGAGTTTCTTGCTGGCTTTTTCTCTGGGGAATCTGCCTTCCGAAGTCAGCGTAGCTTCAGTCAGTTAATTTGCTTTTACTTTTGTTAACTTGTTATATTTTTGTTTTTATTTTTTGTTTTATATTTCTGACGCATTCAAGTGTAATTTTGGGTTACCTATAAATAAATCTTTATTGAATTGAATTGAATTGATGAAACGAAAGAAGTTTGGATCGTACCTAGCAAGTGGAAGGAAGTGGTTCCTACCTACCCCAATGGGAGAGAGGTGTGACGGATATGTATGTAAAATACGTGTTAATATAACACAAAACGTTCCACACTAGTTTCGAATAAGTTTCAAAGCTATACATCATCTCTCGAGTAATTACCGATAACCGCAGCTCGCGGCGACTTGCGATTTATCGCGCCGATAATTGGTCGCAGATAACTACGAGCGATGCGACTGCGACTGTACACAGGGTGTTACCGTTTACTGTCGTGAAAATCCAAACTATTTTTTTTTTGCTAGCCATCATGATCCCAATACTAGGCAAAGGCCTCCCCCGCGATTTCCATTTCACTCGGTCTCCGGTAGCATCCCGCCATTCCCGTGAAAATGCATCCGGATCGTCTGTCCATCTTTTTCGAGGTCTACCTCGGCGTTAGCAGACTTAAAACGTCATTTATTACAAAATGAGCAAAATAAGTATAAATAAGTACCAAAGTTAAGTAAATCACAGGATTTTTTCAACATTTGCCCAAATAAAAAAAAAAAGATATTTTTATCTAAGTCATTTGGAAATGCTTTATGCAATTATGTTGACTGGTCTATGTTAAATACCTACTTACATACATACATACATATCTGTCACGCCTCTCTCCTATTGGGATAGGCAGAGACCACTACCTTCCACTTGCTATGATCCAAACACACCTCTTTCGCTTCATCCACACTCATCAGTCGCCTCATACATGCCCGTCGGTTTAAAATAATGATTCAAAGCTTATTATAAGTGGGGTATCTATGAGGTTACCTATGTATAAATATGTATATAGTAGGTACTTAAGTAGAATAAGTTTGTATTATATTGTATTGTATTTATTTAAGGTAAAATCATGTATACTTATTAATATTATAATATTTTAAGTACCTATGATTCAAAACCATAAATAATGTTTTATATTAGGTAGGTTCTTACTTTTTATTTCACAGGTTTAAAATAGTCTGGCTCAGAAACAGTACCTACTAATGAGCACCCTATACAACGTTTTTGCTACAGCCTTCCCTGATTTAAGGCCTACAAGATACTTCATGACTATAAACGACTATTTAAACTTAATTTATTTAAATTCACGGGCAAAAGGTACGAGTCTATACTGCCATGACTTTTAAGGAGATTATTCACCTTAGTAAATATAAAGCATGTAACAAGAAACATAGCAATAATAATACTTAAACTCTATTTATTAAGGAACTGGGGTCCAAGTCTGCTAATATACAATATTCTCAGTTGTGTGACGGCAGGGTGTCAATGGCATTTGTTGACATATTTGGTCGCAATCAGTGTAAGCCATTGTTTAGCAGAATACCTATTTTAAATTAGCAGATTTGGACCTCTGATCAGTCAACTGCACCTACTAGTTAGTACCTATAACCGTGTTACAACCTAATTTTTAAAATGAACATCTTTCAACGTCATAATTTCCATAATACTGGCATTGTATTTGTTTTAGTCGAGTTAAGCAACAGTGATGTGTTTTTGACAGTGATTTAAAAAATCTTATTTACCAAGTTTCTGTAGGTGGCGGTTTGTGTGGAGAAGCATGGGAGAGGCTTTTGCCCAGTAGTGGGACAACATAGGCTAATCTATTTACCAAGTTTATTCGAAGTTTTTATGGAGGCATAATAATAATCACCCGACTACTTACATACTTTCTATATATTTGTCACGCGTCTTTCCCATCGGGGTAGATAAAGAACACTTTCTTCCACTTGCTACGATCCAAACACACTTCTTTCGCTTTAACTAAAGACGTGCATCTATGAGGCGACTGATGAATGGCAAAGCAACGAAGGGTTATGATTTTGACCCATGTTTATACGCAAGTAAGTTTGTGTTTATTGTATTGAAAACCCCTTTTTTATCTCGTCGGTTAAGCAATAAATGTCACGATGCTATAAAGTAATGGTTGCAATTTTTTCCGATAGTAAACGTTGAATTAATCGCCACCCATTAGCGGTTGGATTGCAACGATTTAACTGTATAAATAACTTTACGCATGATTGGCAAAATGCCCAAATAGTGGTGAGTTAAAGCCGGTAATTTGTCTATGGTTTCTTTATGTTAAAAAAAAGAATTTAAATTATACCTACTTAGCTATTCAAAACATAAACTAAGTAGGTACCTACTTTTTATTAGCCTGTTTCGTCCCACTGCTGGATGCTTCTCTATAGGGTGACTTTAAATTAGTGAACGATAGAAAAGGATTACGCATGTTCTCGTGATAACAAACAACTTTTACTATGGGGCCAAGTTCGAAATGACAAAAAAAAATACTCTACTTGCTACGATACAAACCATTCAAACACACTTCTTTCACTTCCTCCTCATTCATCAGTCGCCTATAGCCTGGCTAAAACAAATATAATAGATAACTATTAAACAAAAACGCCTTAAGACTTGTCTTATAAAAGCTTAACCAGTTGTATCTTGTAATCCGGGTTTCAGAGTTATGTCCGGGTGTCTGGATCCGGGTGTAATGATCCGGGAGAGGTCCGGTTGTGTCCGTCCGGATATTGCGATAAGATGCGACTTTAAGATTGTGTTTCTGTTTCTTGTAGAGTTTGGAATGGGTAGATTTGTGTAGTATGATAAAATTAATAAATACAGTTACCTACAATGACATGTTAATAAATGAAATGTTGTAATATAATTTTCTGTTCTTTTTTAATTTTGAAACGTTATTTTTTTATTAAAAAGTAGTTGTGTACGTTCATATGTGGCGTTTAATATAGGTACCTTGTATTTAAAAGGTGCGACATGCGAAAGAGAAAAACACCTACCTACATATTTTATTCTTTTTTTATGTAGGCAATATATTAGATACTCAAAGTACTTAGGTATTGCTCTGCTAACCTCTCTTTACTTTAGTTTTTTTTTTTTGTTACTTAAGAAACGTTTTTATTTTTGCATCTCATCTCTACCCATTATTAACTCTATCTGCGAAAGAGACAAATGCAATCTATCGCTCATTGACTAACAAGACAGTAAGACGTAGCAAACAGATGTCCACTGACCCCTGACCATGTCTAGTAAGACGAAGGGGATAATTCCCTGGGATTAGTCTGGCTTTTGGGTAAGGAATAGTTAGTTTAGTTGATTTGTTGTGTTAACGATATAATATTTTTAAATAAATAAAATAATATAAACTAAGTAAAAATAACTTTCTAAATATCTGTTACTTTAATCCGATTGAATTTTAATGTATTGGTTACATTTGGTAACAGCGATTAAATAACAGTTATAAGCAATAACTCATCCGGCCGTTAGGTTGGCAACACTTGTTTTTTTGAACTACGGGGAAAAGCGTTTGCTGGAGAGTGAAAAATGAAAATAAATGGTTTTTAAAATAGTTTCAAGTACTCGTTTGGGTCCTTATTTCTAATTTTAATAGTTGAAATGGTAAACTAGTGTTCTGGATTCTGTTAATGTAAAGTAAAGCTTACTACTTACTAGGTATTATGATTATGTATCTGTACTTTATTTTATACATATTGTAGGGATAAACGACTCTGTAAAATAGCTAGTTTTAATTTATTCCTTGTTTAATGTTTAACCCCCTTATATTTACAAAACGAGGTTTAAAGATAGTCCGACGCGACGTTAGTTCGTTTAGTTGGACGTTTTGTCCATAGCCGAAATGTCAAAAGAAACGAAGGGGGAAAAAAAGGGGGAATTGTCAAGATATTTTAATTTTTTTGTTAAAAGAACCTTAGCACATTTAAAGTTATGCTATAGGTACTTTGATCTCTGGTTGTCACGTTATGTATTAAAATTATAATGAGATTTTTTGTTCATTTACGTATAAGTAATCTTACCATATTCAGCGTATTTTTTAAGATGACGTACCTGTAACAAAAAAAGTTATATAAATTAATTAATTTGCTTGTAAATTAAATAGACACAAAAAAATAGTCAATGCTATAAATAGTGGAGTTTAAATAATGCACCTAGAAAGAAAGTTTTATATTTGCCGCCAATTCACAAAAAACAAATGACAAATGAATTACATTAGGTTACGAAGGAGTTCTTAAATTGAAACTCAAAAAAGTTTACATTAAAAATCTTTCTAACTGGCCAGTTCTAAACATTTTCAGTGTTACCCACGTCATAAAGTTTAAAGGTAGGTACTCAGCAATCTAATTGCAACAATGTCTTAATTCACCTTACATCAATTAATACTCAATTAACACCAAAATGACACATCAGAACGTACAATTAAAAATATTACATTGCAACTCAGTCGTTTTGATAATTGACAGCTTATCTTCCCGTTGCTTTCGGAAAACGTAGAGCAAATTACCCATTAAACATCGTTCCGTCTTTTTCTGTTTAAGGGTAATGAAAGAGTCAGCTATAGCTTTAATAGAGCATTAAGTTTAAGGATGATTTCAGCAACAAATTAAAAAGATGATAAAAAGGCTTGTGAGAAACGTTTCACTGATATTCAATGTGTAAGTTAGACAAGATGAAGAATATTTCAAAATGGCGTGTTTTATTCTTTTGTGTAATAGGTTTGATGTCACAAGTAGAACAGGTGAAGGCTTCTGCGGAGGTCATGAAGAAGCTGACACTTGGGTTCTCGAAGGTTCTGGAAGAGTGTAAGAAAGAGGTGAGAGAGAAAATAGTGTTTTTTTTTGTATTCTGGTGTTCCCACATTGTTTGTTATAAAATGTTAGTACCTACTTAAACTTCAAACCTTTAGTAGGTTATATTATAGTAAGTAAGTAGGTATTTTATAACATGCAATATGGGAGGACCAGAGAGCATCGCTCCATTGAAAGGGATGTTTGTCATTATCGTGTAGTAATTAGACAAATAGTTAACAGTTCATAACATCAATACTATTAAAGTATCATCGATCGACATACTTTGTATTAAGTGATCCTCATTCGACACGCCTGCTGTGTTTCTTTTTTTTTTAATAGTTGACTGAGTTTTCTTGATGTTACTTGCTGGATATCATCAGCCATTAAGTATCCAAGTAAAGGTCTAATTCGTCGCCATGGCAACCCAATGCGTTGTCATGACGACGAATTGTTTTCCCTCCTGACGGGCCACGACCCGGACTCGTCCCGGACACGGCCCGGATATGTGTCGACAGACCACTATACTATACTGTTGACAGATATGCCTACACAACTGTATAGGTAACACTTTAAGGGCTATATCAGACGTACCTATTTTTCAAAATCCGCGTTTACGGAGCGATAACGGAGCGTTTTCTGCGATTCAAACGCACCTCGACCGCAGTCTTCTTATGCTATCTATAGGAGACCTATAGGAGTCGAAGTGGTCGCCATGGCCGGAATCGGCCGGATAGATAGATAGATGCTATCTATATACCAAAGCTGCCGGCATCGTCATACATAACGTCATACAAATGGCAGCTGTCAAAAAAGTCGGCGGCTTTGTTGTGTAGATACCATTTCCTATACATATCTAATCTATGCCGATTAGGACACTTAAGGCGTTGACAGACGTTCATTTAAAAAGTTGTGTTATTAATGCTGATGCCAGTCTTTGTCTTTTCCCAGTTGAACCTCGGCGACCACATAATGCAAGACTTCTACAGTTTCTGGAAGGAGGACTACCAGCTCCTGAATCGTGACGTTGGATGCGCCATCATGTGCATGGCCAGCAAGTTCGACCTGATCTCTGATGATAATAAGCTGCATCATGCGAATGCGCATGAGTTTGCTAAGAGTCATGGCGCTGGTTAGTATTAGAGTGTGGCTAGTGGTTGAGACGATAATAAATACATACTTAAATCTGTCGTACGTACCTACTTCACTCAAGTAAAAGAGGAAGTTATTGTCATGTCGTATCAAGAAGTCAAAGCACTGGCAGAGGATAGGCCTAAATGGCGAATGCTCCACCGACAAGAGTCTAACTCTTAAATTGAATGATGATATCTTTCACGCCTCTCTTGCATCGGGGTAGGCAGTGATCACTTCCCTCCACTTGCTACGATACAAACATACTTGACAAGTACCTATCTTAAAAAACTTACACAATATCTTAAGGTGATATAGCCTATATGTTATTCTGATGCTTAAGCTACAATATTGTCAAGTTTCATCAAAATCTGATCAGTATTTTATTTAGTTATATACGAGATGTAATATTTATTTTATCTATTGGATATCTATTTGTTTATTTTTATTATAGGTACTATCTATTTTTGGTATCTATATGTAGTTATGTATGTATGTATTCTGTATTATTTGCACAACCCGCAACCATTATTACCTCTTTCTCGTTATTTCTTACCCTAAGGTTGCCTGGAAGATATTGCTACCTAGCAATAAGGCCGCCTGTTGCTTCTTATATTCTTGTTTGTGTCTGTACCTTATATCTTTTGTGCAATAAAGAATATTTGTATTGTATTGTATTGTATTTTGTGTGAAAGAGTAACAAACATCCTCATATTCATTGGCACAAACATTGTCATTCATAATTTCAAGAGCACTATTATACATACATTAATATACCAAATTTGTTTCCAGATGATGATATGGCCAAACAACTAGTAGCTATCATACATGAATGTGAGAAGACACATGCTGGTATCCCTGACGACTGCGACAAGACACTAGAAATAGCTAAATGCTTCCGTACCAAGATACACGGACTCAAATGGGCTCCTTCCATGGAGACCATACTCGAAGAAGTCATGACTGAAGTCAAAGAGGAACAGGGATAGATGATTGATGAAGTAATGGGGAAGAAAGAGATGGCAAACCAAGAAATAAGGTTTAAAAAAAATTGATTCGATCAAATGAAATATGAAAACGTAAGTTTAAGGGCGCTTGTACACGATAAGAAAATCCGCGGGACCTATGCAAGAATTCATGTCGTAACTAGAAAATAGCTGTGTATATTGTTCGCAGCGGTGCACGAAAAATCTTGTCCGCGCAAAACACGACGTGGCGAACATTGTTCAGCTAGCTTAGCATGGCACTCCGTGAGAAGACGTTGTCATGCGTTTGTCACGCTTACGTCTCTGTCTAAAGTTTGAAATGTGATAAGGACAGCATGCGTGAGATAATTGTCGCGGCACGCCATGCTAAGCCCCCAGGAGCCGTAGTTTTTCGCGCGTAGAACAGACAAAATTCTTGTCGTGAACACGAATAATTTGTCTTGTCTGCCGCAGACACGATAAACAAACTCATCGTGTACACGCGCCGTAATAAAAAGTTGATTTAATTAAACTAAATATAAATTAAGTTTTATAACAACAGGAGAAACTAATTACATTATGCAGAGTCAATTTAATTAAGAAATTAAATGCGAATATAAAAATGTAAGTAATAAAACGAACGATTAATAAAATAAAAACTTGGCAATGAAACGAATTACCTTTATAATAAAATAATACGATATAGAATCTTTTTAATGTCTTGGTTGGATAGATAGTAAAGTTGTAAAAAAAAAAGACCTAAAGCTTGTTTAATGGACAATTTACTTTTATTGAAGTTCCTCAGAATCTCGCTAGCTTTAATTAAGCCTTAGAATACTACGAATTATTATTATTTTAAATTATAATACATTTGATTAGTTTAATTACTATAGTCTGAGATAATGCGGTGGTAGATAGATAAGTTAATAAAGATATATATGCATTTGTGTTTTTATTTACTTTGAATATTCGTATATCCTACTAATATTATAAACTAGCTGTCCCGGCGAACTTTGTCCTGCCTTAGAATGAACTTTATTGTGTAGGAATAAAGTTCAAATTGACTCTACATTTTAGTAAGAAAACATTTGTATGGGAATAAGAAAAGGTCTGTTTTTAGGGCTTTCCCGGCAATTATTCGAATTTTTCTCGCCGTTTAGACCTACCCTGGACTACGACAAACATTTTAAAACCAAAATCAGCTCAATCGGCCCAGCCGTTCTCGAGTTTTAATCAGACTAACGAACAACAATTCATTTTTATTTATATAGATAGATGTCAATGTTTGTGCCAATAGATGGATTGATGTTAGGATGTTTGTTACTCTTTCACGCAAAAACTTCTGAATAGGTTTTGATGTTTGGCAATATTACAATATTCACACAATATCTGTGATATATAAGGTGACTTTAAATTAGTGAACGATAGAAAAGGATACGCATATACTCGTGATAACAAACAACTTTTACTATGGGGTCAAGGTCGAAATCACAAAAAAAAATTGTACCCCCATACTATCAGCTGGTGCATTTTGTATGGGGAGTTCAAAAATTTTTGAATGATTTCGACCTTGGTCCCATAGTAAAAGTTGTTTGTTATCACGAGTACATGCATATCCTTTTCTATCGTTCACTAATTTAAAGTCACCCTATATAAGCTACAGCTTAAAATATCAGAATAAAACATAGGCTTTATTATTTTGAGATATCTGGATTTTTTTTTAGATAAAGATTAGACGATAATTGCGTAAGAAGTCGCGGACAGCCTCTAGTAATATTATAATAAAGGTATGCAAGCTTGATCTCACTATGTCGTCATATGTCATATTACGTAAAACGTTTTGTGTCAGCCAAGTGTCAGTGCTCGTATAAAAATAGTACCTACACAGAAAAAATATTGAAGCCACATAAGTGACACATAAGTGGGAAGGTAGGCTGTCAATGTTTGTGCCAAAAGATGGATGGATGGACGGACGTGAGAATATTTGTTACGCTTACACGCAAAAACGAATGAACAGATTTTGGTAAAACTTTACAATATTGTAGCTTGCACATCAGAATCACCCATAGCCTATATTTAATATTGTTAAAATTTTCCAAGATATCACGAAAATGCATATGAAATCGCGGGCAGTCTCTAGTACAGCCATAAATATACTATGCCCCTTATTACAAAACGAGGTTTAAAGATACTCCGACGTTAGTTCGTTTCTTTTGACGTTTCGGCTATGGACAAAACGTCAAACTTTTAGTTTAGATTAGTTTGACTTTTTGAAAAACGTTTAGTTTAACGTTTTGTCCATAGCCGAAACGTCAAAAGAAACGAAATAACGTCGAACTATCTTTAAACCTCGTTTTGTAATAAGGGGGTATACCTAGGTTCTTCAGCACTAAAACGGTTAACCTAACGGGTGTCTAGAAGTTAGAAAACCCTTTTTTCTAACACTGTAGGTGTTTTAAATCTGACTTTGAAATAGCGCTGCGGGTGATCTTTCTAGAAATGGGAGTCAAAGTAAACCGTTCTCTTTATATGGGTTACTTACAAAGTTGCTTAGTTTCTAACAAGTTTTTGTTTGACGGTTGATAATAGGGTAAGTTTCTCTCGTTTTAATTCATCATCAAACTGAATTGGCTCAAGTCTGCTAATTTAAAATAGCCTCAGTTGTGTGTCAGCAGTGTCAATGGCATTTTTTGACACATTTGGTATTCTGCTAAAATACGTATAAAAGGAGTTGCCATACCGATCTGGATCTGCGTGCCTGGTCTGGTGCAAAATGGCTACCTTTTTGTATGGAATTTCTTATCGTTTGACAGGTCATCTATCAAGAAAACTATGAAAAACTTGCGCCAACTTTGGCACGCTGTCATAAACTCATTTGTACCTATATGAAAAAAAGTGACATCTCCTTAAATATTCTATACTCAAAGCTGCTAAACAATGGCTTACACTGATTGCAAGCAAATGTGTCAAAAATAACATTGACACTCTCATTGATACTCTGACGACACACAATTAAGAATATAGTAATTTAGCAGACTTGGGCCCGATCCTACTTAATACGAATTCAAACTCTTTCGTAGGCAAAATAGTTTTGGGGTCTGCAGAAATATGCTGTACCTTTTGTATAACTTCTCTTTTTTTTTTTGTCTCTATGTACTACCATCTTACAATAAACTGTTAAATAAATAAATAAATAGTTATAGCACTTGAAAACGTCTAGCCGAGAGGAAGCCGAGAGGAAGAAACAACAAGAAACGTAACAGCACAGGGCCCTACGTTCCCGTTTAAATTAAACTCAAAAACACATGCTACCGAAATACCATGTACCGTAAAATTTCACTGCCAATAATAATAAATAAGATAAAAACGACGTGTTTGTCTGTTCAGCGTTCACCCGAGAGGGGTGGGGGAGACGTGGGGGGTAAACAATAAAAGTAAATACAAGACACAGGTGTTTGTGGAAATAAAAAAAACTGATTCGACAAACAACGCTATCGTCTTTTGTTTTTTGTTTGGATTTTTCCGATCGGATTTTGTTTTTGGCATTTTTCGTGAGAAGATTTTGATTGTTAGATGTCTTCATGGTTTTTTATGACATTTCCTTAAAAAATACTCGTAATATTTACTGTATTTATGTGTAATATAAGTCAAGATATATCATTTAAACAGAAATATGAAGGCATCTGAAACTTGCAATTTGTATTTTTTTACCATAAGTCGTTTCGTTACCCCAATATTTGCATTTGATGACCATATTTGTCATGGAACCCACAATCAACCAATCAGACCACCGTAATAAATGAAGGTAAAACTACAAAAAAATTCAACTAATATATTAAATAATCTGTTACCACAAACCACCTCTCACATTTTACTTATTAAGGTAATTCCCCTACATTATCTCAAACAATCGCGCAACCAACTAACTAACTAGATAACCGACTATCCGACTAACTACACCGCTTTCAATACTCCATAACTCCGTCCATACAATACGTTCCGCATATTCTTACTATAATTTACACCTCTCTACCTGAATTACATTGGATCTCGATTAAGGCTGAATGCCTAGGGTTGCTAGATTAGACGGGTACAGGTTGTACTGGGAGTTTAAGTTGGTTTAGAGAAATCGATGATTTAATGTACTTTGTGTGTTAATTTCAGGATGGCAAAGAAGCCAAGAGAAAGGTTTGAGAATTCTTGTTTTTACACAAATACGGCAAAACCAAAAGAAAGGCGATTATTATAACAGCAATGAATATTGTTATCCAAGTAGGTAACACTGATAATGATTTTTTGAATTGCATTTAGAAATACCTAACTGTTTAGATTTTATAGTCTCTTACCATTCATATATAATTGTATTTTGGAAAATTGAGTCTAAAGGAGGTTAAAGCTTCTATCATAAAATCATAAAATTCAGCGACAAAAATTAGAGGGGAAATTAAATTTGACTTGGCTCTGTTTTGAACTAAGTTCTGAGCAAAATTTATTCTGAGCTTAAATTGCGTTTTATGATCCACTCTACTGACGAAGCAATTTACCTTCAACTATACCTAACTTATGTTACCAGTAGTCCTGTACTCTGCGATACCCTGACATACAGTCAGCCCCGATTGTGCTGTCGCAAGCTAATGGCTGATACACTCAAGTTATGGTACAATTAGGGCTCATACCAAGTTATGGGACGATTAGGGTACAAACACATTCGGTTAGATGTTAGCTCAATAGGGTCATTGATCTATTGGGATTTCTGATTCTAATCTCTGCTTGGTTAGGATTTAGATTTAGATTGGGTTGTTGTGATTTAAGTTGTTTTGGTTTTAAATGTGTCGTTTGTAAAGTTATGCTTAGTTAGGACATAGAATAGAAGTTAATAGCAAATCACAATTGTGTTGGGGCCCAAGTCACCTAATTTACCATATTCTCAGCTATAAGCTTTGAGTAAAGAATATATAAGGAGGAGCCATGCCGTCTGGATTTGCGTGCCTAGTCTGGCGCAAAATGGCTACCTCTTTTTATGGTATTTCTTATCGTTTGACAGGTCATCTACCAAGAAAACCAAAAGAAAACTATAGAAAACTTGGCGCACTCCGACACGCTGTCATAAACTCATTTGTATATGAAAAAAAAATGAGGCCACTCCTTATATTCCTTCCTGATTGGCTATAAGTCGGCAGCAGCGCACCGTATCAATGAGAGTGTCTATGTCATTCTTTGACACATTTGGTTGCAATCAGTGTGAGACATTGTTTAGTAGAATACCAAATGTGTTAAAAATGTCATTGACTCTCTGCCGGCACACAACTGAGGCTTGGGCTCCTGACTGCACTGAAAATCAGCGTCATGACATATGCAGAGTGGAGTCCTTTTCTCAGTTCTATCTTCTTTTATTTTTCTTTATGTTGGTATAAGTGCTGTTATTTACATTAACATAAGTTCCTTTTTGTTTTGTATATTGTTTTTATTTGTAATTATCTAGAAATAAATTATTACTTTACTTTACTATAAAAGATATCACAATAATTGTAGGTACCTACCTACGCTAAATAAATAAAAAGCTTACGCAAATATTAGATTTTATTACAACACAATTACATCTTCTCTTTAAAGAGCAAAGTAATCTAGAACCAAAATATCTTGACCTATATATCAGTCAAGACTTCAGTAATAACGACATCCATGGTGGGGGTCCAGTTGAGCTGGTCGATGGAGGTTCTGAAGCACTTGGCGACTTCCAACGCCTTCATACAAGTGTCTTCTATCCCTGAATGTTTGTTCTCACAGTCGTGGAGTGCTGTTACTAATTTAGCGGCAATTTCGTCGGCTGTAAGATAAATGTTAGACACATTTTGTATTTTACAGATAGATACATAAGTACCTATCTGTTATGCTTCTTCTCTATCGAGGTAGAGACCACTTCCCTCCACTTGCTACGACCCAAACCACCTCTTTCGATTCATCCACATATAAGGTGACTTTAAATTAGTGAACGATAGAAAAGGATATGCATATACTCATAATAAGACCATACCAGCCCCATGCTGCTGAGCAAACTCCTTGGTATTCCCATGGTGGATCTTGCCGCTGCTGTCCAGCAGGTTCAGCTTATGGCTCATGCAGACCAGAGCGCATCCAGTCTCCCGGTTCATCAGTTTATAGTCTTCTTTCCAGTAGAAATATAGGTCTCTGATCACGTGGTCGCCGAAGTTCAGCTGGAAAATTTTTAGGTGGGTGGTTTTGAGTGATGGTGATGAAGATGGTCCAAATTGATTACCAAATGAATTTTTAGGAAAATATTGATAGGTATTGTGATAAAGCAGGAAATAGAGAGAAAATTAATGTTGTAATAGATATAAGTCAAATAAATAATAAAAGTAATTTTAATCAAGGTTTCGTAAGACATCAAATGTGCTATAAATTAAAATGAAGTCAATTCAATTTCAAAAGACAGACGAGTATGATTACCATCGCAATCATCATTATTATTATCAAAAAAATTTGACTCTTGTCGGTGAGGCATCCGTCATTTAGGCGTATCTTCTGTAGCATCTTATTAACCAGAAGATAGGCCATGACAGTACCCCAAATAAATATCTGTATCTAGCAAATATACCACTTACCTCCTGTTTACATTCATCTAAAGCTTTCATGAACCCTGAAGTTATAGTTTTCATAATCTCCGACGACGATTCTATCTTTTTCACACTTACAGCCAAGATCATTGCCACAACAAAGACGGCTATATGTTGTGCCATTTTAAACGATGTCCCGAGAAAGAATATATTGCAAGAATGTTGCTCTTCTTATAAAGACTTGGGTTAAATTGTAATTGCCTAATTGTAAAGAAGAGACTAATTAGAGACGAAATGTGGTTTAATTGTTAGTTAGGATGTCTAAATACCGTTTAATATAAGCAAAGTAGTAATTAAAGACACCAAGTTTGAAATTTACATCGTGACTATGCTTCTTTAGATAATCTTGTTGCGCATTTTAAGACTGAAACACACCGGATGCGTATGCGTAACGTAGACGTAAGCACGGCGTAGCCACGAGCGTAGTTACGATGTAACCCAATGTGACACCAGGCTACGCGTCACGTCGACGTGTACGTCTACGTTAAGCAAGCGGTGACAATTTGACAGACAGCATATGCAACGCATACGCATCCGGTGTGTTTTAGCCTTTAAAGTAAAAATACAATCCCACCAAAAACATAAATGTGAAAAAGGGTGGCCAATTCAATATAAAAATTATGTTGAGAGCTTTGCCGTAAAAAGTATGGAGATCTAAATGAGTGCCAATTCATAGGTATGCAAAATCGAAATATGTATTTTTATAGAAAAAAAAAATATGCCTATTATGCACAAGTATTAATAAACTCTATTTCTTTGCTTTGTTGCATAACTTAAAACAATTGCTGTTATTAAAAATATATAAGATCTTATAGGAGGTTAGTTTATATTTGGCTAGTTTTCATTAAATCAGTCATTTTATTTATTATTCACAACTTTAATTCTGATGAAAACTGGCCAAATATAAACTAACCTCCTATAAGATCTTATATATTTTTAATAACAGCAATTGTTTTAAGTTATGCAACAAAGCAAAGAAATAGAGTTTATTAATACTTGTGCATAATAGGCATATTTTTTTTTCTATAAAAATACATATTTCGATTTTGCATACCTATGAATTGGCACTCATTTAGATCTCCATACTTTTTACGGCAAAGCTCTCAACATAATTTTTATATTGAATTGGCCACCCTTTTTCACATTTATGTTTTTGGTGGGATATCATTACTTTTTGTACAGAGAACTAGGCAAGTAGTAAGATTTAGTTCTTTTTTTGCGTTTCCGCTGCGTCGTAGAGTGCATGCGTTTCATAGATATTCTTAAAAACGCACTATACAAGTACAACGTAAGTTTGCTGCTAATGACGTCAGTGTAGCGTTTTCTCACTGGAACTAGGACTGAGTGAGTGAGACAACAGCGGTAAACTTAGGTATAGTGAACGGGTTGTATAAATACCTAAAGTAAGCAAATGTATTTTTTCCTTTGCTTACTCGTAATTACCGAGCTGGATTCCAAAGGGGTTTGAATATAATGTCCTACCTAAACATGTGTATGGTACCTTTTTCCACAAAAATGGCGGCAGTCTAAGAAACACCTGCATTAATCGATAATTCAAGTCAATACAAATCGAAAATATAAGTAGATGAAAAATAATTGATAAAGCGTGACGTTTCCGAGATATAGTGTGCTTTTCCACCAGAGATGTGCTATGCTACGTTGCTACGGATGCGTTTGAAATCCACCAATCATATTCATTGTATTGTGGAAATGGGTTCAGCTAAGCTATGTTTTTCACATAAAAGGATGCGTGCTATGGATGTGTGCTATAGATGCGGGATATGGATGCGTGCTATCGAGCAAAGCTATGTTTTTTTATATTATCGAGATACATAGCTCGAGATGCGCATCTTCGAAGCGCATCTTCCTCGCACAGCCACATCCCGCCCTCCAGTACCCCATTTAGCACGTATGCAGAGCAGCGTAGTAACAAAATAAACGGTAGGGAGTACTTGGGGGGGCCATGCTTTTGGGAGTTGGTTGACATAGGTTGTTTCAAAAACTCTTATTTTTCAACCACTATAAATTCCCACCTTATTTATACCTAAAATAATAAAAATTATAATCTGAGCATCTTGGGGGGAGGGAGGGGCGTTGCTAAAATAAGCCAGGATACTTTATTTAACTTCTAGTATCAATTTCAAATACAATATGTGCCATTTAATAACACCAAAACACAGTTTTTCATGTTCCAATAGTTACTGGCGCCACTAGACTATTTTTGACAGCCTATATCACGGAAACGTGACGATTTAGATATCATTTTTTTTTGTCATCTATTTTTTCTATTTGTTTTGACCTGAACTAAGGTAAAAGCACCTATTACCGCGGTATTTCATGGGATTTTGACTTTGAAGTGTAATTTTTCGAAGTTCATACCATCTTGGACCAATTTGTATATTTTTTTAGATTTTACAGGCTTTTGACAATATGGATATTTTATTATTTTTGTCTAATACGAAGCGTTATATTTATAATTACTATTTTAAGTCAGCAATACGAAATCCTCTATTTCCGAGGCAATAAATCTAATTCCGCGGTATTTGTCTCCTAATACCGAGCGCTGAAAAAAATTAATACTTTTTTTTGTGGTTCCGTTTGAAATAGATAAAATATTTAAAAAGTATGTAAAAGATTTTAATTAAGATTATCTTGATTAATTAAAGACGCTTAGTTAAATTACTAGTAATTAAAATACCAAATATACAACATTCATAATTCTTTTTGGATTTTTTGATTGATTTGAAATTGATTAAAAAACAGCACTTGACGATTCATTGACGGAACCCTAAATTACAAAATCAGCTGTCTTATCACTCGATAATAGATTCTATGAAAACTCTATTTCCGAGTACTGGCACTCGGTAATAGATTCTCAAAGAATGTATTGCCGAGGTATGTCGCGGAAATAGAGGTTTCACTTAATATTTGTAAATGTAATTCCGACCCATAATAAACTAATAGAAATATTAAATCTTGATGCTAATTAGCTTAAATAGATATCAAACTTAATATAAAACTATAGCACTAACATCAGAATATACTTAATGTTATTTTTTATCGCATCAAAATTGCCAATATTTTTACGACATTTTTGACACCCAGTACAAAACAACATTTTAACTACTGCAGTTTTATACAAATAAAAAGAGTTGTACGAGACTTTTTATGCATCCGAAATAGATTTTTCGTAGTAGTAATACTTGATGTTTGAAATATAGTTGATTACTTTTTCATAAAAAAATTATTTTAAAAATTACGAGCAAAATATTTGGACTCTAAATTTATCTATTACCGAGGGTTACCGCGGCATTAGATTCTTCCATAAATTATTGGAATCTAATTCGGCGAATTTTATTTTCCATTATTTCAAAGAGTTAAAAGCAATATTTCTTTATAAAAAGTATATAAATATAATCTTAACAAAACACTTAATCAAGTAATTAACACCCAAAGAAAATCTAAACGAATTTTCTTATAAGAAAATCGTAACGAAAATGTGCATATACTTGAGTGAATTGGCTCGCAATTGTATGGAGACGACCTCCTCTTGCGCTGGCGTCGAACAAAATCATTGTTTTTGTTCACTTCGCACTATGATACAAGCTGCAAACTCCGTGGTTTGATGTAAAACACTACAGGCTAGAATTTGTCCAACATAGTACTGCATTAAAGTTATTGAAATTTCATTAAAACAAGAAAATATCGCATACCTCGGAAATAGGTGCCATTTTTGCATACCGCGGTAATAGGTGCTTTTACCTTATAGATTAGTAAAGGTTTCATTGACTGCCGCCACTTTCGGAATTTTTTTAAAAAAAGTTGTAGAGCACTCTCCACACTAAAATCTTCAAACCCCTTTCATCCTTCTAGGTCATTTCGAAGTAGGTTAAGATTAGCTACTTTAAATAGTCAGTCAATCAATACTAACTAGTTCTCAACTTCATGGGCATGGTATTAGCTGGCCTAATGGTAAGCGTCATGGTAAAATGTTTCGTTTGATATTTTTAGGTCGGTGGTTCGACCCCATTTGAACGAATTAAATTTTTCAACTTTTTTCTTTTTTGTTAAATATAAATTGTGTCTCGATGACTGTTAATTTAATAAGTTTTAATTTTTTATTACTTTTCTGATACATTTACCACTATAAATCACTACCACGTAACGCCATCTATAAAATTTAAATCCGTACCAGTCTTACGTTTCTGCGATAATATGTGGCGATATGTTACATTACATACATACAATGAACATACATATACTTAACGTTCATTATTTAGATCAGAGTATCAAATAAGCAAATCTAAATTTCGTAATACTATCAACAATTATGGTTGGCGCAATAGTTAAGCGCCAAGTAAGAAGATAGGTACCTGAGATCTTCGGGTCGGTGGTTCGATCCTACGTGGATACATTTTACTTCTTTTTTTTCTGTTCATTATAATCTATCTTCAAAAAAATCTAATGAAAGATCGTATATCGCTTGTTTTTTGTTTGATTAGCTGGAGTGACAGATTAGCTACTTTGAATAAGCAGATCTAAATTTCGTAGTAATATCAACAATTATGGTTGGCGCAATAGATAAGCGGTAAGTAAGAGGTCTTCGGGTCGGAGGTTCGATCCTACGAGGCTACATTTTATTTCTTATTTTTATTATTTTTAATTTTTTTTTTGTTAATTATAACCTATCTTTATGTATCAAGTCATGCCCTTGTTTGTAAATTAAATCTAAAAGAATTGTATAATTATTTATATCATTTTTAGTGCGTATTGCAAAATTTTTGTATTGGGATAAAAAAAAAATTGACTTTTTTAAATTTTTGGATTTTTTCCTACGGTCAAATGTAATTATAGAGCTGAATTCCAAATTTCAACCTTCTAGGTCATCTGGAAGTAGGTTAGGTTTTGCTACTTTAATCAGTCAGTCAATAACATATTTTGCGATTTTTGGAACTCCATATCTTCATAACCGTTTGAGCTAGCTTCATGAAATTTGGGCTTCTTCGTGACGTTATAGATATGATTAAACATGCGTAGTTTTATGTCTTTACGTTAAAGGACTTTTGAGTTATGGGAGGGTGAAAAGTCGTACGAAGTGGTTCGTGTAAAGATACACTGTGGCGCTTTGTCTTTGAATTGGCCTGACACGCTGCCGGCGTGTCTCGATGAAAGACGCAGCATAAAACGCAATCTAATAGGCGAGTTTTTTCTAGACAACTGGGCATAACGAAGACGCATACTTTGGTTCGTTCGCATTTTAAATCGTATATCGCTTGTTTTTTGTTTGATTGGCTGGAGTGACAGATTAGATACTTTGAATAAGCAGATCTAAATTTCGTAGTACTATCAACAGTTATGGTTGGCGCAATAGTTATGCAGTAAGTAAGAGGTCTTCGGGTCGGAGGTTCGATCCTACGTAAATACATTTTATTTCTTTTTTTTTTTATTAATTTTTTTTTGTTCATTATAATCTATCTTTATGTATCAAGTTATGTCCTTGTTATTAAATTAAATCTAAAAGAATTGTATAATTTTTTATACCACTTTTAGTGTGTATTGCAAGTTTTTTGTATGGGGATAACAAAAAAAAATTGACTTTTTTAAAGTTTTGGATTTTTTCCTACGGTCAAATGTTATTATAGAGCTGAATTCCAAATCTCAACCTTCTAGGTCATCTGGAAGTAGGTTAGGTTTTGCTACTTTAATCAGTCAGTCAATACCCTATTTTGCGATTTTTGGACCTTCATATCTTCATAACCGTTTGAGCTATCTTCATGAAATTTGGGCTTCTTCGTGTCGTTATAGATAAGATTGACCATGCGTAGTTTTATGTCTTTACGTTAAAGAACTTTTGAGTTATGGGAGGGTGAAAAGTAGTACCAAGTGGTTCGTGTAAAGATACACTGTGGCGCTTTGTCTTTGAATTGGCCTGACACGCTGCCGGCGTGTCTCGATGATAAAACTCTTGAATTTATTTACAAGAAAAAATTCTTGACACTTCAATTCTATGTGTAACCATTATCATAAATAAGTTAAATAGCTATCGTATCTTATATTACAATTGATATAAAGTCTAGCAAAAAAGATTAGAAATAAAAAAGTGGCAAAACTGTAGCATCATCTTTTTCAAATCAATCTAAGAAAAAAGGGTTGACACATAATGTTGCTGCTTCTTAATTTTTGCTCTTTTGTACCAGACTGGGGCCCAAATCTGCTAATTTACAATATGATCAGTTGTATGTCGGCTGACAGTCAATAAGATTATCAATGTCATTTTTGACATATTTGGTCGTAGTCAGTGTAAGCCATTGTTTATCAGAATACCAAATGTGTTAAAAACTGCCATTGACACTACTCACAACAGGGGCTATATTAAATTAGCAGTTTTGGACACCTGTTTATGTATTGTTTCCTTTAAAGAAGTAAAAGACCAAATGGTCCTTGGCTTCTGAAAACTTCTCTCCCATTACGTTTCACTTTCACCGTATCATAGTTAAATCTTCTAGCGTTTTTTGAACGAATTTGAAACCTTTTCAATTTTTTTATCGGTGCTGTCTCTGTATTATTTTGTTTTAATGCTTTTGTGGTATTTTGTACTATATCTTTATCAATTTGTTTTATTTTATTTGTGATGTTCTGTACTCCATTGTTATCTATGTTAGTTATATTTTGTTCAGCTTCAATACCAGTACGCAAAATGTTAGCTCTTTTCGAATTTGTTTCTAGAAAGTCTATCACAAACGTTTGAGTTTTATTGCTCTTTTTCAAAGTTAACGGAGGTATACTTTGGAACTGTTCTATAGTAGACTTGCGGAACGGTATGTAAGATTGTTTTACAGGATATTGTATTATATCAGGAATCCATTCTAGGTCTTCAATGCCGTCCCTCAAACACCTGGCTAGCTCTAATGGAAACCAGCATGAACTGGCATTCTTTAATGTCACTGCTGATACGGTTTCAATGCAATACTCATGTAAATCCAGCATTATGCTAATCATTTCTTTGTCTAGAAATAAGGAATTGATATTAGATTAGTTTGTTATCCAATCGCATGTGTAAAAGTATGAAAAGTAACTTAGTTCTAAAGATAACAATGATAAAATAACACAAGGCACAAGAAAAAGAACACCGGTTCTATTTCTCCCGTTTTAAACCACTGATTAAACCACTCAATTGTGGACCTGAACTTTGTGAATGAACACACAGGCGTTTCAAAAATTTGAGGAGTGATTTTATTTATCTGGAATTGGCCTACTGTACAAGACAATTTGTTATACTCAAGTTACAAAAGATACACTGGTATAATGTGCCTACTTTTGATACCCTGGCATCTATTCTTTCATTTACCTCTATCATTAGGTCATATGTAAGTAAGTAATCATCATGTCAGCTTATGGACGTCTACTGCTGGACAAAAGCCTCTTTGAAGGATCTCCACAACGACCGATCTTGCGCTGCCCACATCCAACGGTTTCTAGCGACTATAACCAAGTCGTCAGTCCACCTTGTTGGAGGCTTTCCCACACTGCGTCGTCCGGTGCGTAAGTAAGTAATGATACACACATATAAGCATAATATCATTATTTCAAGTATGAAATCTTACCAGCATCATGCGCCTGCAAAAAGGCCTTAGCATTGATTTCATTTAGTTGTTTATCTTTAACCAACTCTAACGCATCTCCAATACATCTCAACGCGCAACCCAGCTCCGAATGTCGCAGCGGCCATTTTGTATTCCAGAAGTTTACGAAATCTGTTATTGTGCCGTTGCGGTAGTTCATCTAAAAGGACATATATAAATTATATACATTATTATTTAAAATATTGCCCAGAACACGTTTGTAACTATTTAGTTATCTGTGCTAGAACGCTCTTATGCAGTTTAACCGCCATAGCGGTTTTATATTCGATATGAAGGCAGTACGCGTTTTACTGCATTTTGTCTCTAGTGGAAATCGAACTCACTAGCTGGTGCATGACAAGCAGTCACTGCCAACCGTACCAAAAGGCCTGTCATTATGACACTTATTTCATTTTGTAATTGGCATGTCGGGTGTTTACATCTCCAGGTTAAAAAAAATCTTCACCTCTAAATAAAGGTTCAAAATATTTCCTAAATTCTTTACATCTAATTATGTAAATATAGATCTTTCATACCTCATTATGACAATCAGCAAACTTCTTTGCCATAACAAAACTGACTGATTTCAATACTCTCATATTTTCGTTATTGGTACCTGCGCGTACGCAACAGGCGGTGAGTAAAATCAATACAGTGTGTTTCATTGTTGACGCATTTCTCATTATTGATTGGATTTCCTAGACGGTTGAGATTCATTCGTTAATTAGGTTCCTTGTTTTGTTAATTGAGTGGAAAAATAACATGATTTTAAATTTTTATTAGATTAGGTACACAATTTCTTACATGGATTCTTTTTGGACGATGTTTCGATGATAACGGTTTAACGCTAATTACCTAAAAGTATAATCTAAAATAAAATAGTCTATGTTATTCTGGAGTGCAAGCTACAATATTGCAATATTTCAATAAAATCCGTTCATTATTTTGCGTGAAAGAGTAAGAGACACCCATCCAACCCTAGCCACAAACATTGACACTTATAATATTAGTCATCATGTCAGCTTATGGACGTCCACTGCTGGACAAAAGCCTCCTCCAAGGATCTCCACAATGACCGGTCTTGCGCTGCCCACATCCAACGGTTTCCAGCGACTTAAACCAAGTCGTCAGTTCACCTTGTTGGAGGCCTAGTATTAGAAAAATAACAAAAACAAATATTTGCAAGAAGTCATGAATGTTTATTTAACAATCCAACTGAGAACCTCCTTTTTTGAGTCGGATAAAACAGTTTTATACTTTAGTATCACCCCCATCCATAAGTACTATTATCAAACCGAATAGTCCCGTTAAAAGACCTCCGACACCGCGGCACGTTCCTCCTGAAGGACGAAGGATGTAGCCTGAGACGAGCCATCTCCTTTCTAAAGCATTCCATTGATTGTAACGCCAGCTCACATATTTGACGGATTTGCATTTCAACGATTTTGGTTTTGCATCGTTCATAGATGCCCATGATAGTTTCGATTAGGTTTTTGTCTGGAAAAGGGATGATGACTACATTCAAATTTTCAAAAAATAATTAGTACGACTTTTAAGCTATTAAAAAATATTGAAAACACATTTTTTACCTTATCGAATACATAAATAAATACAAAGATACAGAGCATCAAAGTTACGGAGTGGGTATTGATTGACGTCACTCTTAAGTTAAAATCGTACTGAGGCGTGACGTCACGAGCAATTTTAACCCAGTGTATCTATGTCATTTTTAGTTTAAGAAAAAAAAAGAAAAAATACGTGTCGAATATTTTAAAATAGTAAAGTTTAATTTAATATCTTAAGAAATACTATACATGTGAATATGTTATTAAAATTTTTAAATTAATCTATGATATGGACAAAAAAAAATTTTAGGCATCATGTCTATTAGGTATTTAGTCACAATTAGTGCAAGCCACTGTTTAGCAGAATACCAAATGTGTCAAAAAATGCCATTGACACTTTGCCGACATACAACTCAGGCTATTTTAAATTAGCAGACTTGGGGGTCAGTCTGTTTCTAGCTCAAACTTGCAAGTCTGATATTAGCAGAAGTGGCCCCATTTTTTTCTCATATACAAATGAGTTTATGACAGCGTGCCAAGGTTGGCACAAGTTTTTCATAGTTTTTTTTGGTAGATGACCTCTTAAACGATAAGAAATTCCATACAAAAAGGTAGCCATTTTGCGCCAGACCAGGCACGCAGATCCAGACGGTATGGCATCTCTTCATAATATATTCTATACTCAAAGGATATTAGCATGTTAAAAAACATGAATACCTACCGGCTCCTTTAGAAAACAGATACCCTCGAACATTCGCTTCATGTACCGGTTGTTCAGGTTTAACAAATTTAAGTCCGATACAAATACAGAGCATGGCACAGCCGGACCCGCGGTGGACCATCTGGTAATCTGAGTCCCAGAAACGTAGGAGTTCTTTTGTGATGTTTGGGTTTAGTTTCATCTAAGAAATAAAATGTTATTTAAGATCTTAGAGGTGTGATTATTAAACTTGTTTCGGTAAATTCTGAGTTTTAAACCTTAGATATAGTATTGTATGGTGTGCAACTGAATTTATATCTATGTTTCTACCAATGCCTTATGGAAAATCTGTCGTTAATTAAATAAAACTTTATTGTGAGATAAATAACTGACACACGGTCAGCCCTTACTATCAATATACTTGGATCAGATAAAAAATATATTATTAAGATGCTTTACATGGCGTGATCACAAAATGTATATCTGAACTGGGCATAGAATTTAAGAACGCTACATTTTTTAATTAATATGATCGAGAATATTCTATTACTATTCTTGATCATTTTAGTGGAGGCTTTCCTTCACAAATGATTGAATGTGGATGAAGTAAAAGAATTGTGTTTGAACCGCAGCAAGTGGAGAGAAGTAGTCTCTATGGGGAAAAGGCGTTACAGATATGTATGTATGTATGTTTATTTTAACGTACCCTTTTATTACACCGCCAAAACCTTCGAGCAGCATCATAAGTGATTGCTAACAACACATCATCAGTAAATTCAGACGACAGAAACAAAATACTCCACTGTACTAAAAACAAGTGAATCAAAATTCGAGTGAATGGTTCTCTCGACATACTCGTAATTCGAATGTTCACACTTTTGCTAGTGCGCAGTTTGATTTGCGAGTGAATTGTTATTTGCTAAGGTTTTAATTGCTTTTTTCTGTTTTTTAATTCGGCTCCATATTATTTTCCAAAAGCAATTGCTCAAAAAGCTGACATATAAATTGAGAGATGAATAGTTAGTACCATACTATTAAGGTCTATCTACACAGATCCGGGCCGTGCCCGGGACGTGTCCGGGCCGTGGTCCGTCAGGAAGGAAAACAATACGTCGTCATGACAACGTGTCCGGGCCGTGTCCGGGACGTGTCAGGGAAAATATATCATTCCATACATATATACCTTCTTATGTACACACTTTAATCTTAAATACCTAAATGTATGTGTAGTGTTTGTGATAAACATATTTTACTAAGTATATAGGTAACTAGGTAAATAACACACTATGGTATTTGACAGAGAAGTTTTATTATTTTCATTAAACGATTATTATCTAGAACAAGCAAAAGTAGGTTTTTAAATATGTAGACATAGAGCAGAAATAGCGCACAGGTTGCCTTTGCAGTACATATCACTATTTTATCTACTTTAAGCCAAATTAATTGAACAATTCTAATTTTGTGTATACTCGACTCTTCTAATCAATATACTTAGCCTTTTATTATTTAGTGGTCTCTGTCCACTCTGAAGTGAAAAGACGTGCCAAATACCTATGTAAGTAAGTATATATATAATAATCCTTGGAAGGTTCAGACACAGCAGACTTTTATGAGATACTAGCGGTTAAGATGGTTGGTTGGTTCACATAGGTGACTTCAAATTAGTTAACGATAGAAAAGGATATTATGCACGTACTCATGATAACAAACAACTTTTACTATGGGAACAAGGTCGAAATCATTAAAAAAAAAATCAAGTCCCCATACGAAATGCATCAGCTGATGGCATGGTGCAACATTTTTTTTTTATGAATTCGTACTTGGCCTCATATTAAAACTTGGTTGTTATCACGAGTACATGTATATCCTTTTCATCGTTCACTAATTTAAAGTCACCCTGTATATAGGTATGTATGTTCTACAAATCTTTGTGCACTATTTAAATACTCAACAAGTGAATTAAACATCACTAAGCAGTCCCCCTACAACGATGTCCATGTCAGGTGCCCAGTTGAGCTTGTGTATCTCAGCCTTGAAGCATTTAGCGTGGGCCAGTACTACAATACACTTGTCCGGTTCATCCTTTGGTAGATTCCCTCCACACATGTGTAGGATATCGGAGATTTGTTTCGCCATTGAGTCATCTGTAGTCATAAACGAATGCTTAAATGAGTATTTTTTTAAATAAAAGAAATGGTAACTGCCATTCTGGATTCTGCCAATAATGTCAAGTGAAGTAAAGCTGATAAACAAATAAAATAAATATGATAGGGCACATGATTCGACATGACGAATTTTTAAAGAACATCATTGAAGGAAAGATTGAAGGGAAGCGAGGAAGAGGAGACCAAGACGTACTTACTTCGCTCAAGTGAAAGAAAAAATATACTCAAACACCCAGACATAGACAAAAGTCTCTGTGCATCAAGGTTTGTCTCTACTGGGAATCAAACCCACGACCAGCAGCCGCAGGTTAGGCACAAAGGGATTCAATGATTTCCGCTTAATTAAGTTGGAAGCAGCTTCCATACATAGCCTCAAACAATTTTTCAGGCAACAATACAACATCATATCTTCGTATTGTTAATTTTCGCGCACATGTATTCATTGTGTGAGATAATTTCCCACAATAATTAAAACGGGCACGTGAAAATGTACAATACCAAGAATGATCAAGCAAAATGATTGAAGATATAGGTATTTTTTGATTTGACATTTAACAATCCCCACTCGTAACCACAATTTAGAGCTTCCTGTGCCCTGTTGGAGATCAAACACAGGACGTTCTGAGTGGCAAATTCATGACGCCAACTGGGATGTCAATTTGAATTGAAATTGTTACTATCAATAAGGGCAAAGGGCAAGTTATCATAATTTAAATTAAAGCTTTAAAGTGCTAGAGACCACGCACTACCAAGCGCCGCGTTGGACGGTCACCTGCCAGATGGACTAACAACTTAGTGAAAACTAAGGGGTCTCGTTGGATGCAGATGACAATGAACCGGTTGCGTTGGGGAGCTATTGGACAGGCCTATGCTCAAAAATGCGCAGCTATAAGTTCAAATGATGATGATTCAATACGAGAGACATATGTCCAGCATTGGACTGCAATAGGCTGATGATGATCATGAAATAAACGCTTCAACATACCAGCCCCATGTTTCTTAGCAAAGTCCTGGATATTGCCATGATGCAGTTCCCCATCAGGTGACAGAATCTCCAGTTTACGAGAGAGGCAGTCGATGGCGCATCCAGTCAATCTGTTGGTGACGACGTAGTCTTCCTTCCAGAAATTGTTGAAATCCACGTCGATTGTGTCTGGTAGATCTCTCTGATGAAGGTTCAGGTATTGTAAAGGTTATCATGTTGTGTTGATGAGTGCTGAACTATGTTTTGGGATGAATTTGAACAAATTAACCTGAATATCGTGAAATGAAAAACGGGTTTCAAGGTATGCTGGAGATAGAAAACGTGATGGGTTTTGAAAAGTTTTCTTATATTTGATTTCTCTAATCAAGTTAATGTTTTCACGTTAAAATGAAATAAAATGAACATCGGATCTTTATTTTGCTCTAAATGTGGTAATTACAGATTTCATGAAATCTCACATGACACCAGTAACTGTGTTAAAACCATATCTTTTCCTTTAGCCAAGTAAACTTCATCCCTGTTATTACAAAACGAGTTTTAAATATAGTTCGAGGACAAATGTAATTTTTTGACGTTTTGTCTATAGCCGAAACGTCATTTATCTGAGTTAATTCTGGAACTATAAATAGCACTCGTTTTGTAATAACGGGGTTAATGTTAAAAATATTAAAACAATTCCACATACCTCTTTCTTACACTCATCTAGAGCTTTAGAATAGTGCAACATCATCGTCTTCATGGTCTCCTGTGAAGCGTCCACTTTCCCATTTATAGCCAAATAAACAACCAATAGAGTTATTAGCTTGTACATTTTGTATATCTTTATGGTCCTCAGATTAACAAAGAGTCTTTGTCATCTGTTCACCATCGTCTTTATATTAGATGTTTTTAATTACTGTGTAGTAAATTATCGCGTTTGATGTATCAATTAATCTTTCAATGTTTATTATAGTCACCTGTCTTTTTTAATTATTGATTATTAATAAAGTGGGTTGTTTAATTTATGCTTGTCAATTGATGTTTACTTGGTTATTATAAATCATGTTTCTCTGTTATAAGTAGTGTCTGACACATGACTCTCTGTGTCCACTGTTATTATTATGACAGTTAACAGATAAATCCTTTGACATGCTCTTGAAGCCGATGTAAATGATTGCTATAGTAGTAGCATGTAAATCCATAGTCATTATTGTGTAATTAGTTTGATTATTTATGAAATTGTTACGAAATATTTAATAACTTTAGATATAAGCACCATAAGTGAACTAATTTCCATCAAGGCTTATGCTATTTCAGGTTTTCTAAATGTTGTCAATGAAACAAATTAAAAGGACATATAGGTTTGTTCTGAATATTGCATAACTGTTTGTGTCTGTGTATTTATTTTTGAAAATAGCATCTCAACAGAGTTTATTGTTAGAAATAAATTTAGCTATAAAAAACATTGTCATACTGTCAAGTTGTAACGGCAACGGGGGATAATGCCGAAACACAGCGATAGTCCTCATAAAACTGAACAACTTTCACCAAGGAACATGGGTTCGACCAAATTTTTTAGATCGCTCATACTTACTCGATCAACTGATCGGACATTTTGTATGGGGAGGCGAATTTTTTTTTCGAGTTACGACTCTTGTTCCTTGGGGATAGTTGTTCAGTTTCATGAGAACTATCGCTGTGTTTCGGCATTATACCCCCTTTCTGTTACACCCTTTATAAGTTTGCAAAAGTACCTCCGACTTTTTCAAAATAAGTACGTAAGTAATGTTCGTATGTCGCAGTTTTGCCAAAGATACCGTATCTACCTATATCATAAGTGAGAAACCACAGGGCAAATTTTCATCAGATATTTTATTCGTTGCCTAACACCCAGAACACACGGTGAAACGCAACTGCAACTGAAACGAAACGTTTCAATTAAGTTGCGTCGTGTTTGGTTTTCTAAAGAAGTCTATAGCAAAAACTTCGATGCAACTCAAAACTAACTAGCAGTTTTAGTTGCGTTGCAGTTGCGTGGCATCGTATGCTCTGGGCCTTAAGTCTTAAGTTCGTTATATTTGCTACTAACAGGGTTGTCAAAAGATAATCGACATATCTAAGAAAAAACAAAAACAAATTACCATTTTCATTTCATTTTTATTAGTTTTTTTATAGATTTTTATTATTGCTGATTAATATTATACTTCTACTTAAATCGGTTGTCCTTTAATACGATCCAAAGTCTTCAGAAATCTTACATTAATAATTTTTATTCACTAAAAATATTTTTTTATTTCTTATTGAAAAGATAATGTACTCATAGCATTCACTAATTTATATATCATTTATAATATTTGTAAATCTATAAACTTTTATAAAAATATTGAAATATTTTTATATCATCATATTTTTTATTTTTTTATCTAACTTCAGACTAAACAAAAACTATGCGATTCACAACCTCATAGACACTGTGATGCAATACTTATAAAACTGTAGCCTGATACTATAATTAAATTAATAACATTTCAATTAAAAAAAAAAAAAAAATCTGACAGATGTTTTATAACTGTCATTGTCTAAAACGTCATGTTTTATGAAATAGACATAGATTTATCTGTCAGATAAATTTTATCTGTGGGTGAAGAAACGGGCACTTAATCTTCTTCAAAATTGTGATAAAAGAGTTTTATTTCTCAAAAAAGAATGAATTACAATCCCTTACTTTGAGATAAGTGTATAAAAACAATTTTGACAAGAAACAGTGTGAAACATCGAGAGATTTAACTTTAAATAAAATACTTATAGAGAACATCGAGAAAGATAATTAGTCAGAAAAAAACAAGATTTAACAAATTAACTTCAATAATCTAATATTGGCCAGCGTGGTGGATTACGGCCTAATCACTCTCTGTATGAGAATAGGCTCGTGCCCCTCGGTGGGGACATATATGGGCTGATGACGATGACGAATCTAATATTTCTCTATAACAGCTTCAATCATAGCGACTTCAGGTGCTATACCGTCTCTTTTCGCATCTCTCTTGAAACAAGCAGACACTTTAACAACCCGCTCACAATCATCTACCATATCATCGTATTGTTTCTCACAATTGTGAATCAGTTCCACCATCTTTGCTGATAGGATTTCGCCTGAAAGAATATTTTGTGATTAGTTGCCTTTGATAAAACTTTTGAATATGGGAGAAGCTATTTTTCAACCAGTTACTACCATAACCTGCTCATTAAAATTGTACAAGTACCTACTTAAGCATGGTTTGGGCATGTAGAAAGAATGAACAAATGGAGAATAGAAGACGAGATTGAAAGGAAATGTTGTGACGGGAAGGCTAAGGCAAATGTACCTCAAACAAATCGGGGACTTGCTAAAGAAACGTCAAATCAAGAGTAGGTATTAAACCGATGTGGATGTATAAGGCGACTGATGAATATGGATGAAGGGAGAAAAGTGTGATGGGATCGTAGCAAGTGGAGAGAACTGGTCTCTGAACTTATCAAATTCCAATAAAATTGTTATGATAGCACATGGATACATATTTGTCACTGCTCATTCTCACTGAGGTAGACAGAGACCGCTTGCTACAATCCAAACACACTTCCTTAACTTCATCCACATTCATCAGTCTTCTTATACTCCTGACTTGACCTATCGTTAACAAGTCCCCAATTTGACCCAAAGTAATACCATAAATACTAACCATTAGGAAACCCTTTAACATAATCATGCATATTAAGATGATGGATCCTAGTATCGTCTTGGAGGAGAGAAAACTTGTTGGACATGCAGATGATGGCACAGCCCAGCTCCCGGTGGACCACTTCGAAGTCTTCACTCCAGAAGTGCTTGAACTCGTTCATTATTTCTGGGGTAAGACCTGACTGGAGGAACAGGTAGAGTTTAAAATTAAAAGAAAACTTATGAAATAAAATATATACGGTTGAATTGAGAAACCTCCTTCTTTTTTTGAAGTCGGTTAAAAAAAAGCTTTATCAAAAGTGATGGAGTTGAAAGTAAAGAGACTATTGAGGAAACAGATTGAAATTTATCAAATGAAATAAAGAATAGAAGAGAAATAAGCCATCAGTCCTGATTTGACTATACTGCCTTATTCATTTCATTACACAAAATTATGTTTAAAAAAGTCTACTAGATGTAGTAATAATGAAATACATCACTGATTCAAAGCTTGTCACTGTGCTAAACCATATTATGCTTTGAGTTTAAAATATATAAGGAGGTGCCGCATTTTTTTTTTTCATTTACATATGAGTTTATGACAGCGTGCCAAAGTTAGCGCAAGTTTTTCGTAGTTTTCTTGGTAGATGACCTGTCAAACGATAAGAAATTCCATACAAAAAGGTAGCCATTTTATGCCAGATCAGGCAAGCACATATAGACGATATGGCATCTCCTTATACATATATTCTATACCCAAAGACATTATGTTTGGACTGACAATACCATAATCACATTGTCATCACATATGTCACAGATTTCATAATAAAATTAACTTTTAAACATCCAAAACTTAAACTAACAACATTAGAAAATCACATACCTCCTCCCGACACTCCTCAAGGGCCTTCCCGAAATGCGCAGTAACATGACTCATGACCTCAGCATCCCCCCACACCCTCCCCCCAACCATAGCCATCACAACGACAATCATGCGCAGACGCAACATCTTTCAACAATAAACGTGGACCAAGAATGCCTCCCTGTGGTACCACACTCACGTTATATGGTATGAAAGATTTTTTTTTCGGTGGTTATTGTATGTTATTAAGTAAATAAAGACATTGGGCTTGGGTTAGTCTTGCGTATCTAAAGGGGTGTGTTGACAATCGTGCGCGTGGGCAACATGAAATTGTTTGCAGAGTAGATACAAAAGTAATGAGATAATAAAAAAAAAAGATTAAAGCTGTTTCAAAATATGTGCCTTAGTCATTGTTGTAAAATGAACCGACAAGAACAAAATATGAGATATCCAATACAGCTCAGTAATCCATAAACGCAAAGGACAGAATGGGTATAAATCCTACTAATATTATAAATGTCAATGTTTGTGCCGGTGATAGATGGATGTTTGTCACTCTTACACGCAAAAACCACTGAACAGATTTTGATGAAACTTGGCAATATTGTAGCTTTTACATCAGAATAACACATAATGCTATATTTTTTAAGATATCATGATATTTTTCCAAGATAATGACGAAAAATGTGTACGAAGTCGCAGGCAGCCGCTAGTTAGACAATAAAACTAAATTCACACTTTGACACGCCTATCAAATAAATAGTAGAATTTGAAAAAAAAACAAGGAAAAGAAATCCGTTGCGAGGCGTTAGTAGTTATAGACAAAAAATATCATTCAAATAGTGTTCTAAAGTTCCAATTTCGAACGAAACCCGAAAAAAAAAAACGAAAAAACCGAAAAACCCGAATTCCGAATGAAAAAAAAATTAAATTGCGAATCAAATAGAATGAAAAATTAAAAATGGAATGTACACTAACTCTTATAGGCTAACCTTGAGTATAAACACCTATAAGCCATAGACTAAGAAATCCAGCAAGTCATGTAATACATGTACTGATTAGTTACATTACCGGCAGGACCTTATTACCGTCGCGGTCGCTCGCTCTATTGCGGAAATTGTAGGTTAAGATGCAATTTTTATTGATTGTTAAATGCTAGTCCTAGTAAAATTATAAATGTCAATGTTTGTGTCGATGGATGGCTGATGTTACTCTTTCACGCGAAAACTACAAAATTTTGATGAAACTTGGCAGTATTGTAGCTTACACATCAGAATCACACATATTTTGTTTTTCCATGATATACATAGGATAAATGCCTACGAACGAAGTCGCGGGCAGCGTCTAGTGATTTATAAGGCTTTTTTTTATTTTCTTTCACATTTTCCCTCAAAAGTATCTTTATAATTATATTAGGTACCTATTGTCTATGTTTAATGTCGATGGACGGATGAAATGTGATGATGTTTGTTACTCTTTTAAGCAAAAACCGATGAACAGATTTTAGTAAAACTTTAAATTATTGTAGCTTATACATCAGACTAACTTAAGGCTATATTATTTTAAATGGAATTTTGAAATAAAACAACTTTTTCCCATTACGATACTTTTCAGCGACTCTAATGGTATGTTTAGTATTCTATCCAAGTCTGCTATATCACGAGCCATTGAACCAAAGGTAGAGGGATAAACTAGATAGATGGTAGGGTAATGTAAAATATATAAAAAAGATTTTAAGGTAATAAAGAACATATTCTCAGAATTTGTGGAGTTTATTTGATAATTGTGGATAATGGGGATGATGACTACATTCAAAAATTCAAAAAATAATTAGTTCGTCTATTAAGCTATTAAAAAATATTTGATACAAATTTTTTACCTGATCAAATACATTAATAAATACCACAAAAATACAGAGCATCAAAGTTACGGAGTGGGGTGTGTTGACGTCACTCCTAAGTAAAAATCGTAGTTAGGCGTGTCGTCACGAGCAACTTTAACCCAGTGTATCTTTGTCATTTTTAGTTTAAGAGAAAAAAAATACTCGTCGAATATTTTAAAATAATCTATGTGATGGACTTAAAAAATGTTTTTAGTCATCATGCCTATTGGACAACATCATATTGGTAAAAGGTGTAGATTCGTTATGCATGCTCTTTATACTCGTCTAGATAACTTTAGCTAAAATAAGACTTTACATTCTGCTATTTTATTATCATAGGCGATAAACTTAAAGACTATGACTCTTTTGACTGCAATAATCATTGTTTTTTTTTCATTTAGGTAGTTGAGCTAGGTTATTTTCTACAGACGTCATTGTAGGTTTATTAGTAGACTAGACATTTATGTAGACATTTTCTGAATAGGTATTATTCTAGGAAAGTCAATTTCTGAGTAGGTAACGTACAGTCAGCAAGTAAATATGTATGTATGTGTATTTATCGGATATATATGTGTAGATTTATACTTATTATATTTATTGTTTATTGTAGGTTAAGTGTCTATCCTGCCTTCTTCCTTTCATTTCTCTCTCTGTGGGGTCTGCAGGAAGAAATTTCTTTTAGAAATATGCTGTACCTTTTGTATAACTTCTCTCTTTTTCTGTTCTGTCTCTATGCCTACTATCATCTTACAATAAACTATTAAATAAATAAATAAAGGTAAGTTTCGGTAATTACAATCTTCCTTACATACTGCTCTTGTTATAAAAGAAGTTATACCAAAACATCCAACTATAGCACCTACAACATCTCACAAACAAATAATTTCCTTCCGTGCGTCACGTCACGAACTGCGAAGTTGTAACATCAATCACGTTCTCAGACGCTATTGCTCACAATTTATCATCAGGCACTTTGACAGTCTTGACACTAGTTGACAGGTCGTAGGGGAAACATCGGCTGAAGGTGGAATTATACTTAGTTCTGTTTAATTGGATCATATTTCCATGTCTCGGGTTTGGAATACATACAATTCAAAACAAGAAGTAATGTTACGAGATTTGTTTCAATTTGGCTTATGGCTTCTTTGCTTTTTTGTAAGTTTAGCCCTCTTATCATTATTCTGTATCGGCTAATTATGATCCCATAGTTCATAAGATGATGAGATCCACAGAAGAACCAAGGTCATTGACATAGCTCGAAGAATCGCAAACTTTAAGAGGCAGTGGGCGGGGCACATTGCTCGTAGAACCGATGGACGATGGGGCAGAAAGGTTCTCGAGTGGAGGCCACGCACCGGAGGACGCAGTGTGGGAAGGCCTCCAAAAAGGTGGACTGACGACTTGGTTAAAGTCGCTGGAAACCGTTGGATGTGGGCAACGCAAAACCGGTCGTTGTGGAGATCTTTGGGGGAGGCTTTTGTCCATCAGTGGACGTCCAAAAGCTGACATGATGATGATGAGTTCATAAGCAATTGATTTTCTTGATAATCTGTCCCTTTTCAAAAAAATACACCGAGCAGATCGTCGTGTGGACACTTAAGAAGTAAGTATTTAAAGAAATGATCTAATAACTTTTAACTTACAAAATGAAACAAACGCAACACCAAAGCTATGCCATAATTTTGCTTTGTTTGGGTGCAAAGATTTTCTATTTGTTTACTCGACACAGTCGCGTCACCCATTCAATTGTTTTCGGCCCTCCACACCTGAGCTCAATACCATGTCTAAACAATAAAACCTAACACACGAAGACTTTATTTGGCAGCGAAAGTATAAAAATTTCCATATATATCGCGGTGGAGATATTTATGTCTCCCCAGGCAACACTACGTGATCTGAATCTGAGGCTGGCAACCCAAGAGACGATTACTCATTGTCTTTGTCCCCTTTTGTGGTATCTGCTGAGATTTTTTAGGTAATATCGATAGTGGGGGGGGGGGATATTGCACAATCACACACTCAATTCAGTTGCAAAATTTGCTTATGTAAAGTCCCTTTTTTTCAATATTCTTGGCTCAGTGAACGCAAATTAAAGTAAAGTGAATGACACTATTGCACTCGACGATTGGTTACCTAAATTGATACCTACCTTGGTTTAGAGCATTTCATCAAAAGGTCAACAATCCAACCAATTAACCAATCAAATGCGACGTAAAAGTGTATTTTTAAAACACTCACACGAAATCCTCATTTAAACTTATGAAAATGTATGATTCATATCTATATAATCGTACTATTCGTACTTACCTAGCTATATATCTTCACGTTGCTTGAAAGCATCAACAACCTTTAAAACATTCATAACGTTTCCGTCTACAGAACTTGCAAATACTGCGGTGCAGTAATCTATCTTTCTGTCAGTGTCAGTGCACTTTACAGCAATACCAACTTTACCTTTACCGTTAGATTCTAAGAAAATATATGTAGAATCTAAAAATCCACTAGCAAATATAACTTTGTCAAACTCACTCATTCTTCCGTATTTTTAACATTGAATAATGATCTTTATTTGGAACGAAATAAACAATTTCAGCAAAACATTTCGAACTTAGAACAGGCACTTAGAATTTTGGTGGAAACTTAAAGCATTATGTCGTCGTGTTAAAGTTGAAATTGGTGTAGCGGAACTTAATGATGTTGAAGGGTGGAAAGCCAAAAAGGTTGTATTTCCATTGAGAGTTGAAGACCATTTTTCAAAGGGAGTTGTTGTGAATACTAATGTAAGAAAACAAGGTAATAACGTTAAAGAAGTCATGAATAAAATAGCTTTTTTAAATGTTATTGGCTTTTTTTCGGAGATTTAGTTCCACGTTTTGAACACGATGCCTATGGTCACACGGATTAAATTGATTTATTTCGATGAAACTTATTTGAAGTACCCTTGCTTTTTGTTAAAAGATGAAATAAAAAATTTAGGTAATAAAAAAGTACTACTTCACTAAGTTGCTTAAAAAAAATCGGCCCTTTTCTGTCTGAAAAGAAAATAGAATGAAAAACTTTGATGTACATTTTCACTAACTCTTACTTAATCAAAGGGACTTTTAATGACCTCTTAGCAGTACAACTGACAACATCTGTCAACGTCAGTTGCACTGTTTAGCTAACGTTAGGAACAACAACGTTAGAAAAAATATAACATCTGTTACCTGGCAATAGTGTGTATGTGTGCACTGGTGGCCAGCTTCACCAGCGGCCGGTGTGGTGGTCTACTCGGCCTCGTGGGGGGGCTGTACGTGTACTCCCCCTCTGACGTCCCCGTCAGCCACGACCAGTGTTCCGTCATTGTACACTTCACTTTTGTAGATTACTTGAATCTTGTCTAGAATAAGTTTGTCATTTTTGTCTAGTATTGAGACCAGTGCTCTGTCATTTTTGTGCACTTCACTTTTGTCTATAACTTCAAATCTCAAATTTGTCTAGAATAAGTTTGTAATTTTTGTCTTGGTCATTTTATAATATTGTCGTTGTTCTAATCAGTTACATTTTTGTTTTGATATCGAATGTAGGTATTGTATTAGGTGTTGTTTCAGTTTTTTTTACTTATTGTCTTACCAGCTTTTTGTATTCACCTACGTATATAAGTGTATGTCTTAAATAAGGAACATTATAAACACTTCTTGATACAGCAAGACTGTAACTTTAAACGGTATAACAATTAAATCGTATTATAAAATTCATTGATTTCATTACAAATAACAAAATCGAATTATAAAGGAAATGCAACTTGTTATAATCAAATTCATCACACCCGTCACCTTCTATAACAATTGACAAAGATTTGATGAAACGTTACTTCAGATAAAGGATTTAATAAATCAAATAACTGATGAAATAAAGTTTCGTCAGTTTGCAGCACATCGCTCAAGCGTAACCCTTATTAAATACAACAGCAATGATTGATAATAGCTAAAGCAGATAAACTACCAACAGATGACGACGCACAAAATTCTATTTCACACCCAAGTTTAAGAAAACCCAAGCTTAAGCTAAGGGATTAAAGGCTCAGATAAACGCAAGGAAAACTTTGCAAAGTCGATGAAAATTCTTAAAGGCTTGCAAAGGAATATGAACTCAAAAAAGAAGACGATAAAGTAGAAGTTGATGTGAAAGAAAATGCACTTGAGTTAAAGGGATGCATTTCGCGCCCTTCAGAAAATAGCGTTATTAAAGTACCCCTCGAGAGGATTATTCCGCTTCAAACCGGTTTAAACAAGTTAGCAGGGAAAGAAGAAAAGCAGCGAATTCCTAATAAAAGTGGAAAAAGTATCGTGCGCGTAAATGTTAATTTCCTTTATAAGGCAGGTAAAACACTTAAGGTGCGTAAACTGGTACTTAATGGAATTTGCAATATCCGTTTCGAGTTTTATCGAACTGTCTTTCCGAGTTAGTTTTTATTATATTGAAGCTTGTAAACGATATATTATAAAAAGCATGATTGCATCAGGAGAGATGGAAAGCCAGCTAATAAAATGTTAGTTAGAGAAAATTTTCAAATAGGCAGAGGCGAGAGAGCGAGGCGAGGAGGAAATGTACCTATACCTATTAATCGCAGATTTTTCAATTGATTTTGGTTCTACAAGAAACGCATTTTGCCACTTTCCTAATTGCCTTGCGGTAACATAAGCCAATTTTCATTTTTCCTCCATATTTTCTAGCTTTCCCACTAAAAAATACACCGAGAATAACCCCTCAAGCACAGTGGGCGCCACTCAAACACTCTCGGCCATAAATCTAAAGCCCCTTGATATAAGAATCCACTGTGCGACATTGCACAGTGCACAGATATGATTGTGAGACATTTACACACGGGACCATGTGTTTGTGAAATGAAATATCGCTTGAATTGATATTGGAATTGAGTATTATTGTGGGATGGGATACACTTATGATAGACACACTTGAGATACACTTGATCGTGAATTGGATATCGAGAAAGAATAAGAAACTAAAAATAGTCAGATTTTCTTAGCATTTCTTTCATCATCTTATGACCATCTCCAGCAGACCGCCTACGTGCAGATGCCAACTAAGGTTTGGACACACCGATCCTCCCCCCACCGTCAGCTCTCTATCGCCGTAAGACATCATTATCATCATCTAATAAGATGATGAAAGACTAATAAGACTAATAAACATCTAATAAGGGTCGGTTAACATCTAACGGAGGATTCGTCGCCAGAATAAGCAAATGCTTAGAAAAACACTGGACCATCCACACTCAACCTACCAACGTATCATGAGTAGGTACCTACCTACAAACTAATTTTTTGAAATGAATGCCTATCAAACACATTATTGTTATATTAACAGTATTAATTTTAATTTAGTCAGGTTACGTAGTTGAGTGGTTTCAACAAAGTGGATGAAGCGAAGAAAGTGTTAAGCTTTAGAAATTCTAAATTAGAACCCTAAAACAACCAACATTCAAAACCCTACCTGCAAAATATGGTAATACAGTTATTCGACAAACAGACAGAGCACTTAGTTATCTCACTTTAGTCTTTTGTTTGTTTGCCGGAAAATGAACGGTGCAAATGGAGAGGGAGGGTTTAGATGTACGTTTTGTCGGAGGTAGAATATTTTTTGTTTTTAATTTTAGTTTTTTAATGGCAAGTACCTTTGTAGATTCTGCCAATTGTCAAATTAAGTAAAGCTAACAATACTACTTCTACTAATTTCTTTTAGAAATATGCTGTACCTTTCGTATAACTTATCTTTTTTTCTGTCTCTATATACTATCATCTTACAATAAACTGTTAAATAAGGACGTTTGTTACTCTTTCACGCAAAAAGCACTGAACAGATTTTGATGAAACTTAACAGTATTTTACCTTAGACATCAGAATCACACACGGGCTATATTTTTTTGAGATGTTATGTAAATTTTCCAAAATACGAGTATGATGATAAATACGCACGAAGTCGCGGGCAGCCTATACTATAATTAAGTAAATAGTTTTAAATAGTACTTTTATTAACACTATACAGGGTGAAACAGAAAGGGGGTATAATGCCAAAACACAGCGATAGTCCTCATGAAACTGGACAACTTTCCCTAAGGAACATGGGTCGTAACTCGAAAAAAAATTTCGCCTCCCCATACAAAATATCCGATCAGCTGATCGAGTAAGTATGGGCGATCCAAAAATTTTTTTCGAGTTACGACCGATGTTCCTTGGGGAAAGTTGTTTAGTTTAATGAAGACTATCGCTGTGTTTCGGCTTTATACCCCCTTTCTGTTACACCCTGTATAATAACTATCACAACCACTAACACAGTTTAACCATAAAGTACATACACATAATCGACATTAACCCACTTATACAGCCATTATAACACCTAAGGCTGGTTAACCGGTTTATAAGACCGTCTTAACACTTTCTATTAAATTAAAGTGCTTGGAAGGCAGTGGTTACCTACTTACTGTACCTAGTATTCCTTAAAAGGTATAATATCAAGCTAGTAAGAATTTTTTATATAAAAACTATAAAGGTTTAATCTATTTACTACTTCCGTTAATAATGAGCCTAGCTTTTGCCTGTGACTTTGTACGGGTGGTCTACAGGACGTAACAGAAAGGGGGTATAACGCCGAAACATAGCGATAGTCCTCATAAAACTAAACCACTTTCCCCAAGGAACATGGGTAGTAACTCGAAAAAAAATTTTGGATCGCCCATACTTACTCGATCAGCTCAGATCGGACATTTTGTATGGGGAGGCGAATTTTTTCTTCGAGTTACGACCCATGTTCCTTGGGGAAAGTTGTTCAGTTTCATGAGGACTACCGCCGTGTTTCGGAATTATACCCCCTTTCCGTTACACCCCGTATAGTTTCTTCATATTATGTAGGTATTTAATAAAACTGTAAATACTCAATCACCATCCCCCTTATTACAAAACAAATTTTAAATATAATTCTAGGACCAATGTCATTTCTTGACGTTTTGACCATAGCCGAAACCTTTGAGTATAGAATATAAAAGGAGGTGCCATACCGCCTGGTTCTGCGTTCCTGGTCTGGCGCAAAATGGCTACCTTTTTGTATGGTATTTCTTATCGTTTGACATGACAGGTCATCTACCAAGAAAACTATGAAGAACTTGGCGCAACTTTGGCACGCTGTCATAAACTCATTTTATATAAAAAAAATCTCTCCCTATATTCCTTACTCATTGGCCGAAACGGCAAAAAATGACATTAGTCCACCATTAGTCGTAGAACTATATATTTTTATCTTTCACATCCCAGAAAAAAAACAATAGAAAATCTATTGTGTCTGGGTTTATAATGGGTCAGTGGGATGTGAGAGGTTAAGACTCGTTTTGTAATAAGGGTGCATAGGTTTACATAGGGCCTGTGATCTTATGTGCTAAGTTATGTCCTAAGTTAGTGCCTAAGTTACGTAAAAGCTTCAGTTTACCTTCTACCAATTTCGTAAATTAGCAAATTTTCCAAGTGAATAATGATTATTTATCGCACAAAACCAATTTAGGGGAAAGTGCAGTAAATGCAACCCCTCGCTCGGTGCATACACCTGTCTCTTTCCCACGCATAACGATGCACAATAACACTGTCACTGTCTTACAATAAAAGTTTGTTGCATTTCTGAACAGAGAAATCTATGGAGAAGATGTTTGTTTAATCTTTTTTTTCATTTTACACTGCTTCGCTTTGTTGCATAAAATGTCATTAAATTTAAAGCTCCATCAAAACGATAACAGACCCTTACAGGTGAAGTTGCCCAATTTATCCCACTGCTGGGCAAAGGGCAGAAGAAGATATGTCGCATCAAGGAGCCAAGAAAAAAATGGAATAAGAATGGAATGAAAGAAGCTCTTAAATGGCTCTTAGATGACCGATTGGATACCACGATTGGATTCCACTATAGGTATTCTATTTATGAGTGCTTAAGTCCCCAGCCTCCCCATTTTCATTAGACATTTCCCTCTTTCAGAGGGCAGAGGGACTTCGAGTGATTTATCGTAAACTATAATTTGTAGATATGAGCTTTGGACGGTTTTTAATAACGGAGGGGATCTCTAATTTTTTGGTGAGATGGTTCTGTATGTACCGAAGTACATGGTAAATAAGGTAATGGCGTTTTGTCTCTTTAGTTTTTTTTTATTTCTCTAAGTTAAGTTATTTTAGGTATTTTTTTCATAAAGTAAGTATTAAAAGACATGAAAAGTTATCAAACTTAAAATAATAGAAAAAAATTAAAGCTTTTAATTTAAGCGCCAAAACACACGGTGAAACGCAACTGCAACGCAACTGAAACTGCTAGTTACTTTTGAGTTGCATCGCAGTTTCTGCTATAGACTTCCTTAGAAAACCACATACGACGCAACTGAAATGAAACGTTTCAAACTAGTTTTAAACTGAAATGAAATGTTTCAAACTAGTTGCGTCGTGTGTGGTTTTCTAAGGAAGTCTATAGCAGAAACTGTGATGCAACTCAAAAGTAACTAGCAGTTTCAGTTGCGTTGCAGTTGCGTTTCACAGTGTGTTCTGGGTCTTAATCTTTAAAGAAATATTATATCAGAAACTTAAAAAAAACTATTTTGCTGTCATTTCTGTAGGTACCTATCAATTTTGTTCATTGAATAAATGCACCCACATAAAGAAAACGCCTGCACGTTCATGTATTGCAACCGTCAATTCAAATTCTACAAGTTAATTAATAACAATGTACAAAATGTCGCTTCGCAAAAACGCTAAAATGTCAAATAAAGGTGCATATACACCACACGGGGCCACGCCACGTGACCACGAGGACCCCCACATACCATATCTTGCGTAAGTTCCATCAAAACAATACCCTCACTCATTGAAAATTAATCCCTATTTACAAGGTAATAAATACTAATTTAGTGTAAAGTTGTATAAAAGGGGTGAGACCCCTAATTCAGTGCCAGACTGTATAATCGTTTTTGTACTGATAAAATTAAAAAGTGCGCATTTGCATGAGAGTTTTTTTTTGCAATGTTATGTGTGGTTATGTAACATTGCATGTTTTATAGTAATATCGTTTGAAGGTATGTCGAAGTGTTAATTTTTACAATTTGTTTTGCAATTGGGTCAGTGGAGGGGTTAAGGGGAGCAGTAAAATACTGGCCATTTTTTATTTGCATATTTTGTATGGATTTAGTTCTTAATTCTTTTCTCTTTTTATTTCCCTGCTAATATGAAATAAATACTTTTTAAAATTTTATTATAAAAGAGTTTTCATTCAATAAGCTTTACAAATTAAGAGTGAATCACTAAATAGTCTTCAAAAGTACTTGACTTCGTAGATAAATGATTCATTTCTTAAGAAACGAAATCTGCTACCGTCTCGTAGACATAAGGACGTTTACACACGTTATTTTTAACATTAGTACGTATACTCTAAAATGTATTTACTGTAATAGTTTTACAAATTAATTAAAAAACGCTCATTTAGAGACTTTCTTTTAAAATTTGAGTTAGTGAGATTTTTTCTATAAAACCTAATAAATTGATCAATATCAAAATAACGTTTCAATCGAACTTCAAATAGTGTGATCGCTTAATAATTCGTTTATTTAACCTCTCACATCCCACTGACCTATTATAAACCCAGACACAATAGATTTTCTATTGTTCTTTTTGTGATGATGTGAAAGATTAAGAAGTCATATTTTTTTGAAAACCTCAAGTTAATTGAGGTTTCTTTCTTTGAAACAGTGTACATCTAACCTAAAAATCTCGTAGCACTTGTGCCGTATCATCGTCTGGCCCGTAGCCGCCCACCGCCCGTCGCAGCGTGACTCATTGTAAACCCCCACTCACACATCCTCAACAACTTTCGCATGTGTGTTATATGAATACGAACTTTATTTAAATTATTAAATAATACAATTTTTGAATAGGTTTTAAATATCAGATACATTTGTGGGTATCAAAAAAGAGCGAGCTTTATTACGATGATTTAATTAATTAAGTTTTTAACTTAACAAATAAAAAATTGATGATTTTTTACCGTCTTTAAAAAGCTTCGCATTTGTTTTATGTAATTCTAAAATATACAACAAAAATACTTAGTTTTAGGACTATTTTGTCAAAGTTTAATTTTGCCATTTTGCCTACCTATATGAATAAATAAGATTTTTTAAATCGTACTTTATTATTTATTAACCTTTATCAAAACCTCCCATACAAGAATCATCCCGCCTTTAACGATAACAAATGACAATATTTGACACGTGCCTCCCCCTTCCGCCCTTCACCTTCCTCGCCCCTCTGTCGCCGTGCCCGAGTCAGTTTATGTGAAATCGATGCACTCTGTTTGTAAACACTTGCACTTTGTACAGCTTTTACTGGAATATGTTTTACGCGTGTGATTTGAAGTGTGTAAGGATCTTTAGGTTTTAAGGTTATAAAGGTAATACGGTAGGTAGATCAGTGTTTAAAAGTTTGGATTCAACAAGTTGCATTTCGTTTTGGGGTTAAAAATTGGTAAAAATAGTTTCATAATTCTATTTCTATATCTTAGACCATCTCAAATACCTAATAGAAGTATTTAAGGCAGTAAATTAGACCTATCTAGACCTACATTAGATATTATATTGCTTAGCTATAGTATTAATAACTTCTCACAAACTTCACTTAAACTGAAATACTTTTTTAATCCACACACATTAAAACTTTTCACTTCACAAAACAACCAAAGAGACTTTACTACATCATTTAAAAATTAAATTCTTTTAAAAACTAATTCAAATTTGGAATTAGAACTTATTTTTAAAACCGCGTAGTCGGAGGTGGCGCAGCTTGGCGCCCACGTTGCAAACTAACCTAACCTCTGAGCAACGTGCACCCGTCGCTACTCAATTATACGCTGATTTGCTTGTTTGATCCTTTATTTCACATGGGGAATACCATAAGCAATGTTTGGTTGTAGTTGTAGGCTTGGTAAATATAAGAAAAAAAATGTTGTAGAAAAAGGAGATGTTGTAATTTATGAAAGACAAGGAAAGTTGCCAATAAGAAAAGATAAGTATGGTTAGCTTTTAAAATCTTATTGGGTGCCAATAGCTTTTTACTCTTTTAAGGTTTTAAAAAACAATCACAATCTGTAAGTTTTTGTTTTCATGATAGAGTCCTGTCAAAATGAAGAAAGCAATATAATAAATTTAAAAAAAAAAGTAAAACATAATCCTATAAAATTAAAGCTATCGTTCAAAACTAGCTTCTACTTTGGAACATTATACGCATTTAATTGTTTTATTCCCAATTTATAATATTTAAAGATTTTAAAAATATAATTAATAATAAATTTTAAAAATCTTTGAACTATTTAACTGCAAACCCCCAAAGCTCCAAGTATCAAGACGTATCCCCGTAGTATACCCCACCCCGTTGTCCGGCACCCCTCTCATTCATCCGCGGTGCTACGAGTATCATACTACGGACACGAGTGGGGTGGAGGCGACCTTGTAGCTTACAACTAGAGTTTTTTGGTAGACAAGATTTTTTTTTGTATTAATATTTTTTTAAGGAATTTTTTCAATGGTCTGCCTACCCCGATAGGTAAGAGATATGTTTGTATTTTTTGGTCTTATGAATGAAATATTGAATGTTAAGAAATAATTTGAAAAAATCAATTGTGAGGTTTTTATTTCCTTTATCGTTGAGCTAATTAAAACACGCTAATCTTTCTATAAGAATTAAATTATACATAAAATATTCTTCTTTTCGAAAAAAAATGAAAAATTTATTTTTAAAAGAGTTTCTAAAACAACAGTAAGTTTCGTCGACAATTTTTGTCCGTGATTTATAATCAAATAAACCTATAAAACCTGGAATTACATTTATTTATTCATGAATAGCAAATCACATTACACAATAGACATCTTAAATTACCGACGAGTGGCACAAATCTTCTTGCAGACACAATTTTCTAATTGAACGCGCCCCTCTTTACGTAAACATTAAACATGGCCTCAGCGGGCCCTCAACGGGGGCCCTAAAAGGGGCCACAGTACAATATATGTGCACCCTTATCGTATTCTATTGCATATCTTTATTGCACTTTCGTAATGAATTATCGATTTTTTCCGATTGATTTTTTTCTTTGTGTTGTAAATACCTAATTGATTAGTTTTTTTTTTTATCAAAGTACGAGTACCTAGTGCCTAATGCTTTTTAGGGTTCCGTACACAAAGGGTAAAAGGAACCCTATTACCAAGACATGACTGTCCATCCGTCCGTCAGTCTGTCACCAGACTGTATCTCATGAACCGTTATAGCTAGGGCGTTGAAATTTTCACAAATGACTTTTGCCGCTATAACAACAAATACTAAAAATAATAATTAAGAGAGGCTCCCATACAACAAACAATAATACCAAATTAAGGGGAGATTCCATACAAAAAACGTCGGTATTTTTTTTGGCTTTTTTGCTGTGATGGAATTAAAAAATTGCACTTAGACAAGTAGCCAAATTCATTACTTTTCACAAGCCTTTCACCAAATTTTTCAAATTCAAATATTTACCTTTTGACCCTTTGTCCTTTCTAAAGGTCACGTGACGTCAATTAGACAGTAAACTGTCAACGGTCTATCACGCTATGGTAATAGGGCTTGGATAAAGGACGGGCGTGTCAAATCTCTGATCTATGAAAGGGTAGGTGAAAGGGTTGAGAAGATAATTCGAGGTATTTAAAGCTTGTACGCACTAGCGGTTGATAGGGCGGTTTGGTTTTTAGAGAAGTTGAGTAAAAAACGCGAAACACGTTGGGCGGTTTTTTAGTTCGATTTCAACCAATAAAGCGTAAGTTTTAAAAAAAAAAAGGTTTTTATTCTAGTAGGTACTAACTATTCTAACTACCCGAAAAAAATAAGGGGAAGATGGGGTAAAACGATACAGTATTAAAAATATTTATATTCTTGTAAAAAATAATTAAAATATTAATAATCACTCTCTGTATGAGAGTAGGCTCGTGCCCCTCGTTGGGGACATATATGGGCTGTGACAACGATTAATAATTTTCAGCAACACATAAGCACAGTTTATTGCTCTAGGTAAGTTCTCGCCAAACATCATCTACAGTAAGTTCTGTTTTTATAAAGAACAGTTATATTATAAATTCCTAGTTTATAGTAAAATTATTTATAATAATAGTTATATAAAGGAACAATGAACGCAGTCACAACTGGAACAACTACCTCTCCAAACTAAGAGGGTCTCAAACATGTCCTTGCATAAATTGTAGTAAACTCACCAAACGTCGTCACTGCTGGTTGAGATACGGACAGAATTCATTAGGGGCTTACCTGAAACGAAAATAAAAGAGATTTTTAATTAAAATTTAAATTAATTTGGGAAAAAATTGTGTAAAAAAGGATTTATTTGATTAAAAATAGCATTTAAGTTTGAAATGGTAGAGATATGGAAAAAGGGTTTTTTTATTGGCAGAATAAATGAAGGATTTGCCTTAGATATGTCAATCTTAAAATGAAGCCGATGATTAACCGATGAACGATGAGGGTAGAAAGGTTCTCGAGTGGCGAGCACGCACCGGACGACGCAGTGAGACACAGAAGGCCTCCAACAAGGTGGACTGACGACTTGGTCGCTGTGTCGTCGCTGGAAACCGTTGGATGGGGGCAGCGCAAGACCGGTCGTTGTGGAGGTCCTTGGGGGAGGCTTTTGTCTAGCAGTGGACGTCCATAAGCTGACATGATGATGATAATGATGATGATGATGAAAATGAAGCCCAAAAAAGTACCTTAACCATCTAAAAGGAATCAAGGTCATAAATTGTAAACTTCTTCCATCCTAGAAAGAGGACATGAATAAAATTGTGATCGTATCGTGACTGCAGAAAATCTAATAATAACTACTTCTAAATCCTTGCATTCCTGCACAGTAAGAGCTATAAGCTACTGACTGAGTAGGTCCAGTAAGTTACTGTATGAGTGTAGGGTTGTCATATAGGTACTTATATTTATTTTAAAACTATAACAAACATCTTAATGTAAAGCAAATGGAAGCAGTTTTAAAAAGATGTAAAAAAAATAAATGAAGTGAGAAAAAAATTACGATAATTTATATTATTATAAGTAGGTAATAGGTAAGTAATAAAATAATATTTTTTTCTTTTTTTTTGGTTTTGTTTTATTTGTTATTGTATATTTTAGACAAATTTCCCTCACAATCGACAGAATAAGCACAATTACAACAATCTATTTCAAAAAACTATTCCAATATTAATAACGACATTTTAGTCCCCAATTTACTTAATTAAAACCTTTAAAAATATAATCTTCTTAAGTAACCATCCTGTAAGCCACAAGTGCATTCACCTGCTCTATAAATACTCGAGGCGTTGTACACGCGCTGCTCACCGCTACCACACTACATGCATCACCTGTGTTCTATACATCACACCTTAAAGATACATCATAGGTACGATGACATGTAGATAGCTATGGATTTATCGCGTTTCTGATAAAATATGGGTTTTTACCGCCAATTTTGGAAATACTTAGACCCAGAGCACACGGTGAAACGCAACTGCAACGCATTAGCGTTTCACCGTGTGTTCTGGCTCTAAGTTTGCCTTTGCGAAGATAGTTTAAGATTTATATTACCTACATTTCTCAAACTTGTAATGTAAGAAACTTAACAGATCCATTTGACCTTAAACCATTCCAAAACGGGACCCGCGCTGTGTACACTTTGAGGGCAGTCATCTCACGACGCGGTAACTGGCCGTTACCGTAACGACGCGCGGCGGTAACTGGCCGGTAACGTCACGACCGCGGCGGTAACTGGCCGGTAACGTCACGACCGCGACCGATCTTGGTCACGAATACATTCATACTGTATTTATGATAGGGTAACAGGTGATGCGCTGTAGCCTAATCGGTTAATGATAGGTAACACCAGGTCACTCAGAAAGTAATGCGACACACAGTTTTTTAACACATTTTTTTTTATTAGCCTATTTTGTACCACTGCAAAGAACAACCCAACAGAGTTTCTTGCTAGATTCTTCTCTGGAGAAAACTGCACTCTTGCGAATCTAATAGCATTAACTTTAAAAAATGACGTTTGTCTTATGTGATGTCAAACTCGTCCTACAATAAATTTTCATTTCATTTCATTGCTGGGCAAAAGCCTCTCCCATGCCTCTCCAAAAACTCGTGTTATTAGCTTTTTTAGATTTTTTTAGTCGCAAAATTTTCTGCGTGCCACTTATAAGGTGTAAAAATAAGAATAATTAAACAAATAATAAATCTAACTGCCCGTTTTACAACTTATAGATAAAATTTGACTGACAGATAAACCTATGTCTATTTCATAAAACGTTACGTTTTAGACAGAGACAGATAAAAAATATCTGTCTGATAAATTTTATCTGTATAACATGGTGAAACGACGCTTATGTATTCCTTTAAAAAAACGTACATTTAGGTATCCTCCTTATCAGTCCTTTTAACGTCTACAGAGGCTCAAACGAGAGTGAAAATGTATAGATATATTTTTACTTAAATATTTTCGCAACTTAAAATTACCATATAAATCAGTGACGAGTGCAATATGTCCCCGCTTCCCCTTCCAATGATCGTCACCTGTGCCGTTTACCCCGGACGTCCCCTAGGGGAGGCTGGGGAACTTACTACTTTCCTCACAATTTGTCACCAATCACTTTCAATAATATTCTTTTTTTTTTTTTTAAGAAAAGTGGTTGTGGGTTATTAAGGTATAGAAATGTCACAAATAAAAGTTAAGGGTATTTTTTTAAAAGCAAGTTTATTTTATTGTTCATTCATTTTTGGTATCTTTCCTTACAAATAATATATACATACATACGTTATCATCTGTCACGCTTCTTCCCCATAGAGGTAAACAGAGACCACTTCCCTCCACTTGCTACGATCCAAACACACCTAATTTTTTTATCAATATAGTTTTATCTAGTCACTACGAACACTAGAATGTAACTTTTAAATGTGAAAGAAAAAAACCGGCCAAGTACGAGTTGGACTCACGCGCGAAGTGTTCCAGACCAAAAAAGGCAAAAAAAAACACGTTTCTTGTATGGACAGACGAACAAACCAACAGCCAAGTCTCAGTAATAGGGTCCCGTTTTCACCCTTAGGGTACGAAACCCTAATAACATAAAAAATCTAAATAAATACCAAACAGAGGCGACTGATGAATGTGGATGAAGCGAAAGAAGTGTGTTTGTATCGTAGCAAGTGGAAGGAAGTGGTCTCTGCCTACCCCAATGGGAGAGAGGCGTGACGGATATGTATGTATGTATGTAAATACTAATGCCACCTCTAAATCTTTCCAAAGTTCTCATCTCGTCATATCTCACGTTGACAGATTCCTACACTTGACGGAAATATGTCAAAGTGCAATAACAACTCGGTAAGGTGTTGGAGGGGTGACGGCGGGTGGCGGGAGGGGAGGCGTTATCTTAATAGAATATCGACGGTTTTGCATACGGTAGGTAGAGTTGAGAGGTGAAAATATCGATGGATTAAAACTATGGGGTTAAAATTAAAATGTTTTCTTTCTCCCTAATAAAAATTCCAATGTCTTTTTCTGCAATTTTAAATGTTTTTCTTATTAAAAATTTTCAGACAATTGAGGAAAGGGTTCCTTTATTTAACATGCAAAAAACAAAACATGTAGTAAAAAGGGCAGTACTTATACAGGGTGTAACAGAAAGGGTATATAAAGCCGAAACACAGCGATAGTCCTCATGAAACTGAACAACTTTCCCCAAGGAACATGGGTCGCAAGTCGAAAAAATTTTTTGGATCGTCCTTACTTACTCGATCAGCTGATCGGGCATTTTGTATGGGGAGGCGAAATTTTTTTTTTCGAATTACGACCCATGTTCCTTGGGGAAAGTTGTTCAGTTTCATGAGGACTATCGCTGTGTTTCGGCTTTATATACCCTTTCTGTTACACCCTGTATAAAAGAAAGAGCATTTTATCGCAATAAAATTATTATATAGGATGTAACAGAAAGGGGGATAAAGCCGAAACAGCGATAGTCCTCATGAAACTGAACAACTTTCCCCAAGGAACATTGTGGGTCGTAAAAACTTCGCCTCCCCATACTATGTATGGGCGATCCAAAAATTTTTTTTCGAGTAACGACCCATGTTCTTTGGTGAAAGGTGTTCAGTTTAATGAGGACTATCGCTATGTTTTGGCGTTATGCCCCCTTTCTGTTACACACTGTATAAAAACTTAGATTATTTTAACGATGACGAAATCTAAAACGTATTAAGTACTACAAATAAAAAAAATATGCTTTATAAGTTAACAAAATTCAAAAACATAACCTTAAATGGTTAAACAGTAACCACATCGATATCGATACAACCCCAGCACTATTCACGCAAATCAATGGCGCCGTTTTACATAGAAATCACCTCCCTAGGAAATCGACTTAAATTCTGTAACGTTTATTTCTTGAATCACTCTGTTGGGTATAAAATAGGGATTGTGAATATTGAATCCTTTTACAAAATAACATTACAGAGACTGATCAAATGATTGATCGAAATGGAAAATGAATTTGAATTTAGAACGTTCCACGATTCCACGAGTCATTTTGAATGAGTTCTGGGATTCTGTTTTTCTTTATTTGAAAATTGTAGTGACGTGCAAAAAGATTTTATTATGCCTCAAACAAAATAATTATACTGCTAGTCGAATGTTAGTCAAAGATTTGTCATTTGATATCTTCAGGGACCTTTAATACTCGCTTTTTTATTAATACCTAAATAACAACATACCTACTGTAGTTAAATTTTATTCCCTCAATTCCCTATTACAAAACCAAACAAGCAATACTTGTATAATAAGTATTTTTTCGTAGTTTGAAGCTCACATGGTATAATAACAAAAGGCTTGGAAATTCGGTTTACTTTGATTAAAAAAAAACACAAACAATTTGGAAACTGTCCAAACTTCAAATTAACGTCTACCAAAAAGAAACTAGTTACTTTTCTTCATTTCTACAATCAAAGAAAATCAACTAACTTTAAAAGCAAACACAATTTAAATAGTCTTTTCTTTAGTTGTGAATGTAACGACGTTGGTATATATCCGGCGAGCACGTGCGTTTTACCCCGGTCTCCCCTCGTTATGGTGGTGAGGAGCGTTTGCATGGGGCAGTCGGTAAGTGGTTAAGTAGCTATATACTTATTGAAAAAGTTTTTTTTTATGTGTCTAAGTTTTTTTTACATGAAAATGGTTGTGATTGGTAATCAAAATGTGTAGTCTAGATTCTAGTGATGAGACTAGTTACCTACGTTTAAAAATCTTTTTATCAATGTTGTTTTTTAAAAAAAATTACAATGTTGACGGATGTAATTTTTTAAGGCATGGGAACATGCCCGTACTAACTCAAACATTCATTCGGTCCGAATCAATAAAAGCAACTTCCCTTACTGAACTTCACTAACACGACTCTAAGACTTAGAACACACAGTGAAACGCAAATGCAACGCAACTGAAACGAAACGTTTCAAACTAGTTGCGTCGTGTATGGTTTTCTAAGGAAGTCTATAGCAGAAACTGCGATGAAACTCAAAAGTAACTAGCAGTTTCAGTTGCGTTGCAGTTGCGTTTCACTGTGTGTTTTGGCGCTAACGTACTGCAAAACCCCTGATTTTAACTATAGCAAAACAGATGGTATTCAAACTAAAACAGATACCCTACTTCATTAAAAAAGTAAATTACGTAGATTTTCCATTCGACAAAACTCCTTTTCGTTTATAATAGACAAATAAATCAAGTAATCCATTCATCTCACACGTTTTTAGAAGAACTTATAATAACTACATTTAAAATGTTCACCTTTTTCACTATCCCGACTACTTGTAAGTCCAGTAGTACTTACCACTTACCACACCCAACTACGTCTAAACACAGCATCGCGTGCCAACCAAAAGCTCGCGACAGATTTAGCGTCTGTTTACTGCCGACTATTTTTAGTCCTAGTCGGGAAATGCATGTGCCCTGTCATAAACAGGTAGAACAAATTAGTTTCACTTTGCAAGAATCATCTTGAGTCTTGAGATGTATGAACGTGCGTTGAAGAAAAAGTTCAAGTTGATTTTTGTCAGTTTTCTTGTTGTTTCCTTATTAGTTTGAGGTTATTTTAATGAGTATTTTGTACAGAATGTGTTTTGTTTTGTCTCTTTTCTTCGTCTGTATTTTCGTTGTATAAAACTACAGAAATTCGCAAAATAGATAAAACATTCAAAACTTAAACCCAGAACACAGGGGGAAACGCAACTGCAACGCAACTGCAACTGCTAGTTACTTTTGAGTTGCATCTCAAGTTTTTGTTATAGACTCCTTTGAAAAACCATACACGACGCAACTAGTTTGAAACGTTTCAGACATCGTGTGTTTTAGGCTTTAAGAGTATTAATGCTTCTAGTGAATACTGCGAGCCTCTCAAAGATATTACAAAATACTAGCAAAATACAAAAAAAAAAGCATACCTACAATAAGCTCCACCAAGGAGATTTCATGCTACCTTATTACTCAGAAATTTACAGTACTTATGTAAGTATTTCTAGTCAAAACGTTTCATTCATTTCATTAATTAAAAACAAAAGTGCAATAAAAAACACCGAATCGATTTAAAAAGAAGAATCGTTGCTTTAAAAAACTTTTATTTTCGAATTAGTTTTAAAGACAACATTCCGTTTACCCGAAAAACCCTTTTAAAATTAATTGTCTTTCAATAAAAGTCATTTCATACCAATAAAGTACTTTTATTTAAAATACGTATTGTAGTTGCAAAAAGCTTCATTAAGTTAATCATCCATTAAATATCGCACTGTCTTATTCTAATTTTGGACAATGACAGAGATAGATATAGATGTGAATGGAGCATTAGCTTAATCGATCTTTTTGCATCGAGCAGCCTCTAGTAATAAAAAAACCGGCCAGGTGTGAGTCGGACTCGCGTGAGAAGTGTTCCGTACCATACACTAGGTTAATAATAGTGAAATAAAAATGTATACTAGGGGCCATTATTGATATCGAGCAAAAAATAGCAAAGATTCACGTTTGTTGTATAGGGTTATAGTGGCAACGGTTAAAACATTATTCGTGAACATTTGAACACTCTAGCTATAACGGTTCATGAGATAGGTACAGCCTGGTGACAGACGGACGGACAGACAGACAGCCCCGAGCGGGTTTTAGTAAAAGGGTCTTGTTTTCACCATTTGGGTACGGAACCCTAAATTAACTGCGGTGTGGCTGTTCGCGAACCTCAGGTAACACAACCTTAATTAAACTTTTTATAACCATTACAATTTGCCAAAACAAAGTCGAAAAGTAACAATATCGTCATTTTATCGTTGCGCGGTCGAAATTATCGCCGAATGATAATTTTATCGCGGCCGATTGCTTTAAGCTTTGGTCGTAATGTTAGTTATTTAGCGGTCGCTGGCAGGGTGGTCTTTCTTTTGTATGTGACATATCAGGTATTTTATTAAAAGATAAAAAAAATATTCTCATTATGTTCACTTTTATATGTTAATACAGTTTGTCTCAAAACAGCACAGTTATTTACAATATTTTGCAACCTAGGTGACATTATGAAACACATAGGTATTATACTTATGTCTTCATACTTTGAAAAGGTTAATGTAAGGACAGATTGATTTAAAGAAAACTATTTCTAAAGAAAATTAATGTGAAAAACGGTGATTAGTAAGGCAAAACTCGGCAATCTATGACATCTATTAATGGCTCTAATCTTGAGAAATAAGGAAGAGATGGACACGACATTCAAAGCCCTCTAAGGCCAAAACACACCGTCTACGTCTACGTTACGCAAGCGGTGACAGTTCCATACATTACAACTCAGAGGTACGCATTACGCATACGTCTACGCATACGCATCCGGTGTGTTTTAGCCTTTACCGAACTGGAACTGGAATAAAATAAAATTTTGCATACATACCTATATTTTGTAATTGATTTTATTACGGTTTTGCTGAGCGGTCACATTATCACATTGAGATTTTAATTTCGATTCATTAAGATAACGTTTACTGATAGGAATATTCAATAACACCTTTTATTAGTTTCATGCACACCTCCGCACAATATCAGACCTCAAATATGCGCATGATTCAAAATAATAACAGAGATTTAGTTTGCTCAAACTTAAAGTTCAAAATAATCAATATAACTTGTTCTTTACATTATTACAACTATTGGTATTGAAAATTACCTTTTTTCAATTTATAGGCCAGACACATTACGAAAAATCGAGCAATATTTTGAAATGCAGAAAGACCTCCCCGTCAAGACTACTTTTAAACAAGTATAAGTTTTTTTTTTTTTAATATCATAGCAGATTGATCTACATGTCTCCAGTTAAAACAGCATTCTTTAATATCATATTATACTTATGTCCAAGTGCATATTTATCCAGTATTTTATCGCAGTAAGTAGGTACTAGCTACTTACTTACTTGCTCATAAGAGATGCTTGCATATCAAAAGTTAGCATAACTTAGCATATTTTATAGTCCTGTCGTTTTACGCATTTGCTGGTCATTTAAGATATAATCTTCAACTCAAAGTAGTCATGATTCAGTAGTGATTTTTGCAGTTCAAAGAAGAAAAAAAAAACTTGGTGAATAGTTTTGACAACCTTTTGAATACAGAATGTTATATAAAATAATATTTTCGATTATAAGTATCTGTCACTAAAATATTAACAAAATATTCTATTTTAAAGAAAAGAAAACAATATGGAATTATTTCTTCCTTTCCAAAGATTTTATGTAAAATACATTTAAAAAAAAATATAGCTTTCCTAAGGAAAATAACTTAAACCACCCGGGCCTATAATCTTAATACCAACCTGTAATCTTAATCCAGCAATCCAATGTCACAACACTTTAATAAATGAGAATTATCTTTATCAATGTCATTTATCTATAATCACTTTGTTTAAATGCACTTTGTATGGCGAAGAATTTTAAAACATATATTTTTTTAGTTTAGTTTTTCGCAGATGGATTGAAACTCTGTGACACTTTTTTTTAAGTTTATTTTTCGTTATTGATCACTTTGTTTTACAACTGCACTACATTATATTATATATAAGTTTTTTTTTAATTTTTTATACTTTACGAAACTTTTTGATCTTTGTATTTTTATAATCACTTATAAAATCAATTTAAATGTCGTGTATATTTCACTGTTAATGTCAGAATTTTCATACTATTATTTCACTCATTCACTGATATTTCACTGAATGAGTATTAAAATAAACTTTAGAAAACATACGATAAATCCGTGTCAATATTTTCTTCATAGAACAGAAATTTCTCAACACTATCAAAACAAAACTTCAAAATATATTCAAAAACAAATAATTTTACTTTCCATTAATAAAAATATCACTATCAAATCCCACTCAACTTTCCATTATCAAACACACTCGTCGTATTCCCGTACGTAAAGTTGCCGCGTAGGGCGGGCGGCGAAGATCGGCTAGGGCGGCGGCGTGGGCGGGCGGACGGAGAGACGGCGCGCCGCCGACTGACGGAGATAGCCCGAATCTGATCGTATAGGGGAACTGGGATCATGTAGATTGTGACTTGTGGTGAGATGTTATCGAAAGCAGAAGGAAAAACTACATCGACATAAAGTATGAGATATTTGATTTTTAAAGGCTATTCACACATTTCCGGGTCAGGGTTATCCGTGTTCTGAGATGCCCATTTTCACTATAGACGCTCTGACACGGAGTTGTGTGAACAAGTTCATACAATTTGCATGTAACCGATATTTAATATCCCCGCCCCCGGAAATGTGTGGTTAGCCCTTTATTCGTATTTCTACCCAGATTTATAAAAAAAATAGTAATAGTGTTATAAGCAGATTGACACGTTTAATTACCCTCCGAGTCTGTATGAATATTGAACACTCTGTAGAATACAGTAATGTCAGTAATGCATCTCTAATGTAGTTTAGTTTAAATGTTTACGTCGTTGAACGCCAAGAGAAACGTTTTGAATATTGTGAAACTGGATCAATTTCTAATACTCGTTTATGCTTTTGTGAAACGAAAAGATTAGCAGTTAATCCAAAGGCTTATTATTATTACATCTCCTAAGATCTCAGGTCCACAGGGATCCAGTCATTTGGGAGGCGAGCATGGGGCAGAAGCCAACACGTAGAGGCCCTTTAAGAACCGTTTATTCTAAGATATGAGATGACACGCACCTACCGGGTTCTATCCCCAAAATCACTATGATAATAGGCATGATGGCTGAAAAAAAAAAATAGTCCATCACATACATTATTTTAAAATATTCGACACGTATTTTTTCTTTTTTTTCTTAAACTAAAAATGACAAAGATACACTGGGTTAAAGTTGTTCGTGACGTCCCACCTAAGTAACATTTTTACCTAGGAGTGACGTCAATACCCGTAACTTTGATGCTCTGTATCTTTGTATTTATTTATGTATTTGATCCAGTAAAAGATGTGTTTCAAATATTTTTTAATAGCCTATAACTATAGCCTAAAAGGACTTATTATTTTTTGAATGTAGTCATCATCCCTATTAATAAATATTAAATAAAGTTTTTAAATTATAAATACACGCACAGTCGTTTCACGTTTTCAAATGAAATCAATAATATTTTAAAGCTGATCAAAACGAAACCTTTTAATTAAAACTGTAACTATCAAACGTAAGCAGCTAAGTCAGTAAATACAGACACACAAACCACTTTCGCAATATTAGATAGTGCTCACGCGAACCTAGAGTTACACAAGTAAGCAATTAACGGGGAATCGAATCCACGACCGGTTGACGCGCCTTACGATGTACTTTCAATTTAACTAGCTTAACACTAATTTATGATTAAGGAGTCTGAATGCAAATATTCTTTATGTAGATAGGTATATTTGATAATAAGTAGCAATAAGGCAGGAATATAAGGGGTGGCCCCATTTTTTTCATATACAAATGAATTTAAGACAGCGTGCCAAGGTTGGCGCAAGTTTTGCATAGTTTTCTTGGTAGATGACCTGCCAATCGATAGAAATTCCATACAAAACGGTAGCCATTTTGCGCCAGACCAGGCACGCAGATCCAGACGGTATGGCACCTCCTTATAAGATTAGTAGGTATAGGTTATCGCAGACAGTACCTGCCCCTAGTGCCCATCATCGTATTTAAGAGCGTCGCTCTTGTCGGTGGAGTCTTCCCCACTCTGCTCTATTCTCAGCCGTCCGTTTGAGCACCTGATACGACACAACTTCTATTCCCTCTTTTATTTGATCTATGTAAGTCCACCGTGTCCCTCTCTTGCGTTTTCCTTCTCCTTTTTCTTCCATGATAGTTGTATTAGTAGTAAAAAAATAAATGCATATCATAGCACAAAATTAAATACTATAAAAAGTTTAAAAAACTCTATTTTTCTTCAAATCCCGATAATTATAATTCTAAACCACTTCTTATAAAAAGTCATGCTTTAAATCTAGGAGGTTCTCGCTTTAAAACATAACCGCAAACAGTAAGTAAGCGCTGCGCTTGACATTTGATAAATAATAAGCAATTTACGAGCGCTATAACTTGGTTGCGTAATGCAGGACTAGATACTGTTTAATATAAGGAAATGTATCGGATTAAATTCAATTAGGTTTACTTTAAATATTGTTATGTAACCGGCAAAAGCGTTTAATTAAAACGTTGTGCTTGTGAGTAATTGATTGGAAATAAAACTTAAAATCAGTAAAAAAAATGAAATTAACAAAATGAATGGAATGAACGAAATGGCCGAAATGAATGAAGTGACCGAAATGAATTAAATAACCGAATGAACGAAATGAATGACATGAACGAAATGACTGAAATGAACAAAATGAATGAAATAACCGAAAAAACGAAACGTGGTATTAAAAACACGGATAGTTTCACACTTTTGGTCCCTACTTTTTTTACTTTCATTATAAAAAATAACCACACAGGCACCTCTCCGATCTCAACAAAAAGCTGAAACAATATAAAAATGCCACCAAAAAACCTCAATTCAATAAACAAAGTATGTCAATGTATTAGTTGAACTAGGGTGAGTTGAGCAGTGGTCACCCGGCTGCCAATATTTCACGGAGCTTGTCGCGTGTCGCCGTGGGCCGCGACGTGGCGTGATTTATAGACGCGACACCACGCGAGTGACCGTCGTGTCGCTGCGGCTTGTGCTCGATATTCTGCGAGCTTAGTTGTAACGTTATAATTGATTTTGAATATGTTTATTGACTTGGAATTTTCACGGGAATGGCGGGATGCTTGCAGAGACCGTGTTAAATGGAAAGTCGCGGGGGAGGCCCAGCAGTGGGATCTCAATGCAGAATAAAATGCCCGCGATTTCCTACGCATTTTTCGTCGTATCTTAAAAAACTTACCTTTCTTAAAATAATAGCCTGCGTTATTTTGATGATGTTAATTATTGTTAATTCTTGAAAAAAAAACACTTAACAGATTTCAATAAAACTTAACAATATTATAGCTTGCACATCAGAATAACACATAGGCTATTTTATTTATGAGTATTGCGAGTTTTTTTTCAAAATATGACGATAAAAGCGAACGAAGTCACGGGCAGCCTATTTCTACATAAATAGTTTACTTTACATTCCAATTAAATGTTTAAACCAATACAAAACTCTCAAGCCGATACAAATCCACGTCTCCCTAATGAATTCCCTTAAATAACGATAGAACAAGGCACTAAGTAGCGATAGTCCACATTAAACTAGAACTACACGGCCGGGACGACATTTACTATGTTCCCACGATGCAAATTAGTGTAAGCTGTGATTCAGGATACCATCTGAAACGAAGATCAGGGACCCAAGTCTGCTAATTTAAAATAACCTCAGTTGTGTGTCGGCAGAGTGTCGATCGCATTTTTTGACACATTTGGTGTTCTGCTAAACAATGGCTGAAAAAAAAGATCAGTTACATCAGCCATATAAGAGCATACCAACGACAGCAGAGTTAAGTAACGTAGATCTGCATACAAACAGACTAGTAAGGATTTTATAAAGGCTCTTGAAAAACGTGTACAGTCGCCATCAGATATATGGTAGCGGTCAAGGTACTCAAATATTTCGGAGCAGCATTAAATTTCAATATGTTCGTTACAATAGATGCGGCCTATAATATCGGAACATATAAATCGTCACAAATATCGGAACATATAAATCGTCACAAATATCGGAACATTTATGAAAAATGTACTTTAAGTCTGTGCTACACAGTACACATTTGAATTCGGTACTAGGTAGTACCGAATCTATAGGTATTGACTTGTCAACGTCAAGAATACAAATATAACTTACTTCACGCGTTAAAAGAGTTCGGACATGAAAGATAATAACCAAGTAGGTTCTAGTACTTGATCAACAATTCAATCGTGATAGATACCTTAGGTATAAGTACTAATAAAATAATTTTAAGTACCTACAACAACAAGTTTGCTATTTTATTATTTACTTACTTACTTATTGTAATATTTATTCTTTGTAATTTTCTTTTGTTGTAGAACAATAACTATTACTACACTGTTATACCCACCAACTGAAAACAACTTTTATCATTTACTTTACAATTGTTCCGTGATAGAAAAGACATACAAAATAATAATGCTATTTTTATCCATAAAAAGCAGAAAATAAGTAACGCACTCCCATCAGATTTGAACCCACGACTATGTGCTTTAAAAGTCAAAGGACAATCAATTACGCCATTAAGTAGCTGACATCGTTTTATCGAAATTAAGCTAATCATTCTACGCCCTTCAATTTTGACATTGCGTCAAAAGAACTTTTATATAGGCATTTAGTTTGGTAAGAATATTTGTTGTATTTGAAAGAGACAGTCACAATGACACTCTTTTCGGTGAATGTCACTACAAATTATTGATAAGTTCGTGGGTCCAATCTCAAGCATTTTAAATTGTATTACACAGACTTAAAGTACATTTTCCTTAAATGTTCCGATATTTGTGACGATTTATATGTTCCGATATTATAGGCCGCATCTATTGTAACGAACATATTGAAATTTAATGCTGCTCCGAAATATTTGAGTACCTTGACCGCTACCATATATCTGATGGCGACTGTACCTACTGTTTTCTTTATTTTTTTCGAAAAAGGATTACCAGAACTTTGATATACCTACTTATAGGTAAGTATTATCTACGCATTTTTAAATAATCAATGAAACTATATTATGCTTTCCAATCGATATACTTAATCCATCGATTAATTGAAGTGACATCGATGGCAGATGTCATCACAATTACCCCATGATTATGAATGATATAGGGGCGTACACTATAAACATACATACATACATATCCGTCGACCTCTCTCCCATTGGGGTAGGCAGAGACCACTTCCTTCCACGTGCTACGATCCAAACACACCTCTTTCACCATTTTTTCTAGAGTACCCTAAACCGACGGGCATGTATGAGGCGACTGATGAGTGTGGATGAAGCGAAAGAGGTGTGTTTGGAGACACTACAAACACACTCTAAAAATAAACTCTTAATATTTATTTCAAATATTTTCTTTTCTAGGTACTTACCTAAATAAGGAAAATATTTGAAATCTACATAATAAAGTCCATATTTAGTGACATCAGTGATAAATTACACAATAAGTACACAAATCTATAGTTTTTTACAAACATTATTATAAATAAATGTTGCTATTACAAATACAATCACGTATTTAATGAAGGACATTTATATTTCTAATTGAATCAACATTTGCTTTATAAGTAGCTACACAGGATCCAATGTTGATATAGTAAAAACTAGCTAAGTGTGAGTTGGACTTATGCACCGAGGGTTCTATCTAAAAAGAATTTCAAGAAACAGTCCAAATTATGAATTTAGGGAAAAACTGACTTGCAATTTCAACACAGGTCGCTGTTGGTTTTTACAAACTATTAGTTATAATATAGTGTTATGAAAGCCTCACTTAAAAAATAGATATTTTAGAATTGTGTGATATTGGCAAAACACATTCTTATATAAATAGTTATTAGTCCGACGGTTTGTGAAGTACAACCTGCTGAAAGACAGACAGATAGCGGGGTCTTAAAAGTACGGCTTTTACCATCAGAATACGGAATCCTAATAAAAACTATATTAACCACAAAACATACAATGTTGCCAGCCTATAAAGATAGCTACAAAACGAAACGCCACCTATCATAATTTATTGATTGATAGTATCAATAAAAAGTAAAAAGTATGACATAGACATATTAGCAGTGCTACATAAATTATTTAGCGATTTACAAAGTAATACGCCATTAATCTAAGATGAGAATCTGTCTGTTTGTATGATGTACTGTTGGTTGCGCAGGCGCTTCTTATCTTATTGAAGCTTAAATTGTTGTGGACTTTACTAATAGTACTTATTCTCGTTTAATTTTTATAATTAGTAGGTAGTGCTCAGCAATATTTAACTGTTAGATTGGGTTCTTCGTTAAAAAAGCTATTGTATTTCTAACAAAAAAAGCCAAAGTATTTAGTCGAAAAATCGAATAAACTATTTATTTTTAAGTATAGGTTTCTAATGATATCAATCATCATGAAATGTTGTTGAATCCATTTTCAGCAACTAAGTGTCCGTTTCATCAAACACAGATAAAATTTAATTGACAGATAAACCTATGTCTATTTCAACATTACGTTTAAAACAGTGACAGGTATAAAATATCTGTCAAATAAATTTTATCTGAAGGCCCTAGCTGTCGGTGAAACAAGCCCTCAGTAATGCAAACTCCATTATCCTCCAATCTTCCCGTCAATCCAATTGAAGTGACAGTCACAGTACAGATACATCAGTATCCAACACCATCTGAATCTCAACTAGCTGCGGTCACTTACAGATTAAAGATAGGCTGTAAAACATGCTTACTGTTTAACATGGTCGTATAGTGTGAGATAGCTTTATTTGTGTTTAGATTTTAGATTTATTGTACTTTATTCTATTTCTTAGAAAGTTGTAAGCTATGCAAATAGATCAGTTTTAAGGTTATTATGAACTGGCAGTCGAGACGTCTTTATATTTCACCCTTTCACAAATAAAGAAATAAAATAAAACTATTTCACCATTGGCAAGATGTTTAATGCTATCTACACACGAAAGCCGCCAACATGCCGCCGGGTAGGCCGACGGCTTTACGTCATACGAATGGCAGCTACCAAAAAAGCCAGCGGCTTTGGTGTGTAGATAGCATAAGAAGCCGAAATCCTTTGATTATGGTTTTACTTTTTGTATTCTTTTATACTTACCTAGAAAACCCTTTTTGCTTCCCCGATTTAAAAAAAACTCACAGTGAATGTTATGTTAGTTTATTCCATTAGCAGAAATTCTGGCTATAAACAATTTTTTTTTTATACCTATAAATCCTACTAATATTATAAATGTTAATGTTTGTGTCGATGGATAGGTAGATGTTTGTTACTCTTTCGCGCAAAAACTACTGTATAGATATTGATGAAACTTGGCAATAGTGTAGTTTATACATCAGATTAACACATAGGCTATTACTTTGAAATATTCCAAGATATGACGATAAATGCATACGAAGTCGCGGGCAGCCTCTAGTCTTTAATATTCATATAAATTATCACCCTGTATCACAAATAATGACAACAACAATAAATCTCACAATCTTGCATCAAAACGCCATTCATTAAAAGGTGTAACTTATATGAAAACAGATAAAAATACATCAAAACAATGAATAATACATGAAAAATAAAAACTTCACTAGCTAACAGCATTCTTACATACATGTTACATTGAAAAACATAGTGATTGCACATTATAGCGCTTGGATCACTTGTTACCGTGGCGTAGATCTCACCTTACTTGTCATAGTTGTCCAATTTATGTGTTCACAGAATTATTACACGAGTACATTATAAAACTGGACACTTAAGGTATTGCCTTATAAGTGTACTGGGAAAGTATACAAAGATATTCTTAGGGTAAAGCCTCTTAGCGCACAAAGTAAAAAAAGATGGGGACTTGCTCAAGAAAGGCCAAGTAAAGAGTACCCTAAGCCGACGGGCAAGTATGAAGTGACTGATGAGTGTGGATGTGTTTTCCAATCTGTGATGAAGCGAAAGGTGTGTTTGGATCGTAGCAAGTGGAAGTATCTGTCTACCCCAAAGGGAGAGAGGCGTGACGGATATGTATGAGTAAAAAAAAGATATTGTAGATTTTAAATAGGCGTTAATTAAGAGACTGTAATGAATGTAAATTGTAATAAAATATGTAACAGCATCGTCTATCGTTACACATACATAGGTATCTGTTTTGCCTGGTCACACCTCTTTCCCATCGGAATAGACTTCCCTCCACTTGCTACGATTCAAACACCCTTCTTTTGCTTAATAAACATCCATCAGTCACCAAACATGCCTCACACATGGTTTAGGGTACTCTAGACTTGACTTTTCTTTAACATATCCCTGATTTGATCGAGATACGTTCGCATTGGCCTTTCCCATTTCTATCCATTGTCGCCTTGTATATGCCTTTCGATAATCTCCATCATCCCCGTTGCCCCATTTTGCAGTAAATATTCATTGCGACTAATCCTTCAATATGCTTAAGATATAAAGCTTCGTACAACCGCGTGGTCTATCCAGATCATATAAAAATCCAAGGCAAAGTTTCCCCAAGTTAATAAAACGCAGGTGTGTGTCGTTTCATAGAATATTTCACGTCTCTACTGTAGAGCTGTTAAAGTCGCAATAAATACTCTAGAAGGGTCCATTTGGTGCAAACTCTACCATAAACTCTACTCTATAGATGTTGTAGGTTTACTACGAGATTAGTACTGTTTTTCTTCATAGTAGGACGTAGGTACTTCTATGGTATGTTTTGTCCTTATATTCATATCGATTATTTTTCATAAAGGTATTTAACATAAAAAAATTATATTTTCATTTGGGGGTTTGCATTGCGTTTGTAATTTTGAGTAATCGGCATAAAACAAAGAATTACACACAGAAATAGTAGATAGTGTTATAGACAACTGATACCTATAGAAGGCATTATATCCATTTGAAATTATTACATAAGTTTATGTTATCATTTATTTAATGTTAGGTATGTAGTAGGTAGGTACTCATAAATTGACTAATAAATTCTATCTATTTAAGAAAGGCAAACACCTTTCAAATCTAACATTTTTTGAAACTGTGAAACAGATACTCTTAGCCGTCAAGTCCTACTGCTGGGCAAAGGCCTCCTCCTCGTTCAGTTCTATAAGGTACCAGGATTTTTACCACAGCTGTGAAATCCTTTAAAATTCCAAGAGTAGGGCTGCAGTTCAAATGTTTGTAGTCTGGTCGTGGTTGGTTCAGTCGTTACGTCCAAGGGCGAGATTTACCTCGGATTGGAAATGTTCTCAACTTGTTAATAGGTTCGAAGGGGGGAGGAGGAGGTCTCTTTGTGGACTGTAAGTCGGTGCTGGAGGTACTGCAGCAGGCCTCACTTCTTTTATTTATTAACTTTCTAAGATGACAGTAGTCTAGTACATTCGTTCGTTCGTTATCAGCCCGTATATGTCCCCACCGAGGGCACGAGCCTACTCTCATACAGAGAGTGATTAGGCCGTAATCCACCACGTACTTTATTTTCAACTAATGAAGTACCTAAATTACTTTCCTTAGATTCCACACACGTTGGTCTAAAACATGTTAAAAAAAAAACAAAGTTTTGTCAATTTACAAGTCACCCCAATCATGATACCTACTCTAATAAATAAACTAACGACCCATTGCAAAAAAATGCAAAACAAAATGTAAAAAAATGAATAGATATTTTTGTGTTGAATTTTATACTTACAGTTTCATAAAATTAAAAAAACCTAACACACATTAGCACTCTCATAAAATTCACCACAACGTGATAATAGGTCTCATAATGACAATTTCAGAAAGGATGAGTAATAAATAGCAACAGATATCAATTTGTACGCTAATGAGTGAGTAGAGACGGTAACAGAATGCAATCGTACAGAAAGGTGCGATTAGAGATAGTAAATCGAATCGGTGATTGTAAGACGAAGATAGGCTATATCACACTTTAGATGCAATACAGAGTAGAGAACAGAGCAGAGTGGCGAAACCGACAAGAGCGACGCTCATTTTTAGAGAGAGAGAGAGTTGAAAAGTCAAACTCAAAAATTATATTTATTTCATAGGCACAAAAAATGTTCTTGAAACCGTTACATTATTATATAGGTAATTTTTTTTAAAGCTAGTGCTAGATTCGCAAGGTGCAGTTTCCCCCAGAGAAGAACCTAAGAGCGAGAAACTCTGTAGGGTTGCTCTTTTCAAATAAAGACTGAAGATTTAATCAGTGTTGTGACACATGCAGAAAGAAGATAATAATAAGACAAGAATATATTTAAAAATATACAATACCTACCAAAAAATATTTTTCAAAGGATAGAAAACCATTTAAACCTAAATATATGTATACAAAATAACAGCAAAATATTAGAAAATTTACTTCGACACGCCTAAAAACTAGCAAACAGTTAAATATTGAAAAAACAAAATAAATACCTACCACTAATATTATAATTAATATCAATATTCGTTCCTTTGCAACTATTGAACAGATTTTGATGCAACTTTACAATATTATAGCTTATACATCAGAATAACACATAGGCTATATTAATTTTAGATATTATGTGAATTTTCCAAGATATGACGATAAATGCGTACGAAGTCAGAGGCAACCTATACTCAATGATTTTTTATAGGTACAGATATGTTACCTTTATAGTGATTGGCGTTATAAATCTGTGCCGAACAATGATTACAATGACATTAATGACAGCACTTCAAATCATACTCCAAATGTCTTCAGACTAACTGAGACTAGCTACAAGTTGTCTTTAATAAGTCTATTTATAATCTTCAAAATGTGCGCGCATATAACATATCTGCACCTAGTATATAAATATCATTGCCTATACTTTAATACTCCAAGAAGTTTCACACGGAATAGTCCGTATTACAATACAATTGCGAGCATTATGTATTAGATAATATATTGTGGAGATAGTAAGACTGTTTGCAAATTCGATTCTTTTGTTTGCACTCTCTATGGCGGCGATAGGATCGGATAGCTTTGAATTTGCCAGTTGTTTGGCGTTAGGATTCTATATGTACAAGATTTTAAGATTGGTATTGCTCTTGCATGTCTTGGAATCATATTGTAGCTTCAATTTAGGTGCAAACGTTTGAAATACTATTTATGATAGATATAGAAGTATTGAATGTAGGAGAACAAGGCAATATGAATAGTGCTTAGATTAAGGTAGTGTACGTAACTTCAAATAATTTTGTTAGATTTGAAATTTATTTTTCGTAGACAAAATATTTTTATTTAGGTTAATACTAAGCTGCTCATGACTTTATACGCATTATTAGTATGTGCTCTGATGTGCAAGCTACGATATTGCAAAGTTTCATCAGAATCGGTCCAGTGGTATTTGTAAAAGAGTACCAACATCCTCACAAATGGTGGGATCCCAGCCTTTATTTCATTTCGATAGTTCACATACAGTTTTGTATAAGTACCTATTAGTGAGATAAGACTATGTAACAAAATCACTATGTAGAATCTGGAGCTAAATCCAAGTTAAAGCTAAAACCAATCTTCTATAAGTGGGAGCCAATCCGGGTGCGAATTCGATCCGGTTATCGCCGGATTTGATGAAGCCATTATCACTTCCGTTCCTACACCCCTCCCCGCTTGTTTTAGACTACCTTCCCCCTCGGTCCCCTTTAAACGTTTTGAATAAGAAAGCTATCAAATGAGAGTTTGTCACGTGGAGTGTTATGAGGTACAAAAATGGTTGAGACCTTCTTTTTTTTTGAGACTCACTTTTTTCAAAATTGTTATTCTGTATCATAATTATTTAAGTATTTATGTGTTATTTTTTTCACTGTCATATAATTATTATTAATATTACAACAAAGATTTCCACGTGTCTTGGTCGAAACGGGATTGTTTAATGAACTTGTAGTCTTCGCCAAGTTCCATTGACATTTTTTTATTTGAATTTATCAACTTATCAATGTAATAATCATCCTCTCAGCCTAAAGCTGCCCACAGCTGAACATAGACCTCCAATCGCTCTCATCATGTAAATACATATTTATTTCTTTTATTTATTATTATTTATATATTTAATAGTTTATTGAAAGAAGATACTGTAAAGAGACAGAAAAGAGATGTAGACAGAGAGTTTTATGTGCATTTTTAAAAATACACGTCTCCTATTAATGCGTTCTACACACCAAAGCCGCCGGCTTTTTTTACTGCTGCCATTCGTTTGACGTAAAGCCGCTTGCCTAGCCCGGCGACATGCCGGCGGCTTTGGTGTCTACACACCAAACATAACAGTCATAAAACTAGCATAAGCGCCAAAACACACGGTGAAACGCAACTGCAACGCAACTGAAACTGCTAGTAAAGTTACTTTTGCGTTTCATCAAAGTTTCTGCTATAGAATTTCTTAGAAAACCACACACGACGCTTCTAGTTTGAAACGTTTCGTTTCAGTAGCATTGCAGTTGCGTTTCACCGTGTGTTCTGGGTCTAACAGTCAGAACTATTCCACCATCCAACGCAGTAACTATTAAGCACAAAAGCTCCTCAAATCCAGTACCATGAAACCCCATAGCATGTTTACCCTGATAGCCATCGATCTAACACCTTATCCTTGGATTACGGGAACGAGCCGACAATACGCCATTAACATAACTTCACTTTACATTATTTCATTGCGCTTTATCGGCTTCTTCCGAAGTGGGACTTTTTATGTCTTGTAATTGCTTTTTTTTTGGGAGAAGTTAGGTGATTTTCTTTCTATGATTCTGTTTTTTTTATAAGTATATTCCCCGGTATTAGGTATGTTTGTATAAAATCTATGTTTGTATGTATAATTGCCGGCTTGATGGATTTTAGCTTGAGAGGTGTCGTTAGATTCGTATTTACAGTAAGTGTGACACTGGGTACATCATAACATCAAAACAAAAAATGCGTTTTTAAAACGCAGTCGGCTTTTTTATAAAAAGGTTAGGTAAGCGCCAAAACACACGGTGAAACGCAACTGAAACTGCTAGTTACTTTTGAGTTGCTTCGAAGTTTCTGCTATAGAAAATACACACGACGCAACAAGTTTGAAACGTTTCGTGTCAGTGTGGTTTTCTAAAGGAATCTATAGCAGAAACTTAGATGCAACTCAAAAGTAACTAGCAGTTCCAGTTGCGTTGCAGTTACGTTTCACCGTGTGTTCTGGGTCTAAGTTTCCACCACATATCATCAAAGCAATGAAACTTTGCATCGCTCCACATTATAACACATGAAAATTCAAATAACACCACACTGCCCCATTAGTTACAGTAGGTAGTTACACTATCTGTATGTGTAATGTAATTAATATGGTTATGATTATAACCAGCTAATTGCTGTCGAGGGTGTTGTTATATTGTCACCACTATACAGGGTGCTTATATGAATAGTATACAGGGTGCTTATAAAACACTATATAGGGTGCTTATAACAATACTATACAGGTGCTTAGAATACTTCCTGAAGAAAATTCCTTTAATTTTCTTGTTCATAAGACTAAACTACTTTCTGTGAAATGAATGAAAAAAATTTAGATGACCTTTGACCTGGTTTTTTTATTAAAATTTCTGAGTATTTCTTGTTCTAGGTACATCCACTGCAGAGTCAGCAAGTAAATGTAATTATAAATCATAATTCCAATTTAGTATCAGTCCAGAAACTAGACAAATTTCTTCGACAAACGGCAAAAAAAACATCTCCTTGTACATGAGTCAATCAGCTAAACAAGTATTTTCTTCATATTTTGACAGGTAATTAATTTCTATTAAAGTAGTTTGTTTTTCATCAACTAGTTCATAAACACCCTGTTTATTTATATTTCGTATTCATGAGTAGTTGACGTGACTGCATGCAATGGTGTGCACAAGTTTCATATGTTTAAGGTACTGTTGTAATTGTTGCTTTATGCAGTTTTTTTGTGGTGAAAGAGTGGTTGAAGGAAATAAGAAACGCTAAAGTAAATACAAGAGCTTCCCACTTACAAGATGTTATCTTGGAAAATCTATGTAATATCTCAAATTGACATCAATTATCAAATATAACACATAGGCTAGGTATATATAGGTATGTACCTAGCCTATGTGTTAATCCGATTAATAAGTTACAATATAGGAAAGTTTGATCAAAATCTCTTCTGAGGTTTTTACGTGGAAGAGTAACTAACATCCTCCCTAGGCATCTGTAGTATGTACAAACATTGTCATTTTCTAATATAAGTAGGATATGAAGCAGTCATAATACCTAAGAAGATATCTATGCATAGGTACATAAATAAATAAATTATTTAAAACATCCAAAATAGCCATTTTGAAAATTACAGCTACACTCAATGAAACATCATAACCGTTTCATTTAATTCAAAATTCGAAATGAAAACTCATCACGAGCTTCGAAATTCAAAACCAACAATAAAATTAAACAGAAACGGCCCTAAGGATCGTTTTACAGGTGCTTTGGAATGGGCAAAGGAAACACAATCCATTTAGACGGTATCTGTAGCGTTAGCCCGTGCAGGGTTGCCATGCATCACGCTACTGCACAAAATTGTGACCACGGGGTGGTTAGTGTGGAAATTGTGAAAAAGTTTTTGAGTATGACCACACTGCATATTAGTGACATGGGATGTATGAGGTCCATTTTGGTATTGTGCAAAAGGAAATGTTGCATTTATTGTTAAGATGTGAGAAGACGCGACTAATCCCAATAATATTATAAATGTCAATGTGCCGATGGAATGGATGGATGTTAAGATGTTTGCTACTCTTCCACGCAAAAACCACAGGACAGATTTTAATGAAATTTTACAATAGTGTAATTTGAAATCCTGACATCACTAAAGAGGCGACATTTAAAACAAAAATTCTTAACTCTAAAGATTTTTGAATATATTGGAACTACTGTATAACAGAGCTTTACTTATAAAAGTAAAGCCGATTCCACAACAACGTGCCACTGTCCAAAATATTTCCACAGCGGTGCAATAACTCATACTGTACGTTATCAGTGGCTGTCCGACCCGCAGCCCATAGCCACTGCCCATTACGGATTAAAAAAAAACACTTCGCGCACCATCTAGATACGCATTGGACCTACAAGAGACAACTTGAGACTTCATTGTATCCACGGTGGTATAAATGAAGAACCAAGTTAAAATTTGCAAATTATAGAAACAGATGTTACTCAACTAGGAAATGACTTAAGTGATGTGTTAGGTGTTATAGAAGAATTTTACAAGGTTAAAGAGTAAGTAGGTGTATAAGGGTAGTTTTCGCTTGAAGTGTAAAGGTCTAACAAGGGTGTTATACGTAAAGGCTCGCAGTGAATTAGTAATGGAATTAAGTGGCCTCGTGGGACAGTTTGGGTCGCTGCCCTTTATTTTGGAAATTAATTTCTTGTTGCCACTAAAAGACTGTTTAAACCACTAAACGGATATGGTCAACCAAACTTAATTTAGGTATCTGTTTTTAGGTAGATACCTACAGTGTGTAACAGAAAGGGGGTATAATGCCGAAACACAGCGATAGCCCTCATGAAACTGAACAACATTCCCCAAGGAATATGGCTCGTAATTTGAAAAAAAAATTCACCTCACCATACAAGATGTCCGATCAGCTGATCGAGAAAGTATGTAAAAATTTTTTTTGAATTACGACCCATATTCCTTGGGGAAAGTTGTTCAGTTTCATGGAGATTGTCGCTGTATTTCGGCTTTATACCCCCTTTCTGTTACACGCTGTCTATTTACCAATTTAAAATCTAAACTAAGAATCCAATAATATGATTTTGTTTGACACTTGGCAATATACAAGTAAGTACCTAGAGGTATTTTGTTATATTTTCATGACACAAAGTTTTAAAAACATTAGTACATAATGCCAAAGAAAAAAAAATCAGCCGAATTGAGAACCACCAACTTTTTTTATCTATGTTTTTTATTTTGAAGTCGGTTAAAAAGATACAACGCCTCGGTTAGCAAAGAGCAATATAACGTCTTTTGAAATTCTTAAATAGTATTGCACCATGTACGAACCTACCATATTCAAATAACGGTAATACTTCAACAAAAACCTGAATAGAATAAAAATTAAACAAACACTATTATTTACACAGCGCATGCGTTGAAGCCTCCATAGACTTTCACCAGCTTTGTAACAATATTTACTATAGAACCAAAGCGAAGCTGTCGATGGCCATCCGTCATAGTCTCATGTTCACTTTGTAAATACTAAAGCCTTAGATTAAATAGAGGCTGGCCGCAACTTCTTACCCATTTATCGTCATATCTTAAAAAAATATCTGCCCAATGTTGTTAGCAACGATATTGTAAAGTTTCATTAAAATCTTTTCAGTGGTTTTTGGGTGAAAGAGTTACAAACATCTTGACGTCCATCGTCACAAATATAGACATTTATTTTCTATTTCCAAACTGATGTCAATGATAAACTATTTAATGATACAAGTGCTGATAGTTTTCAGAGTTTCAATTACTCAATTGCAATAAATTATCCCTAAAGCCCATAAAATGCGTTAATTTATAAAGTAGAAGAAAATATAAATATTTTTTATCAAATCAAACACGTTAATAGTTCTATAAATGTTATGTCTTTGAAAATGGAACCCCGAACAGATAAAACGGCATTTAAAGATGTATGTGGCGGCGCGCTCCACTTGTGAAATTTACGAAGTGGACTTGAAGTGCACTTCTCAACCAGAAGACAGGTTCTCTGCACCGGGCATTCCAGATCCCACTACCAATCCCAAACGCCACAACAAACATGCCACGACAAACTACTATCAACCCTACCGCCTATAAATTAAGATATAAACATGATTAAAGACAGGACCCAACATACATCCTTGTAGCAACAACGCAAGTTTCAGTTTTTAACACACATAAAACGTGACAAAGACAAAGCGATCTCTCAATAAAAATGAGTTTTATTTCAAGTCTACAACAGATCAATGTCGAGTGACTTTTTGCTAGTAGTTTGCATAACTTTCTTTTGTGGTGCACATCGTCGAATGCTTTAGTGAATTCTGCATAGTATTGCGGTTGTTTCAAAGTGAATTTAATGGGTTCAATGTTGGGTTTGTTTTGGTTTGTTGGTTGTTTGCTGTTTTTGTTGAGTGGCTGTCGAACGTCAATTAGCGAATCTGAAGGGACCGGTTTGACGTGTACGGCCATGTTGCGATGGATATCGGCTGTTTACTAAACTGTACCTGTCTTTGATCTAACACTCGCATTTCTACGCAACTACATATCTATTCCTTCCTTTTAGATTCAATCCATCTATCACCGTATGGCAGTATGGCACTATCTGTGTAAACATCATGTCCATAATCCTATGTAACATTATACAAATCGCATTATATTTAGAATACGTCAATTTTAAATGATTTATAACTAACATCTATCTGTTTATCGTGATAGATTTGATCTAACTTAATGATATTAATAAAAGTAGCATTATCGTTAATTTAAGCATTAGTTCGAGTAATAAATTCGGAGACGGAAAACTAATTTTCATAATTGCTGCTTAAGCGGAGAATTAGTAGCTTGTCAGATTATTAATTACATAATATTTAATGAAATGAATAAATCTGTGAACATTTAATTCTGATTAAAATAAATGTCAATGTTTGTGTCGATGAATGTTTGTTACTCTTTCACGCAAAAACTACTGAATAGTTTTTTTATAAAATTTGGCAATATTGTAGCTTAAATATCAGAATAACACATAGGCTATATTATTTAGAGATATCATCATTTTTTCAAAGACATGACGAAAATTTAAATGCGTACGAAGTCGCGGGCAGCATCTAGTCATTTATACATCGTAGAAGTATCGTATGATTAGGAAAAGATAATGAAAAAGACATATGAAGCATGATTTCCGATGATAAGTTAATTTACACTCAATAGTAAGTAATGATAAAAAAGCTTATTATAGGCAAGCAAAATCTAGAAACAATAATAAACTACTCTATACCACGACTCCACTCATAAATTGAATCAAAACAAAAGCCTCACGATCCAAACTTCGATTTCCAATTTAAGAACTTTCAAGATACGAAAGTAAAATTCTTATTCAGTTCGTGTACGGAAACAGGGGCTGCTTTAAACCGGGTTCGATCGGATCTTAATCCGGCTATAACCGGCCGTAAGCGGTTATCGCCGGATATAACCGGAGGTCTTTATCTGAAAGCTAATATAACTGTGATTGGTAGGGCAGTCACGTCCGGGCGACATCTTGCGCCGATCCTCTTTTGTTTAGAAGTCTGAAATGTGGCTTGTGATGGAAATGGATAGGATATGTACTTGGTTAGATATGAAACCATATAAAATATGTGCCGACGCACGCCTGACGGAGCGCAGCGCAGAGCATTTTTGATTGTCATATTATTATCATATTATGTTATTAAAACAGCTACCCAATGGCTACCAACTGCTAAACGGCGCGGCGTCACGACCGACCACGGAAAAGATGGCGGGACGAGCTGAACACCTTCTTAAGTAGCTGGGCGGAGGAAGCTCGAGACAGAAAGTCATGGCGTATGAGGAGAGAGGCCTTTACCCAGCAGTGGGACACAAGTGGCTAGATTAGATTATTAACGACATTGTTCACATTAAAATAAAATTCAAAATCAGTTGACACAACATTCGCTTGTAGTTGCTCCGATGCCCCGATGCTCATTTGTTGTGTAGTAAACACATAGATATTGAATTTGTTTTAATGAGAACAATGTCGATAATAATATGACAATCAAAAATGCTCTGCGCTGCGCTCAGTCAGATTTGCGCCTACCTCTTAAAATAGACTGATCCCACATAAACAACGTCCGCAATGCATGATAAAATCTGCTCCATACATACTTTAATAATATAATTAGAAGCACATTTGTCACACTCAACGCTGTCGCACGACTAATCGGTGGATTTGTTGCAATTTTATATAAAATCGTAGACACAGTTGAACTACTAATCAGTAACCTATTTGAACCTAGAAACTTCATGATCTTTATCTGACAGCTCATTAGACACATACTTCTAAAACTGAATATGTAATGAACTAGGAAAAGAAGAACTTCTTAGAACAAGAAAGCTTATCCTACTAATATTATAAATGTCAATGTTTGCGCCGATGGATGGATGGATATGAGGGTGTTTGTTACTCTTTCACGCAAAAACTACTGAACAGATTTTAATAAAACTTGGCAATATTGTAGCTTATACATCAGAATAACACATAGGCTATATTATTTTAAGATATCGTGATTTTTTTCCAAGATATGACGATAACACGACAGTGTGGATGAAGCGAAAGAAGTGTGTTTGGATCGTAGCTAGTGGAAGGAAGTCTCTGTCTACCCCAATGGGAGAGAGACGTGACGGATATGTATGTATATGATGATAACTCCGTGCGAAGTCGCAGGCAGCCTCTAGTATTAAAATAAACAACTTAAGTTAGACTAAGCTAGTCGTAAACCACATAGCATCCTAACTTAGTCAGACCAAGTTTCAGAGTAATGTAGGTGCTAAGTGCTCGGGTATGGCGTTTGGGGACACGTGGCGGGACTTAGACATTCTAATCAAGTTTAGATAAACAGGGATGGATTTAGTGAAGTGATAGGCATGATATTACACATAGATTATTTTAAAATATTCGACACGTATTGTTTTTGTTTTCTCTTAAACTAAAAATTACAAAGATGCACAGGGCTAAAGTTGCTCGTGACGTCACACCTAGGTACGATTTTTACCTAGGAGTGACGTCAATACCCCCCACTCCGTAACTTTGATGCTCTGTATCTTTGTATTTTATGTATTTGATCAGGTAAAAACTGTGTTTCAATTATTTTTTAATAGCCTAAAAGACGGACTAATTACTTTTTGAATTTTTTAATGTAGTCATCATCCCTATTATTGAACTTTTGAGCTTCACCAATCCATAAGAAGAAGTTAGTTTTATTTTAAAGAAGAAATTAAGGGAAATTACGGCTAAAAACATAGAAACTAAGTACGCTGCTGTTTGGTAATTGATTGTAATAGATAAATGAGTTGCTGAATTATTACCTATAGGTAAATTATTGTGCTTTGTGGCCTGCGCCGTCTGACTACTGTCAAATTTTGATTTAGACACATAAAATAAAAGCCAATTATTATTTTATTATTTATATTATTAGCCAATTAATATTAGTAACTAGCTTTTTTCTCTCTTTTTTTTAAGTAGTTTTAAAAGATCGAGGCTTTTATCCAGCAGTGAAACATTGTCGGCTACATAAGATAAGATGTTTGAATCGTAGCCAGAAGAGGGTAGTGAGTGGTATCTGCTTACCCACGGTATGTTCCTATAGGTTATTTTTCCTTACCCCATGCTACTCTCCGTGTTTTTTATAAATACTTCACCTAGAATCCCCACCTAAATTCACCCCTGTCTATACTACAATTTCCACCACAAACTTATAAGGAAACTAATTTATTTACTGAGCGCAGTGCATAACTGAGTTACGGTTGCGATATTATCGTAACTGCAACAATACTTGCTATACCAGACTGTAGACTATAGTTCATATTGTTTTAATGGATTATAGTGAATGGTGGTATGATAAAATACGGTTTATAGTACTAAACACAAACTAAACAACTTAAAGCTTAAATAAGGTAATAATTAATATGTTAACAAAATACCAATTCCACGATAATAATACAGGTTGTAACAGAAAGGGGGTATAATGCCGAAACACAGCGATAGTCCTCATGAAACAAAACAAATTTCCCCAAGGAACATGGGTCGTAACTCGAAAAAAATATTTGGTTCGCCCGTACTTACTCGATCAGCTGATCGGACATTTTATATGGGGAGCCGCTAACAGTTTTGCCTACTGGGGCCACGGCCTTGTTACTGAAAAGCTAACCTTTAAAAAGTTTTAAAAAATTTACAAAGCATTCCCAGCAAAGATGGGTTTCTTAGGAACCCTAATATAATGTCGTAAAATAAAAATGGCAATGGCAAGTACTTCCCCTTAATGTTACGATATTCGGTAACATGCAAAAGGCGGGACGCGTTACTGTAACGCCACAGAGAGGGAAGTTTTAGACTGCGAGGAGACGTTTTTATCTGGATATACTCATGGTTTGTTACATACATACTTACATATCTATCATACATACTTATACATACATGACGGATCGTCATGAGTGAGATTACAACTTTATTTTACAAATCAAAAGATAATTAATATATACATACATATCTGTGACGCCCCTTTCCCATCAGGGTAGGCAGTGACTTCCCTCCACTTGTTACGAACCAAACACACTAACTTCTTTCGCTTAGTCCACATTCATCAGTCGTCTCATACATGCACGTCTGTTTATAGTACTTGTCTTGACATTTGTGTAGCAAAAGACAATAAAATGTTGTATTTATTTATAACATTCAACTTAGACTCCATTTGCAAAACTGTTCCCAAACGGAGTCTTAACTTTTATATCTATGAAAGGCCTTAGGAACAAAGATATAGCTCTAAGATAAAAATTTCAAAATACACTGACACTCAACCTTCAAATCTTACACAATTTGCAAACGAAACCAGCAATGGACATCTTACAATAGCTTTATAGGGAAGAAACTGCAATCTAAACCAAATTCAATTTGATCAACGAACAAGAAAAAGGTGGTTCTTGATTTAAATTATATTCAGTAAATTGAAGTAAGAGTTATTTTTATGTATCGTAAACTGATTTCAAACTCAGTGAATAATAAAATAAGTAATTGATTCAATGAAATTAAATTCATAACTCGATATGATACTAGAAGTGTGCTTGAAATAGACATAGGTTTATCTGGCAGTTATTTTTTATCTGTAGGTGGGGAAACGAGCACTTAATCTTATAGGTACCTACTTTGTAATCTGTAATAATACTTTTAAAATGTTTAAATTACAAATAAGCTAATTTTCTACTTAGATGGATAAGGCACACCTCGGACACTGCCGCTAAAATGTATGAAAAAAACGCGTAGCTTCGCACACAGTCTTAGTTCGTGTAATTACACGCGTACCGTGTTTGTGTGAGTGAAACAGGACGTGCTAGGGTTGCTGTCATTTTGTTTTGCCTTCATTTGTTCGTCAAATAACTTACTTATGGTTTGAATTTAACTATTTATTAATATTATAATCAGTTTAAATTACAGAAAGAATCAGAAAAAATAATAAATAACAGAAATTATACTGTGCTTAAGGTCTACAAAGATCCGGGCCGTGCCCATAAAATAAAAACAATACGTCATCGACAACGTGTGTGTACGAATCCATAGAAAATGTATGGAATGATTTTTTTTTCTGACACGTCCCGGACACGACGCGGGCACAGCCCGGACACGTTGTCATGACGACGTATTGTTTTCCCTCCTGACGAGCCACGGCCCGGACACGTCCCATGCACGTCCCGGACACGACCTGGATCTGTGCAGATAGACCTTTTAAGAATATTTGTAATGTATCCTTAACAACAATTGTTCATTATCTATTTAAACAAATGAGAAATTATACCTTGTCTTGTAGTTTACTGTACAAATATTTAAGGTAAACTATGGCGGCACGACTTTAAAAAATAAACGACATTTAAGATCCAGAACACACGATGAAACGCAACTACAACGCAACTGAAACTGCTGGTTACTTTTGAGTTGCATCGAAGTTTCTGCTATAGACTTCCTTGCAGTTGCGTTGCAGTTGCGTTTCCCGTGTGTTCTGGGTCTTAAAGCTTTTCCCCCCTTATTACAAAACGAGTTTAATTTATAGTTCTAGAACTAACTCAGTTACATAACGTTTCGACTATTGACAAAACGTCAAAAAATGACATTCGTTCCAGAACTATAATTAAAACTCGTTTTGTAATAACGGGTTTTGGGTCCCACTGCTGGGCACTTTGCCTACATAATAAGGGCTTTAACGCAATAGCGATTGGAACGCCTCTGCGATGAAAACCATTACGTTTTCAATACCCTTATAAACAAATAAATATTGTGAAATGTGTCCAAGATCTATGTTAATTAGTTATTCAAATAAATTCAACGAGCAATTAGTATACAGTGACCCCTGACATCACATCGATTTGGAAGTTTTATTAGTTTTTAATATGATCTCAGATGGAGAGTATTGGTTTAAAAGGTAGTTAAGTTAACCGGCAGTTAACTTTTAGAGCTATTAAATTACAATAGAAATCCTTCCTACTAATATTATAAATGTCAAAGTTCATGGCGATGGATGAATGGACGGATGGATATTTGTTACTCTTTCACGCAAAAACCACTGAACCGATTTTGATGAAACTTGGCAATATTGTAGCTTATACATCAGAATAACACAAAAGCTATATTATTTTGAGATATCATGATTTTTTCAAAGATATGACGTATAAAAATATAAAGTCGCGGGCAGCCACTAGTATTATAAATGTCAAAGTTTATGTCGATGGATGGATGGATGGATTGCTTACTCTATCACGCAAAAACCACTGAACAGATTCTAATGAAACTTTACAATATTGTAGCCTCTATACCCAAATAAATCCGCCAACCCGCACTTGGCCAGCGTGGTGGATTACGGCCTAATCACTCTCTGTATGAGAGTAGGCTCGTGCCCCTCGGTGGGGACATATATGGGCTGATAAAGAAGAAGCCTCTATACTACCTAAAGATAAATAATTAAGTGGAAATATGCAAAGTATGCCATTAGCAGTCGTGATCGAATAAAATGTTAATTTCTATGATTGCTTCTTGGAACTGCCCTATTTTTAATAGATTTGGTAGGGTGACCTCACGTCTATGTTATAGGTGGATAAATCACAAACTGTCTTACAAAAACACCCACCGTTTTTGTTCACTTCTTATGTCAATAAGTATAGATAAGTCGCTATGGGCCAAATCAAAACAAAATTAATTTTAAAAAGATTATATTCCGATAAATTGATTAAGTAAATCTCATATTATAACGTCATTATTTGTAAGGAAACCTGCATACACCAAAGAAGAAATTCGAAGGTGTATGTAAAATCCGTCAACCCGCACTTGGCCAGCGTGGTGGAATACGGCCTAATCACTCTCTGTATGAGAGTAGGCTCGTGCCCCTCGGTGGGGACATATATGGGCTAACAACAACAAAGTCATTATTATTATTATTGAAAATAATTTTGTCCACATTTTTCATAAACAACATGGTAACCCTAAATTTTATCTAAATTACGCTCATAAAGTAGAGCGAATTTTAAAGTATAAATAAACCTTTTTGATTAACTTAAAGGTTATACCTTTTTATCTTAAAACTAGCTGTCCCGGCGAACTTCGTCCCGCCTTAGAATGAACTTTATTGTGTAGGAATAAAGTTCAAATGACTCTACATTTTAGTAAGAAAACATTTGTATGGGAAAAAGAAAAGGTCTGTTTTAGGGCTTTCCCGGCAATTATTCGAATTTTTCTCACCGTAAGAACCATCCTTGGACTTCAATGAACATTTAAAAAAAAGAATTAGCGAAATCGGTCCAGCCGTTCAGGCGTGATGCCGTGACAACGGAAAACGGGTTTCATTTTTATATATATAGAAGATAAAATATCTAAGGCCGTGGCCCCAGTAGGCAAACTGTTAGCGGCCGACTGATTGAGCCGCAAATTTGTGTCGAACTGAAAGAGTTAGCTGCAAACTCAAATCAATGAAATCACCGGTTTTGGTGGGAGTCAGCCGCTGTCTGAGATAGTCAGCGCGCGTAACGCTGCAAACTGCGTACAGTGAGCGAAAACTAGCTGACTGTGGACACTCCATTTCAAATATATGGAAGGGCGTACTAAATCGATACGCCGCAAACTAGTCAGCCGCTAACAGTTTGCCTACTGCGGCCACAGCCTTATAAATGAATCACATAAATACCTACATTAATTTAATACAAATTACGTTATCTTTGACAAAATTCCTTTGAAATCAAATTGTCTTATAAATTCCGACAACCATGAAAATATTTTTGTCATAAAAAACTTATAATTTTACTATACAGGGTGTATGAAAATGTTATATAAAGCCGATATACAGTAATATTATTTTTGACGCTGTTTTTTTAAAATAAATAGGATAAAATAAGTAAGTAGTTTATTTTCTAAAAACAGTACATTACACTGTGTGCGAAAATATTATAAAAATTAAATTAATAAAATTAATTACCTAATTAGATTATAGAAAGAATACAAATATATAATACTTACATAATATATTTTTGACGCAATAGGTATGAAAGAAAACATCTTATTTTTTTCAATGCGACCGTTGTTTCTAAAAAAAAGTTGTTAACTATCAACAAAACGCAATGACGTTTTGGTTTATCACACGATTTCTGATAAATATCTGTCACGCCTCACTCACATCGAGGTAGTCAGACACCACTTCCTTCCACTTGCTACAATCCAAACACACTTCTTTCACTTCATCCACATTCATCAGTCGCCTCATACATGCACCTCGGTTTAGGGTTTCCTGATACACCCTGTATAAAAAGAATTCCTTGTTTTCAATTCCTTGAAACTTTTTCTTAAAGCTTATTATATAAGCAACAATTAATTATCCATAAATACATTATTCAGACGAAATGTGACCTTATGCCGTGTGATATAGAGTGTAAGTGAAGTGTATTGGTAATTGTAGTTATGTGTTTATCGATGGCTTCATCTGGTTGTCATGGCAACGGCGACATGACTTCAGAATTCGAAGTTGGAATGTCAAAGACGTGCTTGTTTGGTGCTATGGATTGAGGAATCTTGATACTTTTCGAATAAATCCTTTTAATATTGTTAACTAGAGGCTGCCCGCGACTTCGTTCGTATTTATCGTCATATCTTAAAAAAAATATACAATATGTAAAGTAAATACAGCCGATGTGTTATTCTGACGTACTAGGTACAATATTGCAAAGTTTCAACGAAATCTGTTCAGTGTTTTTTGCGTGAAAGAGTAACAAAGATCCTCACATCCATCCCTTGGCACAAACATTGTCATTTATAATATTAGTAGAATTAATTGAAAGACTTTCTTATTTTAAAGTATTGCATACTTTTTCAAGTTAAGACAATAAATGCTAACAAAGTTACGGGCAGCTGTTTAGTCCATGTATTTTTGTTAAACAGTTTATTGTAAGATGATAGTACACAGAGACAGAAAAAAGAGAAGTTATACAAAAGGTACAGCATATTTCTAAAAGAAATTTCTTCCCGCAGACCCCACACAGAGAGAAGTGATAGCATAAAGGCAGGATAGTCACTTAACCTACAATAAACAATAAATATATAAGAATAAACCTACACATATATATTCGATAAATACACATAGGTACATAAATATTATAATTTATATGAATATATATTGTATTCTCTATGATAAGGGAAGATAGTGCTCTTTAACTATATGTATGTATGTATGTATGTATCAGCATTGACAAATCCATGTATATTTTATATCAAGTATCAAGACTGCTATATCTTCAATGGTAGGTCTACCCCGCGCGTGTAGCGCTACCACGAGTCACGTACTGAATTCAATATGTCTGCCAACTTGTTAGCTGGGACCCGTTTGTGGAACCCGCCCGAAACTTCATCACATACATACATACGTTTATGCGACTTTTAGATGTTATTATTTCGTATTCTGTTTGTAAGTATAAATTTATTTTTATATAGGTATTAACTAGAGGCAGCCCGCGACTTCGTACGTATTTAATATTTATCGTCAAATCTTAAAAAAGTTACATAAATATTTTCAAATAATATGTCATTCTGATGTGCAAACTACAATACTGTAAAGTTTCATCAAAATCTGTTCAGTAGTTTAAGCGTAAAAAATAAACAAACATCCTCAAATCCAGGCGAAGGCTACATTATTTTAAGATATTTGTGTTAATCTAAGAAATGACTATAAATTCGTACGAAGTCGCTGGCAGCCTCTAGTATGTAATTATGTTACTTTTAATTACACTAAGGCCCAGAACACACGATGAAACGCAACTGAAACGAAACGTTTCAAACTAGTTGCGTCGTGTGTGGTTTTCTAAAGTCTATAGCTGAAACTTCGATGCAGCTCAAAAGTTACTAGCAGTTTCAGTTGCGTTGCAGTTGCGTTTCACCGTGTGTTCTGGGTCTTACTTTTATTTACATAACCTATACTCCCACTAAAATTAACTCAGTAGCTCATCCCTCAGCCCACATACCGTGCGATTTGGCCATTAAGTTTACGACGCCGTCGAACCAAATCCGTCAGCTTTCTCCGCCCGTCTGTATCAGACCACCGACATCAACGACACCTATACAACACCTGCTTTTAAATCTTTTTAATTAATTTTATTGTAAACAGCAGATCGTAAAATGAAACTCGTTTAAAAAAGGAATGATATTTAATGTTTTAGAAATTTGAATTCAGATGAACGATAGGAAAGGGTATGCATGTACTTGTGATAACAAACAACTTTAACTATGGGACCAAGGTCGAAATCGTTCAAAAAATTTTGAACTCCCCCATACAAAATGCACCAGCTGATAGTATGGAGGAACAATTTTTATTTTGTAATTTCGAACTTGGTCCCATAGTAAAAGTTGTTTGTTATCACGGGTACATGCAGATCCTTTTCTATCGTTCACTAATTTAAAGTCACCTTGTATGAAAAAAAGAAAACTGAAAATTAAATGTAGTTTTAATTACTATTAAATCTAGTTAATTTTCTAATAAGTCAACAATATTTTATTTTTATGTTTACTACTGAAATCGGTGGTTTCATGATGATTGCTATAGGTACCTAGGTAATTGTTTTTAGGGGTTATTAACAAATTTTGTAAAAAATATGAATAAACTTGAAAAGCAATGGGATAAAAACATATTATCAACTATTAAAATTATTAAATGTTCTAGTCTTGTTCTAGTATATTGCATTCATGTTTCGTCTAAAAATAACGTATCCCTTTTATATGTATAACAGAAAATAATTTCTATAAACCTTAAATAAAATAGAATAATAATAAAATCAGACGTAAGGTAAGGATTTCTACATAAGGCAAAGAATTTTAGATAATATCAGTATAATTGGATTACTACAAATTGGTTGTAACCCTGTACTAAAGCTTTAATCATTATAAAAGATATAAAATCTTATATCACACTAGTGACTGCACGCGACTTCTGACGCAGTTGTCGTCATATCTTGGAAACTAATGCAATATCCTAAAATTGTATTATATTTAAGTATAGCATTTTTTTATGTGTAAGTTAACAATATTGTGCATTTTCAATGAAAACTGTTTAGTAGTTTTGTGTGTGAGATTAGGTAGGTCCTAACAAATATCCTCAAATTAATTTATTTTTTGGTACAAATATTGATATTTATTATAATATACCTAAGTAAGAAGTAATTCTCGTGTGTAAGGCGTGTAAACTACGATATTGTAAAATTTCATTAAAATCCGTTCAGCAGTTTTTGCGGGAAAGAGTAACAAACATTCGTCCAACGGCACAAACATTGACATTTATAATATTAATAGGATGTATTACTCTCATGTGTAAGCTACTATTATATTGCTAAGTTTTATTAAAATCAGTTCAGCAGTTTTTGCTAGAAGTAGTAACAGACATTCACACATCGGTTTGTACCGATATTTATAATATTAGTAGTATAGTACTCGTTTAAAGGTTTCCATATGACGACGCGTTATAAGACGATTATAAAAGTGCTAAGCTGCTCGCGTCCTTACTTTTATAGGCCGTAAAAGTAACTGGCGAATTATAATTTTAATTCAATATTTTAAATTGCAAATCGTATGGAGTTTGTGGAATATTTCATTTATTTCTGTATTTTTAGAAAGTTTTTCTGATGTTTCATACAATAATAGGCACATATACATACACGTCACGCCCCTCTTCCATCAGAGTAGACAAAGACCACTTTCCTCCACTTGCTACGATCTAAACACACCTTTTCCGTTTCATTTTCAATCATCAAACGACGTTGGCTTTTATATTTTTGTTTATAAGAATTTTTTAATGTGAAATAATTCTTTAGCTCTTCTGGCATGTTTAAAATATGATTATTATATAGTAACATAGGCTGTAGATGAATGTGGTTGAAGCGAAGGAAGTGTTTGTATCGTAGCAAGTGGAGGGAAGTCCCTGTCTACCTCGATGGGAGAGAGACGTGATAGATATGTAAGTATATTTATTCGCAAGCTTACAGCTTTATAAATGAGATACGCACATTCAGGGAAGATTGGTGGGAAGTAGCCACTGACAGGATCTATAGAGTAGCATGGGAGAGGCTTTTGCCCAGCAGTGGGAAGAAACAGGCTAATAAAAAAATATATTTACTTGAATTATGGTCTGTCTAGACATATCCGGGCCGTGCCCGGGATCGGACACGTCCCGAGCACGGCCCGGTATGGCAACCACACGCGTTGTCATGACGACGTACTTATTGTTTTCCCTTCTGACGGGCCACGGCCCGGACACGTCCGTAGATGGGTCATTCTTCAGAAAATTAAACCTCAGGATAATGACGTTTTTTGAAAAACGTTAAATGTCGTTTCGAAAAAAGTTGTCATCTTGTTACGCGCACACGTTTATTGAAAAATGATTTTATTATTGTAGATGTACACAGAATCGCCATACATCTTTGTGAAATAAAGAACTACAATACATTTTTACAGGATATATAACTAAAAATGCAAATGACGTTTAACGGTCGTCTTTCACCTTTCTGGACATTTTCTGGAGAACGGCCTTTAAAATAATAGACCTTTAAACTAAAATCGTACGGTAATCTAGGAGCAGCCATAAAATGACGTAAACCGCTTCAAACTAGTTATTTCATTAGTGTATTCCCACGGAGGCGGTCGTCCAATTAAATCTTTATTTAACAGAGTCGTATGATAGCTCACCAGTAGTGGCCAGTGATATACTTTGAATTCTTTAACTAATTACTAGATGGTTGTGTTTTTAATTTTATTGGCGTTACGGCGCCGGTGTGATGTTTGAGTTTTTAGAGTATTACGTAATCGAGGTATTTTATTGTTATATTTCACACAAAAACTAGAAAAAACCTTTCGATATCGCAATGTATTTTATTTCAACCGGTAGCAGTTTTAGATGTGGCAAAAACAGCTGCCAGGCTGAAATGGGATTGGGCTGGCCACGTCTGCCGCATGCCAGAAGACTTATGGGCTAAAACAGCTACCCAATGGCTACCAACTGCCAAACGGCGTCGCGGCAGACCACGGAAAAGGTGGCGGGATGAGCTGGACACCTTCTTAAGTAGCTGGGCGGAGGAAGCACGAGACAGAAAGTCATGGCGGAAGAGGAGAGAGGCCTTTGCCCAGCAGTGGGACACAAATGGCTAAATTAGATTGGATTAGATTAGATTAGAGCACAAAAAGTACACATTGATTAAATTAAGGACCGAGCTTTCGACGCGTCTACGCGAGGCTTCGGCTGATCCGAAAGCTGACAGCTTCCTTGGCCAAATGATAAGTTGCAATCCAAAGATGTAATGCTGCCAGCTTGTTGGGTACTTTGCCTCGTGGAGACGCGTTGGAAGACATATTCTTCTTGTAAATATGTATTTTATTCCATGTTTATAAAATTGTTTTGACGTGACAACGTCTTATAATTCGATGGAGCCGGCTGCACGCACGAAAAAAACATGACTCATGCGGCGTTACCTCGCTCTGAGGCGTTACCTCGCTCTGAGGCGTTCCATTTAAGGCTTGAAGTGCAAGCGAGAGCGCGGATCGGGCGACAAAGAGGCACAATCGGCCGCGTTTGGCAGCATTAATGACGTTGTCACGTTCAACTATCGTCAGTAAACCGACTTTACAGACAACCGTTTTTTTTTTAATAAAAAACAAAACCCTCCATAGTGTGGATGTACTGTCACTTTAATACAGTTTAGTATAGATAAGCTATACTAACTTATTTTATTTAGGAACCTTCCAATCTATAGTGTAAAAGTAAAGTATACCTGCCTATAAAATAATTTGTTAAGCCATTGCTAACCACTAAAAAGATAACACGTCTTTTACGTAACATCTTTATAGGCAATATTCCTTCATTACATCACTATCTAAGTAGTGTTGTAGAGTGCTCGATAAAGTAATCTATAAATTATATCGAAGCAATTATTTTAACGTCTCGGTTAAAAAAAGACGGTTTGAAAGTAGCTTTTTTTATCAACGTTTCTACAGATTAGATAATAGTTGTTTAGTTCATTAACTTGAAAATTGGGGTCTATGATGACATAAAAAACTATAGTTTTACCCGACTGCGTCAGAAAGGTGGGTTATGTTTTCGGGAATATGTATGTAAGTATGTAGGTATGTTTGTATGAATAATAATTAGGCACGCCTTACAGCCTAAACGGCTTGATTGATTTTAGCTTGAGAGGTGTCGTTAGATTATTGTAAGATTATTGTAAGAATGACGAAAAATACAAAAATTAAACGCAGTCGAGTTTTTTTTAATAAAAAGGTTAGGTTATTAAAGTTTTAATGCAATTTAGAATATTTATCAACTTATCCTTAAGATCTATCTACACATATCCGGGCCGTGCCTGGGACGTGTCCGGGCCGTGGCCCGTCAGGAGGGAAAACAATACGTTGTCATGACAACGCATCCAGTAGTCATGACACGTCCCGGGCACGGCGTGTCCGGTTGTCATGACGACGAATTGTTTTCCCTCCTGACGGGCCACTGCCCGGACACGTCCCGGGCACAGTTCCTAAATGTCCCCAACTCCCCACTACAGATACACGAGTCTAATCTCATACGAGAGTGATTAGGCCGTAATCCACCACGCTGGCCCAATCAACTAGCAAATAAAATATTTAAAAGAAACCGAGGATTTCCTAGAGTGGTAGTGTATAGTAAAATATGCACAAAGAGTGCAGTGGCATCTGGTGCATCTAGACTAGGAGACATGTTTTAGGAAATGCATCGGGATTTGAGAATGCAACTGCACTACATGCATTTTAAGCTTTTTTAAAGCTTTCATAAGCTTTTTTAAGCTTATAGAGGTGATGTGTGGAAAACTTTATAGAAATCTTTCAGAAAGAGTGATGTTTTTATTGCCAAGTTTCATCAAAATCTGTTCAATAGTTTTTGCGTGAAAGAGTAACAATAGATCCATCCATCGACATAAACAATTAAACATAAATATATACATTCATATCCGTCATGCCTCTCTCCCATTGGGGTAGACAGAGACCACTTCCTTCTACTTGCTACGACCCAAACACACCTCTTTCGTTTCATCCACAGTCATCAAATTTGAACTTTCAATGACCACATATTATCACTAGTAAAAAACTGCAAGAAAAGGTTAGGATTCGTATTACGTAATGCTAAAGATTTTCAAAACTCAGCCACCTTAACTCTCTTGTATACCGCCCTAGTCCGAAGCAAAATCGAAACTGCCTCTATTATTTGGAACCCACACGAGAAGTCTTACTGTCTACTTGTAGAAAAAATACAAAAGGTTTTTCTTCGTTCTCTGTATAAGCGTGTATTCGGTTATTATCCTTACTTATACCCTACAAAATTCCTACTTGGAATGCTGGGATTTAACTCCTTAGAAGTTAGACGTAATGTAGAGTCTATATGCACGGCCGCTCGGGCGATACGCGGCGAGTCAGATTGCTCTGAGCAAGTGGCGCGGCAATGTCTTCTCTTTGTGCCAGATAGGTACCTGCGGGCCCGAGGACACAAACTTCTTGCAGTGGACAATGCGCGGACAGTTGCGCACCAGAAGTCTCCCACTTTGCTGGCACAAAAACGCCTAAATGACTTATTGTCTACGCGACCAGATTGCGACTTGTTTGCCAACCGATTTACTAGTTTTAAGGAAATTTGCAGAGATTTTTGTGAAAGTTTATAATCTTTAAGTTTTATGTGTTTATTGTACCTAGTTACCAGTGTTTTGGATTTTTCTGTTGCTGTGTAAACTACATGTATGTATATATAAATAAATAAAAATAAAATAAAAATAAAAAATCTGTCACCTCATACATGCCCGTCGGTTTAGGGAACTCTTAACTGGCCATTCTTGAGCAAGTCCCCAATTTGATCTTATCGCGATAAACAATGATATTTACAATTATAAGTAGCATTTTTATATATGTTTTATAATTTTCCACAAAATAATAACCAACGTGCTACAAAATCGTTCTTATTTCGTTATCAAAACATCAAACTACATACATATACGAGGTAGGTATATCACGTCACAGGATGATCCCATCTTTATAGTGAAGAACATTTATGAAACGTGACGCTTAAATATTTTTTTTTACCAAAAACGTGACATTGGCAACGAGTTGGCAACTAACTTTTATAAACTTGTTGTAGAGGCTTCTGCCCTTTGACTTTTAAAAAATGAACTTTAAATAAGTGTATGGATTTTTATACCTATGTTTTATTGCAAACATAATATCTATACGCTCTTTTTGGTTTTCCGTAATCGAGTAAAAATGTAAGTTCATGTTTTTTTTTCAATTCGCATCAGTAGTATCTAGGCAATTTAAAAAGTTTAAATACATCAAAAAAAAAAACACCAAATCGGGGACTTGCTCAAGAAAGGCCAAATCAAGAGTACCCTAAACCGACGGGCATGTATGAGGCGACTGATGAGTGTGGATGACGCGAAAGAGGTGTGTTTGGATCGTAGCAAGTGGAAGGAAGTAGTATCTGCCTACCCCAATGGGGGAGAGGCGTGACGGACATGTATGTATGTAAATACATCAAATACCAAAGGAAAACCAAATTAGTATTAAACGACTACGGTACTCATAGATTTCAAACAAGATACAAGTAAACTTGTTACTCATACATACTCGTTTAAACGTTAGAGTAAAGACAGATGCACGTAGATAATGTCACGTGGACGGTGGAAGCCAAGTGAGGGTTCTCACGATGAAGGCTTTGATATAATGGAGTGGAAGGAAGGTTTAATGTGCATGAGTATACGAGATGATTTCGAAAATAAAAGCTTAAACAGACATATTATACACTTGTAGTCTCCTCAAAATTGCCCTTCGATAAAAAAACAGAATCCAATAAACTGCGGCACAAGTCTGATAATTTACAATATTGTCAATTGTGTGTCGGCAGAGTGTCAATGTCATTTTTGGAAACATTTGGTCGCAATCAGTGTATTCAATTTACGCCCGTTATTAATAACCTATCCTGATCCGTTTTTACCCAAATCGAGATTGAAAAAACAAAACACAATTGTCACTTGTGTACCAAAAACATGTCAAGAACACAATTGTCTTTTGTTTTTTCAATCTCGATTTGGGTAAAAACGGATCAGGATAGGTTATTAATAACGGGCGTTAATCAGCCATTGTTTAGCAGAATACCAAATGTGTCATAAAATGGCATTGACACTCTGCCGACAAACAACTGAGGCTATTTTAAATTAGAAGACTTGGGCCTCTGTATTTATTTTACAGTGGTTACAATGTAAATAAAATCAAATAGACTATGGATTATGGATTGGAAGAGACTTGTGTTTTTCTGATACCCGGAAAGACCGTTCACTGTAATCCCTCTATTGCATGTTAGATATAAAAAAAACTTTCCTACCTGGATCCCTTAGCTTAGTTAGTTATTATTTAATTCCTTTAATTAACGTACCTGTAAAGAAAAAAATAAAACATTAGGGTTGTCGTTATAATGGTCATTCACCTCATTTTATACATTTAAATTTCTTAACAAAAAGAATTTAAATGAAATCTTTACAATAGAAAACCTGAAAATAACACAAATACGAATAGCTATATTCAAGTCGTGAGATATAGAAATACATCCCTACCAGTTTATTGAATACAAAAAATTAAAGAAAAAAAAACCTTTTTAAAAACAAGCTTTTATTATTTGTTTATAAAATGAACTAAAAAGTTAAAAATAAATTAACTCTAAAAAGAAATATAACACTTTGTAACTTGATTGTAACCTTTAACGACAAATAAGCGTCTTCGTCTAGGACAAAATAATTCCATAATGTACAAATTTATTTAATTTTAACACTAAAACTTTTCACCATACATAATTATTCAATCTCGTCCCCCCTCTTTATCATAGTCCCCATTTATAAATGAAAGCGTGTTACATTGTGATAGCTTGAGGAAAATGAGTATTTAATTAATACAACACAACATTTTTCTTTTTAATTTGTTAAATACAACATATAAGTTGTATTTAATTAATACATCACAACATTTTCCTCAGGCTATCACAATGTAACACGCTTTCATTTATAAATGGGGACTATGATAAAGAGGGGGGACGAGATTGAATAATTATGTATGGTGAAAAGTTTTAGTGTTAAAATTAAATAAATTTGTACAATATGGAATTATTTTGTCCTAGACGAAGACGCTTATTTGTCGTTAAAGGTTACAATCAAGTTACAAAGTGTTATATTTCTTTTTAGAGTTAATTTATTTTTAACTTTTTAGTTCATTTTATAAACAAATAATAAAAGCTTGTTTTTAAAAAGGTTTTTTTTTCTTTAATTTTATTTTTAACTTTTTAGTACCTCTATTTTTAATTCGAGATTTACTACGATGTAGTTCGCAGCGCGTAGCAGCGTTATTCCGTTATGAAGTCCGTAGTTGAGGTTGCGTCGTTTAATTACGGAGTTCCTATGGCCACCTTCCGGCTCCAACATCAGACCCTGGTTACCATATAGTATCAAAGTACTCGTCAAGACTAATCCAATGAGCCCAAACTAGATGGGGTTGCGTCGTTTAATTACGGAGTTCCTATTTCTACCTTCCGGCTCCATCATCAGACCCTGGTTACCATATAGTATCAAAGTACTCTACAAGAGTAATCCAATGAGCCCAAACTCGATAGGGTTGCATCGTTTAATTACGGAGTTCCTATGGCCACCTTCCAGTTTCATCATCAGACCCTGGTTACCATATAGTATCAAAGTACTCGTCAAGACTAATCCAATGAGCCCAAACTCGATAGGGTTGCATCGTTTAATTACGGAGTTCCTATGGCCACCTTCCAGTTCCATCATCAGACCCTGGTTACCATATAGTATCAAAGTACTCGTCAAGACTAATCCAATGAGCCCAAACTCGATAGGGTTGCATCGTTTAATTACGGAGTTCCTATGGCCACCTTCCAGTTCCATCATCAGACCCTGGTTACCATATAGTATCAAAGTACTCGTCAAGACTAATCCAATGAGCCCAAACTCGATAGGGTTGCATCGTTTAATTACGGAGTTCCTATGGCCACCTTCCGGCTCCATCATCAGACCCTGGTTACCATATAGTATCAAAGTACTCGTCAAGACTAATCCAATGAGCCCAAACTCGATAGGGTTGCATCGTTTAATTACGGAGTTCCTATGGCCACCTTCCATTTCCATCATCAGACCCTGGTTACCATATAGTATCAAAGTACTCGTCAAGACTAATCCAATGAGCCCAAACTCGATAGGGTTGCATCGTTTAATTACGGAGTTCCTATGGCCACCTTCCGGCTCCATCATCAGACCCTGGTTACCATATAGTATCAAAGTACTTGTCAAGACGAATCTAATGAGCCCAAACTCGATAGGGTTGCATCATTTAATTACGGAGTTCCTATGGCCACCTTCCAGCTCCATCATCAGATCAGCTCCATGTTACCATAATATTGCATTGTCACGCGATATACATAAGCATGCAAAATTTCAGCTCAATCGGAAACCGGGAAGTGGATCAAATTTAAGTTGCAAGATTTGATTACAGAACGACAGACAACGGGACAGGTGAAACTAAATAAAAGCTTGTAAAATACTAGTTATTTACAAGTGTCAAGTACTAGCTACTTGCTTCTATCGTAAGCAAGTTTAGTTCAGTGTAAGTGACAGTAATGATATGAAACTTGCCACTTGAGATATTACTTTACTTAATGCACATTACAATGTTGGCAATGATTGAAAATAGCTATTTGTGTGAAAAATACTAGGTTTTATTGTACATACTTGTTGCGGTGTCTTTTAAGGTAAATGGTTAAGCTTATGTTTATTTAAATATAAGATATTTTAACATCTATCTGTGTTTAAACATGTGAATAAATTATGTACAAAACGAGGATAAGAAAAAATAATTTGTCTTGGAATTTCAAGTCCGATACGATAATTTAAACAATAGGATAATTTAAAATCGCTTGTTCATTTATCACTTTAGCTAATGCTAGATTCGGGTAGCAGTTTTCCCCAGAGAAGAATCTAGCAAGGAACTCTATTGGGTTGCTCTTTTCAAATAAAGTTTTACAATTTTTATTCTAATACTTATAAATACACAGATTACAGATACTTACACAGATACACAGATACTTAGATAGGTAGATTTACTTATAACAAACACTTTTTGAATACAAATGTGTCTTCAGGAAGACTATTTACAGAGTGTAACAGAAAGGGGGTATAAAGCCGAAACACAGCGATAGTCCTCATGAAACTGAACAACTTTCCCCAAGGAACATGGGTTGCAACACGAAAAAATTTTTTGAATCGCCCATACTTACTCGATCAGCTAGGTAATCGAACATTTTGTGTGGGAGGCGAAATTTCTTTTTTCGAGTTACTACCCATGTTCCTTGGGGAAAGTTGTTCAGTTTCATGAGGACTATCGCTGTGTTTCGGCTTTATACCCCCTTTCTGTTACACCCAGTTGTTGTTAGCCCATATACCTATGTCCCCACCGAGAGGCACGAGCCTACTCTCATACAGAGAGTGATTAGGCCGTAATCCACCACGCTGGCCAAGTGCGGATTGGCGGATTTCACATACACCATCGAATTTCTTCTTTGTCACATAATATCCTAGTAAATAGCTTCTAAATAAATCCCACCAGTCAAACCCACGTCAATAATCTAGCCAAAAAACCCAGACCTCAATATTAGTACTAGACCGTTGAGGACCCATTGTTTTCCCTCTTTAGTATTCTAAGAGGGTCCGTCCACGTGTTAGTATGTAGAGGGAGAGGACCCTCTTGTCCTCCGAGTTTAATATGCGGGACATTCCGACAGGTGTTCCTATTTGAATATTGCAAATGTTTTCTATAATAGATGGTTTTATTGAAATTAAATTGTCGTTGCGTAAGTTTGTGAGAATTTATTGAATTACGAGGTTGCCCGCGACTTCACACGTAATTGTCGACATATCTTGGAAACACATCAAGGTATCTTAAAATAAAATAGCCTGTTTGTTATTCTGATGTATAAGCAACAATTTTGCCAAGTTTCATCAAAATTTGTTCAGTAGTTTTTGCGTGAAATTCCCACACTGCATGTTATAGGTAAAATTTAAAAAAAACATTTTTTTTATGTCAAAAATGTTAGTTAACATTTTTTATAAAGGTGCGTACAGACCATGTAACTTGTTATTTAACTTGTGTTTTATAACACGTCCACACTATGTAACCTTGTTATATAACATTGCAACATAAAATAATACTGTACATATTAGAATAACAATGCAATATAACAATGTTAAATAACATGTTATGTTACATGGTCTGTACGCACCTTAACATGCAGAGTGGGAGCACCATAACAAACATCCTCACCATAATTCATTCATCGGCACAAACATTTGACATTTTTAATATTCGTACCCTACTAATATGTTGATGGAATAAACATCTTTTTACAAAAATCTTTGTTTTTAAAATATACTTGATTTATAAACGAAAATAAACTTATACAAATATAAGGGTATTATCGTACGCCGGGTTTTAGGGTCCCCACACATGTGCCGGTCGTAAACCACGCGACGAACTGTGGCACGAGGGAGTCCGTTACAGTGGACACATCTGTGATGGTATTTACCTAAACCTTTATGTCGGTATACGATTTTAGGAACGAGCATAATTTTGTGATTCTATTATTAATATATATATTTTGGGTGAAAAAAAAGCATTTTTTAAAAATATTTTTTTATTTTATTTTATTTTAATTTTTAGGCCAAGACGAACGTACCTCGATCAAATCGGGGACTTACTCAAGAAAAGCCAAATCAAGATTATCCTAAACTGACGTGCATGTATGAGGCGACTGATGAGTGTGGATGAAGCGAAAGAGGTGTGTTTGTATCGTAGCAAGTGGAAGTAAGTAGTCTCTGCCTACCCCAATGGGAGAGAGGCGTGACGGATATGTATGTATGTAAAAATTTAAAAATAATATACTCATATGTCACACACATTGATTCTTGCATACGTCTAAAGACTTATAATTAGGCATTATAAAATAAAACTTAATTAGATACCTTAGGTAGGTATCTAATTAACCCCTCATCTGTTGAGCGTCCCACCACAGGACTTGACAGTTTACTGTTGCAATTTTCCGCCACAGATGCGCCAAATCCGCCATTTTGCAAATTTTGAAGGTCAACAGATGACTGGTTAAGTTTACCTTCAATCTGGCAATATAAAAGAAGTGTTTTTTTTTTGGGATATGTCACCCCTATCCCCTATCACAGGGTTTTCAACCTGTGTGAAGGTGCTGCTGTGATGGCCGGTCATGTCATGCGGATCCTATCAAACTAAGCCTTTCACTTCTCTGTTTCCCATTTATTACCTTACTTTTTCCTGGATATTGCTGGGGTCAAATTTCTATTTATGGATAGCTCTTCTGAAATAGGTATTAAATTTATTATATGTTTCTGTGTTTTTGCCTGAGATTTGTAAAACTGAAATTGAAAAGAGCAACCCTACAGAGTTTCTTGCTAGGTTCTTCTCTGGGGAAAACTGCACTCTTGCGAATCTAGCATTAACTTTAAAAAATGACCCGTCCTAAGTGTTGTCAAAACCTACAGGATTAAATGATCATTTCATTTCATTCCTAAGACGACAAAGAATCAGGAGGCATTCGACTTTTTAAGCCCACCTTAAACATCTTAGCTATAGATTAACATAGAAGTCTCAAGGTAGCCAGGGTTTCTTAAGTTTAAAATAACTATAGTTCAGTGAGTTAATTTCTAAAATAAATAAAATATAGGTAGGTAGTGGGATTGGGCCGGCCACGTCTGCCGCATGCCAGAAGACTTATGGGCTAAACAGCTACCCAATGGCTACCAATTGCCAAACGTCGTCGCGGCAGACCGCGGAAAAGGTGGCGGAACGAACTGGATACCTTCTTAAGTAGCTGGGCGGAGGAAGCTCGAGACAGAAAGTCATGGTGTATGAGGAGAGAGGTCTTTGCCCAGCAGTGGGACACGAGTGGCTAAATAAGATAAGATAAGATAAGGTAGGTAGGTGGATAGGTGGATAGGTTTTAGGTTAAGTGACTATCCTGCCTTCTTGCTTTCATTTCTTTTTCTGTGGGGTCTGCAGGAAGAAATTTCTTTTAGAAATATGCTGTACCTTTTGTATAACTTCTCTTTTTTTTCTGTCTCTATGTACTATCATCTTACAATAAACTGTTAAATAAATAATGATAATATAATATCTTCTTTCTTAAACATAAAACAAAACAAACGGCTATCTCCACAGCATCACAATTAAAATCTCTTTCGATATCGTGACTTTTAAATAACGAACATAATAACAAGTTAACTCTAAATGGAGATATAATGTAATAAGAGAGAAGTCAGAGGAGGGTCGATTCAAAAGGGCTGTATCGTAGATTTTCATATTTTTGTGGTTCAAAAAATTATCGGGGTATATTTTCTTTGGAATTATTGAAATAAAAGTTAGAGAACCCAATATAATAATTGATACTACTACAAGTAAAAATGTACCTAGACTCAATTTTATTTCAAAGTCAAGTTTTGTTTATCTACGAGTAATTAGGTAAGCACTGGCAGAGGATAGGCCTAAATGTCGAACACTCCACCGACAAGAGTCTAACTCTTAAATTAAAGGATGATGATGAATTAGGTAATCCTCATAATTTAAGTATATTTCAGAGCCAGACTCTTGACAGTGGCGTAGGTTAGGTACCTCTGTTTAACAATTTGACTTCTCGATTCGACAATACCAGAAACACTCAATCATCATAAAAAGAGCGTCGCTTTTGTCGTTGGAATTTGCGCCACTCTTCTCTATTCTCTGCTGTACGTTTGAGCACCAGATACGACACAACTTAGAAGTAAAAGGAAGACGAAAGAGAGTGAGTCTACGTAGGACTTACATAGAACATATAAAAGACAAACACTCAATATCCATCTCAAAAAAATCATAATTAAAATTATAAAAAACTTTAAATATGGGATACAACTATATAAATCCGAAATACCTATACATCACATGAGTATCCTTAAAAGTGCGGTGATAGTAATTCATTGTGTCGATAGCTGTATATTGTGTCGAAGCTGCGCGTGCGCTGGTAATAGAGTGGGCGTGGCCTGCGCGCGCAGAGCTCTATCTTAATGAAATCCGAAAACCTCTGGCAAAGGATTTATTCTGGTCATTTTACAAGATAGAAGTTATTTACTCGAATTGATACATTTGTACAAAAGTGGACGAAAATCTAACATTATTTAATTGACGTAAGTATCTTACAGAGTTCAGTAATAATAAATAAATTTATCTATTACCAACTAAAATGTTTTCGTAAATAGGTATGCCCTTTTATTTGTAATAGATACTTAGTAAATATCTAGTATACATAGAGATATTTATCAATTGATGTATCATCATCATTTCAACTATAAATAGTAATATAAATAGAATAAAATCTTAATTGCCTCTCTTTTATATTTAAAAAGGCCAAGAATACAACTGCACAGTACAGCAACATACCAGAATCAATCACCGGCTTACAACCGAGAAAATACATCATTAAACAATAATAAATCCAGAACAAAATTAATATACGATATTAATACAATTTATTGGATGTAATAATGTTGAGTTTTAACTCTTTTATACAGCTTTAAACTGCATCATCATGTCAGCTTATGGACGTCCACTGCTGGACAAAATCCTCCCCCAAGAATCTCTACAACGACCGGTCTTGCGCTGCCCACATTCAACGGTTTCCAGCTACTTTAAGCAAGTCGTCAGTCCACCTTGTTGGTGGCCTTCCCACACTGCGTCGTCCGGTGCGTGGTAGCCACTCGAGAACCTTTCTGCCCCATCGTCCATCAGTTCTACAAGCAAAACTGCATAAGAGTGCTATAATAGCGGCGTAAAGTTTTTATAAATTATTTATTTTTCGTTTCGTTTAATTTTGGCAAACCTAAAGCCTGTAGCAGAAAAGATTAATAAATCTAACAAGCCATTAAACATCTGTCACTCTTATTGTCAAAGAATAGAACAAGATGGCACGATATTTAATGGTATAACACAGAACACTAGTTTAACTATAACTAAGCGCCAAAACACACGGTGAAACGCAACTGCAACGCAACTGAAACTTTTGAGTTGCATCAAAGTTTTAAACGTTTCGTTTCTGTTGCGTCGTGTGTGGTTTTCTAAGGAAGTCTATAGCAGAAACTTCGACGCAACTCAAAAGTAACTAGCAGTTTCAGTTGCGTTGCAGTTGCGTTTCACTGTGTGTTCTGGGTCGTAATGGGACTGTACTTGACTGTACTTTACAACTGTTATAGAAAATAGGGAAAATGTTGTCAAGTGTCAAACAATACCGCCTTCTCAGCTGTCTCTAAAATGTCTATTAAGTACACCCTAAAAATCTTCATCAAAATTCTCATTGCATTCACGCCTAATTACCAGCGATCAGTATCACCAAGTTTAACCGTCGGTTTATGAATATTTGTGTCCATTAACCATGATTATAATGACGTGAGGCAGGTAGCACTGACCGTCTCAACACTGCGCTAGGGCCGCTCCCACGACACCCTGCCTTTGATGTGAGATGCTATCTAAGATATGAAATATTTGTGTTATTGTAAGAAAACGCATTTGAGTTGTTTCTGGTTGTTGTTGCATTGTCTTTAGGTTTCCTTTTGTGGAGAATCGGATCCAAAGAAATTAAATTAAATGAAAAATCATTTAATCCTGTAGATTTTGACAACACTTAGGACGGGTCATTTTTTGAAGTTAATGCTAGATTCGCAAGAGTGCAGTTTTCCCCGGAGAAGAATCTAGCAAGAAACTCTGTAGGGTTGCTCTTTTCAAAATATCAAGAAGAAGATATATTTTAAAAATATGTACTTTTATTGGTTGAACCAATGAACTTTTTGTAATGTAAGTATATGGTGGTTAAGTACCTATTTTGAAATTTTCGTCGGAATTTTCTTAAATATTCTCTGTTACGAACTTTCTCCTGGCAATAAAAAACACAACAAAAAAGAATTATCGATATCAGTTCAGCTGCTTTCGAGATTTGCGCTAAACAACACATTAAGCAACTCATTTTGATACTATAGATTATAATTTTCCTATAGCCTTTTACAGATCGTTTAATATCCGAGCAAATCGCTTACAAATTATAAAAAGCTCATTACCCCAGCTTCACCTCCAGATAAAAGATTGATTTACTCTTATAACAGCAACTTAAAACACCTCCAGCGATAAATAAAGCATCAGCGAGGACGTAACAGGAATTTGCAAATAAATAGCTCAATACAAGTCTGGAGTAAGTAATAACTGTACTGCTAGTATGAGTTTAGAAGTTATATAGGTGTAGTAGCGTCTAAGTCTTATGTACAGATAAGGTTAGAAATCTTCCTACATTTATATATACATACATATCTGTCACGCCTCTTTCCCATCGCGTAGGCAAAGGCCACTTTCCTCAACTTGCTGCGATCTGAGCATACTTCTTTCGCTTCATCCACTTTCATCAGTAGCCTTATATATGCATGTCGGTTTAGGGTATTCTTGTTTGGCCTTTCTTTAACAAGTGTCCGATTTGATCCAGATACGTTTGCCTTGGCCTTCCCTTACCAACATTTGCATCCACTCTGCCTTGTATTTTTGTGTAAATACTAGAAAAAAGAAAAAATACGTGTCCTATGTTTAAAAATAGTCTAACCTATGGACTAAGACTCTCAGCTCATTTGTTATATTATATAGGGGATATAATTAATCGCACAGCAAATAAAATAATCGCCTATCAAATGATTTTCATCAATTAAACCATTTTTTACATCAAATAAATTACTTCACAACAAATAAATTAAATGTTTAACAAAACTAATACTGCAAATAATTCGAGAATAAACATCAACATGACATTTTTTCTCAAAATGCTAAACAAATAAATTGCTTAAAGTGCAATAATACTGCAGACATAGCAAAAATACTGACTGCGCATCAAATTAACCACATTTCATAGCAAAATAACTATCTCAGTAACATATACACCAGTAAAAATTATATAGTGCGTTTTATAGTAGAGTTACAGGCCCTGATCAGGTTATCTTGGCGATCTTGAATAAAAAGTACTGGAAGGAACGTTGAGTGGAGTGGTAAGGAACTGCATTCTAAAGTATGCACTGAACAACGGTGTTTCTTGATATTTAAAAAAATATATACATATCCTAAGCCGACGTAAATATGAGGAGATTGACGAATGTGGATGAAGCGAAAGAAGTATGTCTGGGTCTTAGCAAGTGGAAGGAAGTGGTCTCTGCCTATCCCAATGGGAGAGAGGCGTGACGGATGTGTAGGTATGTATGTACATACCCGATATCTGCCATGTCTCTCTCCCATCGGGGTGGGCAGAGATCACTTCCCTCGACCTGCTACAAACACACTTCCTTCGCTTCATCCACATTCATCAGTCACCTCATACATGCACGTCGGTTTGGGTACACATCTGAATTCATCTAATCTAACCCATACATTTTTTTTAACTTATCAAAGCCACCGTTTCTTTGATTTGCATCCCAAATCCCAAAACACCAAATTTTTTAATCAATTCAAAACTTTATCTCACCTTAATGGACCTCAGACTTCGAAGAAAAAAATAAAGTACCCCCCATTACCATACTTCTCTGATTCAGTTATATTGATTACTGCATTAGGTGCCGAAACTCTGATGGTAATGAATTTACAAATAAATGAAAAGAAATAATTTAAGGGTTTAGATATGTGCCTGTTTTTATTTTATATTCAGTAATTTCAGCCTTTTTCTAACTATTATAGTAAAATTACGTAATAACTTATATCTTCCTACTAATGTTAATGGTCAGTGATTTGTTACATTTTTACGGTAAAATCACAGAACAGATTTTAGTGAAACTTTACAATATTGTAGCTTGCACATCAGAATATCACAAATGCTGAATAATTTTTATATTATGTATTATGTAAGCTTTTCAAGATATAATTATAAATTCGTATAAAATCTGTCATCATTTATTTAGATTAGGTTGCTTCTTTCGTTTCATTTCAGTAGCAAGTATATAAATAATTTATTAGAAATAACTCACCCATAATTAACCAGAAATAAAATATAAAATATCTATATACTTAATAAAATATTACGATTAAATACCAACTTAACGAGCATAAAATAATTATAATTTAAACAATAATATAATCGTATGTCAAATACCGGTTAGTCGAGTCGTTGCCGGGATGACAGACAGAGAAAAACAAATGAACGCGATCAAACATGGCGACAGTTCCAAGAAACAATGCCACAACGGTACCCCGGAATAATATTATAAGGGAATATTTTACAATATTGCAATATTCAATACAAAGACGTATAGAGGTAAAAAACATTTTAGTTTATTCTTTAGTTGAAATTATTTTTTATTTTAAGAAATATTTTTACAATTATATTAGGTTGGGGAAAAAGTTTCTTCGTATTTTATATGAAAATTCAAAAAGTTTTTTTTTATAGTTTATTTACATTTGACTAAAGTATGTAGGTGCCATTTTGTTCCATAACTTTTTGCCATCTTGTTGGTAGTGACATGATCCCATTGCTGTAAAAATTTTGAGGCTTCTGATCGAAAAACTGCGACAAGTGGTTTTGGCAGTCCTCTCGTGATGTTAACCTGACACTGCCTAAGGAATTCTGCAGAGACCGAAACAGATGAAAATCGGAAGGTGCAAGGTCAGGACTATACGGCGGATGCATTAATACCTCCCAGCCAAACTCTCGTAATTTTTGCTGAGTGGCTAAAGATGTGTGAGGTCTAGCGTTGTCATGGTGAAAAACCACACCCCTTCTGTTGATCAATTCTGGCCGCTTTCTCTCAATTTTTTGCTTCAATCTCATCAATTGTTCGCAATACAGTTCTGAATCGATGGTCCTGCCTGGCGGTAACAGCTCATAATGAATGATGCCCTTCCAATCCCACCATACACACAGCATTACCTTGTTGCGAGTTAACCCGGGTTTTGCCACAGTCTGTGAAGCTTGACCGGCCTTTGACCACGATCTTTTTCGCACGTTCTTGTCGTATGTGATCCACTTTTCATCACCAGTTATCAGCTTTTTCAAAAATGGTTCGGTTTCATTACGTCGTAATAAAGAATCACAAATGAGTACACGGTTCATTAGGTTTCTTTCAGTGAGCTCATGAGGCACCCAAATATCGAGCTTTTTAGTGTACCCAGCTTTATTCAAATGAGTCAAAACCGTTTTGTGGTCAATTGCCAGTTCTTCAGCTACATCGTAACTACTAATATGCCGATCTTGCTCCACTTTTTCAAAAATGGCATCAATTTTGTCCGTAACAGGGCGACCAGAGCGAGATGCATCTTTGATATCAAAATTTCCGGCTTGAAAACGCTTAAACCAAACTTGCGCTACTTTCACAGATACTGCATTAGGTCCATAAACATCACAAATTTTTTTCGCTGCTTGAGTTGCATTTTTACCTTTTTTATAGTAAAATTTTAAAATGTATCGAATTTCTTCTTTAGATTCACTCATTTTAACAATAACAAATGAAAATCACACAAATTCCTAATTTGAATTTGGAAGTGCCTTCTTTAAAATTAAAACTTTTTAATGATACCAAAACCAGCCAGATACAAATGGTATAGCCAAAGAGATTTTAATACAAGTTCATACATACTATATGCGAAAAGACTTTTTCCCCAACCTATTGTTATGTTTTGACACTTTACATACATTACACTTCAAGTAACGTAATAATACATACATACATATCCGTCACGCCTCTCTCCAATTGGTGTAGGCAGAGACCACTTCCTTCCACTTACTACGATCCAAACACACTTCCTTCGCTTCATCCACACTCATCAGTCACCTCTTACATGCCCGTCGGTTTAGGGTACTCTTGACTTGGCCTTGGCCTTTCTTTCTCAATAATACCTATTTCATAAAAAACAGATTTATTAAAATTACCTATTAATATTATAAATGTTAATGTTTGTGCTGATAGATGGATGGATGTTTGTTACTCTTTTACGCAAAACTTAATAGATTTTGATGAAAATTGGCAAAATTGTAGCTTATATATCAGAATAACACATAGGTTATATTATTTTGAGATATCACGTTTTTCTTCCAAGATATGACGAAAAATGCATACGAAGTCGCGGGCAGCTTCTAATTCCTAATATGTTTCGATACTTATTAATTTTTGAATCGTAGCAAGTCGAAGTTGATCTTTGCCACCTTTGCTTAGGTATCCCCATGGGAAAGAGACGTGACAGATGTGTGTTTGTATGTAAGTATGTATCTTGTACGTATAGAACGAGATCCCGGAAGGATCTGACCTAGGGATGATGACTACATTCAAGAATTCAAAAAATAATTAGGTAGTCCGTCTTTTAGGCTTTTAAAAAATATCTGAAACACATTTTTTACCTGGGGCCCAAGTCTTCTAAATTAAATAGCCTCAGTTGTGTGTCGGTAGAATGTCAATAGTATTTTTTGACACATTTAGTATTCTACTAAACAGTGGCTTACACTGATTGCGACCAAATGTATAAAAAAATTACATTAAACTTTCATTGACAAGCTGCTGAAACACAACTGAGTATATTGGAAATTAGCAGAGTTGGGCCCCTGATCAAATTCATAAATAAATACAAAGATACAGAGCATCAAAGTTACGGAGTATTGCCGTCACTCCTCGGTTAAAATCGTACTGAGGCGTGACGTTTTAGTTTAAAAGAAAAAAAAAATACATGTCGAATATTTTAAAATAAATAAATAAATAAATAAATAAATAAATAAATAAATAAATAAATAAAATAATCTATGTGATGAACTTAAACATTTTTTTTAGTCATAATGCCTATTATATGGATATAAACTTAAGTTCTCAATAGCTTCTCATGTGCTTTGAACACCTGCGTATTTGTGTAACTGTCACTAGGGACCTTTGGTATGTATATCATGGACTTAATATTATAAAATCATTCTTATCATCCCATCTATCGACAGCTAATAGGTACCTATCCGGAAACTGATATCAATTAATTAATTAAGCATGAACATTGACTATCTAAGCAATAATCAATGATAATTGATAGATAAGATGATTAATATTTAAATATGTCGCTGCTTAAACCGATGTTATCATAAACTTTCATAATAATTAATTTGTTATTAACGATAGATTAAAAATACAAAATGAAGGAGTTAGTAAATAACAGAATCTATAAATAAAATTACATACACAGCATATCTGTAACGCCCCCGATGGGGGCATCGGGGTAGGCAGAGACCACTTCCCTTCTCTTGCTCCACAAACACACTTCTTTCACTTCATCCACATTCATCAGTCGCCTCAGAAAAGCAAAGAAAAGCCGAGTCAAGACTATCCTAAATCGACGTGCATATGAGGCGACTGTTAAAGAAAAGTAAGCTAAAAGTATATTTTATAGATTTTTATTAGTATTCTTACGTTTTTACCCGCCTGCGCCAGAAAGAGGGTTATGTTTTTCGAGAGTATGTATGTATGTTTAATTCTTTGGCACGCCCTACAGCTTAAACGGCTTGATGGATTTTAGCTTGAGAAGTGTCGTTAGATTTGTATTTACAGTGAGAGTGACACTGGGTACAACAAAATAAAAAAAAAGTTGGGTTTTTAAACGCAGTCGGGTTTTTTTAATAAAAAGGTTAGCTTATGAGATTTATAATACTTCCATTTAACGGTGAAAAACTAAAGTTCTTTTTTTATTAAAGAATATACGAATACCTTAGCTTGTAAATTGCTCAACTTGCGTATTAATAAAGTTATGCAGCTCTCATTCCAAACAAAAAGTATAATAATAACATGCCTTATATCAACTTCCAGTAAATTGGCAAAGAAATCGCAATTGCTCCAAGCAAAGTTTCACATACATTGCTACTTCAGTACGACTAGACGTTGCCCGCGACTTCGTACCCATTTATCGTCATATCTTGGAAATAAATCATGATATCCCAAAATAATATAGCCTATGTGTTATTCTGATGTATAAGCTACAATATTGCCAAGTTTAATCAAAATCTGTTCAGTCGTTTTGGCGTGAAAGAGTGACAAACAGCCATCCATTTATCCATTTATCCCTCGGCACAAACATTGACATTTAGAATACTAGAGGCTTCCCGCGATTTCGTACCCATTTATCGTCATATCTTGGAAATAAATCATGATATCCCAAAATAATATAGCCTATGTGTTATTCTGATGTATAAGCTACAATATTGCCAAGTTTAATCAAAATCTGTTCAGTAGTTTTCGCGTGAAAGAGTAACAAACATCCATCCATCGGCACAAACATTAACATTTATAATATTAGTAGGCTTGGACAAAAACGAACAAAAACGACAATGTACACCGAATTGTGTCCAATTACTCGCAGCGTTTACTTTTTGCTCATTTCGTTCGACGCTGTAATGATGTTGGTGGACTCGTTGATCGATTTGTTGTGCGATTGATTCATTACGTCTATGTCCACTGGATTTGTGTTTTTAAGTTTATTTTAATAAGGGTTTTGACCTTTTAGTTTTTACTCTTGGTATAGGATGAAACGCGTATTGCTGATGTGGCAAAAACAGCTGCCAGGCTGAAGTGGGATTGGGCTGGCCACGTCTGCCACATGCCAGAAGACTTATGAGCTAAAACAGCTACCAACTGCCAAACGGCGTCGCGGCAGACCAAGGAAAAAGTGGCGGGACGAGCTGGAGACCTTGAGTACCTGGGCGGAGGAGGCTCGAGACAGCAAATCATGGCGGATGAGGAAAGAGGCCTTTGCCCAGCAGTGGGACACGAGTAGCTAAATTAGATTAGATGGGAGAGCAAGAAAAGCAAGCAAGGCTGATTTTAAGAGCCACCTATTTCTACTCTTTATACAGGGTGTAACAGAAAGGGGGTATAGTGCCGAAACACAGTGGTAGTCCTAACTGAATAACTTTTCCCGAGGAACATGGGTCGTAATTCGAAAAAAAATTTTGGATCGCCCATACTTAGGTACTCGGTCAGCTGATCGGACCTTTTGTATAGGGAGGCGAATTTTTTTTTCTAGTTACGACCCATGTTTCTTGGGGAAAGTTGTTCAGTTTCATGAAGTTTCATTATACCCCCTTTCTGTTACAACCAGTATTTTTTTTTAATTTAAATTTCGACCCATGTTCCTAATTCCTTTAATACGATTTGTGACAACTGAATGAGTAAAATCCTAATAATATTATAAATGTCAATGTTTGTGCCGATGGATGTTTGTTACTTTCACGCAAAAACCACTGAACAGATTTTGATGAAATTTGGCAATATAGTAGCTTTGACATCAGAATTACATATAGGCTATAGTATTTTGAGATCATGTTTCTTTTTTCTAAGATATGACGATAAATGCATACGAAGTCGCGGGCAGCATCTAGTTATCAAATAAATTCATTTGATCACACAAAGGTTATGGTTATGTACCTAATTATATAGTAAATACAAGAGTAGAGAGTGGAGGTAGAAAGCACAGTGGGATGCGCATGCGCAATTGACCTCAATGAGGGCGACCGCGTGCTTTTTGTAGCTTTTATAGGTAATGATTTATTATTATTTGAATTATCTTTTCTTTATAATAAAACTAGAGGCTGTGCGCGCCTTAGTACGTATTTATCTTCATAATATGTTTAAAAAAAACCTATTATCTTCAAAATTATAGATTTTGTAGTTTCTATAATAACAAAACAAATGTCAAAAAATTACAAATTCAAACTAACAACTAATCAAACAAATGGACGTTCCCGGTGCAAAGGTGCCCATGACGCTCGCCGCGTTTCCACGCTGAATGGCGATGGCCAACCTTTGCACCAAGAACAATGCCGAACGGGGGTCACCTGAAAAAAAAACCAAAAACCTTCAAAATAACTTAACCTATGTGTTATTCTGATGTTTAAGCTACAATATGGCTACAATACTGCCAAATTTCATCAAAATTTGTTTAGTAGTTTTTGCGTGAAAGAGTAACAAACATCTATCCATTGGCACAAACATTGATATTTACCTATAATATTACTATGATAGGATAGGTTTAGTAGAATATATATACTATCCTAAATAGTATGAATTTAAACAACAATTAGTCAAAGTCAAAAGTCTAAAATTATATTTATTTCTTATGTACAAAAGATGCTCTTGAAACCGTTACATTTTTTAAAGCTAGCGCTAGATTCGCAAGGTGCAGTTTCCCCCAGAGAAGAACCTAGCAAGAAACTCTGTTGGGTTGCTCTTTTCAAATAAAGTTTTACAATTTCGGATATTCAGTAAACATCCAAAGAATTTCTTTATGAATCAAATTGTATTGACACAAGACCAGCCTTAAATCAAATATTTGCCCTTTACGGTACCTGTAGGTAATGCATAATCAAAAATACTGCAAGTCACTTCCTCGAAGGTCTCGGGTAGGTATGTAACCGGTAGATTGAGATGTAGCACTTTGGTAATAACGGAACAAGTGTAGTATAGTAATATAATAATTGTCAATGTTTGTGCCGATGGATGGATGGACGTTTGTTACCCTTCACGCGAAAACTACTCAACAGATTCGAATGAAACTTGGCAATATTGTAGCTTGCACATCAGAATAACACATATGCTATTATTATTTAAAAATATCATGATTTTTTTCTAAGATCTCCAGTTTGGTAATAACGGAACAAGTGTACTGCAGTTAACATAATATAGTTGTAGAAATGATCTTTAAAGTTAACGGCCAATTAAAGTTAATAAATGAAACTTTTATAATAAACTAGCTGTCCCGGCGAACTTTGTTCCGCCTTAGAAAGGGCTTTCCCTGCAACTATTCGAATTTTTCTCACCGTAAAAACCTTCCTTGGACTTCAATGAACATTTAAAAAAAAGTATTGATAAAATTGGTCCAGGCGTTGTTGAGTTATGCGCTTACCAACACATTTTGCGATTCATTTTTATATTATAGAAAAACAGAAAAAGAAAGTAAAGTAAAGTAAAAAGTAAGTTTATTTTTTATTGTATGTTAAGTGGCTATCCTGCCTTCATGCTATTACTTCTCTCTCTGTGAGGTCTGCAGGAAGAAATTTCTTTTAGAAATATGCTGTACCTTTTGTATAACTTCTCTTTTATTTCTGTCTCTATGTACTATCATCTTACAATAAACTGTTAAATAAATAAATAAGGTCAATTATACAACAGATCTAAAGACACAAGTAACTCCAGTGGACAATCTCTCACATAAAGTAATTGATTTTAAACTCAAATATGTAAAAGATAAGGTAGATAATGAAGTAGTGCTAAATGCTGAAGAAACTGCAGCAAATGCTCCTGGTCTTAAATGAATTTAAACTTAAATATGTAATAGATAAGGTAGATAATGAAATAGAAGTGGTAAATGCTGAAGAAATTGCAGCAAATGCTCCTGGTCTTAAATGAATTTAAACTCAAATATTTTATAGATAAGGTAGATAATGAAATAGAAGTGGTAAATGCTGAAGAAATTGCAGCAAATGCTCCTGGTCTTAAATGAATTTAAACTCAAATATGTAAAAGATAAGGTAGATAATGAAATAGAAGTGGTAAATGCTGAAGAAATTGCAGCAGATGCCTCAAGTCCTTGTATGGCTGCTAATTGCCGGTCGTGAGAGCATCCATTCAGATTTAAATGCGATGGTAATGACTGCAAACTATGGTGATGACTTTAGATAGAGATGTTCAAACTTTTTGCTCTTTTTACACCATTTTAAGGTCTATCTACAAGTCTACAAGTCTACAAGTCTATATATCATTAAATTTAATAATATATAGATTATTAAAAATAGACTAACAGTTGGTTATATTCAACTTAAAGACTTGTTTATAACGATTTTTTATGCTATGACGTTTTATAGACATTTAAATTTTAAGCTTAAGTATTCTTGAAAAGTGAATTTGGATTACAATAAACACCGATTCGTTATAAAAAATCTAGTTAATAGTGAATATCAATCTTTTTCAGTCCAACGCAAATCCTAACAAATCTCTCGCATTGACCCCCCACTGTTTATCCCGACAAAACTTTGACAACCACTGTACGCACTAAGGTTCTTAGAAAGAAAGCGCAGCGCCCACTGCGTTCCAACTACATAAAATGTAAAGTAATTTCTAAATAATCTACCAGTTAGATGAATAGTTGACGTACTTGTTGCAGTTTTATAGGATTACTACCGTGAAACTATGTTGCTAATGCGAAGGATGGATAAATAAATTATATATAAAAAATACTTACCTAGTTGCTTTTAGATGATCTTCTAGTAATATCGCTATCCATTATTTCAGTAACTGGTATAAACCAGATACAGGGTCCAAGTTAACTCTTGCAATTTATACAAGTACATCTAGGGTGATAAAGAATGCACATCGATCTTTGTAAAGCAATCGGCTAATTTCAACTTCGTATAGCGATATCTGTGTCGCACACACCATGATGTTTGTTTTGTCAGTCGCGGTTCAAATTCGAGAGAGTGCAACAATAAAGTAAATTCTAAATTCAAATTCTGATGAACGATTGATCGAATGCTAGGATGTAGTAGGTACATGGAAATCAGCATTCGTTTTTATTCGGAAATACGATGATTGCCGACGTGCATTCTTTAATACCCTAGGTACCTTCTTCTTCTTCTAATTTAAAAGCTTAGCTCTTGTCGGTGGAGCCTCTTCCATCCCTCCCTATTCTCTGCCTTCTTTTTAACATCTTGATACGACATGATACCCGCCTTTTCCTTCACCTGTTCTAGGAACATCCGTCTTCCGGAAAAATTTAAGGGAAAAGGAAGAGAGGAAGACCCCTCTCTTCCTTTTCCCTTTAATTTTTCCTTCTATACCAATAATAAATAGCTATCAAAGACACGACCCAAGTAAAGAAATGTAACCAATCTGTCGTTTGATTGTCGTCAGAAACAAAACACGACACTGGCCTGTAGTTTGTGGTTTGTATAAAAAGTGCGTCAATCAAATACCCGACGCGACTATATTTATTACTAGTAGAATTCCACCGTGGGAGACCTGTTCTCACTGATGATATTATATAGATGTATATCTACATACACACATGTTACTATGTATACTAGAGGTATATTGTATACATAGTAATATGTAGAGAGGAGAAATGGAAGGAGTTTTTTGAATCTTAATCTGTTCATTTAATTTAGTTATCTATCAAACAGTTTAGGAAAAGATCACCAATTTTAAGCTAACCGTAGGTAGGTAATTCCGTGGTACCACGTAAAACGTGTAAAACGTACCATGGAAAAGGTGGCGGGACGAGCTGGACACCTTCTTAAGTAGCTGGGCGGAGGAAGCTCGAGACAGAAAGTCAAGGCGGATGAGGAGAGAGGCCTTTGCCCAGCAGTGGGTCACAAATGGCTAAATTAGATTAGATTAGGAAGGTAATCTGCAGGTACAAGTTTTGTCGAAAATCTGAATAGAACTGTGTTTAAGAGATTAATAACATTATGAACTGCAATTAAAATTTTAATTATTTATCCAACAAAAATATAATTAAAATAGTGATTTCTATGAAATATTCACTTGTTATCAAACTTCATTTAACACATTTAGGTACTTTTTTTAGAAAAAATACATTATCTTCTTAGTCAAACCTACAAGTAGTCATAAATATAAAAAAAACAATTATTACAAAATACGAAAATTAAAACCAGTACTTTAACCAAGTTTCCACGACACCAATAGCCTCTCGCGGTCACTTCCCTTTACAGCTTGAACACTCTCGAACAGTTATGCGCAACTATAGTCTTCACAATAGTAATAGAAACCCGCCCTTTCTCATTCAAATATCGAACTATTTCACAAAGAATGGAATTCTCTATGCAATCTAACTCTAAAGATTTTGATGACAAGTATTCAGGAATTTGTTCTTTATTTAAAATCTGTAAATGTATGTGCGCACACGCTTGTGAACTGTGAAGTGGGACAGTTTCGTCAATACAGCATGGAGTTGCTATATGTGAGCTTCAATAACTATAATCTAGGAGAAAATATTTTTTTCAAGTTTTTGAAAAGAAAACTTCTTGAAAATGACTCCTGCAATCTATGTGAAATGGTTGTAGTCAAAATATTTAGTTTATAAAGGCCTTCTGGTTTTTTTTTACTATTAAGCTCTTATCCAAAAAACTTACCTATTTTCCGTAGGTGACCTAATTCTAAATACCTATTCTTGTATAGCTGCCATAACTAAAAGACATCTTCACATATAATCTTGCGGTGGCTAAATCAGCACTGTAAACACAAAATATATGAAAAATTAAACCACAAAGTCAACCCAACCGAATCAAAGCTTTAAGCCACTTTCCCACACTACAATCATAATAATATCATTCACTAAAACTTCATCACAACGTAGCTAAATGACTAATGACCGCGGTGTGATTCATTTGTGACCGTCACGGTTTCTGTCACATTTCGGTTCAATCAACTATTGATTATATTCAGATTTCTATCCGAAATTATGAGTGATGAATGACGAGTGACATCTGTGTGAATAATGATAGTTGTAATGAAGGTAGATAATTTTTTATAAAAAGGTAGAGTGGGTTAAATAAGTTATATGAAGCTTAGCATACGTGCCGCGACAATTATCTCACGTCATGCTGTCCTTATCACATTTAAAATTATGGACAGAGACGTAAGCGTGACAAACCCATGACAACGTCTTGTCACGGAGTGTATGCTAAGCTAGCGAAGATAGTAAAATTTCATCTCTGAGAAAAAAAACTAATAATATACGTCTGTTACTTACCTACTTACAATGAAAGAAAGAAAATAAGTTTATTCAGAACTCTTGTGACAAAAATACATACTAAATGGAATCTTGGGTAAGCAAGTAACAACATGAAGGTACTAAAAAAACTTACATGGGTTTTGGATAATGCGAACTTATAATTTTAGCCTGATATACCTACTTATATGACTTGAAGAGATTATGAAAATAATTCTCAAGCAAAAATAGGTTTCAAAAGCTTATAACGAATATCGCAGAGATATACACAAACCTAATAGAATTTGTAATGCCAAATATATTTACGTAAGGAGTTTTTGGTTTCCTTTGGGCACCTAAAATACAAAAGCATTGATCAATAACATATTATAAAGTATAAATAAGCAAAACTTGACACTACCTTACACTGGTTGTACCACAGTAGCTTCAAACACAAAGTAATGAACTTCAAATCACAGTCCAACTTCGAACCTTAACCGACAAAAAATAAATTAATCAATTAATCTTAATTCGTAGTGAGTTGCTAGTCATGGCGGGTCGAAGTCACTGCTTCAAACCAATTTGTCCGCGGTGTAATGACAGACAACATCTGCCGCGTTTTCAATAGGCAAGTAATAAATCTAGTGGTAGATCCGTCTAAACAGAGCATTAAAGGAGAAGTGGAAGGTAGAAATGATTGAGAACATGGTATTGACTATAGAAGAGGATATAAGAGTAGGGTCGTAGCGAAAGAGGAATGAAAAAGAAGTATAAATCAGCATGCTACAAAACAACTGTGTTGATAAATAGGTATATAATGGAAAGCGTAGGTACTGTTTTTATGTTAATTTATGTACGACTCTTCTTGTGTAGGTATGTATGTATGTATTATTATCGCCTTATTCTGTGTTTTGTGTGTGATACTGAGTTAATAAATGTAGGTATGTCTATGTCTAGATTGAATTATTTCGCATACCAGAATGTATCACAAAAGTTGTAAAATATACCCCTCAAAAAACAACGGAAAACATACAATACCAGACCTTAAGTACAGGTCCCTAAGTATGAAAGCGTGCCTTTGTCTTACTCCTGGAATTCAATTCTACTGCCATACTATACACAAGCTGTCTCAGGTAAGCGCAAAATTGAAGTGAGAACTCAAAGAACTCTCTTAATCAAGTAAACCAATCATAACAGACCTCACCATGCTATTGAATCACTTATTCCTCAAAGATCTCCTTAATTTGGCCACTATAGGCCCATCACTTACTTGGCTGAGTACCATCGGTTCCCACACTCGGTTGACCACTCATTTCATGGTCCAAGTGTCGAATACGGTTCGTATAACAACTAGGCGGGTCCATACAAAGCGAGCAGCCTCGCGAGGTAAGCATTAACCAATTAAAAGAGGCCCCTCAGAACTACCAATTTCAATACAATAGCGAGGTCTTACTGAGCGGCTAATCATTTGCGTCGCGAGGCTGCTCGCTCTGTATGGACCTACGTATTGATTCGATACTGTGATGATAGGAAACAATTGACGGTGTGGTATTGATGAGTCATTGACAGTTGGTGGTCTGTTTATGAAGGTAGCTGTAGATGATTTAGATTAGGGATTAGGTAGCGGTTATTCGAGATCAATTGATATTTAGTCTGGACGTATGTCTACATCTAACAGGTTGTTGCAGGAAAGGTGGATTAAGCTAACGCTACTTTATAGCCCTAGCTGTCACTGTCATTTTCAAAAAATCTGATTGGTATAGTACGACACAGATGCCCATTTTGTAACTAAGATAAATCCCGCAAATGCAAATGTTAGAACTACAGCATTTTTTATAGTACTTCTATAGTACTTATCTATTAATGTGTAATACGAATACCATAAGCCACGGTTTGCACCTATATAAATCAGGAAAAAGCTTCCTGATAGATTTTGAATGAACACACTGATTATACCAGTTTTGAATTCAATGATGACGCTAGCATTTTATAAATTCGCGGTTTATTTACCTATATCACTTTTAAAAGCAAAATCTCCATATCTCAGTACATTTCTTCGAATAAACCTTCAATATCTTGGCTCCTACACCGCAATATCCTAATGGCTGCTTACTCCTAACCATCTATTGTCATACATCTTCAAAACGACACGGAACATCTTGAAAGATTGTAAGAAACAGCTCTTATCTTTGATGAGGGAGGCCATTTTGTAAATAGTTACTTAGCAGGTATCAACACCGCTGCATTGAAAATCTGCGTCTTTTCATTTGTGTTTATATTGAAATGACGAAACAATAAGCTATTTACCTTATGTTTTTGTATTCAATAGCATGTAAATAGGTATTTAGTGTTCTGTAAGACCCAGAACACACGATGAAACGCAAATGCAACGCAACTGAAACTGCTAGTTACTTTTGAGTTGCATCGCAGTTTCTGCTATACATTATTATATTCTATATAGCCGAAATATATTGCTATATAACTAGTTTGAAACGTTTCGTTTCAGTTGCGTCGTGTGTGGTTTTCTAAGGAAGTCTTTAGCAGAAACTGCGATGCAACTCAAAATAACTAGCAGTTTCAGTTGCGTTGCAGTTGCGTTTCACCGTGTGTTTTGGCGCTAAGTGTTTCTTTAAATAGGTATTTATCAAATAACAGAGCAGCAGTAGTTGGAGTACAACTTTAAATGCGCGTCATTTATTAAGATTAGATAATATTTGAATGAAATGATAATCTTGACACCTAGTCTTCTATTTACGAGTAGTATAAAACTACCTTCAAAACAAGAGGCTCAGTTTTTTAATTTATCTCTTCTCTTTAATTTAACTAAAAGACCTCTATTATAGCATTAAAAAAATATCTCTCAATCAATATATTTTACACTCATCGAAAAAATATATATATATATTTTTATATATTATTATCTAAACCAGTAAAACAACTAAAATCTCAACTCACGCGCAGAAGCGTGAAACTCATAAATTAATTTGCGTCGATCTACCACTATAATCTGATAATTGCCGGTACCGTACCTATACCGGCCCGCGTTCCGTGATGGATGACCTGACGGCGACCTGTAGTATACGTATAGTGCGCAAAAACTATACTTAGTAGCGTCGATGTAATAGGGGCCCAAGTCTGTTAATTTACAATAGCCTGAGTTGTGTCTCGTCTCGGCAGAGTGTCAATGGCGTTTTTGACACATTTGGTCGCAATCAGTGTTCAGTGCTACAAGGATCTTTTGGCGCGTGGCGGAAATCGGAACTAACAATATCATGTTGTAAATTGTTATTATTTTGACATTTTGTCATTATTCACTAACTACGCCCTTCTGACAATGTCACTCAAATGCCAATATATCCTGGTAGCACTGTTAGCCATTATTTAGCAGAAAACTAAATGTGTCAGAAAATGCCATTGACACTCTGCCGACACACAACTGAGGCTATTTTAAATTAGCACATTTGGGGGCCTGTAGTAGTATGCAAAAACTATAGTAGCGTCGATGTTACAGGTTCACGCCACATTCATGACTGCTCACGTGTATAAGGATTAAGATTTTTTGCTAGATTTTTATCTTGTAATGTAATATTGGATGTCAAACGACCAGACAAGCGAGGATTACCAATTCGAATAGGCATTGAATCTACCAAATCCTTCGAGTAGGTACCTACTATAAATGTCCCGAAAAAAACACTACTCAAATTTGCATAAAACTTTCTTATCTTGTACCTTACACATCAGAATAACTGATAGTCACTCACTCATCATATATCATCATATATTTAAGAGCCAGGCTTTTTTCGGTGGAGTAAACGCCATCTTTGCCTCTATTCTGCCAACGATTTGACTTCCTGATACGACACGACGTTATTTTTTTCCTATACTTGACCGGAGTAAGTAGGTCTTGGTCTAAAGCTTCATATTGCCAAGTTTCATCAAAATCTGTTCAGTAGTTTTTGCGTGGAAGAGTAACAAACATCCTCACATGAACATCCATCCATCCATCGACACAAACATTGACATTGTATAAGCTAAGCTTAAGTAGGAATCTATCTACTCCATAAAAGTATAGATAACTATTTACATAGTGGCGTATACAGGGTGACTTTTAATTAGTGAACGATAGCAAAGGATATGCATGTACTCGTGATAACAAATAACTTTTACTATGAGACCAAGTGCGAAATCATTCAAAAAAATGCACCAGCTGATAGTACGGGGTACATTTTTTTTTATGATTTCTAACTTGGCCCCATAGTAAAAGTTGTTTGCTATCACGAGTATATGAATATCCTTTTCTATCGTTCACTAATTTAAAGTCACCCTGTATACTATGTATAAACATGTACTTTATGAATAAATAAAAGAAATTTAATGTATACTGGGTTTGGTTCGACAGCTTTAAAGCCTATTTTATTAACTGAGAGTAGGAACTTGTATTATACTTTAAAATTATATAATAACTTATGTTAACAACCACATTACGAGTTTTATGAATATAAATGTATGTGTAAGGAGCTAGTGATTCATTGCGTTTCAGTACTTCGACTTTAAAGAATGAAAATGAAACAAAAATGTCGGTACCCTTATAAGGACTCTTATGCTGTCTACACACTAAAGCCGCCGGCTTTTTTGACAGCTGCCATTAGTATGACGTAACGCCGGCGGCCTAGCCCGGCGGTATGCCGGCGGCTTTGGTGCGTAGATAGCATTAAGCATTAGCGGTTGAACCGCGGAACTCCGCGGTTAGATGGAATTTAACATAATGGTGCTCCCTCACTGCATGTCTAATAACGTTTGTAAAAAAATTATTACAAACATTTAGTATACAAACTTTTTGTTATAAAATGTTAACTAACGTTACTAAACATTATTTATTTTAGAAATATGCTGTACCTTTTGTATAACTTCTCTTTTTTTCTGTCTCTATGTACTATCATCTTACAATAAACTGTTAAATAAATAATGCAGTTTGGAAGCACCATAAGGTACAGTAAATGGCGATATAGCATTTCCGAATACAAACGAATGATAATTTCCATGTACATCAATTTTACATGAATCGTTAATCAGAATTGATTTTAGAACTTAAGCATTTACCTACTTTATTGTTATTTTATTTTAATTTGAAACACGACTACCAAACTATCCGATTGCCTTCGATCCATAAGATATTTAGATATTAAATAATTTACTATACCTATTATTAGGTAGTCCCGTCAAACCCAGATCCGTCTAGACCGCAATAGACTGCAGACCCAAGGCCGCCCGGCGACCGGTCACGGCCGGAGTCGCTGCACAAAACTAGTTTCACGTACATACATACATATCTACATATATTAGTAGTATTTTAAATTCATCTCGATATAAATTAGTGTTTCAGGTTTTATCTTTTTGTACCTAGACCGCATTGTTTGTGAGCGTGGGAAAATATACTTAATATACATAAATAAATGTTGTATAATTCTACGAGTACTGTTCATTTCGTAAATATCACATTTTTTATATTGTTTATTTCTAACAGACTTAGTTAAATAATAGATGAATTAAATAAGTAATTTTACTACATGAATACTTATAAAAAACAATATCTTTACTTGTTCTTATGTTTTAAAGCTTCAATTTCTACAATGTAGAGTCAACTGCATTCAAAGACACTAAGTAGGTATTTTTACACTTTTTCTCTTGTAATAGCCTAAAAAAAACTTTAATACACCTATACTATTCTCTGTACATCCAAAAACAATCAATATAATCGAAATTTTACATACACATTCTTTTTCCATGCATAAATAGCTTTAAAATGAGGTAATATTCCGTCTATTCACAGCCTCAAACTCTACATCGCATTATAAAGATATCATCAGATAATTCGTATGGATAAAGCAGCGTTTCCTGTATGCTTACCTAAATCCATTTCGTATAATTTTTATGTAGTAAGCTCTCTTAGTCATATATGAATATAGAAACGAGTAGGTACGTTATTTTCCTTATCTGTGAGTAATGAAATTATTTTTTAGAAGTTTCCTATTGGACACACAAAGTGGAATTTGAGTAACTCAACGAGGTTCAAAATGAATAAATACTATGTAACAGCTATTAATAGGTAGGTAGGTACTAGGTATGTGAAATTCACGATTTTAGATTTTAGATATCTGTCCCTGGATAAAAAGCTCCAATTTATACCTACATTATGTATTTCAATTTTTTTTATCATTCCATGTTCAAAAATCAATAAAATAACGTCTCCATAAGTCTGAAATAAGAAATCAAAAAAGTGTTAAAATTACATTTGACCCCGACGTGATTTGAACACGCAACCTTCTGATCTGGAGTCAGACGCGCTACCGTTGCGCCACGGAGTCGTTGTGGATCCGCTCCAAATTCCCCTTCACTTGAACTCTGCGCTGGTGACGTCATCTGTTGACGTATTATGACGTATGTTTATCTGCGTTGGCGGTCTGTATAGATAATGTGGAATTTTCACCAACTGTTCAATGATAACGATTAAAAGTGTTTATATTTTAATGTAAATAGTGTCGTATTTACTCTTTTGTTTATAGTGCGTAGGTACTAAAGTATCGGTAAGTAGTTTGATAGCTTTATCCCAACGCTGGGCAGTGGGCAAACAATTTTGAACTACTTTAGCTAACGTCATTGAACGTATAAACGTAAAAGCATTTCTATTTTTAGAATCTGTTGGTAAGCAGGCAAAATAGAAATGAAGTCCTCCTTTAAGATATAGGTATCTATCTTGCAAGAATCTCTGAAGTTTTGTGTAGGTATTAATAAGTGCATGTAACATTGTATCATTCCAAGACCTCCAGATTCTAGAAAATATATACTGTCGAATTGAGAAACCTCCTCCTTTTTTGAAGTCGGTTTAAAAAAGATTTACCCACTGTTTAATAAGCCAGGACGTCTATGAATTTATGAACACCCACGTGCTTCCACATAGAGCGTAAATCAAATAAAATTAAAATCGTATTTCTTTGCAGGGCGCCGCCATTTTTCACCCACCTCTAACTTACCCACTTACTGGGAACGTTTGAATAAAACATTTTTAAAAACCGGCCAAGTGCGGGTCGGACTCTCGTACGTGGGGTCCCGTACGTAACAATAGCTTAATAATAATGTCTAACAGTAGCCATTATTAATACTTATCGAGCAAAAAAAGGCAAAAATATCAGGTTTTTGTAGCGAAGCCGCCTAATTTATTATTATTATTATATTTTGAATATTTATTGTTACAGTGACAACGTTAATACATCATTTGTGAAAATTTCTGCGCTCTAGCTATAACGGTTCGAGAGACACATCCTGGTGACATACGGACAGACAGACAGACCAACCTCCAAGTCTCAGTAATAGGGTCCCGTTTTCACCATTTGGGTACGGAACCCTAAAAAGTTCGTCCAAGAAACGCAGACATTTTGAAATTTTCACTGCGTAAGGCTACCGTCACACGGCCCGACTTGGAAATACGGTTGTTAATTTAATTGGCAATTATTACACGTATTGTCCAATTAATTCGATTGTGCAGACCGCGCTGCAAATTGGACGGTATTCAATATTGTGATTGTAATTATTTCTCTTTGCTTTATTGACTCATCGTGTTCGCACCTTTTTATAATGAATAAAGTCTTACTTTTGCAAAACAGTTTAATTTTAAAATTCTTTTGTCGGACCCGCCTTCGTTGTATAAGTTTTTGCGTTCGGTAACTTTCTGTCTGATTATTACAATTTTTTGTCACTCTCAGGTATTAGTAATATGACAGATGACCGACCCCTTTCCCATCACGATAGACAAAGACCACCTCCTTCCAATTGCTACGATCCAAACACACTTCTTTCGCTTCATTCTCATTCATCAGTCACCGCCAGCATACATATACATCGGTTTAGGATACTTTTGACTTGACCTTTCTTTAGTTACCTTTATTTTTCACTAGAGGCTGCCCGTGACTTCGTACACATTTATCGTTATAAGTATCTTGAAAAAAAAAAAACATGCTATTTTAAAATCATATAGCCTATGTGTTATTCTGATGTATACGCTAAAATATTGCCAAGTTTTATCAAAATCTGTTCAGTAGTTTTTGCGTGGAAGAGTAACAAACATCCAACGGCACAAACATTGACATTTATAATGTTAGTAAGAGTAGAATAAACATAAAATCGTACAGTGCACAATGACCTTACTCCGCTGCCAAAAAAATCGTACAGTGCACAATGACCTTACTCCGCTGCCAAAAAAATCGTACAGTGCACAATGACCTTACTCCGCTGCCAAAAAAATCGTACAGTGCACAATGACCTTACTCTGCTCCCAGTAATCCATACTAGAAAGAAGCAAGGCAAGTCATTTATCGCGGCTACAACTGATCCCTCTCACTTTAACAGAGGGTCGGGAGGGCCGCACCGTGAGATATGGACTGCGAGAGGGAAGTGAGGCACTCCCAGCTAATTCCTATTGATTTACAGTTTCTCAAAGATGTATGTGACTCATATTTAAGATCAGGATAATTCGTTTATGTGGGTTTGTTGAAGTTGAAGCTAAATTAGTAGCTATTATCACCTAAAAAAGTGTTATTTAGTATGTATGTATGTATGTGTCAATTGATGAATGTGGATGAAGCGAAAAAAGAATGTTTGAACGTAATAAGTGGAGGGGGAAGTCTCCGTCTACCCCGATGGGAGAGGCATTACGGATATGTATGTATTTATTATTTTTATGGTTTCTTCGCTTCGATACAAACATCATTAATTTATTTTACATTTCGTCAGACTCTCTTAAAATAAAGACATGCTAGCTTAGCATGGCACTCCGTGACAAGACGTTGTCATGCGTTTGTCACGCTTACGTCTCTGTCTATAGTTTTAAATGTGATAAGGATAGCATGCGTGAGATAATTGTCGCGGCACGCCGTGCTAAGCCCCGTTTTCACGATATATCTAGTATTAAACCATAGAGACAATTTAATCGCTAATGCATAAATAGACGCGTATTCACTGGGAGAGCATCCTCGCAAGGCTGGCGTTCAACCAATTTAGACTGATCCCTAAAAACTATCAAACGCAAAAGTATAGCTAGGTCCTTTTCGATTGGTCATACGTCTACCTCACGATCCTACTCTCCTAGTAAATATAGCTACTGCCAAGTAGTAAGTAAGTATTTGAATGAACTTGATCGTTCCATTTCAAATGATAGTTTCCTATCCTCAAGCTATATTAGAGTAACGCCTGAAGCAAACAGTCTTGTCGCCATAAAATCGCCATACTATCGCTACAATCGCCATGCAATTGCCATGGTATCAGTACAATAAGCAGTTAGTATTGCCCTGAGGGTGTGGCATCTACAGAATTAGAATGGGTGGCGTTTGATTCTGATCTTGGATATTGTTCGATGATTCATGCTATGTAGGCAGTTTTGGAGTGTTTGTCGATGATGTTTAGTCATTAATTTTGCGGTTTATGATTTCTATTTTTAGTTAGTGGGAGTATTGTGCAGGACTGTGTAATTAAAGCCAAAACACACAAAGATTTGCCCGTCTTAGTGGACAGTATACATAAGTTGAGCAATTTACAAGAAATATGCATAAGTATTCCTACAATATTATTTTTTTATTTTCATTTATTAAAAAAAAGGTGAAAAATGAAATAAGAGTAACTGGGACACAAGTTTTCTCTTACATATCTGATCTAACACGCCGCTTTTCCATCGATGTAGGCAGAAATCACTTCCCTCCACTTGCTACGATCCAAACACACTTCTTTCTCATCCTTTTTTTCAAAATTTTCCCTTTCTCGGTAGAAAATAAAGTAAAAACATACTAAAACGTTTTCTAAGTAATACTATCTTCGCGCAGATCTTGAAAACTTTCCCCCGTTTCTCGTATTTGACTCCATAGCCTGCGGTAACACTTAGAAGGGTGCTACTATCGCCTTAAGGTATTACCAATATTTCTGTCTACATTTGAGGAACAAGGCTTCCTCCACACGAACACGACACACTTTAATAAAAAGAAAACATATGCGCTGTACCTAGCTTTTCATTAGGTCGTCGTGTATGTAATAACTATGTAATCAAAGTGAAAACAAGACAGACTTCGTGGTCTTATATACTACGTCGTCTTATATACTTCCTCGTCTTATGTACTTAGTCGTTTTATGTACCTACTTCGTCGTCTTATTTACTTCGTCGTCTTATGAACTTCGTCATCTTATGAACTTCGTCGTCTTATGTACTTCGTCGTTTTATTTACTTCTTTATTTATTTATTTTGTCGTCTTATGTACTTACTTGTCTTATAAACTCATCGTCTTATGTACTCTATCGTCTTATATACAGTGTGGGCTTATGTACTTCCTATTCTTATATACCGACATCGTCACCTTGTTTAACTACTCGTCTTATATACTTAGACGTCTTATGAACTTCGGCGTCTTATGTACTTCGTCAATTTATTTACTTTGTCGTCTTATGTACTTTATCATGTTATGTATTTGCTAGTCTTATATGTATATACGTACTTAGTCGTCTTATGTACTTCGTGGTCTTATGTACTCCCACGTCTTATATACCTACTTCGTCGTCTTATATACCTACATCGTAGTTTTATGTACTTAATCGTCTTATGTACTTCGTCGTCTTATGTACTTTGTCGTCGTGTGTTTTGAATGTCCCCGTTTCAGACGTTGAAGGCAGACCCTTTATTGATACAATTACAATTTTAAAATCCTTAAGCGCCTTATCTAGAACTTTCTAGAAAAGTATCCAATTTAAACTAGCCTCGGGAGTCCCGATTGTACCTAATTGTGAGTTTACTGGATACCGCAGTAGCAGCTGATACGAATCAGACCCTTAGCCACACCTGTAGGCAACAGTAGGGCTGGCAACATTGGATTATGCACTACAGGAATGTCGAATATTCCTGTGACAATTATTCGCATTCTCTCATCCTTGACTCATTATTATTATTATTGAAAAGCATCGCCCTTGTCGGCAAAGCCTACGCCACTCTGCTCAATTCTCCGCCGTTTGAGTATAAAATGAAATGAAAAGTGTTTTAATTAAAAAATAGGCAAAATTCATTACACTTTTTTGATCTAAAACTACTGCCGGTTCACTACCTGTATAACCGAGAGGAAGAAAATGGCAAGAAACCTTCGGCACAGGGCCCTACGTTAAGTACTCAACAGGGCCAAAGTCTGCTTGTGTGTGGAGTGTGTGTGTCGGAGTGTCAATGGCATTTTTTGACACATTTGGTTTTCTGCTAAATAATGGCTTACACTGATTGCGACCGAATGTGTCAATACCATTGACACTCTGCCGACACACAGCTGAGATTATTGTAAACTAATGGCTGCCCGCGACTTCGGACGCATTTATCATTATATTTAAAAAAAAACACAAAATATCTACAAATAATATAGCGTATGTACTATTCTGATGTCCAAGCTAAGTTATTGTAAAATTTCACTAAAATCGGTTCAGTGGTTTTTACGTGATGAAGAAACAAACATTTATCCATCCATCGGCACAAACATTGACATTTATAATATTAGTTAGCTTAGCAGACTTGGGCCCCAGGATGTTTGCTAACCCTGCTGCAGCAAATACTAAGATAAGCTAGTGGCAAAGTGATGGTAATGAGTCTCTAAGGTGAGGAAGTGTTTGTTCAAGATTTTATATGAAGGTATCAGGTATATAGGTTTTATCTGATTGATTAAAGATGATTTTTAATAGTTAAGAATGGTGTCAGGGAGAGAGGAACAAAATATGTTTTGGTATCTTAGATGATAATTAAAATGTTTCAGATTAAAACTCAAATATAACATATCTACCTCTAGGCCGAAGTTAGTACGTAACTACAATAATTTTGAGTAGGTACTTATTTGCAAGTATTTATTAGTATCTTTAATACTAATTCCGCATATTTGGTACTTACATACATACATATCCGTCACGCCTCTGTTCCATTGGGGTAGGCAGAGACCACTTCCTTCCACTTGCTACGATCGAAACACACCTCTTTCGCTTCATTCACACTCATCAGTCGCCTCATACATGCCCGTCGGTTTAGAGTACTCTTGATTTGGCCTTTCTTGAGCAAGTTCCCGATTTGATCGAGGTACGTTCGCCTTGGCCTTCCCCTCCCAGCATTTCCATCCACTCTCATTCTCTCTTCTCATTTGGTACTTATGCGTTTTTTTCCTTCAATATCTGATCAAAATATACTCAAACACCCGATTTCTATTTATAACAAATAAAATACAATTTATTACGAGCCATTATAGGCTTATACAAATACAAAGACCTTCCATTGCCATATAAAACGAAACAGTGCGAAGCTTCCTTATTATACCTATAACCAACCCTACAAGCTACACAGGTATCCCGTTGGTTGCAGTCGACGACGGCGGTGACGTGAATCAGAATTACAAAACATCTTGTTATCTGTGACACTTCGCATCTCACGTCTCGTGTCTACGTATACCCTACACAAGGACTTTTCATTTATTTATTTTATTTTACGTGACTAGTTTTATCATGTGAAAAGTTTGAAAATAATGGTGTCTACACACCAAAGCCGCCGGCCTCATTTTTAAGCATTTTCGAACAAATGAAGGCCGCCGGTCTGCCGGTGGCTTTGATATGTCAATTGGAGTATTTGAAGATCGACTTTTTACGTCAAATACTAAAGTATAAGACAAAAAAAACAAAAAAAAGTAAAGTAGTTCATAGTAGACAAAGAAGGTTACATACATATCTCTCGTGCCTCTCTCCCATTGGGATAGGGAGAGTTCTCTCCACTTGCTTCAATCCAAACACACTTCTTTCGCGTCATCCACATTCATCAGTCATCTCATACATGCACCAAAACAGCAACAACTTAAATCTGTTCAAGGAAAAATGCCTTCAAGAATATTTCATTTAAAAGACTCAACTCTACATCACATGTACCAAGACATATGTCTGCGCGTGCACATAAAATGACCCTACAATATCCGCCATTTAAACATAAAGCTGTCAAAACCCATTTACTTTGACAAATGGCTAACGCAGACTCTTTAAAACTATACGCAAATAAATCACAACTCTATTCGAAGTGCTAGAATGTATTTTTTTCAGTGCAAGAGAGTTTTCTTGGGTTTTTGGGTTCAGTTTGTCGAAGGGAAAATTTTTGTTCTTCAAACGATTATCATTTTTGCAAAACGTCGTACTTATGCGTGATTAAATGTAAGTAAGTACAATCGATATTGACCCTATTGAATAGTTTAACATTTCAAATGCTCAAAAAAATGCCTTTCAATAATTTACATTTTTGACCGCTCTGGTCCACCTCGTGACATTTTGCAACTAAATACCTACCAATAGTACACTCGAGAGCAATGAATCCGGGTCGGGTAAACAAAAAACTAAAATATCTCGTAAACTAAGAATTCTAACCTTATGAAATAAAATGTGTTTAATAGACCAATAAATACTTGTTATATATAAATGTTAAACTTCTGAGTTACTTCTTTATTTATGTCATAACAATGAAATCTTCGTTTGCGGATTCATTGCTCTCGAGTGTACTTAAGAATTCCAGTAGCTGCGGCTTTGATTCTTTTTGACTTATCCTTACTGACACAACTTTAAACTGGTAGATAAATTGTCATTCCAAACTTTTCATATACGTGAATAGGAAAAACAACAACATAAAAGTTAAGCAAACTTTCTTATATTCCCTTATAACAGAAAAGAACCCTCAACAAATAAAATTAAAACACACTTTCCCATTTTTCCAAACCACCCAAGAAGGGTGCAAAGAGCTTAGTGTATGAAATGTAGGGATCAGGAGTGAATAACATTTGGACACTTTTATAGTTTATAGCCGAGACGTTGTGATTTCAACATACGCCAGGGTAAGTACTTACGGTTTATGATTTTGGAAATATTCTGAAGGGTTAGAGTTAAACCGTTTTATAGGTTTGGCTATCCATGTTTATGATTAGAGGCTTCGTAGGTAAGTTAGTATGCATTTATCGTCATTTCTTGGAAATTCTGCAAAATACCTTAAAATAATATTTGACTTCTACATCAGATTTAATATTATAATGTACAAGCTATAATGTTGCAAAGTTACATTATGATCTGTTCAGTGGTTTTTGCGTGAAAGGTAACAAAGATCAATCAATCCATCGACACAAACATTGACGTTTAGGTATAATTTTACTAGGATCACAAACATTTCCTATTGGAAAAAAACGTATAATTTCAAATGAATAAAGATTTTTAACAAAATGTTGCCTCCACGTCAAACGAGTGACGACCAAAGGTTATTGAACTTTTAAACAATCTAATTTTATGTAATTTCTGTAATTTACAAATGACGTGACAGACGAGTGACATGACAGGTGAATGACATGCATAACGTGTAAACTAAAGATTTTAAGTAAAGAATGTGATGTATCGTCTTTTGTTTCTTACAATTATTATTTACGAAGCCATATTTTTACTTAGAAATATCGTAAATTCTGTTGGTTTTATATTCGTATAATTTAAAGCGAGTAATAGAATTTAGACCGCAAGTTACGACAGAGTACCCACACCACGCTATTTAATAACTTCAAGTACGACTTACGTACGTGCTATTTAATTCAATTCAATTCAATATAGATTTCTTCATAGGTAACCCAAAATTACACTTGAATGCGTCAGAAATATAAAACAAAATTATAACAAGTTAACAAAAGTAAAAGCAAATTAACTGACTGTAGCTACGCTGACTTCGGAAGATTCCCCAGAGAAGAAGCCAGCAAGAAACTCTAGAGGTTGCTCTTTTTAAATATCTTTTACTATATCTTTTACTGTAGGTATTTAAGTATAAATACGAGTAATAGAAAGTCTACTGCTCTCTGTGGGTTGTGTTACAGTTACAGTCTCAAGACCATGAAAATCACTTACAAAAAATGATTTTAGTTAGTACTTGTACTAAGTTACTTAGGTACATAAAACTCTATTCTGAGCAACTGAGTTTTCTTAGGTATTTGAGATCAGCCAAAGGATAACATAAAGTTCTTTTTACGTTTGACATTTTTGAGAAACGTCGTACTAAAGTAATTTCGGTATTTACCTGTTAAATAACTCTCACTGCAAAATCTTAAAAAATGCCTATTAAAAAGGACTAAATTGAAAATCTTTCACACTTCAATTTCCAAAGTGTAACTGCAGCTTTACATCAAGTGGTCTGTCGGAAATTGATTCTGACCACAAGTCGGCGGCGGCGGCCATAACGCTCCGGACTTTAAATAGATTCCCACTGGAGGGGCAGTGTGAACTTGTGACGTGACGGCATTACGTACGTGGCTGGATACCAGTCCACCAATCCGCCAATTTCTAAGCACTTATGTAAGCCTGCAACTAGTGTGAAAAAGCAAATTTCATATAACAGGATAGTCCTACATCGACGAAGACAAACTCGAGGCATGTTTCAAAAAAGGAAATAACAAAAGTTTGTAAAAACGAGCAGAGCTTTAGGTAGTGTAGGTATGTACCTACCTTTAGCTCTGCTCTTTTCTAATCTTATCTTAGTTATAGCCGACATTGTCCCAATATTGGGCATGATCTACTCATGCTCCACGTCTCGCTACCCCAAACCACATGGCCGAAACTCCTTTAAGGAATCCATCAACATATCTGTTACGCCTCTTTCACATCGGTGTAGTCAGAGACCCTCTCAAACTACTGATTGCGATCTGAATTGAATTCTAAACACAAAAAAGTGCGTTCAGAAACCGCATGTTATCCTAAATCCATCAAACATCTGGTTTTGTACGAAACAACTGACAAAACGTCGCGACAAGTTCTTTACACTTCAATACACATTCGGAACGAATTATATTTAATGGAAGGAGATTTGCTATCACTAATATTACGAACATACATGTTTTTTTTTAATATTCCAGGCATTTAATGTACCTATTAGAAACTAAATACTTGTCATACCTACTTATCTATGTCGGATAATATAGTTATCCGATTTCAAATTGTATCTCCGAAATTATCCGAAGTTTTATCGGATCGGACATGTGGCATCGTGGAGTAAGAAGCTCATAAAAGGAAAAAAAAGTACTTTAAAGTATGCCTGTATGTATACTTATAGGTATAATTTAAATACATATGTTTTTATAGCCAGCAAAGACAAAGCCCCCGACTAGTCCTACTCCAAAGTTAGTCTGGAAGAGATCACTTTTAGTAATAAGGCCGCCTTTGCGCACAATGTTATAGTTTTAAGTTTTATCTGTATGTCTTTGTGTGCAATACATTTCTAATTATCTATCAATTAACAAAACAATACCCACAAAAACTTAATCACAATAAATCAGTCTACACATTCACAGATAGAATTATCAAGAGGAAGGTACATATTAATGTTATTAATCTTTAATTGCTGTGCGCACGCGTCGAGAGGTCGACAATGCAATCACTACACGCCTTGAGGTACTGAAATGTATACAGGGTGTTATATTCCCTAGCGAAAATGTAATCACGTAATCTATGAAGGAACCCTTCAAAGGCAAAGAGTCTAAGTGCGATACTCATCTTTCCAATACTAATGTCAATCAGGTCATCGATCCCTTTGTATGTAGTCTCAGTATACATAATGGTAAAGTAAAAAAAAAACTGAATTACCAAGAAAAATACAAGGTTTTTTTTTATTTTATATCATTGTGTACAGTTTTATGCCTTTAAGTCTCTACATTTTCGTGAGGTTGTACAGAATACAAACACCCTATACAAACGGTCATCGGTCACAGGTCGATATGAATATTAATTAAATTCCACTGTAATTATAAGGTACATAGGTTTCAATTTGTAGTAAATCATGTCATTGTGCCCACACAGTACAGCTGTCCTAAGGCCTAGGGCTATATAATGGGCATGATGACTTAAATATTTTTTTAGTCCATTACATAGATTACTTTAAAATATTCGACCTGTATTTTTTCTTTTTTCTCTTAAACTAAAAATGACAAAGATACACTGGGTTAAAGTTGCTCGTGACGTCATGCCTCAGTACGATTTTAACCGAGGAGTGACGTCAATACCCCCCACTCCGTAACTTTGATGCTCTGTATCTTTGTATTTATTTATGTATTTGATCAGGTAAAAAATGTGTTTTAAATATTTTTAATAGCCTAAAAGACGGACTAATTATTTTTTGAATTTTTGAATGTAGTCATCATCCCCATTGCCTAGGTAATATAATGACATACCTATCTCTACCTAAATCCCATAATAACTTACCAAATAAGTGACCATTAGTGACTCTGTCTCGTAACTCAAAATGAACCGAATAAATCGCGATTATCATTACCGCTCTTCAATTACACGGTACATTCGGATACACATCTAACTACACACTAAGACATCTTATTTCATTGCTCTAAGGTTGATATCAGAATGATACTGTCAAGCTTGATCATCAGTCTACTGTATAACATAATGCGAGAGTCACTCAGTAAGTCCTACTAATATTATAAATGTTTGTGCCGATGGATATTTGTTACTCTTTCACGCAAAAACTACTGAACAGATTTTGTTGAAATTTGACGATATTGTAGTTTATACATCAGAATAACACATAGGCTATATTATTTTAAGATATCATTATTATTTTCTAAGATATGACGATAAATGCGTACGAAGTCGCGGGCGGCCTCTAGTTCTTTTTATAAAACTATGTCATTACGACTACATTATTAAATTGCACATTTTACAGTTGCTCTGTAGAAATTATTGATTATAATGTATGTAGAAAGATGCGCACAGGCCACCCAAGGATCCAGCCATTGATTATTAAGTAGCACGCACAGTGTCAATTTAATAGGCGACTATTAAAACTATTATAGGCTATAGAAGATATAGCTTTCTCAAACGAATAGAAAAAAGGAGAATGCAAAAAGATAAATAGACTAATAACTAATAATTATTGTAGGTATAGTTTTAGATTTTTACACAGATATAGAAGAAGAAGGAAAAGGGAATAAGGGTTGTGTCGTATCAGGTGTTCAAATTGACGGATAGAGAATAGAGTAGGGGCCCAAGTCTGCTTATTTAAAATAGCCTCAGTTGTGTGTCGGCAGTGTCAAATGCCATTGACACTGCTATGACACTATGACACATTTGGTATTCTGCTGGACAATGGCTTACACTGATTACCAATGGAAAAAGGAAGGAATATAAGGAGCGGCCGCATTTTTTTTCATATACCAATAAGTTTATGACAGCGTGCCAATGTTGGCGCAAGTTTTTCATAGTTTTCTTGGTAGATGACAGGTCATGTTGACATGGTCATGTTGACAGGTCAGTTGACAGGTCAAACGATAAGAAATTCCATACAAACAAGTGGCCATTTTGCGCCATACCAGGCACGCAGATCCAGACGGTATGGCATCTCCTTATATATTCTATACTCAAAGCTGATTACGACCAAATATGTCAAAAAATTACAATGACAATCTCATTGACACTGACACACAACTGAGAATGTAAATTAACAGACTTGGGCCCCAGAGCGGTGTAGTGTAGACTCTATTTAAAGATATATAAGACTCTATCAAAAACGACAAATAAATCATTAACCAGAATACTGAAAAAGGCTGAAGTTAAAATTTATTTATTTATTTAACAGTTTATTGTAAGATGATAGTACATACATAGTGACAGAAAAAAAAGAGAAGTTATACAAAAGGTACAGCACATTTCTAAAAGAAATTTCTTCCTGCAGACCCCACAGAGAGAGAAGTGATAGCATGAAGGCAGGATAGTCACTACAATAAACAATAAATATATAAGTATAAACCTACACATATACTATATTCTATAAATACATATACATAAATATTTTATTTTATATAAATATATATTGTAAATTGTAGGTTGCTAGATGATTAAGGTAATTTTTTTTTTTATTTCTTAGCACCTTTGTCTTTGTTAACTTCTAGTTTCAAGTTCTTCTAGTTTTAAACTTGCCTTTTACTTACATTAATATATAATACGTGTTTCAATGACACCGTAAATCGTCGTACATAAAAGGTCTAGTTCTCAACTCATCTAATGACAGTTGTTAACACAAACCACTGTAATTTACTACAACTTGACAAGTAAACCGACGACGAGCTTTTACGTGAATGTTTTAGTGTAATTTGTAGAGACATAGGTATACATATAAGTACTATAATTTATATGGATATATACCTGTGTGAAGACTTATTAATTTATTTTTGAAACATATTAGTATCGTAGTTTGCCATAAGTTTTTGTTATATTGCCTTCTAGATTTCACTTCTCCCCCTGAGTGGTCTAGACGCTATTTTTTTTTTGTTTAAACTTCATTAGTACTTATCTGTAAACTCATATCTTATATATAAGTAATAAACGATTAATGAGATAATAAGTAGGTACCTACTTAAATGGTTTTAAAATCATATCGTTTTACATAAAAACTACAGCCATACATTAAATGGAACAATTTTAGTAACCAATTTTTTTTTAGATTCCACAATCATCATCATTCTAGCAAAAAAAATAAAGTTACTTTCCTCAATAAGAAATACCTAACTTTAAACTCACTGTCATAAACAAACGCACATCGCTATAAAACCTTTGGCTGTAAAATTGAGTTAATTATAAAAATATTCGTCTCAAACAATAGCGCGTCGCTGACACTAACTACTTGTTAACTATATCTTAGTTTACATCGGATTTGGGCTTTTGTAATGGTAGTAGTGGAGAAGTTATAACACTTTCGGATACATAGGTATAATTAATTAAAATGTGCTTGGAAATACTATGTATATTTTTATGGTGCTTAATTTCAACAATTTCGTTTAGTCCATAAACTTTTTATATTACCGAAAATGTTGTACAAAGATAAACGTCCATTTTGACTTTTTAATATACTTTGATTAGAAAATTCAATTATATGACAATTTCATTCATAGATTTTAACGAGTACCTTGCATTAAGTAATAAAGTCTATCTAGGTTAAAACCTATCTAAGAAAAATTAAATGGAAATATTTATTTTATTGGGGGCTCAGGATACAGAATCATGGAGAAGGAAGAGAGAGGCCTTTGCCCAGCAGTGGGACAACAACGGCTAGTTAAAATAAGATAAAATTTATTTTATTGTAAACAATAAAGATTAAATAAATATTACTTTATAAAGACCACTAACTTCGCCGACTCTACACGTCCCCTACAATTCTCACAAGCCCGGAATATTCCCATACTTACTATATTAATATAAGTATTTAGTTCATTATATCACAGCGCATGCGCATGACGTCACACTTGAACTATAGTGAGTGGTTGCTCTATCGACGCGGTGTGAACTGAACTTAGGTGTACAATGGCTCTATTACAGTCGTATAAAAGGGTTAGCTAGAACTTTTATAGAGCTAATTCATGAATTATTGGTGAAAGTGTAAAAGTAGGAGTGTGTGTGTATAATTTTCAACTTTAACTATAAGATGTAATGATTTTATTTATTTGTCCACTTTAAATATGTCACTTTTCTTTCCTACGGTAAATTATAATTCTTTTAATTACTTACATCTTTCGAAAAAGTATTCCAAAGAAAAGAGTACCTACCTAACTTAACCTTTGAGTAAATAGAACGTTTGTTTATTGAAATAATTGACAGTCCAGTACTCTCCTAAATGCTTAATAAGAGATTTATAATTATAATAACCTACTTATTAAAGTGTACAATAATGCCAATAAATACGTGCACATCAAGTTTAAGCAACGATTTAAACAATTTGACCAGCTGTGTTCCAATATAAATCTAATAACAGGAAAATACAAACTTCACTTTTATGATGTCGTAAATGTAAATAGGCTTTAAATCAATTATACTTATAAAGCAAACTTGTAAAAGAAACATGGATTTACGGTACTTTTATTTGATTAGTATAAATATATCTAACAGTAATATAAATTCTTTATAATTAAATACTAAATAGATTCTTTACGTTTTATTTTCATATCCAACTATGGAACAAGATTTTAGTAAAAAGCTGTTATCAATAAAACAATTTAAAATAACACGATTCCTTAATACCTTTATAGGCTGATTAAAAGCATAACTAAATACCTTTACAATACCAAACATAAAACTTCATTTTTAGGGTTCCGTACCTCAAAAGGAAAAAACGGAACCCTTATAGGATCACTTTGTTGTCCGTCTGTCCGTCTGTCAAGACCCTTTTTCTCAGGAACGCGTAGAGGTATGAAGCTGAAATTTATATCAATTACTCAGGTCTACTGTCCCTTGAAGCTGTGAAAAAATCAAACTTCTAAGCCAACGCAATCAAAAGATACAGCCATTTATGCCGCAAATTTTCGACACTTGCAAGGGAATCAAAACCTACAGGGTGCTTCCCGTGAACTCAGAATCTTGAAATTTGGTACGAAGCAACGTCTTATAGCATAGATAAAGGAAAAATTACGAAAACCATAAATTTTTAGTTACATCACAAAATATATATATTTTTAATAATCTTAAACTTACTACCCATTTCCTCATAAACGCGTAGAGGTATTAAATTGAAATTCATACCAAATACTCAGGTCTATAATACCTTTAAGCTGTAGCAAAATAAAACTTCTATGTCAACGCAATCAAAAGAAACAGCAATTTAAGCTGCATATTTTGAAACTCGCAAGTACTTGCAAGGGAATCAAAACCTAAAGGGTACTTCCAGTCGACCTTGAATCTTGAAATTTGGCGTGAAGCAACGTTTTATACCACACATAAAGGAAAAATTCCGAAAACCTTAATTTTTTTGTTACATTACAAAATATATATTTTTTAATAAATATAAACTTATTACTTTTTTCCTCATGAACGCGTAGAGCTATCAAGTTGAAATTCATATCAAATACTTAGATCTAATTGCCTTTAACCCGTGAAAAAAAAAATTATAAGTCAACCCGAAAACGCAAAACGCAAAAGTACAACCATTGATACCGCATATTTTGAAACTCGCAACTACACGCAAGGGAATTAAAACCTAAAGACCACTTCCCGTTGACCTAGAATCTCGAAATTTGGTAAGAAGCAATAGCTTACAGCACAGGTAACAGAAAAATTCCGAAAAGCTTAAAATTTTAAGTAGTTATACCACCAAAAAAATTGTGATTGTAAACATAATTGTAGTTACAGCAATGACCGCGAGTTATTATACTATGTATGGGGAGGGCAACATTTTTCAAACGGCAAAGACGACCTCACTCATCGTCATTCAATCCCGATGTTTTGGTGAATGTAGCTGTATAATCTAAATGCGTCCTAACTGCTTAAAGTGTTATACTTATAATTAAATTCAATGACATTATTATATTTCTTATTGTTGGTTATTATCAGACAGCTTGCTTGTATTGTTTCTACTGGCGAAGTTTGATGGGACGCTGGTGGCACGGGTGGCACGCGGGGCTATTCACACCTTTTTCAGTCACCATTTACAGGTCTGGTTCAAATTTAATACTTAATTAATATTTTTGAACCAGATTTCTAAATAGTGACTAAAAAACTTAGTAAATAAATAACTTTAATAAAAGAACTTTCGCAAGTCTGCTGCAAGGCTAGTATAAGTGTTTCAGTTATATTATAGATAAATGATATGTGTTAATATAAAATAAAGGATTACTTAAACGATAAAGAGATCTTTGTCTTAAATTTATGCTCCTCCATCTTTCCCCATTGTAATGTTATGAATTTCATTTTGCAATAAAAATACCATAGTTATGACTCGATTGTCGTAATGAACGAACTTTGTAAACCTTGCAGGTTTGTACGGAACCCTCGGTGCGCGAGTCCGACTCGCACTTGGCCGGTTTTTTTTAATAAGTAGGACTATGCAAAGAGGGAGCCGTTTGCCCAGCAGTGGGACGTGACAGGCTAATTGTTTTTGTAGGTACCTGTAGTCCAGTTCAAAAGTATGTAATACAAAAGCTTATTATACTTAAATACCCAAATTACCCAAGTGTACAAAAACCGTGGCAATTTTTTTTGTGACTTAACCCCCTTATTACAAAACGAGGATTAAAGATAGTCCGACGTTAGTTCGTTTAGTTTGACATTTTATCCATAATCGAAACGTCACAAGAAACGAACTAACGTCAGACTATTTTTAAACCTCGTTTTGTAATAAGGGGGAAAAGTTATATAATTACAAAAGGTCATAAGCCTTAATCTAGAGGTATATACCTATAAAAAACGATTAATCTAACAGTCTATTATAGGATACCCGATCATCCTCTATAAATCGATTATTTACCAGGAAGAGCGCCAAGTACACACGTCACGTATCGCCTCAAGCCACCAACTTTATAACTACACCTCTAGCTAGACATAATTTATAATATCACGGACTGATCTTATCATAATTATCATAAGGAACTACATTTTTAATATTTTAGGCTGTGAGTAGGCGGAACATACTTTTTTATATTTGACTACAGGCTGCCCTCGACTTCGTACACATTTATCGTCATATCTTGAAAAAAAAAAAACCGGCCAAGTGCGAGTCGGACTCGCGCACCGAGGGTTCCGTACAAACCTGCAAGGTTTACAAAGTTCGTTCATTACGACAATCGAGTCATAACTATGGTATTTTTATTGCAAAATGAAATTCATAACATTACAATGGGGAAAGATGGAGGAGCATAAATTTAAGACAAAGATCTCTTTATCGTTTAAGTAATCCTTTATTTTATATTAACACATATCATTTATCTATAATATAACTGAAACACTTATACTAGCCTTGCAGCAGACTTGCGAAAGTTCTTTTATTAAAGTTATTTATTTACTAAGTTTTTTAGTCACTATTTAGAAATCTGGTTCAAAAATATTAATTAAGTATTAAATTTGAACCAGACCTGTAAATGGTGACTGAAAAAGGTGTGAATAGCCCCGCGTGCCACCCGTGCCACCAGCGTCCCATCAAACTTCGCCAGTAGAAACAATACAAGCAAGCTGTCTGATAATAACCAACAATAAGAAATATAATAATGTCATTGAATTTAATTATAAGTATAACACTTTAAGCAGTTAGGACGCATTTAGATTATACAGCTACATTCACCAAAACATCGGGATTGAATGACGATGAGTGAGGTCGTCTTTGCCGTTTGAAAAATGTTGCCCTCCCCATACATAGTATAATAACTCGCGGTCATTGCTGTAACTACAATTATGTTTACAATCACAATTTTTTTGGTGGTATAACTACTTAAAATTTTAAGCTTTTCGGAATTTTTCTGTTACCTGTGCTGTAAGCTATTGCTTCTTACCAAATTTCGAGATTCTAGGTCAACGGGAAGTGGTCTTTAGGTTTTAATTCCCTTGCGTGTAGTTGCGAGTTTCAAAATATGCGGTATCAATGGTTGTACTTTTGCGTTTTGCGTTTTCGGGTTGACTTATAATTTTTTTTTTCACGGGTTAAAGGCAATTAGATCTAAGTATTTGATATGAATTTCAACTTGATAGCTCTACGCGTTCATGAGGAAAAAAGTAATAAGTTTATATTTATTAAAAAATATATATTTTGTAATGTAACAAAAAAACCGGCCAAGTGCGAGTCGGACTCGCGCACCGAGGGTTCCGTACAAACCTGCAAGGTTTACAAAGTTCGTTCATTACGACAATCGAGTCATAACTATGGTATTTTTATTGCAAAATGAAATTCATAACATTACAATGGGGAAAGATGGAGGAGCATAAATTTAAGACAAAGATCTCTTTATCGTTTAAGTAATCCTTTATTTTATATTAACACATATCATTTATCTATAATATAACTGAAACACTTATACTAGCCTTGCAGCAGACTTGCGAAAGTTCTTTTATTAAAGTTATTTATTTACTAAGTTTTTTAGTCACTATTTAGAAATCTGGTTCAAAAATATTAATTAAGTATTAAATTTGAACCAGACCTGTAAATGGTGACTGAAAAAGGTGTGAATAGCCCCGCGTGCCACCCGTGCCACCAGCGTCCCATCAAACTTCGCCAGTAGAAACAATACAAGCAAGCTGTCTGATAATAACCAACAATAAGAAATATAATAATGTCATTGAATTTAATTATAAGTATAACACTTTAAGCAGTTAGGACGCATTTAGATTATACAGCTACATTCACCAAAACATCGGGATTGAATGACGATGAGTGAGGTCGTCTTTGCCGTTTGAAAAATGTTGCCCTCCCCATACATAGTATAATAACTCGCGGTCATTGCTGTAACTACAATTATGTTTACAATCACAATTTTTTTGGTGGTATAACTACTTAAAATTTTAAGCTTTTCGGAATTTTTCTGTTACCTGTGCTGTAAGCTATTGCTTCTTACCAAATTTCGAGATTCTAGGTCAACGGGAAGTGGTCTTTAGGTTTTAATTCCCTTGCGTGTAGTTGCGAGTTTCAAAATATGCGGTATCAATGGTTGTACTTTTGCGTTTTGCGTTTTCGGGTTGACTTATAATTTTTTTTTTCACGGGTTAAAGGCAATTAGATCTAAGTATTTGATATGAATTTCAACTTGATAGCTCTACGCGTTCATGAGGAAAAAAGTAATAAGTTTATATTTATTAAAAAATATATATTTTGTAATGTAACAAAAAAATTAAGGTTTTCGGAATTTTTCCTTTATGTGTGGTATAAAACGTTGCTTCATGCCAAATTTCAAGATTCAAGGTCGACTGGAAGTACCCTTTAGGTTTTGATTCCCTTGCAAGTACTTGCGAGTTTCAAAATATGCAGCTTAAATTGCTGTTTCTTTTGATTGCGTTGACATAGAAGTTTTATTTTGCTACAGCTTAAAGGTATTATAGACCTGAGTATTTGGTATGAATTTCAATTTAATACCTCTACGCGTTTATGAGGAAATGGGTAGTAAGTTTAAGATTATTAAAAATATATATATTTTGTGATGTAACTAAAAATTTATGGTTTTCGTAATTTTTCCTTTATCTATGCTATAAGACGTTGCTTCGTACCAAATTTCAAGATTCTGAGTTCACGGGAAGCACCCTGTAGGTTTTGATTCCCTTGCAAGTGTCGAAAATTTGCGGCATAAATGGCTGTATCTTTTGATTGCGTTGGCTTAGAAGTTTGATTTTTTCACAGCTTCAAGGGACAGTAGACCTGAGTAATTGATATAAATTTCAGCTTCATACCTCTACGCGTTCCTGAGAAAAAGGGTCTTGACAGACGGACAGACGGACAACAAAGTGATCCTATAAGGGTTCCGTTTTTTCCTTTTGAGGTACGGAACCCTAAAAACATGCTATCTTAAAATACTATAGCCTATGTGTTATCCTGATGTATAAGCTCAAATATTGCCAAGTTTCATCAAAATCTGTTGAGTAGTTTTTACGTGAAAGAGTAACAAACATCCATCCATCCATTGGCACAAACATTGAAATTTATAATTTTAGTAGGATCTTCTCAATAAGGTTAAGTTTACAAAAGAGTCGTGTGAAACAAAAGCTGTGAGTAATCATGAAATCGACACGAGTTGCAACGTTTGTACAATCTTATACGAAATGTAAAACAAAGCGCACTATAAACTAGTTTACACCGGTTTCCGTCGGTTTATTGCGGTTCGGAGCACATAAAACTACCGCCGTGACTTATAATTCAGTGTGAAAGAAAGCGAGAATAAGGGAACTAGTTTTATTGCACTATGAAAATTAATTTCTTAAAGCATTTAAGCTGATGGAGAAATTATATGGAAGTGAGTTACATATTTGTCTGATGAATCTGTATGAACAATACCTTGTCAAACAAACTCTACATATTGAATCAGAGCAGAATTATAACACCCCTCTTTTTGCGTCGGCGGTTAAAAATGAATTAGTTTATTAAGGTGAAATTATAATAAGTAATTTATCTATTTATCTGTGTGTTTATTAGAATTGTAAAACTTAATTTGAAAACAGCAACCTAACAGAGTTTCTTGCTAGATTCTTCTTTAAGAAAAAAAAAACCGGCCAAGTGCGAGTCGGACTCGCGCACCGAGGGTTCCGTACAAACCTGCAAGGTTTACAAAGTTCGTTCATTACGACAATCGAGTCATAACTATGGTATTTTTATTGCAAAATGAAATTCATAACATTACAATGGGGAAAGATGGAGGAGCATAAATTTAAGACAAAGATCTCTTTATCGTTTAAGTAATCCTTTATTTTATATTAACACATATCATTTATCTATAATATAACTGAAACACTTATACTAGCCTTGCAGCAGACTTGCGAAAGTTCTTTTATTAAAGTTATTTATTTACTAAGTTTTTTAGTCACTATTTAGAAATCTGGTTCAAAAATATTAATTAAGTATTAAATTTGAACCAGACCTGTAAATGGTGACTGAAAAAGGTGTGAATAGCCCCGCGTGCCACCCGTGCCACCAGCGTCCCATCAAACTTCGCCAGTAGAAACAATACAAGCAAGCTGTCTGATAATAACCAACAATAAGAAATATAATAATGTCATTGAATTTAATTATAAGTATAACACTTTAAGCAGTTAGGACGCATTTAGATTATACAGCTACATTCACCAAAACATCGGGATTGAATGACGATGAGTGAGGTCGTCTTTGCCGTTTGAAAAATGTTGCCCTCCCCATACATAGTATAATAACTCGCGGTCATTGCTGTAACTACAATTATGTTTACAATCACAATTTTTTTGGTGGTATAACTACTTAAAATTTTAAGCTTTTCGGAATTTTTCTGTTACCTGTGCTGTAAGCTATTGCTTCTTACCAAATTTCGAGATTCTAGGTCAACGGGAAGTGGTCTTTAGGTTTTAATTCCCTTGCGTGTAGTTGCGAGTTTCAAAATATGCGGTATCAATGGTTGTACTTTTGCGTTTTGCGTTTTCGGGTTGACTTATAATTTTTTTTTTCACGGGTTAAAGGCAATTAGATCTAAGTATTTGATATGAATTTCAACTTGATAGCTCTACGCGTTCATGAGGAAAAAAGTAATAAGTTTATATTTATTAAAAAATATATATTTTGTAATGTAACAAAAAAATTAAGGTTTTCGGAATTTTTCCTTTATGTGTGGTATAAAACGTTGCTTCATGCCAAATTTCAAGATTCAAGGTCGACTGGAAGTACCCTTTAGGTTTTGATTCCCTTGCAAGTACTTGCGAGTTTCAAAATATGCAGCTTAAATTGCTGTTTCTTTTGATTGCGTTGACATAGAAGTTTTATTTTGCTACAGCTTAAAGGTATTATAGACCTGAGTATTTGGTATGAATTTCAATTTAATACCTCTACGCGTTTATGAGGAAATGGGTAGTAAGTTTAAGATTATTAAAAATATATATATTTTGTGATGTAACTAAAAATTTATGGTTTTCGTAATTTTTCCTTTATCTATGCTATAAGACGTTGCTTCGTACCAAATTTCAAGATTCTGAGTTCACGGGAAGCACCCTGTAGGTTTTGATTCCCTTGCAAGTGTCGAAAATTTGCGGCATAAATGGCTGTATCTTTTGATTGCGTTGGCTTAGAAGTTTGATTTTTTCACAGCTTCAAGGGACAGTAGACCTGAGTAATTGATATAAATTTCAGCTTCATACCTCTACGCGTTCCTGAGAAAAAGGGTCTTGACAGACGGACAGACGGACAACAAAGTGATCCTATAAGGGTTCCGTTTTTTCCTTTTGAGGTACGGAACCCTAAAAACATGCTATCTTAAAATACTATAGCCTATGTGTTATCCTGATGTATAAGCTCAAATATTGCCAAGTTTCATCAAAATCTGTTGAGTAGTTTTTACGTGAAAGAGTAACAAACATCCATCCATCCATTGGCACAAACATTGAAATTTATAATTTTAGTAGGATCTTCTCAATAAGGTTAAGTTTACAAAAGAGTCGTGTGAAACAAAAGCTGTGAGTAATCATGAAATCGACACGAGTTGCAACGTTTGTACAATCTTATACGAAATGTAAAACAAAGCGCACTATAAACTAGTTTACACCGGTTTCCGTCGGTTTATTGCGGTTCGGAGCACATAAAACTACCGCCGTGACTTATAATTCAGTGTGAAAGAAAGCGAGAATAAGGGAACTAGTTTTATTGCACTATGAAAATTAATTTCTTAAAGCATTTAAGCTGATGGAGAAATTATATGGAAGTGAGTTACATATTTGTCTGATGAATCTGTATGAACAATACCTTGTCAAACAAACTCTACATATTGAATCAGAGCAGAATTATAACACCCCTCTTTTTGCGTCGGCGGTTAAAAATGAATTAGTTTATTAAGGTGAAATTATAATAAGTAATTTATCTATTTATCTGTGTGTTTATTAGAATTGTAAAACTTAATTTGAAAACAGCAACCTAACAGAGTTTCTTGCTAGATTCTTCTTTAAGAAAAAAAAAACCGGCCAAGTGCGAGTCGGACTCGCGCACCGAGGGTTCCGTACAAACCTGCAAGGTTTACAAAGTTCGTTCATTACGACAATCGAGTCATAACTATGGTATTTTTATTGCAAAATGAAATTCATAACATTACAATGGGGAAAGATGGAGGAGCATAAATTTAAGACAAAGATCTCTTTATCGTTTAAGTAATCCTTTATTTTATATTAACACATATCATTTATCTATAATATAACTGAAACACTTATACTAGCCTTGCAGCAGACTTGCGAAAGTTCTTTTATTAAAGTTATTTATTTACTAAGTTTTTTAGTCACTATTTAGAAATCTGGTTCAAAAATATTAATTAAGTATTAAATTTGAACCAGACCTGTAAATGGTGACTGAAAAAGGTGTGAATAGCCCCGCGTGCCACCCGTGCCACCAGCGTCCCATCAAACTTCGCCAGTAGAAACAATACAAGCAAGCTGTCTGATAATAACCAACAATAAGAAATATAATAATGTCATTGAATTTAATTATAAGTATAACACTTTAAGCAGTTAGGACGCATTTAGATTATACAGCTACATTCACCAAAACATCGGGATTGAATGACGATGAGTGAGGTCGTCTTTGCCGTTTGAAAAATGTTGCCCTCCCCATACATAGTATAATAACTCGCGGTCATTGCTGTAACTACAATTATGTTTACAATCACAATTTTTTTGGTGGTATAACTACTTAAAATTTTAAGCTTTTCGGAATTTTTCTGTTACCTGTGCTGTAAGCTATTGCTTCTTACCAAATTTCGAGATTCTAGGTCAACGGGAAGTGGTCTTTAGGTTTTAATTCCCTTGCGTGTAGTTGCGAGTTTCAAAATATGCGGTATCAATGGTTGTACTTTTGCGTTTTGCGTTTTCGGGTTGACTTATAATTTTTTTTTTCACGGGTTAAAGGCAATTAGATCTAAGTATTTGATATGAATTTCAACTTGATAGCTCTACGCGTTCATGAGGAAAAAAGTAATAAGTTTATATTTATTAAAAAATATATATTTTGTAATGTAACAAAAAAATTAAGGTTTTCGGAATTTTTCCTTTATGTGTGGTATAAAACGTTGCTTCATGCCAAATTTCAAGATTCAAGGTCGACTGGAAGTACCCTTTAGGTTTTGATTCCCTTGCAAGTACTTGCGAGTTTCAAAATATGCAGCTTAAATTGCTGTTTCTTTTGATTGCGTTGACATAGAAGTTTTATTTTGCTACAGCTTAAAGGTATTATAGACCTGAGTATTTGGTATGAATTTCAATTTAATACCTCTACGCGTTTATGAGGAAATGGGTAGTAAGTTTAAGATTATTAAAAATATATATATTTTGTGATGTAACTAAAAATTTATGGTTTTCGTAATTTTTCCTTTATCTATGCTATAAGACGTTGCTTCGTACCAAATTTCAAGATTCTGAGTTCACGGGAAGCACCCTGTAGGTTTTGATTCCCTTGCAAGTGTCGAAAATTTGCGGCATAAATGGCTGTATCTTTTGATTGCGTTGGCTTAGAAGTTTGATTTTTTCACAGCTTCAAGGGACAGTAGACCTGAGTAATTGATATAAATTTCAGCTTCATACCTCTACGCGTTCCTGAGAAAAAGGGTCTTGACAGACGGACAGACGGACAACAAAGTGATCCTATAAGGGTTCCGTTTTTTCCTTTTGAGGTACGGAACCCTAAAAACATGCTATCTTAAAATACTATAGCCTATGTGTTATCCTGATGTATAAGCTCAAATATTGCCAAGTTTCATCAAAATCTGTTGAGTAGTTTTTACGTGAAAGAGTAACAAACATCCATCCATCCATTGGCACAAACATTGAAATTTATAATTTTAGTAGGATCTTCTCAATAAGGTTAAGTTTACAAAAGAGTCGTGTGAAACAAAAGCTGTGAGTAATCATGAAATCGACACGAGTTGCAACGTTTGTACAATCTTATACGAAATGTAAAACAAAGCGCACTATAAACTAGTTTACACCGGTTTCCGTCGGTTTATTGCGGTTCGGAGCACATAAAACTACCGCCGTGACTTATAATTCAGTGTGAAAGAAAGCGAGAATAAGGGAACTAGTTTTATTGCACTATGAAAATTAATTTCTTAAAGCATTTAAGCTGATGGAGAAATTATATGGAAGTGAGTTACATATTTGTCTGATGAATCTGTATGAACAATACCTTGTCAAACAAACTCTACATATTGAATCAGAGCAGAATTATAACACCCCTCTTTTTGCGTCGGCGGTTAAAAATGAATTAGTTTATTAAGGTGAAATTATAATAAGTAATTTATCTATTTATCTGTGTGTTTATTAGAATTGTAAAACTTAATTTGAAAACAGCAACCTAACAGAGTTTCTTGCTAGATTCTTCTTTAAGAAAAAAAAAACCGGCCAAGTGCGAGTCGGACTCGCGCACCGAGGGTTCCGTACAAACCTGCAAGGTTTACAAAGTTCGTTCATTACGACAATCGAGTCATAACTATGGTATTTTTATTGCAAAATGAAATTCATAACATTACAATGGGGAAAGATGGAGGAGCATAAATTTAAGACAAAGATCTCTTTATCGTTTAAGTAATCCTTTATTTTATATTAACACATATCATTTATCTATAATATAACTGAAACACTTATACTAGCCTTGCAGCAGACTTGCGAAAGTTCTTTTATTAAAGTTATTTATTTACTAAGTTTTTTAGTCACTATTTAGAAATCTGGTTCAAAAATATTAATTAAGTATTAAATTTGAACCAGACCTGTAAATGGTGACTGAAAAAGGTGTGAATAGCCCCGCGTGCCACCCGTGCCACCAGCGTCCCATCAAACTTCGCCAGTAGAAACAATACAAGCAAGCTGTCTGATAATAACCAACAATAAGAAATATAATAATGTCATTGAATTTAATTATAAGTATAACACTTTAAGCAGTTAGGACGCATTTAGATTATACAGCTACATTCACCAAAACATCGGGATTGAATGACGATGAGTGAGGTCGTCTTTGCCGTTTGAAAAATGTTGCCCTCCCCATACATAGTATAATAACTCGCGGTCATTGCTGTAACTACAATTATGTTTACAATCACAATTTTTTTGGTGGTATAACTACTTAAAATTTTAAGCTTTTCGGAATTTTTCTGTTACCTGTGCTGTAAGCTATTGCTTCTTACCAAATTTCGAGATTCTAGGTCAACGGGAAGTGGTCTTTAGGTTTTAATTCCCTTGCGTGTAGTTGCGAGTTTCAAAATATGCGGTATCAATGGTTGTACTTTTGCGTTTTGCGTTTTCGGGTTGACTTATAATTTTTTTTTTCACGGGTTAAAGGCAATTAGATCTAAGTATTTGATATGAATTTCAACTTGATAGCTCTACGCGTTCATGAGGAAAAAAGTAATAAGTTTATATTTATTAAAAAATATATATTTTGTAATGTAACAAAAAAATTAAGGTTTTCGGAATTTTTCCTTTATGTGTGGTATAAAACGTTGCTTCATGCCAAATTTCAAGATTCAAGGTCGACTGGAAGTACCCTTTAGGTTTTGATTCCCTTGCAAGTACTTGCGAGTTTCAAAATATGCAGCTTAAATTGCTGTTTCTTTTGATTGCGTTGACATAGAAGTTTTATTTTGCTACAGCTTAAAGGTATTATAGACCTGAGTATTTGGTATGAATTTCAATTTAATACCTCTACGCGTTTATGAGGAAATGGGTAGTAAGTTTAAGATTATTAAAAATATATATATTTTGTGATGTAACTAAAAATTTATGGTTTTCGTAATTTTTCCTTTATCTATGCTATAAGACGTTGCTTCGTACCAAATTTCAAGATTCTGAGTTCACGGGAAGCACCCTGTAGGTTTTGATTCCCTTGCAAGTGTCGAAAATTTGCGGCATAAATGGCTGTATCTTTTGATTGCGTTGGCTTAGAAGTTTGATTTTTTCACAGCTTCAAGGGACAGTAGACCTGAGTAATTGATATAAATTTCAGCTTCATACCTCTACGCGTTCCTGAGAAAAAGGGTCTTGACAGACGGACAGACGGACAACAAAGTGATCCTATAAGGGTTCCGTTTTTTCCTTTTGAGGTACGGAACCCTAAAAATAACTTCGACATACTTATTTCAAGTGGTACCTATGTATGTTATAATTGACTAAAAATTAAAAAAATAGTTTTTTTTTTGTGTTTTTAGTATAAAGGCAACTACCCAAAAAGGAAACTGCAAATGAATTAAAATAATACTTGTTAAACATTACCATTTGCATGAATAGAAATCGTAAATAACTATAATCCAATGTATCTGAAACATAGCCCGTAGTGACGATAAACATAAGATATTACCTAGTATAAAACCATTACATTCAATATACCAGTTACAATCACTGTTACAATTTGTCACAGTCACGCGATACTAGTTTACTATATCTGGGTTATTGAATTATATTTCTCAGATGTTAAAAATTATGTTGTAAAATTCAATTAATCATGTATGTATTTGCTACTAAAATATGGCATAATGCCTGCGGGTAAAGAAGGGTTAAGTAAGCATATACATTAATTGAAAACGACCGAAGTTCAGGCCATTTCGACCGAAAAACGTTCATTTCATTATTATTGAAGTATCCAAGATTCGGTTACCGTTTACTTACCAAAAACCTTATATCGGTCGCATAGTAGTAATTGTAGTACCTTTTCGGTATTCGGTTCACCTTTTAACAGAGCATAAGCTCTATGGTTTTATTTACCGTTATTTAATAAAAAGCTACAATACAAGACTGCATGCTTTAAATTATTGCAATATTTTAAAACATGTAGTCTTGCTTGTTCAAGATTTTTTTACGACTAAAGCTTAGCTTAAACAAAATTATGTTTTTGTAAAATATTCTACGCTGTAAAATGCAAATAGCGACTAACCTGTCAGCATGATTGAGATCGGCTCTCACCCACGGCGCGGGTCCCCATTCGTCGTCCAGCGGCGGGGGCTCCGCCGCGGGGACCCACTCGGGGCCCTTCTCCGAGGACTCCCACTCTCGAGGCCCTTCCGGCTTCATGCCGAGAAGCCCCGACAGCCACGTGTAAGACTTACTTCGCTTCATTCTCACTTCGTCTCACTTCACACATTCTCACTTCGGGAACTAGCACTGTGTTGTCACTTGTTTTTATTCACTACAAATTATTGTTTTTTTTTTAATCACTCTTCACTTGTTTTTTTTTTTTCACTTTTGTTATGTTTTAAGGACCAATTAGATCGTCACTTGTTTTTTCACCTGAACCTTTTAATATTCTTTATAAATCTTTAGTAATATCTAAACCCTATCAAACTGAATTTAAAACAAAAACCCCCAATTAAACGTTTGACCGACCCTCTTAAAGACAAAGTGTTGAAGTCATTGTTTGTACTAACACCTGCGCGGGCGCACCTCACGTCAAAATACCAATTAATCTCAACCTCATTAAATTCTTCCGACTCCCTACACTCAACACATTGTTACATCAATTCTTATGAGAATCGTATTTAAACACGCCTACGTAACAAATTGTAAATCATCGAATAAAATTGGCTTTATGGAATTGAAATAAAGAATATAAAGCGTGAGTGGTGTTTCACAAAACGGGTTCTGTAGGAAATTATTTTAATTTGATAGAATGAAGTGAAACTTTATTCACATAGCTTCTAGCTAACATTGCAGTTTTACCATTTACTGTAAGTGCAAAAGCTTTTATTACAATAAAGGTTGCATTTTAATATTCTAGAAACACTACTTACCTAGAGACTGAATTAAAATGAATGTTTAAATTCTTTGCCTTGCGAAATTATTCTGCAAAGCCTATTTAATTAATGTTCCCTGGGCCTTGATTCTGTAAGTTAAAATAGCCGTGGATATCGTGTCGGTATACTGTCGACGGCAATTTTTGACACATTTGGTATTCTGTAAAAAAATGGCTTGGCTTGATTGGGATCAATGGGGCCACCATGAAGCCACTGAGCCATGGTTGCAAATTTTGGTATTCCGCAAAACTCGTTTTTTGATACATTTTTGACATCGATGGCGCCATCGTGGGGCCACGGAGCCATCTTAGCAAATTTTGGTATTCCCGTAATCAGTGGCTTCATGATGTCGCATCAAAACCGTATTCCCTAATTTATTTGACGTTTTTTTCAATGGCTGTCAACTGTCAAAACTGCATTTGAGCAGACACTGCTATTTTAGCAAAGTCCTTTCAATGTCTCTTCACATTTTATATAGACTCGATAAAAAAACACTTAATGTTTCTTTGAATAACAATTCATATCTAGGAGAAAGAAGGTAAAGAAGGAAAAAAAACCTATTCCGATATGTCGTGTGTGTGTCATGTTTGATTTTATATACGTTTGGATTACTCTATCTCCTGCTGCAGTTTTTTCATTGTGTTGGTGTTTACCTACGGACTTTGAATCTTCCTCCTTGTGGACCTTTGCCTGTATACGTTTTGTAGTTATGTAAATACCGTAAACAACACAAATTTCTTTTATATAGGTACTTATATAGATTATTATAAATGTGTAAAAATGTATAAGTATTTTAGAATAAAAGGCTATAGTATTTTGCAATATCTTCCTTTATTTAACACAGTTACTAGCTAGTTTATGAGAGACCCACGACGTACACATATTCAGATAAATAAAACTCAATTGCTTCTTGCAAAATGAAACTACTAAAACAAGACTACATTATAGTTAACAAGAATAAATTCCTATTAAATAATTTCTACATTCTACTCAAAGTTTAATACCTACAAGTAACATATTTGCTCTAAGATGTTTGTAAGCGATAAGTACCGTATTAATGTAGTTAATCATAACAAATTCTAATATATTAAATAAAACTCAAAAGGAGTTATAGCATTCTGAATGGGTTAATATTCAATACGTTTATTTGCACTATAGGTTTACATTAGGTCACGATAATAGTTTTAGATCAAACAAAATGTGACTACGGCGGCGGCGTCTATTAGTTGGTGTTAAGCCATGCAATGATATTTCTGAAAGCTTTGCAGCAAGCAACTCTATATCTTCTGCCTGAGACAATGTTATTTTAGCAGCTGCCTTCCTCCTGTTGCACTTGTCTTTTCTTTCTGATTTAATTTTTCTTATGAGTTTACTCTTATATTCGTTGTAATTCTGAAAAAGGAATAAATGTTGATCAGAGAGTAGTCTCAGGTTAGTAATCAAATCAAATCAAAAATTATTTATTCGTAGGTAACATTAAATTTACACTTGAATTCGTCACATTAATATCATATTGTATGAATAATCCTCACTAGTTTTTATGAGTACAGTCTGCCCCTACATTGTTCAGTAGCAGGGCGCATTCCTCTCAGAGCCTTTAAGCTAGACTGCGGCCCTCCTTCGTCCTTGTGCACCTTCCTAGTGCCAGGTCAGGGTGGGCCTCCGTATAATCTATCAAGATGTTACCTAAAACAATCAGGTTTTTATAGTAAGAATTGTCTTGAACATTTAAACAACGTAATGATTTGTAATAAAAAGACTAACTTACTTACTTACCAAAGCAGAAGTAATTTGTTTTTAAACAGTTTTTCTACAATTTCAGTCGAATCTTCCAAATTTCCAATGACTTTCACCGTCAAACATATGTCAACCAACAAAAAACATGCCACTTTTTTCTTCAAATATTGAATTAGCAGTAACATTCGGCTATACAGCCACTAAAAAGAACGAATGAAAAAAAAATCATTAAAAAATATGGGTATCAAACGTGTTTAAAAAAAAAAAAAAAAGTCACGATCGACAGGACAGCGGCACCGAAGTTTTAATTTTAGAGACTACCAAAATTTGCTTCAGTGGCTTCATGATGTCGTATCAAAACCGTATTCCCTAATTATTTGACGTTTCTTTCAATAGTTTTAATGGCTGCCAACTGTCAAAACTGCATCATAGCTTTTTGTGTTATTTTCTGAATTAATTCTGTTATTTATGTTTCTGCTACTTTTGTCTTCAGAGTTTTTTAAAATGGACAAAGCAGACGGTATAAACAGTAGACTTTTATGCTGCAGAACTCGGGAATGTGAAAACTGCTGTGTAAGTATATAATTTACATTCAACTACTAAAGATATATAGCATTATTTTAGCTACTATTGCGAAAAACAGCTTCATTAGGTACCTAACTTACTTGTTCTTTGTTTTAGGGGTGGAAGAGAGTCGTACGGTGACGATGCCATTGGTTACGTGCAACTGCGTCGCGAGTCTGGCGTCTGCACACTTAAATGCAAGATTTGTCCAGAACACAAAGTGAAAGCGGGTTCTTACAATGTGACAATGGTTGTAGACGAGAACAAAGAGGAAATTGTAAGCTGCCAATGTTTAGACTGCACAGCATCAGCTGGCGGTTGCAAACATGCTGTTGCTTTCCTAATGTGGTCTCACAGAAGAAGCGAGGAGCCTTCTTGCACAGAGGTGGAGTGCTATTAGAAGAAATCAAAACTTTCCCATGTTGGAACCACATTGAAGTTTGTAACAGTGGAACAACTTTGCAATAAAGAAGCTTTGACTTCAGACAGCAGTGCAAGTTCTGCTAAATGAGTACCTTCAAACAATAAAAGATAGAAAAGTAATGAACTGTGAATTAGTGCGCTGCAAATGTACCTAACAAATTTAAAAAAAGGATATTTGTGCGTTGCACATCCAGAATTTGAAAAAACAAAGAAAGTGGATGTTGTTCCAGTTATATTTAATGAACAATATTTAAATTATTTATTTATTTCACCTGAGTTATTTTGGAAAAAAAATATCTGTCCCATATTGTTCATAATCGTAATAATAATAGGTACCTATGTATTTGGTAACGGTACCATTATGGACCATACACCATTGTGTCTTTGCTAACTATTTAAGTAATTAAAATATTTTTAACTTCTTATTGTTTCCTTTTTACATAACACCATTCAGATAGGTATGTCAATATCATACAATAAATAACTATTGCTCATTGAAACCAAGTTAATTTATTCACTGACAGGACTAACTAATTTGAGTGCACATCCTAACAAGTAAAGATTGAAAAATTAGTTTGAAGTAGAGCACTTTCTACATTTCAGTGCCTATGAATTTGTTAGGTACTTACATACATACTAGGATATTATAGGGTAACTTAGTAATCTTGGGTCATTTAACTGTCTTCCAAAAGTAATAAACAAAGCTACCAATTCCTATCAAGGATTAGGTAGGTAGTTCATTAGAGAGATTTTTTATTAGAAAAATAATAAATGCTGGATTTATTTAACAAATAACATATATTTCAAATAACTAAAACTAAAGGTACATAGGTAGGTACATTTTAATGCCCATCATTTTCCTTATTTTATAAGAGAGTCCTGTGTGTTGATCAGAGCACAAGCTTTAACGATAACATCATCAAGTACTCGTAGAATGTTTTTGTTGATAACATGATATTGTTTTAACATGTGGAACTCTCTTAATCTCCTTATCACTCGTTCTATATGAATTCTTAAACTAGCTATAATTTTCGTTTGCCTTACTTCTTTTTTTGTTAGCTTTGACCCTGCTGGGACACTTGGTGGTCTAAGCAATTTAATTCCCTTTGCATTCAGTGTTTGCTCAACATGCTTAAATCCCCAGTCAGCTGGAACATAATTACCTGGACCTAATAAATCTAAAAAGTCACAATTTTGTAATATTGTAACATCAGTGGCCCATCTCCCAAAACCAGGTGAAATGTAATTGACCTATCCATTTAGAGTACATGAAATCAAATATTTTACTGTACCTATTACCTTTTTTATAATCAGACCAAGTAAGTGCTTGGAAAAGGGCTTTAGGTGGCTTATGAATATCAATTTCTAAACAATCAATTATACAGCTGACATTGTAAAAAATATGGCGAAATGAAATGGGTAGTGGCTTTTTAGTTGAAACTACATCTATATTCACAATATAACTTCATAGCACATTATCAATCAAGGGTATATTTTTTAAAAATAATTTACTAGCATATAACAGAGATAATCCAAAATTATCTTCAAGTTCTGAAAAAGTACTCCCTAATCATTTTTTTTTTAAGACAAAGCAAAATATGTTCATGTGGTATACGGATACGTTTATGAATCAGGTGTACTAAAAAATATGAATCTTCAGAGATTCCAATGTACATCATAGGTTTTCTATGAATAAGGCGCAAAATATGCTGCAAACACTGTATTTTATGAATATCTTCGTTGGTTTCTGCTATGGTTGTACCCGAGTTGGAAACAATAGATGAAGAAGGTGCATATGATGATGAATCTGGCTGTTTTGGAACCTCTACATTTTCACTGTCTGATTTATCTTCATCAATAAACCCAATTCTCCTATTAATTCAGTAAGACCCCTTTTTGATGGCTTTATTACATTACTGCACTGTTCCATCTTAAATGGAGATGTGTAACTTGTAATAGTTGACAATTTATAAGGAGAAAGTGCGACATCTTTGGACACCATTGTTGTTGGTAAAGCTTTACTTCTATAATGCAATTTTTCCTTAAATTGGACTGCCTTTTCAGCTGTGATGTAAATTGATCGTTTTCGGTTGATGTAAATTGATCTTTTCTTGGTGGTGATTCTGTAAAGATAAAAAAATATAAATACTTACATATCATTATAAAATTATTTAGGAAGCTTGGCTAATACAGTCTGGCTTGACAACAACAATATCGCATAAGGACTTTATATTTCTCTGTCATGTCTATAGTTTTCAAAGAAATTGATTCACGAGTTTGAAGCACTTGTTTATTAACTTACACAGATAGTAGCATCTAGGTAGAAAAATAAACTAAGTATAATAGGCATACATAATGAAAAATCTCACATCGCTTTATTTTTGGATATGTAGGTAATATAGAAGTTCACATACCTGTCGTTATAGGAGTTTCAATAAAAATTTCAGGCGCACTTTCAATAGGTTGAGATTCTTCCTCTTTTCTAATGAGCTCTAGAAGCATTTCAGTTTTTGTCTTTTATGAATGTTCGCCGAGAAGTACTACTTTTATCAGACGTTATTTTCCGGCGATCTGGTTGGCAATCAGATTTAGAAGGCGTTGCTCCATCGATCAATGCATTTAAAAAAAAATTCCTTTTTATATTGACTATAGTTAGCAATATCTTGCTCCATCTGTAACAAAATAACAAAGTTATAAGCTAACCTCAAAACCACAACATACTTTAGTACCTTTTATCACTTTAGTACAATAATCTTTTATCTCTAGGTATGTTAACTTACATTGAAGTGGTCTTCACAGGAAAAAGTAGTTGATCTATAAGACATATTCCTAGGATCCATGCGGGCAAGCTGCAACCACTTTTTACGAATTTTCAAATTTTTTGGTAAACAGTTTTTCGGGTGATTGGAGAATTAGATTACACCACTTATAAAGTCATTTTTACACCACTTATAAAGTCATTTTAGTGGATAAATACACGAATAAACACAAAATAAACACCAACAAGTTATCACAAACAATGTCAAAACAACGCTGACAATGACAACTGACAGCGACTCAGTGTTGCCATACAACAAGAACTAAAAATCTGTACATTCGACAGTAAAATCCGTACAAATTCCGTACGTAAAATAAATCTGAAACTCCGTACGAAATCCGTACAATAAAAAAAAACAAATTCAATAGCAAGAATTATTTATACATGTCTTTATTAATTTTTTTAATCATATCATTATCAACATTCAAATCAAAACATGGCGTATTTCCTAACAATTGTTTAGTATGCAGAAGCGTATCGATTGTCTCTGTTGAGAGTTGATTTCGTTGTTTTGTTTTTATTAAGTTAATAGCAGAGAAAATACGCTCAACTGCTGCGCACACAGCAATACTTTATTCACTTTAAGAAAGAACAATGCGTATAAATGAGCGCGTTATGCCAAAACAATAACCACAACAACAATGGATTTATAATGTATCTCTTTCGTTCATTCATGTCAGTCGTGTATCATGCTCCCTCTGTCAGACGAAACGAAATATGTTGCGGTAATTCCCGATCATAGACAATCAGTTGTCATAGACAAGTTATTGTCTAGAATGGGGAATTACTTACTCAATAATATAATTTATGAGATGAGGGAAGTGAAAAACTATCGAAATCGACATAGATATTCACTTTTATTTTTGAAAGCGTGCTACATTTTATTTATAATGTGTTATAATTAAAAATCCGAACACAAATCCGTACGCCATTTCTCTCCGTACGTAATACCCCAAATTCCGTACGTGTACGGACAAATTCGTACATACGGCAACACTGCAACGACTCTATCTCATTCAAATATTTGGTAAGCAGTGACATTCGACTATACAGCCACTAAAAAGAACGAATGTAAAAATAAATCATTAAAAAATATGGGTATCAAACGTGTTAAAAAAAAAAGCAAAGTCACCATCGACAGGACAGCCACACCGAAGTTTTAATTTTAGAGACTACCAAAATTCAGTTCAGTGGCTTATCGGTGTCGGTGTCAATATCCTTACACTGAAAATAACAAGAAATTACAGAATCGAGGCCCTGATCTGAAGTAATTTCATTAAAGTTTCAGTACTACAGTTACCTACTTAAGAAATTCTCATTTATATGCAATAGTAATAATATTCTAATAAACTATATTTACGAGTAAATATATTAGTTTATGATAGCTTGTAACTTTGAAATTTAAATCTCTATGACGATTTTTTTAGGTTACATAACAACATGTTGAATATGATGAAGTAGGTAACCAACAAGCGAAACCTACTTAAAAAGAAACCAATGATCGGTTAACTGTTTTCGTAAAAAATCGTGACATCTTCAGCTATTTGAAAAGTATGTCATTTATAAAATCAGTTAGGGATCTCCGAAAGTACCGCTTGACCTCCGCTGACCCCTGGTCAACAAAAGAGCATCGATGGTGTGATCACGACTTGGCTTCTTGACTGAGATGCGCACACGCATGGGACGCTGACAAAATGTCTATTTAGATTTTAAATATTCAAATAGTTGTAAAGTTTTATCCCACGTATTGAGCAAAGGCCTTATTTACACTCGGACATCGTGAAACATATTTTATACCTACTGTGATGTTTTCGTAGATAAAACTGCTATACATACATACATACCTACCTACATAATAGCCATCTACCTAATTGTAAAGATGAAGATATAATACCTCACATATATTTGGACAGCGTAATTTTTTTTTAACTTTGATGTTTTCGTAGGTAAAACTGCTATACATACCTACCTATATTATACCTATCAACCTAGTTCTAAAGAAGATATATGTCTTCAAAAGTGTCACAAAATCCTTGAAGTTGTTTGCACTTGCGATCCAATGAGTTCCTGTAACAAATAAAGAATAAAGTTAGCTTATCGTCCATTAAAACAGTATTTTAAGTAATTTCCATATTTATTTTTTATTATATTCGAGTATACCATTCTTATTGCAAAATTCAGTTTGAATTTACTATCTTCGTTTCAACACCAATTTAAAATTATAGATTCAGAATATTTAAACACAACCTACTAAATAAAAAAAGAGTCCAAAAAAAAAACCTACATTTAATAGTCTTTATGTCATACAAAAGAATTCGTTGAAAATTTAAAGTCATTGACATTATGTTATACAATGTTACAAAGTACAGAAGAGCGAAAACCGCCGCCGCCACTTATTTAATAGAGTTTAACAAATGAAGAGGTTCTGCAACTAGTGCGCGAGAGGAGAGGTATTTTAAAGACCATTGCTGAAAGAAGAGGAAAGATGCTGGTTCACCTGATACGACACGACGACTTTATAAAAAACATCTTAGAAGGAAAACTAGAAGGAAGACGAAATTTACATAGACCAAATAAAAGAGGGAATGGAAGTTGTGTCGTATCAGGTGCTCAAACGGACGGCAGAGAAGAGTGGCGTAGACTACACCGACAAGAGTGACGCTCTTAAATTTAATGATGACGAACAAAATGTTACGATATAGGTACAAAGTAGAAGAACACAAAAATTTAAACTTTAGTTTAACCTATGCAGTAACATTTACATAGATTCGAATAACATTAATACAGGAAATAACCAAATATTATTATTTTAAAAAACCGACTGCGTTGACAAAACTGTCACTGTAAATAGGAATCTAATGGTATCTACCTTTGAATATAGAATATATTATAAGGAGATGCCATACCGTCTGGATCTGCGTGCCTGGTCTGGCGCAAAATGGCTACCTTTTTGTATGGAATTTCTTATCGTTTGGCATGCTGTCATAAACTCATTTGTATATGAAAAAAAATGTGGCACCTCCTAATATATTCTATACTCAAAGGTATCTACACACCAAAGCCGCCGGCTTTTTTGACAGCTGCCATTCGTATGCCGTAAAGCCGGCATGCCGGCGGCTTTGGTATGTAGATAGATACCATAACGACTCCTCTCATGGTAAAATCCATCAAACCGTTCAGGCTGTAGAGCCACAGAAAGCGTGCCAAAGAATTATACATACCTACATACATAATCTTGAAATACATAACCCTCCTTCTGGCGCAGTCGTGTAAAATGAAAACAAGGAACTTAAAGTACCTACTTAGGTAGTTGTATGAGTAAATAGTTGTTTTAATATTAACTAATATTAATTAAAGGTGGAAGGGGTTGATGGCTGGCACACGCGTTGAGACCTGTGTGAAGGTGCTGCTGTGATGGCCGGTCATGTCATGCGGATCCTATCAAACTAAGCCTTTCACTTCTCTGTTTCCCATTTATTACCTTACTTTTTCCTGGATATTGCGGGGTCAAATTTCTATTTATGGATAGCTCTTTTGAAATATTAATTTTATTATATGTTTCTGTGTTTATGCCTGAGATTTGTAAAACTTAAATTGAAAAGAGTAACCCTACAGAGTTTCTTGCTAGGTTCTTCTCTGGGGAAAACTGCACTCTTGCGAATCTAGCATTAACTTTAAAAAATGACCCGTCCTAAGTGTTGTCAAAACCTACAGGATTAAATGATCATTTCATTTCATTTCAACATAATATTATTATCAGGCATACTCTTATCAGAACAACTACAGTGACAGTACAAATATTATAATTGAAACAGTAGGTCGTCATTATCCGTTTATGATAACAGTAAATAATGCAGTATCTTTACAACCTAAATAGGTATGTAATAACGAAAATAATTCCTTGTGCTCAATGCGCATTTTAATTCAATTTAAGCGATATGCGCGGTTGGATAAGTTCGAATTTTATATGGAAAACGCTAAGCATAAGCAATCGATTTCAATTTTCAAACGACTAGTCACTTCCGAGTTGTAATTCTATTGCTTTCGTTAGTTATGGCACCTAAATCATTATGTCAAATAAAATTATGGCTAATGAAATTATAACCAATGAAATTATTGCAAATTAAGTTATGTCAAACATTAGTAACCCTTTGATAATAAATCAAATACACGTTAAAAACTTATTAGGCGGTTCATCAACTTTTATCCCTCAATTTCTTAATTTTTTCAAGTGTTAAGTATGTGGAAAACTAACATGGTCTAAGGCATAACAGTATGATCTGTGGACTTCTCATAAGTAATATTATTTATAATAATAAGGACCACCCGTGGAGTATGACAGTCTATCACTCTCTCTGTTACACTTACCTACCTAAGTGGGTGGTATGTTATATTTTTATTGGATATCATAAAGATAATATTATTAATTTGTGTAGAAAAGGATTCTTTGTGAAGCAAGTGTTTATAAAGAAAAGAGTCTGAACGCGACTCTGTACGCATTAATCGTCATATCTTGGAAGATAAAAAACCGACAATAGCATAAAGTGATATATCATGAGTTATTTTAATGTGCAAACTATAATACTGCACAGTTACGTTAAAATCTATTGAGTAGTTTTTGCATGACAGAGTAACAACCATCATCGCATACATCCATCCATCCATCGGCACAAACATTGACATTTATAATATCACTAGGATTAATCGATCGATTGGGTTTATCCTACTAAAGTTTCATTCACTACAGTGACAACAGACCCAGAACACACGGTGAAACGCAAATGCAACGCAACTGAAACTGCTAGTTACTTTTGAGTTTCATCGCAGTTTCTGCTACAGACTTCCTTAGAAAACCACACACGAAGCAACTAGTTTGAAACGTTTCGTTTCAGTTGCGTTGCATTTGCGTTTCACCGTGTGTTCTGGGTCTAAGGTACAAGCAAAGTTTTTCAGCTTAGTGAATGGATCTTTGTGTAGCGGAACATTAAACACTGAGATTTCATCAATAGACTATTGCAGAAGACTTCAATACACCCTTTGGCGCGAAATAATAAGGAACACTTAGATAATGCATCTGATCGAAGTTTGAGCTGAGTGAAACCTGATTGCTTTGTGTTATTATAGTCGTTTTATTGTCAACGCCCTAAGGTACAGTACTACTATACAAATAAGTACCACTATAAAAACAAGTTACAGTTATAGACCTGTGTATTTAGTGTTGAAATTTTATTTACGCCAATAAAAACTAAGCTTCAGGGCTTTGATTAATAAATAGTGTTTCAAATTATAAATACAGCGTTTAATAAAAAGAACACACTTTTAACGTGTGCTTGGATCGTAGCAAGTGAAAGGAAAAGGTTTCCGATGTTAAAGAGGCGTGATAGATAGGTATGTATGTATGTAATTAAAGGAAGTACTAAAAATATACACTGCCTTACTAAGCTTAATTACTATACATACGTATAGGTAGATAAAGATATCACATGATAAACATATCCCAAGCAGCAATGCAAAACAAAAATGAGTTTGCACTAGTATTATGATGTTTAAACTATGTATAAGTAAGTATTTGTCAAATGCGTCACTGTGTTGAAGGCTTGTTTGGTAACATATGAGTATCTGCTGTTTTTAAATACCTACTCATAATTTTGTAATAAAATCTTTTGCGAAACGTGTCAGAACACCATTATTTGCTTCAAAAAGTCACCATTGGTTATTACTCCACAGACAAGAGCCTGGGTCTTAAATATACTGACTGATAGATATAACAGAATAGACTGACTGATATAACAGAATACCTAATCGTAAGTTACAAAACAACGTGTTTACGTTACGTATTTTGTCGCGGTTTTTTACGTGACAATGTTCGTAGTTAACGTAAGTTATTCCAGCAGTACGGCTGTACCCCGCTGGCGGGTGAAGTGGAGCAAAAGACCACTTTTCAGGCTGAGTGCGTCCGCGCCGCCGACGATGACGATGACGGTCGACACTTGCACCAGGAGACATAGTCCCGGTGAATTACGATATTTCAGTCTACATTTTGAAAAGGTAAAAGTAAATCTATTCTCGTAAGTACAGATAAAGCCAAGTAAGATGTTATTTACTTTATTGTTTTTCTTCTTTTTTTCTTTATTTACTTTTAAGAATGAATTGTGTTTTTTTTTGCGTTTTAACAGCTGATTACTTTTTGAATGACTTGACTTTTTTAAAATATAAGTTCCATAAGAGTCAGCAAGTGTAAATTGACGACACTATAAAACAAACAGTATCTAATACTACCAAACACTTCAACTCGTCCTTCAATTTTATCATATTTTTCCACTAAGCGCCAAAACACACGGTGAAACGCAAATGCAACGCAACTGAAACTGCTAGTTACTTTTGAGTTGCATCGCAGTTTCTGCTATAGACTTACGTAGAAAACAATACACGACGCAACTAGTTTGAAACGTTTCGTTTCAGTTGCATTTCATATTTTCACTGAGAAAAGTTCGCATCGAAAGTTTTCACTCACCTCTCAATCCACAAACCGCCTGAACTATCAACAAGGTATGCAATGGTGTGGAATAAACACGACCAGCAACCGTTACTCGACAGAAATCGAACAGTTTAATGAGTTTACCCACAGATGTGCAAGTCAGGACCACACGGGGGTAGAGGGGGGACTTTCTTAAGGACGAGTAGTTATTTGTTTTAGGATATACAATACATACGCAAGTTCATATCCGTCACGTCTCTCTCCCATTAGGGCAGGTAGAGAGTACCTCCTTCCATTTACTACGATCGAAATATGCTTCGAATGACTAAGAACTATGACTATGAAAATATCGAAATTTGAATATAAATATCTTGATCAAAGTTGTTAAAGGCCAAGTCAAGAGTACCCTAAATCGACGAACATGTAGGGGGGGACTGATAAATGTGGATCCAGCGAAAGAGTAAGCTTTGGATCATAGCAAGTGAGGGAGTTAGTTTCTGCCTACCCCGATGGGAAGGAGGCGTGATGGATTATGAACTTGCGTATGTATTATATATCATACGCAATGACATATATGAAAGTATGTATAAGAACTTTAGGATGTATTTTTTGTGACCCACAGCTGGTCAAAGGCCTCCCTCGTATCCTTCCATCCTTCCCTGTTCCGGCCTCTTCAGGCCAGCTTGTCAAGTATGCATCAAATAGTCATGTAATACGCGTCAGAATCAAGTACCGCAGCGGTAGCGGTCAGGTTGCCGTCAGATAGATTTAAAGTGGAACGATATCGCACCTCAGCGTGAGATCACACGTCGTCTTCAAATAGTGTTTAATATTTACTGACGGGTTTGTTTCTGTGGGTTTGGTTATGAAAGCTGATGGTGTTGTGTGGAGGTACTTGCTTGGTTTGGTTTGAAGATTGGAATGTAGGTTGAAAGGTGAGTTTATGAAGAGTGTATTCTATAATTTAAACGTGCTGAGGTCATGGATTGAGAACAGTAATTAAAATAACAGATTGACAAGTAAATCTTTTGTACAAAATTTTCAACGTGCAAGTAAGTAGGTAAATATAAGTACTAGGCATTTATAAAGTTTTCAGATATTTATGGAATAATTACTGAAAATATTAACTCTATCACGTAATTAACTAAAGATTCCTACCTACTCGTATACACTCGAGAGCAAGGAATCCGGGTCACTAAAGAATCCAAAAAACTCGCGATCCAAGAATGCTAGCATAATGAAATAATTTGTGTTTAATAGACAATTTTATACTCCTCAATGTAAGTAAAACATTTATGAGTCACAACATTTTAATAACTGAATATTACGTTAAGAAAAAAAACTGATGATCTAACTTTAGAAACTAAAAATTAAAACAATATTTTTTTAAAACAACATGTCCATTTTCTTGAATTTTAACATTTCGCATTGCCTCCTCGTGCTTCCATTCTATATTTGGCATGCTATTGTTATGACATAAATGTAGAAGTAACTCAGAAGTTTTATATTTTCATTTAACAAGTATTTATTGGTCTTTTAAACACATTTTATTTCATAAAGCTAGGATTCTTAGGTTTCGAGATTTTTAAGTTTTTTGTTTAGGTACCCGACCCGGATTCATTGCTCTCGAGTGTATAAGAAAAATATCTATAAGAAAATATCTACAAGAAAATATCTATAAGAAAGATATCACTTTCCTCCACTAGCTACAAATACTACGATCCAAACACACCTATTTCTCTCACATTTCTGTGACATTAGGCAAACCATCTTGAATAGATAAACACCTCGTTAAACTTTCGTAAATCGATTGTGAAACTACCAAAATGGCTGTCAGTTGTAAAAAAAACGAAGTCATGACTCCGGCACGTGCGTTTAAGTAAAGAATAAAAAATATGGCTGACAAACAAAAGAGTACGTGACACTTCAAGAGGTCGGAACGAGTTTCAAATAAAGTGATGGAATGGTAAAGATGTATATTGAGTGATTGAGTGTTAGATTTAGTCAGTATCTGACGTCAGTAAATTCGTATGTTAGAACGCCAATGAGGTATGAATTCTTAAGTGAGCACAAAATGTAACGAACTTTTTCGACATTTACAAATTGCAAGACCTGTTTATTAAATTTTTCTGTCGATCTTGAAGATAAAGATAAAGATAAAGGTATTTATTTGCATTAAATATGGTATTACAAAGTTGTTATAACATATTGATTTGATATTCACACATCTAGCCAGTTTTCATTAGCATTCAAATATAGGCTTTAAAAATATTATCATTGTTATTAAATTAACAAAACAAACTAACTGTTATTTTATAGCTTGTGTGTGACATTAAGTGTATCCTTCTCCTAATTTTAAGTATTTTTTTTATTTGGTAACACTGTTATATAATATCATGTTTGCTCTATTTTATTTGCAATTTAATAAACCACGTTCCAAAATCACAAAACTCCCGTATTATAACTTATACAATTCACTAAAAACCCAAAAACCAACATACTAAGTCCGCTCCAAGCAATTTATGTTACAAGATGTAAATATGTATAATTCGCATTCACCTGTGATGTGATATCACTTCGCAATACCAAAGAAATAGTACGTGTGCTGAATACTAAGTTTGATGACGATTTGTTCATATAAGTACCAAAAAGTTTGAATAAGTTTACACACACTGAGCGACCAATAAATTTTAAAGTTAAATCTGAAAGGACCTGCCCATTTAACAAGTCTCCGTTGTGGGCTCTCTCCTGGTATTTTCAAATGAAACAAGCAAAATAAGTAGTTAGTAGTTAGAAATAGGAATAGATATTGTATTAAGATCAATAAAACATAATCAATGCAACAACCAATCGCCAAAAGACCTCGCGACAGCCCACGAAAAAGGTAGCGAGATGGGTGTGGACACCATCATGGATGACTGGGCAGAAGCGGTTCAGGATAAAGCACCTACCTAACCTAGAGAAAAAGGAAAGAGGCCTTTGCCCAGCAGTGGGATACTAACGACTTGATAAGTCAAAGATGAATCAAGAGGAGCTTTTCTAACGCTAGAATTTAAAAAATATATTTATTTATAGTCTGTGTAATCGACACCACTATTAGCCAACTGTCACCACCACCCAAGTAAAGTATGCACATCGCTAGCTGTCGCGTCGTGCGTGTAAGTATGCGCACACGCATCCATCGCTATGGCGGGACATGCAAGGGACGTCGCGTCGGCGGGTCGGCGCGGCGGCGGGGCGGGGCAAGGTCGCGGCTTGTGAACTCAGGTCATAGAGACTCGAGCGTGGTGTAGGTGAACTTTTCTGTTTTATGTCTCAAGTCTATGAGACTTTTTATCTGACAGATATTTTATACCTGTCTCTGTCTAAAACCTCATGCTGTATCAAATAGACATAGGCTTATCTGTTCGTAAAATTTTATCTGTAAGTGAGACTATACCTTAGTGTAACCTAATTAAGATAGCGTTTTATAATTAAAATAAAGACTTCTCTATATGACACAGAAGTGGTCCTATTATGATGATACAGAGTAGTATGCGTTGTTCAACCAAAAAAGAGATATCGAATGATCAGTACCTACTAAATGGTCAATTTAAATATTAGTATCCTTACGTAGAATAAACATTGCAAAATATAAGGAGATTCCTCGCTTGTCATCTCGCAAGTTGAATTATGATTAGAAAAGATTAATTATTTTAACAAAATACAAAAGTAACAACAAAGTATTTTATATATATAAGTACCTAATCCTACTAATATTATAAATGTCAATGTTTGTGTCGATGGATAGATGGATGGATGGATATTTATTACTCTTTCACGCAAAAACTACTGCATAGATTTTGATAAAATTTGGCAATATTGTAGCTTATACCTTGTATATCAGAATAACACATAGGTTATATTATTTTGAGATATCATGATTTTTTACAAAATAAAGAAATGCGTACGAAGTCGCGGGCAGCCTCTAGTACCTACCTACTAATGTTACGAAGTTAAAAACGAAGTTCAAAAGAGATTATAAAATGAAACAAATGACAAAGGCGGGGCGCAATGTCTTCAAACTGACTTGTAAAGCTGCAAGCATCAATCTCTTTCATCAGCACATACATCACATATGAGGGAAAGAGATGAGAGATATGAGTGATTATAAAGGGCTTGAAGGAATAACACCGTGTTTCTGTAAAGTGATGGAACACGACAAAAGACTTGGGACCGAAGTCTACTAGTTTAAAATAGTCTCAGTTGTGTGTCGGCAGAGTGTCAATGTCATTTTTTGATACATTTGGGCGCAATCAGTGTAAGCGTGTCAAAAAATGCCATTGACACTCTGCCGACATACAACTGAGGCTATTTTGAATTAGAAGATGGGCCCCTGATATGTTGGAAGATTAGACGTCGCGTCGGTGACATTATGTTTGAAGAATTATTTTAAAAAATGTCGGAGAAATTGTTTAAAACACGAATATAATTCAGAACTAAAAACTAAAAACTTAAAAACAATATAATGATAGTAAGAAATGTAAAGTAACAAACACCTAGCTAAAGAAATAAATTTACGCTTGAAAAAGATACATTTTAATAAAACCAGTTTCACGACAAGATACGACTCGTACAAGAATATCTCTGTAGACGCGACAAACGCAGGACGAGGTGACAAGAGCATCATTAACTGGCTGCTGTGCTACCCGGCGATAAAATACAACCATGTTAACCATTCTAGTGATAGACACCTAATGATTAACAATGTACTCTCGACCTGAAACGTTTACTTGCAATCTTTTATGAGACAGTTCAATCTACTTTGATGAATGTCGATAACTGTATCTAAGATAATCTGAGGGCCTGTTTCAACATCTATAGATAAAATTTAACTGACGGATAAACCTATGTCTATTTCATAAAACATGACGTTTTAGTTAGAGTATAAAATATCTGATAGATTTTTATCTTTAGATTGTGAAACAGGCGCCCTAAGATGCAAATATTGATCGAAGGTGCTAAAACATAACTCAAATACGGAAATATATAAAGTACTAGCTGTCCCGGCGAACTTCGTCCCGCCTTAGAATGAACTTTATTGTGTAGGAATAAAGTTCAAATTGACTCTACATTTTAGTAAGAAAACATTTGTACGGGAAAAAGAAAAGGTCTGTTTTAGGGCTTTCCCGGCAATTATTCGAATTTTTCTCACCGTAAGAACCATGCTTGGACTTCAATGAACATTTAAAAAAAAGAATTAGCGAAATCGGTCCAGCCGTTCAGGCGTGATGCCGTGACAACGGAAAACGGGTTTCATTTTTATATATATAGATAGATAGAAGATTGGTAAATGTTTGCGGAACGAATGCAGTTGTCATACATTATAATCAGGAGTTGGTGTAAAGTCAACTCTCTTTGTCTATTAAATTAAACCAGAGCATTTTAATTAGAGTTGCACTGTGACAACGAATTATGTGTTTATTTAAATGAACTGTCTAGTACCGGTGGACACAGTTTATAGCTGAGGTTTAAGAGATAATAGAGGAAAGATAATAAGTAAAGAAAGGATTCTAAATCCAGTAACCAACAGAAGGTTAGCATAACAACGCTAAACGACAATTTCCGGGAATGTTGTAGTCGCGACTACGAGACAAGCTCACATATACGAGTGACTCAATCTGACTCGGTGAGATCCCGACGCACCGTTTACACTTACAACAAAATATAAAATAAATATTCAAAAACCCTGCAATAACAACCCAAGAGTGTATATTTTAAAAATTAAAATCTCATGCCTCAAAATTACCAGTGAAGTGAACCGGTTACGAAAAGCTGTTCGACGACTCGAAACTAAAATCTCTTGCGAATTTTTTGCTGTTCATTACGCGGGTAATGGAGCCTAAAATGAATATGATTAAAGGCGAGACGACATGGATAATGTGACAGCTGAAGAAGACGATTACAGTAATGATAAATCAATTCTTTGGAGTGAGTGTGAGACGAAACAATTCCTGCAATTGGAGAAAATTAAGGACAAACAGGTGACTTATATCACCTCATTAAAGCATTGAGCTGTATTAATAACTTATGGGAGCAATGATAATGTTGCAGAAACCGCTTCAAAAGACACTATCATTAAACCGGTAACGTAATTTGAAATCAATTAAAGAAGCAGTAATCCAGCCGTCTGCACATTTTCTAACTAAAAATAGAATGACAAGAGACCTTACTTGTCATTAACATTAGGTACACATTAAAACTGTAGGTACCTACATCTGTTTCACAATAAAACAAATACAACCTGTAACTTATCAGTGAGTACAACAAACACGAAAAATAAATTCATTTATATCAGAACTGTGCGACAAACCACACAATTGACAAAGCTACTCGTTTAAATGAAACAGTTTGTACAAGTGATTTTCAATATGATTTATTTATTAGATTTTCATTAATCAACATTAATTAAAACGCACGTGAAGTTGTGAAGATATCAGTTGGTGATAGTAAAAGTGTTTAACAAGATGGAGTTTGAAGAAGAGAAATTAATTCACTTAGACGATGTGTTAGGTCAACTTGGAGCGTTCGGCAAACATCAATTGCTTACAATGTGTATGTTAGCACTCGTTTACGCCACCAACTCTATGTATAATGTCAACTATGTGTTCGCCGTTGAAGATGTTAATTATAGGTGAGTGTATTACTTTTAAAATTGGAATAGAATCTTTTTTAAATGAAATTAAATGTTTTGCTGATTTTTCTTGATCTTCTTTTATTACTTTATGATGTATACATTCCTATGTGAAAACATTAAGTTATGTCTATCTTTACATCGTATCTAACAATCAAAAATTATTTTATTACTTATTTCCAAGAGATGTTCCGAAGTTTGTGATCAATCTTTTTGATTCGCTCAGGTGCAAAATACCCCAATGTGAAGAGATAGACTCAAAATTCAATTCTTCATGGTTGATTTCATCAACCTCCACTTTGGATGAAGAAAATGTGAAACAATGCTACCGATACCAAACAATTGATGCGTCTTGTGGCTTCAACAACAAAACTCTAGAACCCTGCACTGAATGGATTTATGAAAATCCTAACAGTTTTGTATCAGAGGTAAGTGATACTAAAACATGCTTACATAACTTTTAACGCTATTTTATGACAAATAAACGGCGAATTTATTTAGTCATGATTGCAATAAAATACTGACATAAAGATTAAAGTCCTTGCGTTATCAGAACTTTACACCAGTGCCAATATAAAACGGCAATAATTGGGCCCAAAACTGCTAATTTTAAATAGCCTCAGTTGTGTGTCGGCAGGGTGTCAAGGGCATTTTGGACGTTTATTACATATTTGGTATTCTGCTAAACAGTAGCTTACATTAATTGCGAACAAATGTGTCAAAATATGACATTGACACACTCATTGACACTCTATCGACACACAACCTATAATATTGTAAATTAGCAGATTTGGGCCTCTGATTTAATTATATCACAATATATCTGGTAACACGACGTACAATTATCCACCTCTGTAAAATACGAGTTCATATAAGTAATTTAAATATCTTAAGAGTAGAACAATTTGTACGCAATGCAGTACACAATGGAATGGCGAATGGAGGCAATTGCAATGTTTTTGCTGCGTATGCGCAGAGACCGGTCTCTCGAGCTGGGGTCAATATCGTCGCATAATGCGGGCGTTATGCTGCAACATTACACGTAATAATATCTATCCAGTATTTTAAATAGCTTGAAGATGAAATGACACACAAACCGCAGGAAGCTTCGATCTTAATATTCCTCAATGTGACCCAACCTTGTGTGGGTGGTGTTATAATGGAACTATTTTTGTTTTAGTTTGGCCTTGCTTGTGAAGATTGGAAGCAAGCTTTAGTTGGTACTGTCCATATGGTCGGTAATATGTTGGGGCTGCTCGTTCAAGGACAGATCTCGGACAGGTAAATATGCCTCAATCATCATCATTTACGTATAAGAGTTAAGCGCTAACCACATATGTCAGGGAACACGTCTCTGACGGAACACGGCAAAAATCGGTTACATACAAATTGTATGAACTTGTTCACACAGTTTTGTTTCAAGCGTCTATAGTAAACGGACAACTCTAAACACGGATAGCCCTGACCCGGAAATGATTAGATAGCCCTTAGACTAGACTCTTGTCAGTGGAGCATCTGCCATTTAGGCCTATCTTCTGCTAATGCTTTGACTTCATCATAGCTACTAATTCTTGCTATAATATGGGTTTTTCCTGACCTTCGTCGTGGTGATTTTAACCTTTTTTTATGTCAGATTTGGTCGCAAAACAGCAGCAGTATTCGCTGGTACGATGGGAGCAGTCCTAGGCCTGACCAAGAGCTTCGCTACTTCATTCTGGTTCTACATCGTCTTGGAAAGTCTTGAAGCAGCCATCGGAGACGCACTATCACCGATGTTCATGTTAAGTATGTCAACATTAATAGTATGGTAACAACTGGTTAAACATACTTTGAAAATTAATTAATTATACTTTTTTATTTACATTAATTTCGTAAAATGCCCTGACCTTACCCAGGTAATATTTTATTGTTCTTTTTTTCCGATACAGGTATAGAAATAGTAGAGAAGAAGCGTGCCGTACTGATTCAAATGATCCTGTTAAATTGTTACACGGGCGGCCTCATCGTGATGCCCTTTATAGCGTGGGCAGTGCCTTATTGGAGAGACTTCCTTCGAGTCATCTACGCACCAACTCTACTCATACTCACTTACTCTCTCTTCCTCGACGAGAGTATTAGATGGCTATTCAGCAAAGGAGAGAAGAAACGAGCTATAAAACTTATCGAGAAAATAGCCACAAGAAATGGTGTTACCATAGACAAGATGATGTTAGATAAACTGGACTATGTTGATGAAGAGCAATCGAGTTTAGTCGATGATAAGAAACTGCTGTTAAAGACATTCAAGTCGCGAGTGATGATGCAGAGGTTCCTAGTGTGCAGTGTGTGGTGGCTCACCATCACTCTGATCAACTACGGGATGATGATCAGTTCAGTGTTCATCGATGGGAACAAATACATCAACTTCGCGTTGCTGATGTTGATGGATATTCCAGCGAATGTGTTCTATTGGCTCGCGCTGTCGAAGTATAATCGGAAGATCTCGTTACTAGCATCGTTTACAGTTGGAGGAGTGTTTTGTGTGTTGCAGCCGTTTGTACCTAAACGTAAGTTGGATTCTATACTTTAATTTCATTAAGGTTGATATCTCTAAGTTGAAAATCGAAATTTGTCACTGATTTCTTGATTAATATAATTCTAACCCTCAAATAATTTCGAAGATCAAGCTGCATAATTAGTTTAGGGCTTGTTTTACCATCTACGGATAAACCTATGTCTATTTCATTAAAAATTACGTTTTGCAGTGACAGGTATAAAATATCTGTCGGATAAATTTTATCTGTAGAAAACTTTTTGACCATCTTCTAGATAGGAACTCGATTGACTATATGGTGCTCTTTATTCCCAATTTCAGGCTACGCATGGGCGGGCCTGACGCTACTAATGGCGTTTGAGACGTTAGCCACATTCTCATACAACATCGTGTACATGTACACGTCGGAACTCTTCCCTACTTACACTCGCAACTCTATGCACGCGTTGTGTTCAGCTGTTGGAAGGGTTGGCTCGTTGCTAGCGCCGCAGACGCCTCTACTGGTATTTTAGCATTTTTATATATATCCCATTTTATGTGGCATTCAGTATTTTATCGCATCTCTATTAGCAAGTTCTGATCGTCATTTGTTGAAACCAAAGTTTGGTTCTAAAACTTCAGTTCAATTGAAATCCAAGCCAAAGCAACTATCTGGCTTTTTAATTGTATGTATTGTAAACATTGTTGTTTATTATTATGTTTGTACATCTTTAGAGATCTCGGGTGCATAGGGACCCGGTCCTTATTAAAGATTACTACTAAACTTCGATCATATACCTCTACGTACATATTTATATCTCGTTTTTTACTGCTATCATGTGAAAACCTTTTCAATTATTCTACTAATTTATTCTTCTGTCATCTTTTTTAGATTTCCTACTGGGCAGGTCTACCAGCGTTACTCTTCGGGCTAAGTTCCCTCATATCTGGAGCATTAACAATATTCATGCCAGAGACAGCCAACTGCGAGCTACCAGACACAGTGGCTGAAGCAGAGAACATTGGCAGGAAACGACGCAGTCTAAATGTACCAGAGACTCATAACCTTATGGAAGTAAACACGCAGAAAGTTAAAGGAGCTGATGCTTTACTAAAAGACACTGATACATTAGTGACGTAGTATACAACTGTGATTTATAACGTGATTTTGGTTTGTCTTCAATTGTGGAAAGAAGTTTGAGTCGATGATAACGAGAATAATGGAGAACAAGTTTGTTTTTAGGTTAGGTTTTATTTTAGGTATTAAAAACGCTTTATTTGATAGTCATGATTCTTTCATTTCTATTGCAGTTTTAACTAATGTGACTTCATTTTTAACTTGTCTTCACTTCAATCTTGAATTTCGTCTAGAAATGTCTATCTTTAGACATGAAGTATCTCAGAAACAATAGAATATCAATTGTGTCTGGTTCAATAATGTTAGTGGGATTTAAGGTGTTATAACTGTCACAATAATAGTCACGTTTTAGTAAAAAAAAAACTCAAAAAAAAACAAACTGAAGTTTCACACATCGCTATTATTTCCTAACCTATCTATGATCCGTTAAAACCACATGCGCCGGCGCAGACACCGCACCTGCTGCGAGCGATGACCTTGCACCTTTCCATCAACGGCCATACAAACACACGACCATGCCTTACATGTCACTAGCCGACGGACTTAAAGCCCCAAACCAGTCTGAGTGACACTGACAGTGACGTTGCAATGTGACTGCTTGCAACAAATGTGACACTTTTGGAGAGATGTGGATCTAGAGTTAAAATCTTTGGTTAACTTGACTCAAAGACTATTGCAAAATGATCAATTAAACTGATACTCCATTAATTATATCTACAGCTAGTATAGTCGTCAAAAAACGAAATGCGATGGCATGAAGTTCAATAATGAGCTTTTTAGCAACGGGGAATGAATTATAACATACCTACCTACATATCCGTCACGCCTCTCTCCCATTGAAATAGGCAGAGACCACTTCCTTCCACATACTACGATCCAAACACACTTCTTTCGCTTCATCTACACTCATCAGTCGCCTCATAAATGCACGTCGGTTTAGGGAATAAATTATAGATTATAATTAATTCCAAAGCTTAATGTTTAGACACGCAAAATAAATTCTTGTTTTTGTTTTGTTCACTTCCTATTAACATGTTTGAACGTAGCTACGAGAATACGTCTTAGACCCAGAACACACGGTGAAACGCAACTGCAACGCAACTAAAACTGCTAGTTACTTTTTTAGACTTTTTTAGACTTCTTTTTCTTTTTCTAAGGAAGTCTATAGCAGAAACTGCGATGCAACTCAAAAGTAACTAGCAGTTTCGGTTGCGTTGCAGTTGCGTTTCACCGTGTGTTCTAGCGCTTAATAAACCACATCTCTCTTTAGATACTCAATACTCAAACTAAAGCCTACCTCCTAACATTATAAATAACAAGTAACGTACAATTTTAAGGCGATTGAGGCCGAATAGTTTTCACATGAAAGTATAAGTAACGGTGACGACATGACCTTTGTATCGAGTGTCAGTCACTCCAAGGGCCATGGGATTTACTCCTATAATATACAGGATGCCTTTTAATTTAGTGAACGATAGAAAAGAATACGCATGTACTCGTGATAACAAACAACTTTTACTATGGGACTAAGGTCAAAATGTATCAGCTAGTATGGGCACTATTTAGTAATCTGTGTAAAGGGTAAAAAAAAAATTCTGATTTCGAACTTGACCCCATAGTAAAAGTTGTTCGTTATCACAAGTACATGCATACACTTTTCTATCGTTCACTAATTTAAAGTCACCCTGTATGGTTGCTTCAACCCGCAGCTAATGCCAAATTCATTATCACTTTGTAGCGGTAACCGTTTCATTAGATCCGGTTTAGTTTATTCCATCTATTTTAACCGACTGCACCAGAAGGAGGGTTATGTTTTTCAAACGTCTTGATGGATCTTAGCTTGCGAGGTGTCGTTAGATTCGTGTTTTAGTGTGACGCTGGGTAGGTACATCAAAATAATAAAAAAATGCGTTTTTTAAACGCAGTCGGTTTTTCTTTCAAAAATAACCTAACCTTTTTAATAGACTCAAAAAAAGGAGGTTTGGTAGTGATACTGAGATTGGGATTTCAAGTCCCACTATTACATGTGCTTTTATTATGGCAACTAGTCACCATTTCTAAAATAAAGATTTTATTAACGGTTTTCTACAGTTTTCCTCTAAAATTCTTCGCATACGGGACTTATAGTACAATAAACGCAGCCATCGATGTATCTCTTAAACTTTTATTAATTCCCTTTCATTTTAACGGTACTTTTTTATACATTCTTGGTTGTTTTTTCAGGTCATATTATGCTGTCTACACACCAAAGCCGCCGGCATGCCGCCGGCTTTTTGACAGCTGCCATTCGTATGACGAAAAGCGGCCGGCCAAGCCTGGCGGGATGCCGCTTTGGTGTGTAGATAGCATTAAAGAAAATGCCTCACTATTTCCATTTTACATACCTATACATACATATCCGTCACGCCTCTCTCCCATTAGGGTAGGCAGAGGCCACTTCCTTCCACTTGCTTTAATCCAAACACACTTATTTTGCTTCATCCACACTCATCAGTCCCCTCATACATGCCCGTCGGTTTATTTTCATTTTGTACGTATTTAAATTGAAATACTATAAGACACAATCAAATGTTCGGTCGCTAGTTGCGCAGTTTGGTTGCATGTTCAATTTCCACGCCTATCACTAAAACCCGACCGACTTGCTTTTACTACAGTCATAATGAAATAACGAACTCGCATTCCTTCAATTTATGATCGTTAAACTTTGTTCCGGATCATATCAAGTTAAATGATTCCCGCAGTAACTATAGGTAATACATAACAACTATTTCAATTTAGCGATTATATCGACATTAACAAATAACCATAAAAACCGGCCAATCCGCCAAATGGGAGTCGGACTCGCGCACCGGTTCCATACCATTCACTAGGACGGACGGACGGTCGGTCGGAGGGACGGGCGGACGGACGGACGGTCAGACGGACGGACAGACAGACGGAAAGATAGATAGACCAACAGACGGACAGACAGATAGACAGACATATAGGCAAGCAGACGGACGGACAGACAGATAGATAGACAGACGGAGAGCCAAGTCTCAGTAATAGTGTCCCGTTTTCACCCGTTGGGTACCTACTCTTAGGTATTCTGATGTTTGGGTGCAGAACCCTAAAAATTCGAATTACCTATCCGAGTTTATAGTGATACTGAATGTAGTTTTACGAGTGACATTAAAAAGGATGGAACGTGAATTCAATTAGGGATAGACTCGGTTGAGTAAGATTTTAATTCGAAACTGTCACTTGATAATTACTGCTGTCGGATAATCGTCGCTTGATAGATTATCTGTAGTAAAAAGTGAGGCGGGTGTAACGAGATAAACGAGGTTTGAACGTGCTTTATTTAATACAAAGTCGTCTCGCTGGTCGTTAGATAAGATGGTTTAGGTCGAGTGCCGTCATTTGGTCCCATAAAGCACTTCCTCATTTGTTTAAGTCCGCCGGCGGCGCGACGCCGCGACCCGAACCGATCACTGATCGATTCTGATCATCATCATTTAGAACAATCTCATCACTCGCACCTCTTGATTTTGCGTCGTCAATCTAATCATAACTTTAACAACCTATTGCTGAATAAACCGTTAAAGTTTCCCTCCATTAAACATCGTGCTGTCTTCTTCTGATATTATGTCAACGAAAGCGTCAACTATAGCTTTAACAGAGAGTTATCTTTTATTACGTCGTTAATCTAATCATAACTTGAACTACCTGTTGCTAGAAACACCTTTAAAGTTTCCCTCCATTAAACATCGTGTTATCTTCTTCTATTATTCGCCAACAAAAGCGCTATAGCTTTAAGAGGGTTATCTTTTATATTCTGCAATGGAAGTTACTCAATAACTGATATTTCTATGGTAACTCAAAATCATAAAATTGAAGTGCCAGTGTTGCCAGTTACTACAATCACTTAATTATTTATTGCAAATTGTAAGCGGCTTGTAATTTTCAGGCTCTAACGCAATATTCGAGGCTCGCCCGAAGATACAATGTGCCTATTTACTAGAACGCTACTTAGTATTCCCGTGGTACAGTTAGGTTTCCTATCGCTTGTCTAGACCTACTTCTAGGTTAGCTAAGTTACGCGCTATCTAATGTGTTGCATAATGAAGCGTGATTACTTTACTAAGTACTTTAATTTCTTAAATAAGTAATTATACGTAAGTAAAATATTTAGATATTGTTGAATAAAAACTTTTATTATAGGTACTTTTATTATGTCCATGATATTATGCATCTCTATATTCTATAATTTTAACTTTGATATCCCTACTGTATTTTATTTTTATGATTTTGAAAATTAATGTTATCTACATACCAAAGCCGCCGGGTTTTTTGACAGCTGCCATTCGTATGACGTAAAGCCGTAGGCCTAGCCCAGCGGTATGCTGGCGGCTTTGGTGTGTAGATAGCATTAAGCTTTATTTCATTACAAATCATTATCAGTATTTTTGAATGTAAGTTACGGATAAGTTTACATTTAAAACTAGGCATATTACATTACTAGTTTCTAAGACCTTAAAATAAAGCTCTCTACACACCTCCCTGGTCTTAGTTGTGTAACGGAAGGTGTCTGTTGCAGTGGGTGCATTATTTACGATGCACTTCGAGTTCGTGGAACTGCACTCGCTCGTTGCAGTCCACAATGAACTTCTGTTTATATGCGGATCAGGGGGTTTTATTTATGTTTGAAGTAATGAGGGGGTAACGGAAATGTAATAGGTACATTATACATTTAGGTTTCAGTAATATAGGAAATGTAGATTGTAATAATGGTTAAAGACCAACTATTAGAAAATTAGTTTTAGATGAGCCATTTGACATCAAAAAACAAAGCTTTGGCCATTGCTATGTAGGCAGGTACCTACCTATTTGTTTCTGTTTTATGTTTTGTTAGTTGTTTTTGTGAATGAAGCGAAAGAAGTGTGTTTGGATCATAGGAAATGAAGGGAAGTGGTCTCAGCTTACCCCTGAGGCCTACCCTGATGGAAAACACGCGTGACTGAATGTATGTCATGTACATATATTATTTCTATTTATTGTTCTTATTTGTTTTAAACTAGAAATAAATTCGTTATTACTTAACTTTATTTTGGTAAATTTTTGGCCTTAATTACTGATAAAGCTACTTTTAAGGCAGATGTCCTAAATTATCCTTAAGGACTAAGCCTTTTTGAAATTAACTTAATATTGGTACATGAAACAGTAAATGCATCTAAATGCATCTGAATGCACATGTGGAATGCAGCCGATTGATATAAACTGTAAATAGCTCGCTGCCAGATGTTGGGAACACGCGCCGGCGCGGGCGCAGGTTTCCATCTAATGGAGTCTTACTAACAGTTGCTGAACTCTACTTTAAAGGTAAAAGTCCGCTAAATGAACCGGTGAGGTTTTTTTTTTTTATAGTTTAAAGGCTGAGGTTGAATCGTGTTAGAATAGAATCTTAAACTAATCGCCGATGTTTTTCGTTTTTTTTTTTAAAGCTTAAAAGCTGCGGTCCAATAGCGTTTAAATCGTGAAAACGCGCGTTTAGAAAACGCCGTTTGCTATAAAGGTTTTTCTATAAATTGTAATAAAACTAGAAAAAAAATATTCAAAGAAAAAGCAGGGTACATAACCCTTTATAAAAAGTAAGTATGTCGTTTGAGTGCGACTACACCCCCCAACTTAAAGCTAAGGTCAAGAACTTGAATTAATTCTAGAAATATCCACAATAGGGCTTGTAACTCAGGTTCTGACTCACTATTCCTACGTTTATCTAATTTAAAGTCTAATTTAAACTCGGTTAAAGTTATGCTATCACTTCTCTCTCTGTGGGGCTAGCAGGAAGAAATTTCTTTTAGAAATATGCTGTACCTTTTGTATAACTTCTCTTTTTTTTCTGTCTCTATGTACTAACATCTTACAATAAACTGTTAAATAAATAAAGTTCCGTCACAATTGACTTGTAGAAATTTCCTGTTTTAATAATAATGAAGTCTAAGGTATAGTGACTAAAGTTGTTTTTTCCTATACAAGCAATTAAAATTAAGAATTTGTAGCAAAGCTGATAGAATACGTCCAATACAAAAGTCGTAAGACGTTAAGATAGAGCTTTCAAGGCTCTATGGTACTGGTTGTTTTCCAATAAGAACGTGTTTTTCTACTAACTGTAGGTACTTACGTATAAGAAATGATAAAAAGTGGTATCTATAAGAAAATATAAATTTACAAAGCTTGTTTACTAGGTAGTTTACTAGTATCGTACGTGATATCTTGTTATTCCAAACTTTATGACGTTACTTTAGTATACCTTTATAACTATCAAACCCTAACAGCTGATATTAAACATGCACTATAGAATATAATCCCGGAGCGGGTAACAAGTCCGCTCCCGGTCAACGCACCAAGATTTATCTCTTCATCCGCTGCACCAGCTCCTGCACTCCTCATTTAAATCAAGGCACTGTTTACATGCAACTATTTGCAACACTGCACTTTACTGCAATTTCACTATAACATCACTTCGTATAGTATAAATAGGTAGGTAGGTAGTAACACGCGACGTTCACTTGTTTTTTCTACACTTTTGAATGTAACGAATTCGTTCGACGTGTAATGTCCGGCGCATGCGCGTGGACGTGAGTCGGCGGCGAGCGGCGCACAGGCACTGCCTTGCCGCCCGCGCCGCAACCTGCTCCGAGCTTTTTGCGGTAAAAAGCTCGAGATAAAAGTAAAATTATTGCGCTCCCACGCCGCCGTCGCGCCACTGCCGCCGCCGTGCAATGATACCAGAACCCTTTTTGAATTGGAGCTTTTATTCTACATATATTTGTGTTTTAGTTAATTAGTGCTTTGTTACTGATTTTAAGTTAATATTTTAAGGGTTGAGCTTTACTAATTAGACTTAAAATTAATCGTTAAAAAGAAGCCATTTTCACAACAACTTTTCAAAAATCGAATCCTTTAAAAATCATTAACAAAGTGAAGTAGAAAGTTAAAATTATGTCGTATCAAGAAGTAAAAGCATTGGCAGAAGATAGGCCTAAATGGCGGATGCTACACAGACCAGAGCCTTTTTTTTTTTTTTTTTTACTTGGGGAAATCCATCGTGGATACCCTTCGTCGCGGAGAAAGACGAAGGGTTATGCCGGACTCCTACCGGCTAAAACCCCACGGTGTTTCTTCTCTCCGCCAAGTGACGGGGACACGGGAACGCTTCCGCACACATCCGCGAACCCCGTCGGCGGTGTCCACCAAAGCAGACCCCTCTCGGGCAAATGCCCACCCTCTCTCCGCGGCTAACGTGTCGAAACACCAAACACGTCAGCCGCACCTCCTCGAAGACCAACCAGTGGTGAGTGACGGACTCTCCGATTCCGCCACTCACGGTCTCCCCGCAGCGAGCCAGATTTGTGGCCCCGCTACATGCCACGCGGTCGCAGAGGATAGGGAGAGCGGCCTCCGGAATACCGACACTCCTCTTCCCCTGCGACCCCACCGCGTCCGCCATCAAAAAACGGTGGCGACCCCGTTTAGGCCGCGGGAGGTAGGGAAAGCGGCGCGCCGTGATACCGGCAGTCCTCTCCCACCGCGGCCTCCACCTCTCAGCAGCTGGACTGCCCATACAGCCCAGCAACCCGCCTCAGCTGCGGAACCCCCCATAAGGCCCGCAGCCTACGCACCGTCTCAACAGCCTGTGCCGCCCATACAACACAGGCTGTCCGCCTCAGTAGCGCCACCCAATAGGTTCGCCACCTACAAAGTACCGCCAACCCAAGCCCGACCGGAAGGCATCGGGGAGCGGTCCTCCTCGGGTTCCTCTTTGCTTCCCAGCAGATGACCAGTCCGCCGGTACTGAGCCCCCCCGCCACTACAAGGCGAGAACCCACCGGGGGGGACACAGACCAGAGCCTTACACATAAATAATAAAGAAAATTTAAAAAGTTTAGAAAAAGAATTGGCAACACTAGTCAGTAGCGGCGCTCTACAAGCTCTACCTTCCAAATTCAAAATCTCACGTCATCTAAATCCATTACCATCACCGAACTATGATTAATGACGGCGCCTACTTGTTTCAAATCTCGGACGTTTTGTTTTATCCAAATTGGTTTGTCATTATGAATTACTTTGGACGGACTACAGTGACTCTACTATAAACTAAGTGCTTAGATAGAGGCAACTGTATTTGTAAGCCCTATTTCTCTTGATATTGGCAGAATCTTTGACGGTTGTTGTCTTTGTTGTCAACACCAACAAAGATAAAGTTAGTTTGTCTATAATTTTTGTCTATGGAAAGTTGTACTTCCTGTTTCATACTTCAAAATAGTTACTCACCAACTTGGACTCGACCGACCTACAGTGTTCTCTATTGTAATAATTCTACAGTGCCAATATAGTCAATTCAAACCATAACTAAGTGCAGTTTTCCTATTCTTTTCTTCGCTCCTTCTCAACTACATTACCAGCTCCCTCAACAGTCTTTAAAAAAAACTTAACTGCAATGCCACGCAATGCGTAAATCAAAACAATTTGGATTTTATGTAACTACCTACACGGTGAAATTAAAATTAAATGGCCCTATACTAAATGATTCCTTGTTCACCTTGCTCTGTATCTTTGTGCAACACCTATTAAGTATTTGTGTATTGATAAAAAACAACTCTTTCCATGGAAGCAATTCCTGAATCGAATTAAATTGCATAGAAGTCTAAAGGTCTATCTACACAGATTCGGGCCGTGCCCGGAACGTGCTCGGGCCGTGGCCCGTCAGGAGGGAAAACAATACGTCGTCATGACAAAGTGTGTGAACGAATCTATAGAAAATGTATGGAATGATATTTTTTCCCTAACACGTCCCGGGTACGGTCCGGACACGACTCGGATGTGTGTAGATAGACCTTTACAGTTGCTTTTTTTTGCACGAAACTCTTAGAAAAATGTTTAATGTCACAACATTGTAATAAGCTTTTTAACGGCGACAGACAGACAAGGGACAATGAAAAACTTACGTGAATGAAACCTGTGATAACTACAACCTATGTTAGAGGCACATGACTATTTATCAGGTAATTATGATAAGTAGTGAGCGTTGGATAGAGTCGTTTTGTTTGTTCAAGTCGAGTGGAAGGTAATAGAGCAAGTAACAATATTGACACGAACATATTTCGGGTTATGTTCACTCACGTCCGGTTTATGTCTATATTATGTAATGTAGGTAGGTAGTATGCGTAAGTATTGCGGATTTACATAAACTAAGATAGATAATTGTTTACTTAGATGTGTTAGATAGATGTTGTAATGTAATAAACTATTAAATAACAGTCTATTTTACTATGCCATTTACAAGAAGTCAATTAATTGGGTTCTACATTACACCTTTTCGGTCTTTGTCATTGATAAAAAGTAAAGTCGGTTTACGGACGGTAGTTTGACGTGACAACGACAAACGAGCAACCGAACTGAGCCGATCGCGCGAGCCAAACATGCCTTTCTTTCCTCGCTTGCGGAACGGGACAATGACGTCATCTTTTTCGTGCATGCAGCCCTTGTTGTCACATCAAAACAAACAACGCGATATGTAACGAATAAACGAATTTATACTAGTCTTTTCTTCAACTAAAGGTTAATCTATCCAGAAAGTAGTTGTAGGTAAACCTGTAGTAATCATACTTTGCTCATCTTTTATAAACTGAGCACGTAAATCTAATTTAAAACTAATTGCAACTCAACATGGCGACGTCACCATCTAAGTATGAAACTATGTTGTAATTACTAATGTAAAGGGCTATACAAGTGTCAGCGGAACTACCTACGTAAGTTCTTAAGATTAATAAAAAGTGGCTTCGATAACCGTCTGTGCTGTTTGACACATTAGATACAGCGAGCCATAAACAATGTACGTATAGGTTACGGCGTTGTAAGGCAGAACATACTTACAAAAATATAATGCCTTCGAGAAAAATCCTGTAAAGTCAAGTTCCACAAATGTATGAACAAAATACATAGATAATGTCTTGAATTTCGGAATATTATACCACAACATCGCGGCAGACCCAGGCGAAGATGAAGAGACATCCTCAATTCATTCAAATAAAGATTGACCGATCCTGATGTATTGGTAAAGCTAAGCTTATAAAATAAATAAATAAAATAAGCTTATAAAATATTATAATATAATAATATAAAATAAGGCGAGAGGCTTTTGCACAATAGTGGGACACGATAGACTATGACGCGTTCGATTACTTCTAAGGATTACTTCTGCCTGCAACTAACTATAAAAAAATACTAAATTCATCATTAGTAACATTTCGTGGGAAATGTTTACAATCGTCATTATTTTTAAAACTTCTGTAATTTAGCATCTCTCGGAAGGAATTTAGCTTCTAAATGTACATTAGGAATGCAGAATAGTAGCCAAATTGTTACCAATTTCCTACTGTAACGCGCCCAGCATGAGATGGAAGCTAGTCGACCCCATCAAATAATCATAACGCTACATTTACGAGGTCTCTGCTTACTCATTAGCTCCGAATCGCCGTTTAATTGACGAACGCCACTAATCGATCGTAAAACAGACCGGATCCGGTCATTGATAACTATTTCATGGAGATTTATACAGGGATGTATTTAGGAGTGGAGAAAAGTCCCACTCCTACGCCGTCGATGGAAGAGATGCGTGACAGATATGTATATAGATATGTATTTAGGAAAAAAGATAGACGCCATCCATTAACTTAAGTAGAACCTTCATGTGCATATCAAGACAAAAGCGAACGGGAACGTGAGAATTGCCTTCAACTAGCCAATATTTAACTTATTAATGTTAAAACAGATACATCACAAGCGTTTACATCAAATTAAAACATTAAATAATTCTTTGGTTAAACTACGAGTTTAAAACTGTTGCTTCCTTTTTAATTTTAAGGCTATTTAACTAAGTTAATTTTATCTAATCAGTATTCCAGTGGACTTTCTCCTAACTCCCTCCCTGTACTACACAACCAAACCACTTTGTCAACTGGTTCCATCGTCCAAAGGTCCACCAACGACACTCATGGTAGGCACATCCGGAACTAAACTTATTTCGTTGCATTTCATCCAGCAAGAGTCAATTTGGAACTCCATGTATAAGAATTTATTTACAAATGAAATTTCAAGTTAATTCATGTGTAAGTAAGGTAAGTTGCAGTGAACTTTCTACTTTAATTAGATCACTTAATCAACTTGTTTATCAACTTGTTTGATCAATTTGGGGTGCGTGGTGGTATAAAGGTACTTAGGTAAATGTAGACTCGTATATTTGTAGGTATAGGTATTTAGATTTTAAGTAGGTTCGAGGACAAATCATTTTAAGCCGGTTTTTTTATACAAACTTCTATGAACAAATGAATAGCCAAATCGACGTTACGAGGTGCATCGTTTCTACCTAAGTATATAAAACATGTATAAAGTTTTTCCACCTTTAAAAATACGTACTTACATAACATAACGCCTCTCTCCCATCGAGGTAGGCAGAGACCTCTTCCCTCCACTGGCTTCATCCTCATTCATCAGTCACCTCATACATGCACGTCATTTAGGGCTACTCTTGACTTGGTCTTTTCTTATTTCCCCGATTTGATCAAGATACGTTCGCTTTGACCTTCCCTTCTCAATATTTCCATAATTTCTCGCTTTGTATATCTTTCTTTGTAAATTCAATTGAATAAAAACTATGTAGATAAACACAATCTTCTCAAGATCTTATAATATTAAAATCCAATGAACAATACGTTTAAATATGAACTCGAGTTAAGATAAAAGAATTGGCGGCGAGTAACCTGACGCCATCTTTATTATGTTGTAAGGTAACGACACGCGACAGGTACACTCGCGGTATAAGCTTGTAGTATAACATGTAGAGGTTTTTCTCATGGTGGGAGTCAAAGCTTTGTTGCTCGCTGCAGCAGCTGCGCAACCACGGTACAAGCTTTTGATTGCCGTTGTTAGGAAGTTCGTTGCAATGAAAGGAAAAGCTTAGTGACCAACTGTGCAATTATGGTACGGTTGCGGCTTAAGCTTGTTTTGGAGTTCTAAGTTTGAAGAGAAGACACGAAGCTTTGTTGCTCATTGTAGGTAAGGTAAGAGACACAAAAAAAGTCAGAGGTAAAACCTTTGAATTGCACTTTTAGTAACACCACAGAATACCAAATACATACTTAGTAGGTAGTAACGAATAAAATCTGACCTTATTTATACGAAATATTTAAATAAGCACTAATAATTTCAGTTGCCAATAGAAACCATATTATTTACGAGTAGGTAGGCATAATAATATACTAGAATCAATGAAATTAAAAGAAAAGTGTTTATTCAAAAAAATACATACCTGTACATATCTACATACTCATATACATATATAAGCATATCTACTCAATACAAAGTAAAATACAGTCTTGGTTGTAAAATACCACATTAGTGAAACCTTCGTTGCCGACTGTACGTGTCGCGGAGGTCTGTATATCGAGTTACATGGGATACAATACAACCAAATGCTATGGGAAGAAAAAATATAAGATAACACAAACAAAAGATAGAAATACGCATAGTTTTTAGATGTTTTTGTTTACTGTGGTTTTGAGGAATGGTTTTTATTGTAGTTATACATTGCCTTAAATTATAAATTCATTTCACATAAAACAAGTTCTTTTACAAAACTATAAATTTACTTCTATAACTAACTTAACTATAACTGTAACTTTTCTTTTCTGTCTCTATGTACTCTTCTTACAATAAACTTATTAAATAAATAAATAAAAAACAACGGTACTTTTATATTATTTAGGTGAAGTAATTTATACATACCTACCTGCCTACGCCTAGTTTTTTAGGGTTCCGTACCCAAAGGGTAAAACGGACCCTATAACTGAGACTTGGCTGTCCGTCTGTCTGTCTGTCTGTCTGTCCGTCCGTCCGTCTGTCACCAGGCTGTACTAGAGCGTTGAAATTTTCACAAATGATGTATTACTGTTGCCGCTATAACAACAAATACTAAAAATAGAATAATAATTAAGGGGGGCTCCCATACAACAAACTAAATTTTTTTTGCCTTTTTTGCTAGATATCAATAGTGAATGGTACGGAACCCTTCCTGCACGAGTCCGACTCGCATTTGGCCGGCTTTTTTAAATATTCAATGAAGGCAAAGGCACCATAGGTCATAGGTCACAATCACACGCTTTTAAAAAGATTAAAAGCAACCAGCAAATCTTAACAGTCAATAATTAATATTCGCCAATAATTAATGTCTAATAATACAATTTAATTATAGTTGAGTGGAAGTAACTATCATTATGTAATACCTAGTCGTTTGATTAAATGAAACACGTTTTTTTACGTCCAAAGAAACTAATATCAATTAATTTTGAGCGGCTTTTTACGGATTGCCGCACGATTAGATAGCTAATTATTTGGTGGTTGATTACAGTAGGAACGAAAGCATAAGTTTCGTATGAAGATTGTTAGAGAAATATTACGTCTGGGGCCCAAGTCTGCTAATTTAAAATAGTCTTAGATGTGTGTCGGCAGAGTGTCAATAGTATTTTTAACACATTTATGGTATTCTGCTAAACAATAACTTACACTGATTGCGACCAAATGTGTCAAAAAATACCATTGACTCTCAGTTGACACTCTGCCGACACCCAACTACGACTATTTTAAATAAGCAGACTTGGGCCCCGGTTCATAGTTGATAGAACCACCTCACGTCAAAATGTAGCCATATTTTACATACCTACTATAAGCATTTTGTTGTTTTTCTAGGAAAACAATTAATAATGGTTTTGAAATCAAAAGAATACAAAATTGTTTTTTTTTGTCAAAGTTCAGTATATCGACATAGGTGTCGGTTTCTTCCTAATTTTAATCTATCTTCTCTACTTACAAATGAGATTACAATTAGACAAACTTTAAACTAGCTTTTGGTAACCTTTGTCATCCGATACCTGCCAAACGTCCCCAGTTACAGTTACACAAATTCGCGGGTGTTCAAGGCACATGAGAAGCTAAGGAGAACCTAAGATTTTATCCATTTTACTGTAAGTTAGGTCAGACACGTCCCGGATCTTGGTCTATTACATGATTTCTCTATTCTCGCACCTTATCTTCGTGGTCATACTGTACAATCTAAAATAAATCCAGCAATAAGTCATAGATCTCCCAATCGATCGATCGTGAGAATCTATCCGGCGTCACATCGATCGAGCCTCCAAAATATCAATGAACAAGCACTAACGACGATGTAAATCAATTCCAATCGCGACTCTAATGGCTACCAATCAATTATCCGCTTTACTGTAAATTAAGTTGTAAGATCTGTTTGATTATTTTATACTAGCCGCGGGATGGGGCTATAGATTTTGAAATTGTTTAAAGATATTAGTAGGTTCTCTCTAAAACTCTAAACCGACGTGCATGTATGAGGCGACTGATGAATGTGGATGATGCGAAAGTGTGTTTGTATCGTAGCGAGCAGAGGGAAGTGGTCTCTGTCTACTACGATGGGGGAGAGGTGTGATAGATATGTATGTAGGTATGTATGTTATCTGTCAGCGTTATAGTGTTAATGAAATCAAAAGACTTTCTTCAAACTGGACTTTTGCCAACTTTTGCCAAAAAACGTGGAACTACTTAAATATGAGAAAGTTTTCATAGTAAATGCCTGATCAATATCAACTGATCGATACGAGTATGGAAACATGATTTTTAAAATTTATTTTGGATCTCTACTTCTTAATTTACTACGTACTTTTTAATCCATAAAGAATTTGCTAACCCTTCAATTTCACTCTACCAACTTTAATTCCTGCTCTCCTGGTACAAACTACTGCAATAAACCTGCATACTGCGCGAACTTATTATAAATATTGATATATAAATATTAAGGACGGATGCTTATTACTACCTATTTATATGAAATCTTGTTATACTGACGAGCTCCAGGCTCCAGGCAAACGCTTATTAATCCCGGATTGTTTAAAACCGGTATTTTACTATAAGTACTATAATCCCACTAATACCACTAATATTAGAAATTGTGCTGATGTATAGATGTGAGGATGTTTGTTACTCTTTCATGCAAAACTACTGAACAGATTTTGATGAAACTTTGCAATATTGTTGGTTATACATTAGAATAACACATACGAGTAGGCTATTCATTATTTAACGTTTTTGTGTAAAGTTTCCAAAGCTATAACGATAAATGCGTACGAAGACGCGTGGAATATCGCTGGAGCAATCTCTAAAAGCATTTTAACTACTTAGACTTGATAATATTGGTTAAGTCTACTGTCTAATGAGATAAGGAGTCATGTGAGGAGTAGGGTTGGTTTATAATCATCTAAGTACTATCTATAACTATCTTTCTTAAACATTATTCTTTGACTCACATTCGATTAGTATCTCTCTGTCATCTCTATCTTTTCTTCTACTAAAGTCGTATCTATAGTATCTACATAATTCGGAAGTAATCCTTTACTTATTGAACACCGCCACGTATCGTGTTAGTTAGCTACAAGCTTTAAATCTAGTTAAACAGAGAAACATCTCACAAACGGGGCTCGCTCTGTTTTATACTAACATCTGTACAAGTACCTTTTATTGTATAGGGTTATGATAGCTATAGTTTAGCGGCTATAGGAAGGAGCTTATACCCATTTCAATTTTCTACGCAAGAGCTTGCAAAATGTCGTCTTTCCTAGTACCTACTTACCTAGTGTCACATCAATCAAAACACAGTCTATGTATTATGTTGTGTAATATACTGACTATGTACTGATAATTTTTAAGAAAATTTTTGAGATATTTTTTTAATACGTTATGAATTAGGATCTTTTCGATTGAATATTGCTTTAAACAGATAATTCTAACAACAACTCTACAAAAGCTACGAAACGTGGATTCAAACTTAAATTCTAAATGTTTATTAGCACACCATATGTATTACAAAGTAGTTTAAAAGTAAGTATCCAGTACCAGGTATGGACCCTGAATAGGGCACGGCTATGTAGTGCAGCTACGTTATAATATAAACTTATATCTAGTCTTCGTATTATCTAGCCATAACTTTTATTGGATTATCTAGTGTATAAAACAATGTATTCTCAATAAAATTTAATCCAGTTTCAATCCCAGAAAGAAAGATAATAAAAATAAAAATAGCCTCATCCTATAGTGACTAGAGTATTTATCTCCCAGCAACACGCTAAGCTGCGATATTTCACAATACAAGTACCTACTTCTCTCCAGGAAGTGGTAGCGGCATCGCTCCACGTTTAATTGCTAATATATCACTACCTATCTATACATACCACTTGTGGTAGAGCTCGCTTTGAACGAGTTTTACTACTTATCTATTGTTTATTTTGATTCAGTTCGTAATGGTATCGATGCTTTTATTTTGTACCGTTATGATTACCTACTAACAAAAAGGAAGTCTAGCCCTCACGAGCTTCTGTCTTATTAGTAGAGTAGCTATAAAGAATTTGAATTAACAACCAAAACGAAGTCTACAAAAGGTCAAATAAAGCTTGACTTTTAGCAAGGAAAACGCAAACCGCGTTTGACGATTAATCGGTGGATTTATCGAGAGATTTCGTATTAAAAAGCTCCTATCTAAATAGGTATATGGGTGAAATATTAATATCTCTCCGATCATTTCGGTTAACTAACGATATCTTTAAAACAAAATAGAAATGTTTAAAAATACTCGCAGCCACTTATTAAACCTGCTTTTACAACATGATTTACATCAATCTACATAATGGAGTTTTTTCCGACACCTACAAAAAACCGCGAAACCTTGCCATGATGTAATCTTACAAAAAAAATCTTTGTTTGGAACAATGTGTCGTAACCGTAGCAGGCTGTGATTGGCTGGCTGCTTTAATGGGCGTGGTTATACGCCCCGCCTACCGCTTTGTTGTCGTAATCGCCGACCACTATTGTCATCATCCATCATTATTTGAATTTGGGAACTAATTTACATTACATGTAAAAGTAGGGTAAAATTAAAGGTACCTTAGAAAACATTGCGCATGCTTCATCATTAGCAGGTTTATGATGCGTCCACACCGCAGTTTTTGTAAATAACTACAATATGATAGATAACAAGTGGAAAAGTTGTTAAAGAAAAAACTACATACATACGATCGCCAAACGTAAATCAACAAATTGAAAAATTGATTGTACATTTAGGTACCTACCATAGATGTATACCTAATTGAATGGGTACCCTACCTAGTTACCTACCAACTTTGAGTATAGAATATTTAAGGAGGTGCCATACCGTCTGGATCTGCGTGCCTGGTCTGGCGCAAAATGGCTACCTTTTTGTATGGAATTTCTTATCGTTTGACAGGTCATGTACCAAGAAAACTATGAAAAACTTGCGCCAACCTTGTCACGCTGCTGTCATAAACTCATTTGTATATGAAAAAAAATTTTTGACACCTCCTTATATAGGGTGACTTTAAATTAGTGAACGATAGAAAAGGATATGCATGTACTCGAGATAAAAAACAACTTTTACTATGGGACCAAGGTCGAAATCGTTCAAAAAGTTTTGAACTCCCCATACAAAATGCACCAGCTGATAATATGAGGGAAAATTTTTTTTTTTTATTTCGACCTTGGTCCCATAGTAAAAGTTGTTTTTTATCACGAGTACATGCATCTCCTTTTCTATCGTTCACTAATTTAAAATCACCTTGTACCTATATTCTATACCTACTCGAAGCCTACTAATATCATCGATGTCAAACAAAATTTATGAAAGTACTTGTCTACCCACATTATGTTGTAAGTACCTACGTACATTAGGTATTTGAAGTAAGAAGATAGCTGTAGGTACCTAGGTGTCGCAATAAACTTGTTTGAACATGAGATTTTCAGATCATTTTCAGAAAACAAAATACGTACATAGGTACAGTCAATTAAACAAAGTAAGGCGATTGCTTTGAATGATTTGACGTTAATAATGTAATGTACTCACATGTTAGTTTAATGAGCTGACTGCACCACCTCCACAGATGAAAACTAAACCTTTTGACAACACACAAACACAAGCATTTTGAAATAATTTAAAAAGTATTTAAAACACTTTCAAACACTAACAAATTAATTATATAAACTTAATTTGAGTTATCTACCAAAAATCTTTTCAGAAACTATGACGACTTAATGGCGGGCGACTGCCCGGCGCCACCCTGTCGGCACCCACCAAAATGGAGTTCCTTTTTTTTTAATTCGTTTTTCTAGTAAGATTCTAACTACACATACATACAGCCTAGTTTATTTTATTATTTAAAAAATAATACCGTAATGAGGACAAGAAGTTTCAAAAATATGCATTTTTTTTTTCTATTGTAAGTTTCTATGAAGAAAAGACATCAACGAGTCATCCACTTAGAAACAGCGGCAAAGCCTCAGTTAAAAATAATTTATTTTGAAGAATCATTTTTTAAAAGTGCCACTACTTCTAGATAGGACTTAAAAGGTAATACTGATACAATATAAAGTGATAACTTACTGATTTCATTGTCTCTGTAAGTATAGGTATTTACTTTTGTAAGTAACGAACGCCTGCAACAATTATCATAACAAGTACAATGCACTTATCTAATCAATTGCTATAAATCACATACCTACACCTAACCTAAGTTTTTCGTTCAATCGAAAAATCTGAAATTTATCTTTGATAGGTTTCATTTTAATTCTTTAATAACAGACTTTAGGAACATTGGAATACTTTTAAACATCGAATTAACCAAAAATATTAATACTTAGCGGCGGCGGTTTCACTATCTAGACAGATTAACCTATGTACTTATATTTCATTCATAAAACATGACGTCTTAGACAGAGACAGGTATAAAATATCTGTCAGATAAATGTTATCTAGATAGTGAAACAGGGCCAAGTGTTACTTCAAGTCAACAGTAAATATGAAGAGGATAAAAGATTCCCATAGCGCGCAGACAGGATGCTCTCGCACGATGAACTATAATGTGTGTACTTAATGTCTGAGAATTCGGCGCGCGCGCAGATCAGCGGCGGCTTCCTTGTACCGCTACCTACTTCACTAACTTCTAATTGCAAACTACACATACTTGTATGATGATTTCTCACGGACACTTATAAGTAGACTGGGTTGCATATTTGTGATGTGGTGATCTGGTGAAAGTTAGAGAAATTGTCCTTTGGCATAAATGCCTAGTACCTAATTTGAAACAAAAGCTGATGAACGACTTGATGAAATTTAACAGGATTATCCTTTGGCCTATGCCACAGATTACTAAATAATTACTAACCTCCTATGCCTAGTAATTTTCAAAAGCTGATGATGATGGTAAAATGTGGTCTTCATATTTCTGAGTCGACGTAATGTATCTTTGTAAATAAATTTATTTTTGCGCTAGTAGTTGTTCTGATGTTTATTATAAACGTAATCACAAGTAAGTACGAGAATTTATTGATCTCAAAATACTAGTTTTGCAATCTGGTTACAAAATAAGTATGAAAGTACATAGTTGCAAACCACGTACCCTATCACGCACATCACATACTCCTCTCAGCAAATACCTTAAAAGTCTGAACCGACGTGGCACAGTGCGCCCGCGTCGATCCTTCCGCGAAATCCCGCCAATTACCCCCCACCAATTACCCCGCTCCCCCTCACACCCCGTGCAAACCTGACGGTAACTCTACCATGAGATATCGATACGAAAATTCTAACATATTCGCACGATACGTTGGTCGCATCCACAGAGCACCCCCTGTCGCATCTAAAGGATATTAATTATGCATAAAAACCGCGCATATACCTATTACGAGATGTACATAATTTGCTATTATTGTTTGTTTGTAGTTATTAATAATCCTTCTTCTTCTTTAATAATAATCCTAATCTTTAATTAATAATCCTACTAGTAAAAATTACCAAGGCACTCAGCAAGTGGAAAAAACGATGTCCATCAATGTACTGATCAAATTGTAATCAAGACGGATATATTGGTCAGTGCCTAGGTCCCTAACAGAGTCAATCACTCCAAAATTAATTACCTTCGCGAGAATTAAAAAAAATATAGGTACGTATTTTTTAATCCAGCACAGTAGATATGACGCCACTCTAAATAAAAACACTGCATGAGAACACTACATCAGTATTCGGAGTATCATGTAAATACTCGCAGTGAGTAGATAGTTGTGAATCCACTTCTTTGACTGCACCTGGCTACGTGACGCAAAGATTCTGCGGAATTGATAGATAAGGCTCGTAAGGAAGTTTTTACAAGATGGCATTTATTAGCTTTTAATTAAGGTTTGCTTTCTAAGAAATTTAATAAAGTCGTTTATTTGTGTCTTTTTGCTTGTTAGTTGTTTGCTTTTGTTTAAAACTGGTTTTTGCTGATATTTCTGGCTTCTTTCCTATCAGGGTAGGTAAAGACTAAGTACTTACTTCGTTTCATCTAAATTCATCAGTTGCCTCTTCCATGCACGTCGGTTTAGGATAGGTACCTACTCTTGACTTACCGAACAATGTCATCAATTCATCATTATCTTTATGGAACTGCAAAAGGTTTTAAATTCATTCATTCATGTAATTTAGAACCAGGCTCTTGTCGGTGCAGTGAACGCCATCTTAGCCTGAAGTTGCTATAAACACAAACCATCATTCATATAAATAAATCAATCAACCATCTTTCATTCCTCCTGTATGATTGTCATTTAGTAAAATGCTCTATCTCACAGGTGGCCTAACTAATACATTGTAGTAGTTCAACGTCATTTTAGTATGGAAATGTTTTTGTGATGGTTGTACAGTTCAAAGACATTAGTTACTTAGTATTTACAATGTATCTGCGCGCTATCTTCTTAATACGATCACCTACGTTTTTACATTTTACTTGTAACTGTAGTTCAACAGGGTGTAACGGAAAGGGGGTATTACACCGAAACACAGCGATAGTCCCCATGAAACTGAACAACTTTCCCCAAGGAACATGGGTCGTAACTCGAAAAACATTTTTGGATCGCCACTTACTCGACCGACCAGCTGATCGAACATTTTGTATGGGGAGGCGAAGTTTTTTTTTTCGAGTTACGACCCATGTTCCTTGGGGAAAGTTGTTCAGTTTCATGAAGACTATCGCTGTGTTTCGGCGTTATACCCCCTTTCTGTTACACCCAGTATAAAGTACAGTAGGTACCTTTGATTTCAGGTTTCGATTCTAGGATGTATTCGAATAATTATAGTTATCAATACTTTATGTAAGTATGTTTTTTCTTTATGAGTTAGCACCTATTCTAGTAGAATGGTTACTTTCCTAAGTCAGGATGTAGATACCCTGACTTAGGAAAGTAACCATCTATTTAATAGCAAGTCAATTTCTGCCGTAACTGTATGAATGTTGTTTTGTTGCAATAAAAGGTAGTTTGTCAGACCACACTCGGAGACAGAAAACAAACTACTCATACATCAGTTTATGCTTGTCGACGTCTGTCTAATATAATTGAATGGGATTGTTTTATGTGAAAATAACTGTACTCAATATCTACCTATTTCACTTCATTCTGCGGACGTGATTTCGCGGCTCTACATAAACACACAAAAGAAGAAAAATAATGGATCAGGAACTTATGTTTAAAGATATTTATTTTCCATCAAAAACAAATAATATCACTTAGCCCGGTCAATGAACAATTTGGTGCTACATTAATTCACAACAGGCTGAAAATCACAGATATTGTTCAAAATGTAATAATAATTAATAGGTATGTAAAAGTTCCCCATCATTCCGATGTATCTATGGAAAAAAAAATTCAAGGTCAAACGTCATTAAAATCAGTTTTTCGCAATTTGCAACGAAACGGTAAGATTACCATAAAAATGTCCAAGACAAAAATTTTAGGTATTAAAATTGTCATGCATTAGTTGCATGAGAAAAAGAATAACAAGTAAGTAGTACTAACTTCTCAGCAAAAATCTATTCTTTTATTTACCTACGCATTCGTACATAGATAGTGTACATCTAGCTTGAAATAACTACAAACTTATCTAGATACTTATTACGTAGATTTGATAAAGAAATAGCTAAGGAGAAGATCTATTACAACATCGCAAAGATACAGATTTACTGCATACCTGCCTTATAAGTAAGTAGCTAATTAAATAAAAAGATAGCGATTAAGAAACAGAGAGCGAATCCGACATCATCACAGGAAAGCGTTTCAAGAGAAGTACTATTAAATGGTAAAGCTAGAACTGTTTAGACAAACATGGAATGAAAATACATATAATATCTATTAGATAAATAACTTACCTTAACATTACAAGAAGATTATAATCGATAGTTTAAGATAAGATCAAATTATTGGCAATTTTTTTGCATTTTGAAGAGTTGTTAAAAAAATAAAAACAGGAAGTAATACTGTTAAAGGAGGTTTTATATGTTCCTTGTGGTCAGCCTTGTTGGCAGTTTGTTTTCTTCATGGTTGATATTTTGAATGTGTTCTGGAATATGATTTCAGTGACAGCTGATGCTAGCACTTTTTTTATTATTATGGTCTCAAATGTTTCAGTACTTACAGAATTCGCAATATATAAACATGAATTAATACTAGTTTCCGTTTTTTATTTACTTAGTGGACTTAGCATATGACGTAATCATATGGTCCATTCGAACCGGGCGTCGTGTTAGGGCCGTGTAGGGTTTCTTTTTGTGTACGCAGTGCGGGTGTGTACAAACACGTAACCATCATCGTCGTCGTCGGAGCCCGTCTGCCCGAAGCGCGCAAGTTCAGTGCATCCAGTATCGTGTGAAGACGTCATCAGTGCTTCGTCTTACCGATCTGTAGTTCACGTTCTTAGTACAAGTGCAAGTGCAACGTCATTAGTTCGCTAAGTCCCATAGTACAGTGAGTGTCAGTGCCCTGAAGAGAAGAGTCATTGGATCCTCTGAGACGACGTCATCAGAGCTACGTCACCAGGAGGTATCAAGTACGTGTGTGTGGGTGTAGAGTGCATAGTGCAGTGAAACTGTAAGTACATTTTCAACCTTATTCCGTTGGGTGAAAACAGATAGACTTTTGAACTTTTACATTGAAGATTATTTTCGACTTAAAATATTTTGATAGGGATTTTTAGAACTTAGAAGATTTTACAAGTGATAGGTATAGATAAGACTTAGAATAGTTTTAAAATAAACAGAGTTCAACCAAAATTTAGTGAAAAAACACTTGTAAAATTTTTGAGTTCTCGCCGATAGTTCAAAGTGCATTAAAATATCTCACTTAAACAATTATTAACCAAGTTTCATAGTGATTCAAAATGGAAGACCTTTTATTAGCGCAAGTAGATACTTCTCAAAAAATAAAAAAGGGATTATCTAACTTCAAAAAATCACCAAAAGATCGCATTAGTAAGGAGTATATCGAAACTAGAGCCGAAGTACTGGTTAATGATTGGATTAAGTTCCAGAGCAATCATGCAAAGCTTATTGTGACCAAAGGTTTTGAGGGTTCGTTTTACGTCACTGACGACGTTTATTCGAGTACTGAGGAGGACTATATTGTTTATAAAACTTTGCTTAGAAGGAAAATGAATGAGTTGTCACCGGAACCCGAAAAACCTCAGAATCAAAATGTATCAGGCAGTGGCACGAACGTGAGGTTACCAAAGGTATCAATTCCTATCTTTTCCGGAAAGTACCAGGAGTGGACGTCATTTCACGATTTATTTACATCGCTTATTCATAAGAACAAAACCTTAGACGACGTTCAACGACTCCACTACCTGAAGGGTCACCTCACGGGCGAGGCTGAGCAGTTAGTTCGACACATTGCTATAACCGAGGCCAATTACGCATCATGTTGGGAGCTACTGGTCAATAGGTATAGTAACAAGCGCTATCTCGCCAACTGTGCTTTAAAACGAATTTTCGGTCAGAAGCGTATGATTGCTGAGTCTTCATCGGCGCTTAAAGATCTATTAGATACGACAACTGAATGTTTAAATGCGTTAAAAAATTTAGACGTTGATGTTAGTTCTTGGGATTTGATTATTATACACATTGTTACATTCAAATTTGATCAAGAAACCCGTAAACAATGGGAGTTGTCGGTTTCTAATAACAACCCATCGGAATTGCCCACGTTAAAACAGTTCAAAACATTCATTGAAGGACGTTTCAGAGCTCTGGAATGTATAGAGCCTAAACGATCTGTTAGTACGACAAGTTCAAATACGTATCCAAAGGTATTGTTGGCCGCAAATGCAGGCAGTTCTAGTTCATTTGAAGTACGATGTGAGTACTGTTCAGAGGCACACAAACTGTGTTTCTGTAAAAAGTTCATAGAGTTAGGTCAGAGCGATAAACAAAAATTTGTGTCAAAGCATAATATCTGCTTCAATTGTTTGGGCGGGAATCATCTGACTAAGCAATGTAAAAATCCCACTCATTGTCGAGTTTGTTCGAAGCGGCATCACACACTTCTCCACCAAGAGCAAGCTAGCAGCAATCATAAGGAGACAGAAGGTAAGCCAAATTCGTCAGCTGGGACATCGGGAGCTGCATCTCATAGTGCTCAGGTGGTTTCTTGCATTTCATCAAATAAATTAGTACAATTTCGTCAAGTTCTATTGGCAACTGCGTTGATAAATGTTCAATCTGTAGCTGGTGATTATCAGATTGCGCGAGCTTTAATCGATCAAGGCTCTCAAGCTTCATTTGTAACGGAGGCTACAGTGCAGAGTCTACGCCTTAAGAAAAGCTCGATCAAGAGTCACATAGCAGGATTAGGTGGTGATAGTTCAGTAGAGTCCAATTCAAAGGTCAAGTTGTTGTTAACTTCGAGGGCAGATCCTGATTTTACCATTGAGATTGACGCATATGTGCTGAAGAATATTACGAAGTATCTTCCTGATCGAAGGATTGACTTTGTAGATTGGGAAGAACTTTTAAAACTTCAGTTGGCAGATCCTGAATTTAATAAACGAAGTAAAATCGACGTTTTACTCGGCGCAGACGTCTATAGTAAAATCTTAAAGGAAGGTGTGAAGAAGGCTCCATCTGGCAACTTAGTAGCACAGTGCACTACTCTCGGGTGGATTCTATCTGGAATCATAGATGTATCTGCAAAGAATAACACATCAAAGAACATATCGGTTTTACATGTCAATGTCAATGAAGATGACATACTTAAACGATTTTGGGAGATTGAAGAACAAGTTACTAGTACGAAGATTTTAACCGAAGAAGAACAAGAGTGCGAGAGATATTTTGCTGAGACTACAGGTAGAACGGAGGACGGTCGGTATGTAGTGAAGCTGCCGTTAAAAGACCCAGAGCGTCTTTGTGAGGGCGACTCGCGGGCAATAGCTGAAAGAAGATTCAAATCATTAGAACGAAGGTTTATGAAGAACGAAGATCTGAAAAAGAAATATATAGAAGTTATAAATGAGTACATGACTTTAGATCACATGAGACCGGTGGAAGAAGAAGAATTTAAGATAAAAGGTGTATACTTACCTCATCATGCAGTGATCCGTGAAGATAGGGTGACTACTAAAGTCAGGGTTGTGTTCGATGCGTCTTGTAAGAACGATAAGGGTGTATCTCTCAACGAAGCTCTCTTGGTAGGACCTACTTTGCAACCAGATCTTCGACACATTATTTTGAAATGGCGCACGTTTCCTATAGGTATTATAGCGGACATTGTAAAAATGTACCGACAAGTTCGTGTTTCAGAAGAGGATGCCCATTTTCAGAGAATTGTGTGGAGAGAAGATCCTAAAGAAGATATAAAGGATTATAAACTACTTACTGTGACGTTTGGAACAGCTTCAGCGCCTTATTTGGCTGTAAAGGCATTAAATCAGGTAGCGATAGATGAAGCGAAGGAGTTCCCATTAGCAGCAGACATAGTTCCTAATTCCTTTTATATGGATGATCTCATGACAGGGTCATTTACTGTGAAAGAAGGAGAAGTGATATATAGACAGATGAAGGAGCTTTTAAACAAAGGAGGATTTCCTTTGCAAAAGTGGAATACGAATAGTACGGAGCTGCTCGAGATTATAGAGAAGGCTGAAAATGAGAACTGTGAAAATAAAAATAATAGTACAATAAATGAGAACGAAAATGAAAAGAAAGAAGATAATAGACCGAAGGAAAAGGAAATAAAAATTGATACAACCAAGATACTAGGACTGACTTGGAGTCGCAGTGAAGACAACTTCAAGTATTCAGTGGACCTACCTTCGATAGCCGAACCTGCAACAAAGAGGTCTATGATTTCAGATATAGCTAAGCTCTTCGATCCTTTAGGTTGGCTAGCACCCAGTGTGGTTCTGGCAAAGATATTTATTCAGAAGCTTTGGCTTGCAGGTATAGGCTGGGACGAGGAGGCCCCCAAGAATTTAGTTCAAGAATGGTTAGCTTATCGCAGTGAGCTAGGTCATCTAACCGAGATACGTATACCAAGATGGCTTGGTATAAAACAGAACGATCGCATTGTTGAGTTGCATGGTTTCAGCGATGCTTCTAAACTGGCATATGCGGCAGTAATTTATGTTCGTACGATAGATTGTACGGGCAAGGTTAATGTCTCTTTGCTAGTGGCAAAAACAAAGGTTGCACCTATAAAGCAGATCAGCGTTCCACGTTTGGAGTTGTGTGGTGCGTTGTTACTGGCTCGATTATTATTGGAGGTCTCAATGTTAATGCATATTGAAGGAGATAGAGTTCATGCGTGGACTGATTCAACTGTGGTTCTCGCTTGGCTTAATAGTCACCCGAGTAGATGGAAAACCTTTGTAGCGAATCGAGTATCGGAAATATTGTCAGTCACGGATGCAGCACAGTGGGCGCACGTGTCAACAAAACACAATCCAGCTGATTACGCTTCAAGAGGGATTTCACCAAGTTCATTAGTTCATAATCAAGTATGGTTTACAGGCCCACAGTTTCTTCATGAACAGGACATCATGTATGCGAGACCAAGCAATCTAGATATAAACTTAGAACAGGCTGTTACAGTACATTTAATGACAGCAGAACCAGATCAATTTCCATGGGAGAGATTCTCCAGTCTTAACAGATTGTTACGAGTCGTTGCTCTTTGTAGACGGTTTATTTGCAGCAACGATAAAAGAGGACAGTATGTAAGAAAAGTTGAAATAGATACAGCACTGAAGACTTGTATTAGACAAATACAGAAGAGTACATTTGGTGAAGAATACGAAGAACTCGAGAAAGGTAATCCTATTCGTTCGAAGTCTAGCAAGTTAAAGTCACTGAACGTTTACCTCGACAATGAAAAACTGATCAGGGTCGGTGGAAGATTAGAGCTTTCTTCACTGAACGAGGATAAGAAACATCCTATAGTACTGCCGCATTCTTCACATCTTACCAAACTTCTGATTGCCGATGCGCATGAGAAAACACTCCACGGTGGATCTCAGCTCATGATAAACTTTTTGAGATCGGCTTACTGGATACCTCGAGTCAAGGATTTGGTAAAGAAACATACTCGAAATTGTGTGGTATGTGTGAAAAACAGAGCTACTTTTAAGACTCAGCTCATGGGTTCACTTCCATCAGTGCGTTGTGTTCCAGCAAGAGCTTTTCTACATAGTGGTGTGGATTACGCTGGACCTATCAGTGTAAGAACAACTAAGGGACGTGGTCATCGTACTTATAAAGGCTATATATGCGTTTTTATATGTATGGTGACTCGTGCAATTCATCTTGAAGTAGTTAGTGATATGAGTACAACTGGTTTTCTTGCAGCATTTAGACGCTTTGTGGCTAGACGTGGACATTGTGCTCATATGTGGAGCGACAATGGTACCAATTTTGTTGGAGCCTCAAAGGAGCTTAAGTCATTGGAAGCTATGCAAAAGAGTGCTGCGGAATACTTAGAGAACAAGGGAACCGAGTGGCATTTCATTCCCCCCCACGCACCTAATTTTGGAGGGCTGTGGGAGGCGGCGGTGAAATCCACGAAATTTCATTTAAAACGCGTTATAGGTGAGTCAACATTAACATACGAGGAGTTGAGTACATTGCTTAGTCAGATCGAGGCTTGCCTAAATTCGCGTCCCATGACGGTAATCAATGGTAGTGATCCTGACGAACCAATGCCATTGACACCTGCTCATTTCTTGGTCGGTGAATCGTTGGTCACCGTGCCAGAGTTTCGTAATTATGAATCATCCAATGTAAGTTGTTTGACCAGATGGCAGTTAGTTCAAAAAATGTTACAAGATTTTTGGCGACGATGGTCGCAAGAATATTTGACCTCACTCTTGCATAGATATAAATGGTCTTTCAAAATACCAGAACCTAAGATTGGCGATATAGTTCTAATAAAAGAAGATAAGTTGCCTCCTAGTCGCTGGTTACTTGGTCAAATTTCTGAGAAGTTCCCTGGATCTGATGATATTACTAGAGTTGTGTCTTTGCGCACAAAAAATAATGTTTTTATTAAAAGACCTGTGTCTAAGTTGTGTGTTTTGCCAATTGAGGTTACTGTTTAGTTCTGTATTTTAGGTGTCATATTTTAAGTTAAGTTCTTTGAGTAGGTACGTTCTTTAATTTTGCTATGTTATATTAAATATTAGTTTTAATGATAGAAAGTGCAGGGTTATAAGTTCATGTTCCTTTAAGTTCATGGAAGTTATTGTTGTTTGGTTTATTTAACTTTAATTAAGTACATTTCTCGATAATGTCCTTGGTGGGCGCTATGTTAAAAGAGGTTTTATATGTTCCTTGTGGTCAGCCTTGTTGGCAGTTTGTTTTCTTCATGGTTGATATTTTGAATGTGTTCTGGAATATGATTTCAGTGACAGCTGATGCTAGCACTTTTTTTATTATTATGGTCTCAAATGTTTCAGTACTTACAGAATTCGCAATATATAAACATGAATTAATACTAGTTTCCGTTTTTTATTTACTTAGTGGACTTAGCATATGACGTAATCAAATACTAAACAAGTTATGCGCTTATTTGTATCTACTGACTGATTGATTTATAGATACTGTAGCAGAATATAGATACATTAATGTAGAAATAAGTTAATATAAATGTTACCGGAAATGTATGAAATCAAGGAATTGTATGCAAATCCTAGGAAATGTGTACAATTCCGATGCTATTTCGGAAATGTATAAAATATTGTTTGAAAATCTATTTAATGCATAGATATCCTAGGAAATGTGTACATAAACACATTGTACGTAAATTAGAGCAATTTAATTCAATACTTAGGTCACAGCAAATCGTGGACACAATCTGACTGGACCGTTTAACCAAACTTATTACTACATTCATTGGCTATAACATAAAATACTGATGTATTAAATTAGCAGCCGTCCGATAGTTTTTCCTTGTTGGTAAGATTAAGAGCCCCGTTTATCTCTGTAGCATTGCATCGGTGCAATGTGCAACGTGCATCGTTATAGATAAGTAACTGTGGTTCAAATAGCAGAGGATGGTGCAACTATAGGTTTAATTGATGGTTTAAAAGCGGAGCAGGGTAAACAAAATTGTATTCCTTGACCAAAATGATTCTTCTGCTTGACAAAGGTCTCTCCCAAATTATGTCCACAGACATGCTGTAAGCCGTCTGAAACATTCTGCAGATCGTTTCAAAAACTAATGCTGAAAGAAACCCATAACTTTCGTTTACTTGTATTCATTCCCTTATTTATGATTTCAATAAAGAAGTAGGTAAATAACGCACTAATAAGAATTACTTGCGACTGTCTGTAATGGCAAGAAATGTGCAAACCTAGGTACGAGTAGATCAGAAAGAGAATGTAATAAGATATGACCAGTTTGTGGAAACTGGTGTATAATAGTGGTATTACCTACACTTAACGCTTTTTTGGAGAATACCTACGCATTGAAATTCATGTAACTTTCGCAATCCATAAAAACTACCTATCTAGTTTAGTGCCGACTTCATGATAGGTACTTTTCGTGAGCTGCCATTCAAGACCTGCCTAGTCGATATATTTGTAAATACCTAAACCTAAACTTTCATCTTTGCTACAACCGCAGCCAGCCCTGCCCTTCACCGCACTCTATCACTATTCTTCACATACAATTGGCCTTATTAAACTGAGTAATAGCTTCTATTTAGTTCGACACAGTTCTAAATACAACCAGCAAACTGCAGATATAGAACCTTGTAATATTAAGCGCAGTAGTCGATGGTACATTAAACTCAGGAGCGTAAGAAATGGTTCGAGGCTTCCTTTCTCCTTGAAAGGTAATTTCTGAGCTAACGATATCGGCACTAGCTCGTGATTTATCAACAAATAAACTGCTATTTAAAACTAACGCGATTCTAAATTATAGCTCGCTTTTATACCAACTCCTTCGTTTCAAACGTAATGATGCCCTTCCACTTCGAAAATAGTTCATTTAATTGCAAATTCAGAGACAATGTAACGAATGTTGCCATTTCAACCAACTACTGACCAGTTTTCTGCAAGTTTTTACCAAGAAAATATTCTCTTTATTTTTACTTTCCCACGGACCGCATAGATTTGCTTGAATTCTTTTAATAAGGAAGAAGAAACCTTCAAAGTACTGAATTACTCACAGCATTCTGATTTTACTCTTATTGACCAATAAATTGAAGCGTAGCTTGCCAGAGCTTTAGGTTAACTAACTTGATATCAAGTTGGTGTATGGTTGAGAACAGGAGACCAAGTCAGTTAATTTACAATATCCTCAGTTGTGTGTCGGCAGAGTGTCAATGTCATGTTGTAACACATTTGGTCGCAATCAGTGTAAGCTATTGTTTAGCAGAATACCAAATGTGTCAAAAATGCCATTGACACTCTGCCACACAATGCAGGCTATTTTAAATTAGCAGACTTAGGCCCCAGGTCTATCCAATGGACTGATAATACAAACTGACGTATGTATGCAGGTATGCTCGCCAGGACCGCAGTCGCTGGGGCGGTCGCGGCCTCAAAGACGCTAATTGCGACTAATGGCCGTGATAATTACTCGCTACATATTAGCATTGCAAGCTCCGACTCTGGACGCGGCACGTCTTATGATATTCGACAGGAAGCTCACGTTTATATCGTTTATCAAGTCCAATTGGGAGATCAATCGGCAAAAAGATCGAAAAAACTTTGTAAGCTGCAGATCCTACAGTTCCTGTTTAATAAAAATAAAATCAATAAAGGCAATCGATAGTTTCCTTATCCGTAATTTGATTTTACTATTGATGCTTATTTTAAAACAGTTTATTGTTCAAATATGGTGATCAGATAACCAGGGGCCCAAGTCTGCTAATTTAAAATAGCCTCAGTTGTGAGACTATTGAGAGTCAATGGGTGGTCATCGGTCAATGACATGTTTTAACACATTTGGTCGCAATCAGTGTAAGCCATTGTTTAGCAGAATACCAAATGAGTCAAAAAATTCCATTGACACTCTGCCGATACACAACTAAAGCTATTTTAAATTAGCAAGCTTGGGCCCCTGTAAGTACATACAGTGCTAATTATTTAAACTGCATGTTCGGAAACCGTTAGCAAAAACGTAAAGCAATAAGGAACTATTCATTATAGAGCTTGGTATTTAGCCAATAGCTGATAGTTTGCCTATTACAGTAGTTACATAACTGTAGATTAGAATACGACCACCCACTTGCATACGTTTTCTGCGGTAGGTATCATACCTTTGACAACATGTAAACATTATGGTATCTACTTACACACTAAAGCCGCCGGCATGCCGGCGGTCCCGGCGGCTTTACGTCATACGAATAGCAGCTGTCAAAAAAGCAGCCGGCTTTGGCGTGTAGACAGCATAACCGAATAAGTTTAAATAGATAGATGTACCTACATAGTATAGGTCATTTATCAATTTGATACGATCAAATATAGAACTTCTATTAAAGAAAATTTTGCTTAATTCAATGCAATCGGAGGATATAAGTAATAGCAATGGCAATTTCTTCCAACGCAATTCTCTTGCGCTATTTATATTTTGCATTTTCTTCGGTATTTTACGAACCCTTCGCTCGCCGCTCTGCGTCGTGAAATGGAAACCATTTTGCTTGTTTCGTCGGCAGCAGACAGTAATATGTAGCGCTAATTAGCTACAGATATGCAATGAAATGTCATTTTAATATGTCGGCCGCCCACACAGTGACGCAGCCGCGGTCCATTGCGGGCCGATTACAATCCATACGAGACTCTTAGTATGTAGGACTTGGAATATTTGCTTAGTCTACATTGTTGCTAAGTATGTACTAATGAAAATCATTCTCGATGTTTTTTGTTTCATAAGTTTGGTATGTTGCCTTTATTTGTTTTCACATCTGGAGCCCAAGTCTGCTCATTTAAAATAGCCTCATTTGTGTGCCGGCAGAGTGACAATGGCATTTCTCGACACATTTGGTATTCTGCTAAACACGGCTTACACTGATTGCGACCAAATGTGTCAAAAAATTACACTGACACTCTCATTGACACTGCCGACACACAACTGAAGCTATTTTAAATTAGCAGACATGGGTCCCAGCTATTAAGCACATGGATTCAAAATAAAATGCACCAAATCTGCCAAGATGTGTGTTGCTTGTTTCGGGGTATGAAGGGCGGTATATGGAGTGCGGGGGGAGGGGTTGACCTCGAAAATTACAGCAACCTGCTCCACCACTCACTACCCGCCAATTTGACAACCCGACTCAATACAATATTCGTACACGGCATACATCCACTGAAGTAGAAGCGGCTTTTAAACACGAACGGGTTATAGCAAGGCAGGTATCGCACCACGGTGCTTAATTCAAAAGGCAAAGTTGGTTTAATAAGCATGCAGTTTTATTTTTTGACATTGATGCAATTTTGTAAAATGCTAGGTTTGAAACTAAATATAGGTACCTAAGTATCTGTAGGTGCCTGTAAAGTCAAAGTAATTTAAACAAATGACGATCATTGATCTATTAACTAATTTTCATTCTCCTACTCCAAAGGTTGTCTTGAAGAGATCACTTTTAGTGATAAGGCTGCCTTTGTGTACAATGTTTTAGTTTTAAGTTTTTTTTGTATCTCTTTGTGTACAAAAAAGTACCTACATTTTCTTCTACTATCTAAGTTTCAATGTATCGTTCTTACTTACATTTATGGACCTACGAAAAATATGCACTTATTTGTAGAAAATTTTGTCGATTTGTTACCTGACTGTGAAGCTCTGACGTTAATAATAAGGCGCGTTATAATAACCGCGTCTAGATGCGTGTGCGCACGATCTCATCTAACCACCTGCAACCTGGATGGAGGCTTGTATGGGATCACGCGACTGGAAAATGTACCTACACTAATATACAGGAAATATCCAATTAGGGAGAGTAGATAATGCTGTTATTTTATTCTTATTCATCTTTACTTTTTTGGCAGAACAATGAGATCATCGTACACCACAATGTTAGGGTTGCCAACAATCTATAGTTTATCTATACCAACCAGGATTTGATTCTTCTTATCTAGCCATCAGTGTCCCACTGCTGGGCAAAGGCCTCTCTCCATCTCCTCGATTCTCTATCCTGAGCCGCCTCTGCCCAGTCATCCATAAAGGTGTCCAGTTCATCTCGCTACCTTTGTCGTGGTATACCGCAAGGTCTTTTGGTGGTTGGTTGCCATTGGGTTTGCCAATTGATTAGGTGTGTAATTACAATTAATGGTTCAATAAGCCAGTGATGGATCTTATTATAAATATCTAGTGATATCTACCTCATAAGCTAATAACAGCGAGTTTAACTTTTGTTGGAAAGACATCACTCGTCACTTTCACTTCCATTAAAATAGAGTGACCCAGATTCAAAGTTCAACTGTTCGGAAAGAAATATAGGGGTAGCTTAAATTGATATAATACATATAAGTAATCCCAGTCGGACAGTACACCTATCTTCATTTCACCAGTCCTCCACTTTTATAGCCTGCATCGGCTACAAAGAATGTAGCGAGGTGCGGCCCATACAGCACAATTAGCCGCGTGCGCAGATTATAGTGATTAGATCAGCGCGGGAAGACGCAGCCCCGCGCCGCTGCCGTGACCGCGCCAAATTGCCAACAACACCCACTGCACTGGCAACAAATTGCCAACTACGCTGGCAGGTTGGCAACTTCAAGACGCACCATGATTAAAAACAACTTAAAACATTTATTAATTTGTGCTGATTATTGCAATAAGGATATTTTGGTAAACTTATTTGGATTGCCTGCTTATTTACCAAACTGTTTAACCTAAGTACTAATTGCTCTCCTTTAGTTCAGGAATACGTATGATAGATTACCAATGCACTTACAAAACGCATTTAATATAAGTAGGGAATGCTTAGAGGTAGATTGAAATCGAAAAATCGATTAAAAAGCGAATTTTCAAGTAAGTAGATAGAATATGTAAAGGTCAAAGCTTTATTTTTATAATTATAGTCGCGTTATTTTGTAACAAGATTAAAAGAGTCTCATCAGATTTGCGTGGAATTGGCGAGGTCTGCCGCTTCGCCGTTCATATCCGATAATGTTGCCAATTAAACGCCATTACCGAGCTGCAGAAAAATTCCACGCAGAATGCATCGATTGCCTCTACCGGTATATCGCGATGGATTCACAAACAGAACAAATAAAATAACGAGAAAGATAATTGAAGTGAACTTTGCTGGCGAGGATAAGCACGAGAAATCGCTAACTCGGGTTTGTTACACACATACAACTACAAGAGTACATGAAGGTATTTACTTACTTAAGTAAGACCTTCTTTCCTCTTACTTACTTATAATGACATTCTGACTAAAATTAATAGGTAGGTACCTACTTCAACTAGGTACTTGGCTCTCGTAACTTTGTAATTTAATTTGACTTAATTTTCGAGCAAAACAGAAACTTGTTGCTTTTTAAACAGCAAAAAACGTGTGTTGGGTCTTGTGCTATCATTAATTGAGTACCTACCTCCAATCAACGTATAGTGTGAGTGTCCTAATTATCTATCGCTAATTCTGAGTATTACAACGTGCAAGTCACGATTGCAAACAAATTTTGGTATATAAACTATAATTCAGATATCTTCTTGTCAAATCTTAAATGCATTAAGTCCTCATTTGCATCAACTAGCGTCATAACGATGAATAAACGTTCGCAAGAAATGTACGCCCTTCCACTGTAAATAGTACATTATTAACTGTAAGGTATACTTTTATATTAGTGATGGATCTTGAAGTAATTACACGTCATGTGACAAAACTGTGCAGCATTGTTTATCTGCGGGTATATTAGGGTGGTTATATCTTGTAAATCTACTTGGTTGGTCTCCAGGATGGCACGAGGACGGTCTCTCGCGGCGCTGTCGGTGCTGCTCATCACTCTACTGCCCGTTGTCTGGTCCACGAAGGATGTGCTGAAAGATGTCACCCTCGGATTTGGTGAAGCGTTAAAATTCTGCAGAGAGGAGGTACGTTATGTATCGTTGTTGCTTATGCGGATGTCATTTTTTTATCCTTATTTTGATATAAATTGGTAATGTTTTTAGATGATGCATTTTATCTGCGAGCGAAATAATCTCATGCTAAATAGGTAGCTTATTTTAAAATAATAGATGAAAGAACTAATCAATGATATAGATTAACCTTGTCAATCGAAAACACCACTTACCTTACCACACTTAGGGCACGATTCACGATTTACAGATACAGTTTAAATGACAGATATTTTGGTTTATAATATTATACATAGGTTTGTCTGTCAGAATTGTTTTATCTGTAGGTGGTTGGTGAAACAAGCCCTTAGATTCAACAGTCCACCTCAACTCCACCTCCAACGACTAGATCCTTGCTCTAAATCAAAAGAAACATCCAATCTTCATCACATTTACTAAAATGATGCTTGAAGCGACAACGTAATAAAATTACCTTTATAGATTGGGAATGGCGGGACGCTACCGGAGACCATGTTAAGGGAACCTTTGCCCAGCAGTGTTATCTTGATGGATAACAAAAAATATATTGACGGCGGTATTTTCATTACCCAGAGCGGTCTCTCCGAGGAGAAGATGGAGGAATTCTTCCACTTCTGGCGCGATGACTTCAGCTTCGAGCACCGCGAGATCGGCTGCGCCATCCAGTGCATGAGTCACCGCTTCAACCTCCTCACAGACACGCATAAGATGCACCACGACAACACTAGGGAGTTCATCAAGTCTTTCCCTAATGGTTGGTGCACTTAAATCTTCCAAATGTCCGTTAAGGGGATATATACCTATCTTTTCTTAAATTCATTTCTTTCTTAACTCGTGGATGTTTAATCAAGGTAACACACTAAAATATATAGCCTAGGTAGGTATTCATATTTTAAACAGTATATCAGCATTACATTATTGGTACAGATTCTTCGCATTATGGAATCTTGTGTTGTATATTTAGGCTTAGAATTACTTTTAGTAGATGAATACATATAAAGGTAATCCGAACTCGACTCCTTCTGCCCTAGACTATAAAATTTTTGCCAAAAAAGAAACAACTTCAAAACGGAAACTAAAAAGTATGAAATAAATTAACTTGTACAAAAAATTTCGAGTTTATAAGTAATTAAAAGAAACATAAACAATTAAATAATGATGTCTTTAAAATTTTTGAAGACGGTGCCAAGTAAAACAATAACTAGATATAGGTAATATAGGTACCTACTTATAATCAATCTTTTTCACATCTAAAGGAAACAGGTGGCACCGTCTTCAAAAGTTTTAAAGACATCATTGTTTAATTGTTTATGTTTCTTTTAATTACTTATAAACTCGAAATTTTCTGTACAAGTTAATTTATTTCATACTTTTTAGTTTCCGTTTTGAAGTTGTTTCTTTTTTTGCAAATATTTTTTATTTCACGTTTTAGTTTCCCTTGACTGTCCTTCATTTTCATTATCAGACCCCTAATAACAGTCACAACCCATTTAGATGAAAGGTCTCAATAATATAAGTTAATCAAGCCCAAACACAAAGTACTTGCTGTAAACCGTTATCGAGTTCCCTCGACTGCCTTTCCACTCCATCATCAGGTCAACGTCAGACCCTCATTAAATATTAGGGCTTTAAAATTCTTATAATTGCATAATATTAAGAAACACATTAGACGCGATGCATTTTTTTCGAGTGTTTCCCTCGATATCTCCAGGTTTCCACCATGAGATCCTGGTTTCCTTACCATGGGACAACCCTTGGATTACCCTCTTTCCAACAAAAAAAGAATCATCAAAATCGGTTCATGGACGACGAAGTTGTGTGAAGAAACATAAGAAACAGACTAGTCGAAAATACAATTTTTTCAAGAGTTTCCTTCGATTTCTCCAGGATTCCACCATCAGATCCTGGTTTCCCTACCATGGGACTACCCTCGGAATACCCCCTTTCCAACAAAAAAAGAATCATCAAAATCGGTTCATAAACGACGAAGTTTTGCGTGGACATACATAAAAAAAATATATATATATACCTATATACGGTCGAATTGAGAAACTCCTCCTTTTTTTTGAAGTCGTTTAAAAAAAATTAAATCGGATTTTACATAATTTTGAAGAGTCAGGAGTCTAGATTAAATAATACCTAAGTTAGTGCACGAAGCTTATTGAGTTACCTAATGATTACATTCTGTCCACAGGCGAGGTTCTAGCTAACAAAATGGTAGATATAATCCACAACTGCGAGAAAACCTTCACAGACGAACCGGATCATTGCTGGAGGATCCTCAAAATAGCGGAGTGCTTCAAGGTCAAGTGTGTTAGCGACGGTATAGCACCTTCTATGGAGATGATCATGGCTGAATTCCTCATGGATGCTGAGGACAGCTAATCGAGCTGTCTCTCATGTTATCTCACCGTCTGTGACACCCTGACCGACTTTATAAATTAGCCGCATTATACCGTATGGATGACATTACAAACATTTGTCATTGATATAGTATAGTATGGTCAATTTAAAAAGTCGTTCATTCATAGGGTCACTTGTCTGCAGTAACAGCTGTGCTAACTGACTGTATCTCGTTGTATCTCACTCTGACTGTATGCTCGTGTAACTGGTAACTGATACAACACTATATCTATGTCTATGCCATCGTCGTGTCCTGAGCGTTTGTGTAAGAGACGTAGAGGAAGAAATAGAGTTAGGGAGGTTCACGACTATGTATATTTATTGTAAGTACTTATAAGTAATACTAACCTAGTTTTACCTATGTAAAGACTAGCTACCTGAATAAAAAGCTTCACCGCATATTTAACACTACGATACCCATTAAATCATTAAATTTGATTTCACCTATTAGATAAGTAAAATAATGTTATTATCTACTTTTATGATTGATTAACTCAATAATAATAAATATCTTATGTTATTATTTGCCTTCAATCCAATTCTAATTCAAATCCTACTTCAAACTTATAGACAGGTATAAATGTCAATGTTTCTGCCGATGGATGTTTTTGAAACTTTGCAATATTGTAGCATAAACAGCAGAATAACACATAGGCTAAATTTTAAGATAGAATGTGTTTTTCCTTCAATATAATATGTATGACGGTAAATGCGTACGAAGTTGCGGGCAGCCTCTTCTTCAAATATAACTCTTATTACTTAATGTCTAACTGATAAAGTTAAACGTAAGGTAAACAAAATATAATAATATAATAAATAGGAATAGATCCGACTGACACACAAACACGTCAACACTTTCCACTGCCTATTTTGGAGTCAATGCGAATTTGAACGTCTTGCTCAAGCGGGGATGTAGCTCAGTGGTAGAGCGTTCGCTTTGCATGTGAAAGGCCCCGGGTTCGATCCCCGGCATCTCCAAATTATTGAAAGAAAAGTATTTAGTGTTTTATTAAACCGTATTCTGAAATAAAAAATAGTAAGATTTAGTTTTTTCCAGTTTAGGGCAAAATTGTTTTGAACCATTGTCAACTTGAAATAAAGCCATTTGCTGCACCCAAACTAAGTTTGTTTACAAAAAAACGTTTCCATAAAACAAGACAACAAAATCGAACTTTTTGTAGGTAGTGCATTAAATTTCGTTGTCGATAGTACCTAGGTAATTTGGGGTCGCTGATATCAAATCAGTTTCCAGTTTTACCCAACAGCATTAATGTTTTTAATAGGTATTTATATTACCTACCTACCTAGATAGGTATTTTGACGAAAAACGGACGTACATGGTGGTGTATCGAGTTGTGTTTACAGAAAAAGCAATTATTTTATTATGTCTGCGTCAAGGAATAACTGCAAATACCTTTAATCCCGATCTGTTTGTAACATTTGTGGTGAATATGTCAATATTATGATCATAGGTGACCTGAGTGAAGAACAAGAAGAAAATTCCCTACATAGATCGTTGTACTATGGAGGAGAGCTACCAGGGTCACTAGAATAGCCACATGATGGCAGACCTGGACCATTAATTTTTTTTTGTGAACCTTTCCAGACTAAAAAATCGTAAGTATAAAAGAAAAAAACTACTTATAATTTTTTTTTAGATAAATAGCATTCTATTAAAATGCTAGTTATCATCGAAATCGCGTTTCCTCCATATCTCAAAAACTAAAGCTGATGCGATAAATCTGATTACTGATCAGCGACCCAAAATGACATTACTTACACACTCTAGATAGATAATCAAATTGTAAATCAAAAAGTGTTTACTCTTTGATTTACGCTTGACCCCGACGTGATTTGAACACGCAACCTTCTGATCTGGAGTCAGACGCGCTACCGTTGCGCCACGGAGTCGGTACCAAGTAAGTTGAATTTAAGCATTATTATGATCAAATCAAGTTAAATACAAGAAAAACCAACTAAACATAAAACTGAAAATTCATACATTACAAATCTGTATTTATTTTCGTACTATTATCAAATTATCTTGCCGAAAAAGGTTCTTTGCAAAATCATTTCGAAGTGACTGGTAGCGTCATCTAGAATCTGTTTTTGTAACTACTCAGTGAGATATGAACCCGCTCCCGTAAATAAATTAGTACATCATTCGGACGTTAGATGGAGCTTAGCGATGGTTTTAATTTTTTTTATGTTTTCCAAGAATTCATAGATTTCGCAATATTATGTGGTTTTTCTGGTATTTATTGCCTGCGCGGTGAAATTACACAATATACTTTGTGATATGAGTATGAGGAATTGAGGACACGCGGGCTGGCAACGTGCATTAGACAGGGGCCGGATTCTACTAATTACCAAATGAAAAATGGTGTCTCTCTAGAATGTGAATTGTAAGATTTTACACATTTTGGTAGTCTCTTAAGAGATAAGTTGACAGTGGACAACTATCGGCCGTACATTTTATTACTTTATGCTTTAATCGGTATTCGACTCCGCAATGTCACATGAGTGGCAGTTCCAAACGGTATTCTCTTCGCTATTTGACAGTAGTTCTCTAATGGCATTTCGTTCGGTCGGTCGGTCGTTCAGTCGTTCGATTGTTCGTTCACCCAAACACTATTTCGGTGTTTTTTCGAAAATTAACGTGCAATTTATGCATTTAAAGCTTAAAGAAATAAAGTGTGCATGTGAACCGAGTGAGCCAGCTAAATTTTTGCCTAGAAATATGCCTAACTTTTAGTAAAAGTTCTAAAACAATTGTAAAACTAAATATTTTAATTTGTAAAAAGATATGGCATTAAACATCGGCTCACTCAGTTGATCAAGCTACCTATGAAAATTAGAGAAAGTATTAATTATTCATATAATATTTATATACCAGGATTTAGTAAAACTTTTGCTAAGTACCTAAATCCTGAAAATTTCAGATCGCCTGGTAACGTAATAAAGTTTTTACAAATGATTTCTTCGGCTCACTCCGTCGAAATGTTTTTTCAACCCCTATTTCTGACGAAAATACTGAAAATTGAAACTGCTACGTAATTGTAAAAGTAAGCTAAGATAATATGAGAATTTGTAAAACACAAAACAAACAACTAACGCGGCAGGTTTTTGTATAATCATTGGTTTCATCGGCTCACTCCGTTGAAACGTTTTTCGTAAGTTAAAAATGTCAATATCTTAAGATTTCTAGCACTATAGAAACTAAAAACTGTCTTAACTTTTAGTAAAAACTTTTTACTAAATATCCACCATACTAATGTTTTATATTCCATGTCTGGTTTAAAAGATATTCAATTGTGTTTATTCTGCATACAAACTTCAGTTTAGGGTGATTTTGCGTGAAGGAGTAACAAACATCCATCCATCCATTGATCTATATATCCATAACCATAACCATACATCGGCACAAACAAGCACCATAAATACAAGTAGGAATTAAGTATGTCTGTTTTTAGAAAATAAACTACTTACTTACTTACTATTGTTTAAGTATCTTGTATCTTGTTTAGTCATCACATTCTAACCAGCAATAAAACACATGAAAATTGAAAGAATCATACCGAGCTCATGCCAAATGATGTGGAAAGCAGTACCTAGGTAAAACCCGCAGCATTGTTATGACCGACGTCGCATTTAGCCGGACCTTGACCGGGTTCCGTTCGCACGAGGAGCCGACGACGACGCTGTATGGTGGCCACGGATCACGGCTTATCTGCTGAACTACATTACGTTGTATGCCTCTACGCTATTTTAAATAGAACTAACTTAACACGTTATTACTTACGCAAAAGGACCATTTAGTTCTTTTTTATTAAGTAAGTACATAGATGATAGGTATTTATTTAAACAATACAATACAAATATTAAGGTACAGACACAAATAAGAATATAAGAAGCAACAGGCGGCCTTATTGCTAGGTAGCAATATCTTCCAGGCAACCTTAGGGTAAGAAATAGCGAGAAATAGGTAATAATAGTTGCGGGTTATGCAAATAATACAGAATACATACATAACTACTTACATATACATACCAAAAATAGATAATACCTATAATAAAAAGAAACAAATAGATATCCAATAGATAATAGATTTATTTGTTGGTCTTAAACATTTCTCTATGATAATAATATATACCTAATACCATAGAGAAATGTTTATAGGTACCTTCTAGGATTCTGGATAGGTTTTGTTCCAGTCTAGATATAAATCTCATACAGAAAGACAGTAGACATAGGTTAGTTGGTGTTATCTCACGGTACTCTATTTTAATACTTACAAAAAGTTTAAATCAATACCACCCAATACTTAGATAAGTACTTCCACACAACAGCCTAAGTATTATATCACAGTTGACCCCGAGACGACCGAAATCATTGTCATTCAATACAGTTGTCTCTACTTTAAATAGGAAGTACCAACTCAAATATTTGTCCCACTTTCGTTCTCATATCGTCGACCACGTGCGTTCAGAACACGCATTGAATTGGGCAAGAAACGGCGACTGGCGGTGACTAGCGGGGTTTACCCAGCGTTGTTTACTAACTGCAGTATTGGGAATAATACCGAGGAGGAGATTAGTGGACGAAACCTTCTGTAAACCCGCAAGGAAACCCCAAGTTCGGACTTTAAGCCGACGAGAGCCGACGGCAGTGACCTCACACGACAGTCGCCGACCAGCGACCGCAGCGCGGCGGGTTCGAAGAAAAAAGAAGATTCCAAATTACTTGGGGAAATACTTAATTATATATCTACGCAGGTAGCACATTTGCAATCTTGATCTCGAAGATTAATGACTGATGCGTAGATGTTATTAATTGAGACTTCTAGCCATTTTCAACTGCAGCAACTTGCCTATTAGGAGTTGCTAGATTTTTAAGTAGGTGCCTATGTATGTAAGGTAGGTAGGTAGGTACTTATCTACTTGATGTTAGGTATATTAAATGTAAAACAATAACTTAAGTGGTTAACGTGTGGTTGACATCTAAGTAATCTAACATGAAACCATCCCTGCTGGTAAGAACATCTAGGTATGTGGTGACTCCCTGCGTAGGATGCGATCATGCAGCGCTAGTCGTTCCAAACAAATAACTACCCAATATGCTCAGCGTCAGTTGCAAAGCTGATGAGAAACAAACAACTTTAAAATCCTTAAAGACGAAGGGTTTAAAGAGTAAGTACATCATTAAAGAAGATGACTTCATTAATGAATTAAATCGTTTCGCGATTTGCAAACGATTGACTTTATAACCATAATTACTAAGTTATCTTTTAGAATTCCCCAACAACATAAACATACTAGATATAGGTATCGTATGAGGAAATCTATATGAATCAGTTTGCAAAGCGTGCGGGTTGGAATATCCCACATATAAATGAGTGTCGGATTATTAGGGATGTCAGTGTATAGCCGGTGTTTAACCAAACCACTTGTGTGCAACAGTGCAACTGCAACATGTCTACAACAACTGTGAGATTTTGTTTTGTGATTGCATTCGGCCTCATGTGGAGTTCAGGTCAATGCCTTCCCGTCAGTTTGGATACTTTGGACTCTGCTTTGGTTGAGGATAGAACTGAGAGAAACATTTTGCCGGATCAACAACACAGTGAGACGAATAATCTGCCGACAACGCTACCACGTCATCGGAACATGGGGCTAAAGGACGACTCTACAGATAGATTTGAAGATCTCAAGAGACAAAAATCTCAAGATTCCGGCACACAGGAGATAGTAGTGAGAGCTCCTTGCAGAAGTGAACGTTGTTTGTTCACGCACTTGTATGAGTTTAGACTTTTAAAGCAAGACAAACGAGATTTTCCCAAATATTCGTAACATTCAAGTGATTGATGCTGGTGACTATTTGTAGGAAAGCCATAAACTGCCATGTGTCAAATAGGTAGTTGCTCGAATCAATTACTTGCCATTAAAATCTTTTTAAAAGTAGGCACTGTAGGTATCTAATTTTTTGGATACCTACCAACATAATTACTTTAAGATTGTACTGTGCAACTATTAGGTACCTATTGGTATTAATTATTTAATGGTAGTAATTTTAATAACTTACTTCGTAAAACTTCGCTCTCTATTGTTATTTATTAAATTAATCTACGTCCCTAATTATTGGATTAATAAATAATGATAAAAAAACCTTTGTAAATACAACTTTGTTAATTATCTAATAATGGTACTTACTTAGATAACAGGCTGTGATAGTATTTAGGTTAATTAAGAATTAAAACTGGTTATTATACTCGCTTAATGTAGTTTGATGTCAACAAATACCTATTTACCTGCTTTTTGACGATTCTAAAGATTTAAATTTGATCCGGCCCAAATCCCGCCAATATTTATCTAAAGAGAAACATTAAAAAGTGTGTAAAAGTATAAAGTTCAATTATTTGTAGGTAGTAAAAAGAAATAAACGGTGTTATATATCTCTATATAGCACCGTGTTTAACACTGATCTATAGGAAATAGGTAAGAAGTAGCATTTTTTAAATACACATTTTTGTACACATTATGTAAATGTGGCTGAAATGTTTAAAACAGCAAGCTACTAATTTCTAGCAAGACAGCACTTTTAAAAGTTTTAAACTGGCAACACTAATAGAAGCTGTCAGTCATCCATTCATTCAGTCAGTCAGCTGTCACTTTTGCAACCTAGTCGCACGGGTATCGAGTTGCGTATTAAAAAAATATTTATTATAATTATTAATCACAGTAAGGATGTGGTTTTAGTAGTGGATAGTGTGTGAGTGTCGCGGGCGCCATGGGCTACGACATCGGCTGGATCATCCCGCGACTGCGCACGCCGGGCAGGCTGTGGTCGTGCGCCAGCTCCATCACCGTCGCCGTCGTGGGGCTCTTCAGCAAGCTCATCATAGGTAACGACGTCTGCTCCTCTCTGTCGCCGCCCTCCAACCCTCAGCTCGCCATTTACCAGGAATTTAGGTTACAGTTTATGCATACAAGTTGAGAAATATGCAAGTACGTGCTAGAAACTGGTTGCTAGCATCAGCGAAACGTGAACCGAGTGTGGGTAACATTGCGCCACCGAGCGCCGAGCGCACGCCGCCGCTGACACACTTGTTTGTTTACACTCAGCAGTTTCGCCCTTTGACGTCATATCCTTACCTACAACCTTATTTGAATATTAGGTACTCTTTGTCTTGAGCTGTTCCATATTAAGCTTTAGTATGTTATAAAAAGTTACAGTTACCTATCATGCAATGATTTAACTATTCCACACATACAATATAATTTTATCCAAATTAATTAGATGGCAGTGGGTGTGTCCTACCCTACCCTACTCTAGTTAGTAACATGGTTTTAATGATTACGTTTACCTAGAACACTTCCATTATCTATTTATACCAAATACATATCTTATTATATGATCTTTGGTGTCTTGAAGCAACACAAACAAAAGTCTGTATGATATAAATACTAGTGAATAGGATAACATATACAACATGGTTATTATTTCTCACATAATGATTACCATTTAATTGATATTTATTAAAGAAATTCTTGTGTAAAGCAAAAATGGTCTAATTCACTTTTTACCCAGTGATATGTTGTTACCTAATTATAATGTAAGCACCTATTTATATAATTAGAAATTACTTATCTACTAGGTAATTATATACTCTGAAATCAGGAACTGAATATTAATAAACAACGGTCAAAGTTTGAATCAATTATGCATTATAATGTAAATTTTGAGGAACTGCAAAAATTACAGTTTTTCATTCCTACTTTACTTCTTAATTCTGGTTATTTAACTTGACCATGACAAAGAAATTGCTAAAATATTATGTACACCCAACTTCAAATAGAATAATTATTAATTAGTGAATTACCTACCTGTGTACCTGATAATTATGCATTTAACCAAATTTTTGGTTTTATAATTTAATTTTGTTTCTCTCTAATGCTCAATCTGTGGGGGCATTTAAATACTAGGAGGAGGTATGTGGGTGACTCTGGAAGACACAAACTATAACCTAATGAACCATAACTAGCTAGTTGCCTCATACTTGTCCTTACTTTAATAAAGGATGAGCAAGAGAAAGGAGGTTAAGTTTATATTGGTTTTAGTTTGTGTCTGCCATCATAATGTGAAATAAAGTAGATAGAAGCTAGAAAACATCGCAGCTGTTTTTAATTTCTCACGTAGTTAGTGATGCATAAGTTTTTGTAGCAGATTGAGCAGCCATTAAACCAAACACTATATTAATTTGCTAGAAAATACAGTGAGGCCCAAGTCCACCAGAACACAGCTTTGAGGGTTATCCACACATTTCCGGGTCAGGACTATATGTGTACAGAGCTGTCCATTTTACTACAGACGCTCTGACATTGAGTTATGTGAACAAGTTCATACAATTTGTATGTAACCGATATCTGCCGTGTTCCGGGAAATGTGTAGCTAGCCACTATTAAACACTGATTCATCTGAGTGTGCTTGTGTCTTGGTGTGGTTAAGGAATGGGTGTAAGTCGCGTGTGTGTTGTAGAGCTGCTGAACAAGACGACGGTGTACAATCGCGAGGCGCTGGCGCGGGCGGTGCGGCGGCCGCCCGGGGTGCCGCTGCTCACCGTCTCCAACCACCACTCCTGCTTTGATGACCCCGGGTTATGGGGTATGTACCAGCTCACTACAATACTAGACAAGAAATTCAAAGATTTAAATCCGCCAACTTGCTTCGGGCCAGTGCGTGGATTACGGCTTAATCACTTTCCTATGAGAGTAGGCACGTACCCCTGTAGTGGGGAAGGTAAAAGGGCTGTTGATAAGGAAGGACCATCTCACTATCTTCAATTATACTATAGCTGTCGTTTTGATATCTTGTACAATGTTTGGGAATTGTTTCACAGAATTATTTAATTTGTTTCTGAAAGATATATTATCATCATAATCATTATGTACTTATTCATTTCATTTTAAGTTAATTGTTACTGAGATACATAGTAATTATGCTGATAAGTTTTATTTCTTATTTATTCTTAAAATGTTATTACATGCAAATTGCAAACACACTCCAAACCAGTTTATAATATTGGTTAAGGAATTGAAGAAGGGAAATTATATTAATTGAATAGTGTGTTATTGTGGTCCCAGTCCCCAGTTCCAATTACTTACAACACTTTATTTCATACACAACGTATTCACATCATGAATGCATGCACACATGAATTCATCCATTTCAATTTTACATGCATGATGGCGTATTTTTTCAATTCAAATAGAATTCTTGCCTGTATCGAATGTATAACTTATTTCACTTATCATTGATTACGTTATCGTATCCACCGCCTTAAAATGATACGAATTTGTTTTTGTTTATCTTTATTTGAGTTTAGTTCACCTGTTTAAGAGATATTGTTTGATATAATTTTACCGTTACATTTGTTCACTAGCCTATTACCTGTTAATTACTGAAAACTAGAAAGAATGAACTGAAAACATGTTTGTACAAACTCTGCTACAATGTTGTAACGTTACTTAATAGCAACTTCTTGTAATAGCAGCCAATAACTTACTTTACGTAAATACTGACTCATACACAAATAAACATAAAACGAATAGACAATTAATAATGAGATAACTTTGTATATTCCAGGAGTATTAGACGCGGGCGTGCTGGTGAGCAGGTCGCGCATGCGCTGGGCGTTAGCTGCGCACGACATCTGCTTCACGCGCGCGTTGCACGCCGCTTTCTTCGCGCTCGGGAAGTGCGTGCCCGTCGTGCGGGGCGCAGGCGTCTATCAGGTAACATTTCTATTTGATCATGGCCATAGCAGTTTGCACCCACATACAATGATCTCTACTTAGCCTGTCTGGGTATTATTTTCGTTGCGTTTCACGATCGGAAACTTAGTAGTGCCTCTCGTTCCAGCCAGCAATGGACTTCTGCGTGGAGCGTCTGTCGCGCGGCGAGTGGGTGCACATATTCCCCGAGGGCCGCGTCAACGTGGACAAGGAGCGGATCCGGTTCAAGTGGGGCGTGGGCCGGCTCGTGGCCGACTGCGGCGCCGTGCCGCTCATCCTGCCCGTCTGGCACGAGGGCATGGACCGCGTGCTACCCAACCAGGAGCCCTATCTGCTTAAGTTCCGCAAGCGGGTGTTCATGAACGTCGGCGAACCTATACAGATACATCATCTCGTCGAGACGTGAGTGTTTTGACCGACTACGTCTTTTGTGTTCGTGAGATTTTTATCACTTATCGATAAAAGGTTAATCGTACGAGCAACCACTACAATGTTACTCAATGTCAACAAGAAGCCAAGGTTATTTTAATTGGGTCACAAATAAAATGAATCGGTTACGATAAAATTTATCCGGGAGTGACCTTTCGCTAGTGAGGTGGTTTATCAACCGCGTGTGTGTTGCAGGCTGCGCGCCGCGAACGCGAGCGAGGAGGAGACGCGCGCGGCGATCACGGCGCGCATCCAGGAGGAGCTGCTGCGGCTGCGCGACCGCACGCACGCGCTGATCCGGCGCGCAGTGGGCCCGGCGGCCGACGGGCTGCTGCAGCGGCGCCAGGACCTCGACCCCCCCGCGGCCGCGCCGCAAGCCGAAAAGGACTTATAGGCCGCCCCGCCGCTCCCTATTTTTATAAGTTTTACTTTTACTTATATTTTGTCTACGAGTTTAGTTTTGGAGTCACGCTCGGCCGCGTCCGCGTCCGGCGCGCCCGAGCCGTTTATATGAATCATATCAATTTTGTACCGCGAGCCTGTCCGAGGACGTTCCGTAACGTAAGTTTTGTACGAACTTTACAATGTTGTAGTCGGCGAGGGGGTGCCCTCGCTCCGGGTGCATTTATTCCAAAGCGGCACAAGTATAGCGTTCTTTAAGTATTTTATTATTTAGTGAGCTCCGCTCTGGTTATCGGGTGTGAGTCGCGCCGCACTTCCGAATCATATTTTATTATCGCACCGATGTTACGTCTCACCTGTAGGTACCTACTCAATACGGTTACTTTACTCCTAGATGTAGTACGCTGGTGTCGCAGTACTATGACGTCAAACAAACCGAATGCAACTTTTATATGGAATTTAATGTTTGGAATGTATTTACCGAGTAGAGCGCGGACCGCCGTCAGTGGCCGCGTTGTAATTATAGGGATATACTACTTAAAGGATGAAACCGCCATGTCTACAACCAAAGACTGCACTACGAGTGTTTTATATCCTAAATATTTTATCAACCCATTTTGCAACTTAAAATCTATTTCATTAAATCATGTCGGAAAGTATATATTTTTCTCAAAAAGCGAAGTGTGAATGGGCGAGTCAGTGTACGTTAATTTATTGTTTACCGGTGTATTGTTTTGTAAATTGCCATTTGTTAGGGATTTGTAGAGTTTATGCGGCGCCGCCTCCGGTCCGGCGTCCGGCCGCCAGGCCCTCTATCGGCCGGCGCCGCTCTTGTATATATTTAGTTAAAGTGTTCGCGTCTCGATGTATCTAAGTAAGCCATAACGTTCATAATAACTTGATTATTGTTGTTCTGTTATTCGGTAGTGTGTGGTGTATGCTTATGATGAGGATCTCTATCTGATATTTTTGTTCAGAAATAAATTGATGGACCTCACGCATGTCTTTTATTCATTATCCAATTGATTCTACCTACCTACTCTTACGTTACGAATATAGGCACAAAATTCCAAAATAAGTAATTAAAGGTCAAAATAAATAAAATAAAATAAACCAAAGTGCTACACCGCTACAGGGTGAGCCGAGGAAGCATCGTTACATGTACCATCTCATTAATTCACACGTTTGTATCGCAGTTCATGTATAGAGGTGAAACACCCCGTCGGCGTCGGTCCGTTCTTTAACTCACCGCGCTCGCGGCTAACGTGTCGTGACCTCTATTCATTAGCAGCCATCGCGGCGCCTTACCCGATGAGGTCATTTTATTCGCTACACAGATTTTAAGAAGCCCTCGGATAATACCTCTGCAGCAATCTTTAATTTTTTTGTATATGTGAGGCAAAAAAGATAGTTAAAAATAATACTGTTCGTTGCTGTCAAAAATTTATTGGATTCAACAAGAATATTTAAGTGCCGAGAGCACTCGTTAAAATCTTCATTTACTGTATGAAATATTTACAGCCAAGTCATCGTTTTAACATCTAGTAAAGCGAACGTTCGAGCGAATTTATACAAATGAATTAATGAATTAATATTTAATCGTCGTATCACAATATAACTTATAGCACAACACTCCACACCCACCTCGACGCTCGACGGTCATAGAGAATACGCACAAACGGAGCGACCTTCACGCGAGAGAGAAAATAATGGCGACATCGATACAGTTTTATGAACAACAAACGAACAGGTCGCGCGAAGACGCCGCCACATGTCTCCGAGCGAACGACGGACGGCGGCGAGCGACACGCGGCGCGGTCAGTCGTCGGAGTCGTGGCAGTGCAGCGCCAGCAGCGACGCGGCGCCGAACGGCGGCCGGTACAGCACGCCCGCGTCCGCGAACACGCGCGGCGGCGGCGCCACGTCCGCCAGGTACAGCCGCGCGCACTCCGCGCCCTCCGCGCCGCGCGCCGGCGGCAGCAGCGCGCACACCAGCGCGCGCAGCTCCGCGCCGCCCGCCGCCTCCAGCGCCACGGCCGCCGCCCGGCTGCCGCGCGCCCACGCCAGCGCCGCGCTGAACCGCTCCGCCGCCGCCTCCGCCGCCTCCGCCGCCTCCGCCTCCGCCAGCGCCAGCAGCGCCACGTCGGGCCGCGGCAGCTGCTCCAGCCGCTGCACCCACGCCACGTCCGCCGCCGCCAGCGCCGCCCGCTCGCGCGCCCAGCCCGCCGCCACGCTGGGCTCGGCCGGCGCGCCGTCCTCCGCCACGTAGCACACCACGCGCGCGTTGTGCGACGCCAGCAGCCGCGCGCACACCAGCGCCGTGACGCCGGCCGAGTGCGGCGCCGCCAGCACGGCCACCACGGGCGCCTGGTGCGCGTTGCGCGGCTCCAGGCGCCGGCCGCCGCCCACGAGCCGCACGCACACGTCGGCGGCGGCGCGCGCCAGCAGCACGCGCGCGCCGTCCGCCAGCCCGAGCCGCTCCATGCCGGTCCACAGCGCGCGCCGCAGCCGCGCCGTGACGGCCGGCACGAGCACGCCGTCGTCCGTCACGTACTGTCCGGGCGCGCGGCCCGTGTCCGGCACGCGGATGGCCCGCCGCGCGCCCGCCAGCGCCGCGCCGCCCGTCCCGCCCAGCACGTTCTCGTCGTGCCGGAACTTACTCACTTCGTCGGTCTGCAACGAGACGACGTTTGTTACGTTTTATTTTTACGATTTCCTACCCGTCACGCAGGTGGTGATTCCGTTACGAATAATAACGTACCTGTCTGACGAGGTCCGGTTTCTGGTTATTCATCTGCTCCCAGAGCGCGCGTTTGTCGAAGAGCGCGAGATTGCCCTCGAAGTCGAAGTCCTGGTCGATGGCGATGTCGATGGCGTCCCCGAACGCGGCCTCGTTGCGGCGCCGCGCCTTGTCTGCGCCCGTCACGGCGCGGGACTTCGGCGTCGACCCGCCGTGACCGTAACTACCTACACAATTTATTCAACACTTTATTTATCCACTTAGTATGGAACACAGACAAGCACGTTACCCCACTAGAAATTATTAAAAACTTCAAACAATTAAACGTAAAAAACACTGAAGATTTGTGGGGTATGTCTGTAAAAGTATGCAGTTCAATAGTAGATGTAATGGCACCATATTTAGCACATGCGTTTAACTTAGCAGTAGATAATGGTGAGTTTCCTGATTTAATGAAACTAAGTAAAGTCGTACCGTTGCACAAGTCAGGCGACCAACAAGATCCTGGTAACTACAGACCTGTGTCAATATTGCCGGTATTCAGCAAGGTTTTTGAGAAGATTATGCTCAATCAAATGCTTCCGTATTTTAATTTTAATAACATCTTACATAGCCAGCAATTTGGCTTCACCAGGGGCCGCTCTACAACTGACGCTGGTGTTGCCTTAATAAAACATATCTTTGAGGCATTTGAGGAGCGTCAGGATGCTGTGGGGGTCTTTTGTGATTTGTCGAAGGCATTTGATTGTGTAGATCACGAAACTCTATTACTAAAGCTACATCATTACGGTATTCGAAATAAAGGTCTTTGTCTGTTGGAATCGTATCTTAGTAACAGATTCCAATCTGTCCAAGTAAATGGTATGAAGTCACAAGGATCTTTGGTTAAAATAGGTGTTCCACAAGGTTCCATATTAGGACCTTTTTTATTTCTAGCTTATATTAATGATTTGCCCCACATGGTTGAAAACCTAGCGAAAATAGTATTGTTTGCGGATGATACATCCTTAATTTTTAAAGTCGACAGGCGTGCCCTTAACTACGACTATGTAAATAATGTTCTTCAGCAGGTTCATGATTGGTTTACAATCAACAACCTTGTGTTAAATGCGATAAAAACCAAATGCATTAAATTTAGCTTACCGGGCGTAGTTTCACGTAACAATGGTCATGTTATGTTAAATAATGAAAAACTAGACTTTGTGGAACAGACAGTTTTCTTAGGGATTACAATCGACCAGAAGTTACAATGGGGTCCCCATATTGGATCGCTATCAGGGAGGCTGAGCTCTGCAGCGTACGCCGTCAAAAAAATAAAAGAACTGACGGACATACCTACCGCAAGACTTGTTTACTTCAGCTATTTCCACAGTCTTATGTCCTACGGCCTGCTGCTGTGGGGTCGTGCCGCCGATATTGGTTCAGTATTTGTTTTACAAAAAAGAGCTATAAGATCAATCTACGGACTCCGCTGTCGTGAATCACTAAGGGAACTGTTCAAAACAATTAATATTATGACGGTGCCATGTCAATATATTTACGCAAACATTATGTATGTCAGACAGAATCTACATCTATTTCAAACAAATAGTCAGCTGCATAACTTTAATACTAGGAATAGGAACAAATTAGTGTCAAATTGTTTTAGACTTGCAAAAATTAATAAATCATTTATGGGGCTCTGCGTGCAATACTATAATAAAATTCCCCAAGAAATTCTAGCATACTCCGAAAATAAATTTAAGTCTTACATTAAGAACTGTCTTTGCAAAAAGGCCTATTACAGATTAGACGAATATTTAAACGACCACCTTGCATGGAGTGTGGGGCGTGCTGACCAGCTCAACAGGAACAGCTAATAAATGCTAGAATTTGCTTGATGGTCGATGTTGCTAGGTTTTACTGTTGTTTAAATGTTTTGTTTGTGTATTGTTAAGTGTTGTTTGTATTGTTTTGTTATTATTGTTAAATGTTGTTGATTTGTTAAATGTTGTTAATATTTTTGATACTGCAGCGTTTAATTAAGCTAGTCATCGGGTTCAATAGTGTAACATGTCATGCTCGCTTGTGCCGCTGCAGCGGTGGCGCTGTGTGTCGGGTCTCCTACTTCCCTAAAATATGTGGAAGGGGTTGATGGCTGGCACATGCGTTGAGGCCTGTGTGAAGGTGCTGCTGTGGCGGCTGGTCATGTTATGCTGTCTCAACCTATCTTTACTTTTTAGCTATTTACACCTTGTGGTTTCTTTGAATGCTGCAGGATCAAAATTAATTTTTAGGGATAATAATTATAATATAGAAAATATGTACCTTTATACATGTGTAACTATTTATAAGAATTGTAAAACTTTATTTGAAAAGAGCAACCTCACAGAGTTTCTTGCTAGGTTCTTCTCTGGGGGAAACTGCACCTTGCGAATCTAGCGCTAGCTTTAAAAAAAATTACCTTTATAATAATGTAACGGTTTCAAGAGCATTTTTTGTGCCTATGAAATAAATATATTTTTGACTTTTTGACTTGACTTTGGCAATACATCAACATCTTTTTTGACAGAATTACTCTCAAATTATGATTTAAGTAACTAACTAGCAATTGATAAAATAGATGTGAAATCATATTGAGGCCATTGAACCTACGCTACTAAATAGAAAACTAAAGAAGGTAAATAAGCTTTCTTTTTCTTTTATTGAATTTCAAACTCAATGCTGATTAAGCGTTTCCTCTATAACAACATACTTTTTGTAATTCAAGCGATAACTGACAATAGTACTTACGCATGCTGTGTTTATTTATTTATTTATTTATTGGTTCACCAACAGATTTACAACTGTGTGTTCACCTATAATTGGATCTACATCTCTGCTTTACCATAATTGTACGATAATATCTATAATCTAAGTTGTAAATCTGTTGGTGAACCAATAAATAAAATACCATTTAGAAAGCTCCTAATTATTTATCAAAATCAAACATAATGCTTAACTTCAAAGTTAATTTAGAGGTAGGTAGGTATGATAAAATTATATACCTGTATGTGTAGATTTATTGACCCTTGTAGGTTGTATATCAACAGGTTTAGATCTCTGTCCCCCTCCTCCTCCGCGGGGCGCGCTCTGGCCCGCACTAGACGGGTTAGCCTGCAATGTCTCACACACGGTAGTGCGGGCCGCCTTCTTGCCGCTCTTTGCCACTGCCACTGTGCTGCGAGGCTGCTCAGCCTGCTCTGTCCGGGACTCTATTATCTTCAGCTCTTTTATGTCTGCTGCACTGTAAAACAAAAAATATATTTTTGTAGTTCATTGTGGATTGCTATGTTATTGATCTGTTTACTGACGATAATGAACATTTTCGTACCTACTCCTAATCGTTAAAGAGTACCTAGTAATAAATATTTTAAAGTAGGTATGCTATCAAAACACAAACACTGTCCAACTTACTTGAGTGTCACCTGAGATTTAGGATATGGGAATCCATTCCGAAAGGCTTTAGTGAGTGTGATGGTGCTGCCGTCGGCTTCAAGGATGGTGCCCTGGTAGCAGCCCAGCGGCTCCCCGCAGTTCACCGACACGGCGTACCCGATCCACTTTGACATCGTGTCTGCTTCTCACTTAAACGTATTAGCTGCTAAAGCTCACCCAAACCTTACATAACGCGCTTTTCTTTAGTTTACGACGTAAAATATCAATTATATGGGTTTAAAACTTGTTAAAGAAGGAAAATAAAAGTAAATCTAGACAATATTGAGAAAGAAACACGAGTTTTTCGAGCGAGGGAGTCCAGTGTCAATTGCCAACATTGCCAATGTCAAAATTGATTGACAAAAAAGAACACTTCAATCGTTGCTGTCACAATGACATTACAGCAACCTCATTCATAGAGATGAACCTCAACCTCAAGGATTTTTTATTTTATCTATAGCTCAACCTCAACGTGTCGTCGGCTCGTTTCGCTTCTTTGTTCAAAATGATTTCAGTAAATAAATAAAAATAAATAAATAAAATAAATACAGAATGAAAGAAACTTCTTTCCTACTAAATTCCCCATTGACTCCCTCACCAACAACGGTGAAATTATACTGCCAGCACTGTGAGTTCAGTAACTATATCTCGAATAAATAAATAAACTACTTACTAGTCTAGTGTTTTCTAATCGTACTACTTACCTTAAGTCTGCAATGAAGAAGGAATAAACTCTATGGTTCAGTACTATACTACTGTCAGTCAGTCAGTCAATCACACTGTCAATCAAATCAAACAAACGTCAGTCATCCGTTCCGTTCCGTCCGTCTCAGCAGTACTGTCTGTCAGTCAGTCAGTTTCGTCGAGTTGAATTTGGTCGTCGGTGTGTTTATTCAAGTTTTAATAAAATTTAAATGGAAAAGAATTTAATTAAATGATAGTTAAATTGGATCGAAAACAATGTGAAACTTAATGGCATGTTTAAATATCCATTAAATGTGAATCCTTAAAAAACAAGTTCAATTTATTTTAGGTACCTACGAATAGGTTTTTTTACCCAAAGCAAAAAAAAATATATATTTAAATTGTGAAGTAATAAAAATGGTAAGCAAGTATTTACTAAAAACCTTTTTACTTTTTTAGTTTAAGTATTTTAAAGTTTATTAATCTATCTTGATTTTATAATAAATCTTGTTTCTAATTATGTTAATTATGATTCTCACAATAGCTATAAAAATACTTGCCTATGTAGTTGTCTCAGCTGTTATTATATTCAGTGTAAGATGAGATTAGAGTTTACAAGATGGAGATCTTATCTACTATTTAACTCAATTCATAAAAAAAATGGTTTTTTCTTATAAGAAAATTGATTTTCTTATAATCAAAACACAAGACTCTGTTATCAGTAACAGTTATAAGAAATAAATTTAATTATTATTTGCTTAGATAATGCCACATATTATTATTATGAGAAACCACAATGTGGTTTATCTTTAGACAATTAATTATTTTGCACAGATAGATAGTTAAACTTAAGGAAGCTGCTCTACATTGAACTTCCACCTTTGAAACTTTTTGGTTGACTTCTACAGCTTTATCAGTTTTGCATTATAGTTGATGTTAACCTAGCTGGAAGATTACCAAAACTGTGCACTGGATTCTACATAATTATGTTATAATAAATTAGCACATTTCCCTAGTCTATACAACTTACAGTGAAGAATCTTTGTCTCTCAAAAATATTGTAATATGCATTTGATTTTGAAGTTTGAACCCAATAATAATAAATAGGTACTGACTTATGTAAATAAATTTAAAATTATTGGCTATTTTTTCTATGGGGCTATAAAATGAACACTTTGTTTATTTATGTCCACCAAGAGGTTCACAAATCATTAGAATAACTTATAACTTAAATACAGTTTTGTTAATTTATTTATTTATTCAAGGACCATCAGTGAATGTTACATTAGAAAAAAAATCCTATGTTAATGGTTAATGTTAATGCAGAGATGTAGATCCAAGTGCAGGCTAACACTCAATATTAAAATCAACATAGTAGGCTACCTAACCCAAAGTATCATATAAATGTTGCTTTTACCTATGTAGAAATTAATTTGGTTGTCAGGACTGGAAAATCCCATCGGCGCGCGACGGCGAGGTTCGTGTGAAGGAGAACATATGGCGCGGCGACGACGGCGGTGGTTGGCGGCTGCTGGCGGCGGCGGCGCTGACGCTGGGCGCGCTGCTGGCCGCCGCCGCCGTGCACCACGCGCTGCCGCCGCCGCGGCCCGCCACAGACCCGCCGCATCTCTTCCACGGGCTGAAGGCGCATGATCTGCTCGTCAATCTCACTGCTATCGGACCCAGGGTACGACACACTCCAATCGTTAGACCAAGAAAGACAGAACACACGGGAAATCGCAACTGCAGCGAAACTAGTTGCATCGTGTGTGGTTTTCTAAAGTAGTCTATAGCAGAACCTAAGATGCAACTCAAAAGTAACTATATAGCAGTTGCAGTTTTCTCTTCATAAGTTTGAGCAGTAGCTGAGATGGTGTTGTGTGTTGTGTGTAGGTGGCAGGTAGCTACGAGAACGAGGTGGCGGCGGTGGCGCTGCTGGTGGAGGCGGTGAAGGCGGTGCAGCGGGGGGCGGGGCCGCACAACGTCGTGGAGCTCGACCTGCAGCGCTCCAGCGGCGCGTTCAACCTCACCTTCTTTGACGGTATCTATTTCACGAAGATGTTTGGCGTTTCTGTGTACATCTAAAATAAAATGACAAAGATTTTTCAAAAAGCATAATGCGATGAGAATAATTTCCGTCATAATTGTCATCCGGAGAATGTCCCACGCCTTACAACCTCCAGACTCTAGATAGAAAATAAAAAGAAGTACCTATATCCCGGAAAAGGTTATTTCTTTAAAACTAAAGACACGAAACGTCGCTTAGGTACTTACTACGACATATTCTTATCTTAGTAGTGTACACCAGACACTATTTGCATCTATATGGTCTTTATCAAACAGGAAATGTTGTCAATAAATGATTTAAGGCATGACGTGTATTGACTGGATATGAAGTTAGCGAATTCAATACCTATAAATAAAGGTTTCCTGGGAAATATCAATAGGAATTCTAATAAGAAAATATTCTGATGTGCAAGCTACGGATCAATTTATTCAATTACCACTTGCTAATGGTGAAGGAAAACATCGTGAGGAAACCTGCATACGCCAAAGAAGTTTTCATTTTCAATTCGAAGGTGTATGTGAAATCCGCCAACCCGCACTTGGCCAACGTGCTGGATTACGGCCTAATCACTCTCTGTATGAGAGTAGGCTCGTGCCCCTCGGTGGGGACATAATAATATGGGCCAACAACAACAAGCTACAATATTGCCAATTTTTATCAAAATCCGTCCAGTGGTTTTTGCGTGAAAGAGTAACAAATATTCATCCGTCCATCGGCACAAACATTGACATTTATAATATGTTTATGTAGGAAGCAGGATATGTAGGTATTGAATAAATGAAAAAGTAGGTAGGTACCTATTAGACTTACTTAAATGTTAGTACCTACATTGGAACGTTGTTTTCATAGTAATGTTTGTGAACTCGTCGTGCTATCTGGTTGTCTTACGACGATGTTCGAAAATCATAATATTGATTGGTTTAGTGACATCGATGCCAGTTCCATAAGACACCGTTTAAGTGTTCCGGTCTACAGGTATCTTACAGCTTACAGAAGGTATTAGGTATATCGTGACGTCTTTTTGAGTCCCGTACCCAAAGGGTGGAAACGGGGCCCTACCTATTACTGAGACTTGGCGTGTGTCCGTCTGTCACCAGGCTGTATCTCACGAACCGTTATAGCTAGAGCGTTGAAATGTTCACAGCTATGACGTATTACCGTTGCCGCTATAACAACAAATATTAAGGGACGCTCACTTACAACAAACATAATTTTTTTTTGCCTTTTTTGTTACGGAACCCTTAGCGCGCGAATCCGACTCCCACTTGGCCGGTTTTTCAATATACTTTACAGTCGTGAAAAGTTCTGTTCGTGACCGTAAACCTGAACGGCTGAACGTGTTGCAGGCATGAACAACGTGTACCGCGACGTGCAGTCGGTGGTGGTGCGCGTGCGCGGCGCCGGCGCGTCCCCCGCGCCCCGCGCCCGCACCGCGCTGCTGCTCAACGCTCACTTCGACACCGTGCCCGACAGCCCCGGTAACTACCCTACACTAGGATATAGCCCTTAACACTCGTCACTGAATAAAGGGCTAACCACACATTTCCGGGTACGAATATCGGTAACATACAAATTGTATGAACTTGTTCACACAGCTCCGTGCGTGTCAGGCGTCTATAATGGAACGGACAACTCTGAACAGCACTGACCCGGAAATGTGTGGATAGCCCTTTAATCGGATACCATACAACATATAACATACAACGGCTCGTGCAGACGTCGAACGATACGGCTATTCGCCTGTACCAATTCGGTCATTAGCCCGTAATAATTGGGCAAATAGTGTCCGTCCGTACTATAGCTTCACTAAAATCTACCTGCAAAGCTGAGAAAATTTTATAGTTTTGTCAGTTTCCTTCTTCACTTAACTGTAGTTAACCTAGAGTAGGTCAAATGACTTAGAATCTCGTTGTATAAGATATAAACTGATAAATAATAACTCCTACATTCGCCAGAAAACAGTTCTATTAGACTCTACCTATAGATGCGCTCTATTTGATGTGACCCACTTTAAACAGCTAATGAGCAAACTCAGTATGTGAGAGTGAATAATTGCTTACCTAACTCGTCATAATGTAGTTATCGAGAGAACAAATAGATGAATACCATCAATTGTAGCCGACGCCGCTAAACATTCAAATTGGAAATAAATTAGGTGCAGCGTTTTACTGTTGCCGGGTATCGGTATCGGCCTACTTTACTATCTAACAAAGATAAATACTATACTTAATTTGGCTTTGCGTCGTTTCGAAAATACTGATTAGGTACTTTTTATTTTAGAAATTGTACAATTCGGTAATTTGTCAAGTTCCTACAGCTGAACATTACCTGGCTCTTTGCAGCCATTGTGAATAAATGACCTAGTATATTACGCGGTCTTGTTTGTATTTAAGTTAAGATATAAACAGCTCTCTAGTAAATGTAGTTAGTGGGCGTGTAAGATCTAGAACACACGGGGAAACGCAACTGCAACAAAACTGCAACTGTAGTTTGAAACGTTTCAAACTAGTTCTTCAAGTAACTAGCAGTTGCAGGTCCGTTGCAGTTGCGTTTCCCCGTGTGTTCTGGGACTAAGTATATGAGGTGACACGTGCAGGCGCGAGCGACGACGGCGCGGCGGTGGCGGTGCTGCTGGAGACACTGCGCGCGCTGGCCGCGTCGCCCGCGCCGCTGCGGCACGACGTGATCGTGCTGCTCAACGGCGCCGAGGAGAACATCATGCAGGCCTCGCACGCCTTCATCACGCAGCACAAGTATGTACCTACTACATCAGCTCCGAGATAAACGGGACCACACTTCACGCATACCATTCTGAACGTTAAAGGACGAAGGGCTTACCGGTGGGCTGGTTCCAGATGGGCGAAGTCGGTGCGCGCGTTCATAAACCTGGAGGCGTGCGGCGCGGGCGGGCGCGAGGTGCTGTTCCAGGCGGGGCCGGCGGACCCGTGGCTCGTGGAGGTGTACGCCGGCGTCGTGCCGCACCCCTTCGCGTCGTCGCTGGCGCAGGAGCTGTTCGAGGGCGGCCTCATCCCCGCCGACACGGACTTCCGCGTGTTCCGCGACTTCGGCCGCCTGTCGGGCGTGGACCTGGCGTGGACGGCCGACGGCTACGTCTACCACACGCACCTCGACACCGCAGCCCGCGTGCCGCCCGCCGTGCTGCAGCGCACCGGCGACAACGTGCTCGCGCTCGTACACGGTCAGTGCTACTTTATAATCCTACGTTCTTTCTTTAAACTGTCTCTTTTGCATCCCGGATAAAATTATTTTGAATCGTAGATAATTCTATTCTGAATCCTTCGGGCCGGTCCTCCTTGATTTTTATGTAAGTAATATCCCTATTTCTATATGCGACGATCGCGTTCGTCGCGTAGGTCTGCAGCTGAGCGGTAAACTGGAGTCGGACCTGTTTCCGGGCGCGCGGCAGTCGGTGTTCTTCGACGTGCTGGGGCTGTACGTGGTGTGCGCGCGCGCACCGGCCGCGGCGGCCGTGGCGCTCGGGGCGCTCGCGCTGCTCGTGCTGCGGCTGCGGGCCGACGCCAAACACTACGCCAAGCGACGTGAGTACCGCCACGGGTAGGGTCGGCGTCTCGCTCGATCTCGTCGACTCACTCGTACGCGCCCGACCCGCAGTGTACGTGACGACGCGGAGCTGGTACGCGGCGCTGGGGCGGGCGCTGCTGCTGCTGGCGGCGGCGCACGCGGCGGGCGCGGCGGCGGCGGCGGCGCTGGCGCTGCTGCTGCACGCGGGCGGCGCGCGCCTGGCGTTCTACTCCACGCCGTGGCTGCTGGCGCCGCTGTACGCGCTGCCGGCGCTGGGCGCGGCGGCGCTGCTGGCGGCGGGCGGCGCGCGGCGGCTGCGGGTGGGCGCGGTGCCGGCGCGCCGGGCGGTGCTGCGGCGGCTGCTGGCCTCGGCGCTGGTGCTGGGCTGGGGGCTGCTGCTGCTGGCGTGCCTGCTGACGCGGCTGCGCTCCGGCTTCGTGCCGCTGCTGTGGGTGGCGCTGCCGACGCTGGCGCTGTTCGCGGGCGGCGGCGACCTGTGCTGGTCGGCGGGCGCGCTGCTGCCGGTGCTGCAGACGTGGTACCTGGCGCTGGGCGCGCTGCAGATGTTCGTGCCGCTGATGGGGCGCGCGGGCACGCCGCCGCTGCCGCCGGACTTGCTGATGGCGCTGCTGACGGCGTCGCTGGCGCTGAGCGCGTGCTCGTGGCTGCTGCCGCTGCTGGCGGACTCGCGGCGCGCGATGGTGGCGGGCGGCGCGCTGCTGGCGACGGGCGCGGTGCTGGCGCTGCTGCTGCTGCTGGGCGCGGGCGGTGCGGCGTACAGCGGTGTGCGGCCGCAGCGGTACATGGTGTTCCACACGCGGCGCTCCGACCACTCCGCGTCGCCGCCGCAGCACTCCGACCACTACTGGCTGCCGCACCTCGACGCCAACACGCCGCACTCGCTCGCGGAACACGGTACCTATCTCTAGCCACTACTCGATATAACTACTTTATTATTTGTTATCTAGTCGAGTACCTACTCGACACTCAGAAATCTTTCTTCGAATAATTTAATAGATCAATTTGTCATAAAAAAAATTTCAAAAGTGTACATAATTAATTCTATGAACGATTCGATTTAAAAAAATTGGTTTAAATGTTTGCATATTAAAAATCGCTCACTACTCTACTACCTGTTATTTGCTTTTTGACCCAGATTTCTCATCTAGATATTACAGCACTTTTGTTTATATTTGACCATCAATCGCATAGTCAGCTAATTATTAGATACCTGTTTACGCACAATTTCATTATATTTACATTTTTGCAAATATTATACATATATTTTTTATTAATTAATTAATAATTTTATACTGTAGATTTTAGTCAATTAGTTTTAGATGATTATAAGTAAATAAACTAAACAATAAGGCGATTGTGACGTGTACGTGCGTGTTTATGTGACTACACACACAATTAATGCATAAGTACTTTGGCAATATCTTTATATTATGTTTCTATCTGTGAAAACCTGTAACACTACTCAACAAATTTTCAACTTTTGATTTTATCTGAGGTCGCATTGTGTGATTACTATTTCTTGCCACTAAAGTAATAAAAATATGCAAATATACACACACCATCACATCTCAATGTCCAGATAAACATCCATGTCCGAAATCACGAATTTTCCATAATTTTAATTGAAATGGCGTAGTTTTTTTGGAGTGGCTGGCTTTTCTCTTGTACTCAGTAGCAGGGGTCTCTCTAATAAGGCTCCAACAGTAATCCGCGAGCATAGCAGGCTCCCATCTGCCTTGAAATCGCTTTTCAAATGCAACAACATCTTGGTGAAAGCGTTCGCCATGTTCGTCACTGACTGATCCCATATTTTCAGGGAAAAAGTCCAAATTCGAGTGAAGAAAATGCAACTTAAGTGACATATTGCATCCCATTTTATAATAGCAGTCCAATAAAACTTTTATTTTTTCGCGAAAATCTTCAGATTTCTTGTTACCAAGGAAATTGTTAGTGACATCGACAAAAGCGTTCCATGCTTGTTTTTCAATATTATTGAGAGCAGATATAAAAGATGGATCTTGAATCAGCTTTTTTATGTCTGGACCTACGAAAACACCCTCTTTAATTTTCGCGTCACTAAGCTTGGGAAACTTTTGCTTGAGAAACTGGAAAGCCCTTCTTTGCTTATTTTTTTCACAAATTTTTTCATGAGCCCCAGATGTGATATGATAACCAGATGTGATATCGAAATAAAATACATACAGTATTTTTATATTGGTCAAGCTTATTATGAAATAATATGAATTGGGTCAGATATTTTTTAAGTGTTGAGTAGTGTAATTGGTTCGTTTGTTAATTTATAATTTTCTATTACGTTTATTAAAGCTGTTGGGTTTCCAATAAATAAAATCCGTTAAATGTCTCGTCCATATCTGCGTAGATATTTTTTTAAATTTTATCTCCAATTTGTTTGTTCTTCAGTGCCGGAGCTGGCGTCGGCGGTGTTCGATCCGTCGGAGTGCGTCCGCTGGCCGTACTGCGGCGCGCCGTACTCGCTGCCGGTGCTGGCGCTGGTGGCGCGCGGCTACTGGGCACCTGCGCCCGCGCCGCCGCCGCTACACCTCACCGTACAGGCGCGCACGCAGCCACTCAACACTACCACTAGGGAGCTCGTCATCGATATAGACGGTATGTAAAGTTAAGGGCCGGTGTCATTACTTACAGATACATTTCTAAGGACATTTAATACCTGTCACTGTCTAAACCGTCATGTTTTATATGTGCTTTATGAAATAGACAAAGTTATCTTTCAGTGAAATTTTTATGTAAGTGGTAAAACAGACTTGTGATAATAAATAACTTAACATGAACTATTTTTGTAAATCGAAATCAAAAGGTATTTGTTTAAATTACGATCGTACCCTTTTTTAAAGTTTTTTTTTACTGTTTTTACATTTACTTATTAGTTAGCTAATATTTGTGAATCCGTTCAGTACAGGTGGTCTTTTAGATACTCATGTCGTGTAATAGTAAGCGTTCGTTTACGAGTTTCCCCGTGGTGTGCGCAGGCGACGCGGCACAGGTGGTGGTAGTGGTGTCCCCGTGCGTGGAGTGCCGCGTGTCGTGGAGCTCCGCGCTGCAGCAGCCGCCGCTGCCGGCCGCCGACTGGGGCCAACGACGCACCTACTTCATGGCGCTACACGCTGCGCGCGCGCCGAGATCCTGGACGCTCACTATGCATATCGAGGTCAGTTACAATTTCAATGTTTTTTTTATTACATTTACACCCACATTAATACCCACCTACATCGAAACGATCAGTCCGTTTAATTAAACAAAAGACAATACAACGCTGCCTAAGACTCCTGGGCCCAAAGAAACCCATTTTTTTTACTCCATATAATAAAATGGGGCAGTCTAGGTGTATAATCTGGCATATGTTTCATTTCTGGGCAGTGAGTAGACTTTTGGGCCTTGTAAGTTGCATTATCGTTTATATAGGTACCTAAAGGCCGGAGTATACCTGACGGAGCACAAACGAACATCGCAGTATCGAAGTGACTATATGCGAATGTTGCGTCACTGATTTTGAATGTTATTCTAATGAGAACAGTGTCGATAATAATAATAATAATTCGATAATATATTCTTGTTTGTGTCTGTACCTTATATCTTTTGTGCAATAAAGAATATTTGTATTGTATTGTATTGTATGACAGTCAAAAATGGTTTACGCTGCGCTCCGACAAGTGTGCGCCGGCCCTAAGTACAGATAAATAGTTGGTTAGTAACGTCCGTACGTTGAAGTAATGTAATAATGGTTGCAGCACCCGGCGCATCATTCCCCGTCGGAGTGGGCGTCGCTGTCGGTGGCGGGGCACGGCGTGGGCGCGGCGCGGGCGCACGCGCACGACGCGCTGCTGCAGCGGATGCCGCGCTGGGTGGCGCACACCGGCTGGCCCGTGCATCTGCATCTGCTGCGGGTCTGACCGCACCTCACCGCACCACCGCGAGCTGATAGCTTCATTCCAAAAACTTGCCAACTTTTTATTTAAGCGCGGTTTACTTTGCGAAACTATTGTCACGAAATTAATGTCATAATATTACAGTTCCACGTGTACCACTTTCATGATGGTGCTCCCGCATTACGTGTTATAAAAATGTTTGTAAACGTTTAATAACATTTTACATAACCAGTGAGTACCTACCTATATAAAATACTAACGTTATAAAAAACTTAAAATAACAGATAGGTAAGATTTACCATTTTCCTTATTCAATTACCTACACATAAATAAGTACCTAGGTATATTTTACCGTTTTCAATTTCAATGAACATAATGGCAGACGTATTACGGCAATAAAATCGATCGTATAATGTGTGCAGTTGTGCTAGATTCGAGCTGTAATGTCTACTCGTGAATTAACTCCCTTTTCCTGTGAACGTAGCTACGAGCGTCGAGAACCACTGTCGATATTATAAATATAGTATGAATGTCATAATAATTTTTTAGGGACCTATGTAGGTAAGAGAAAACTCTTAAAAATATCTTCATTGAGGTGATTGATATAAATAAACTCCAATGCTGTCAGTAGGTAGTAAACATTTTAATGTGGTGTTTGTTAAAGTAATATTAATTAGTAAGTAGGTAGGTAGGAATCCCAATGTCGTTGCTTTACGCTCAGCGGAGCTTTATCGCTGGTCAGCGTCAAAGTTATTTTACTTTATATACCTAAGTAAGTAGTTAATTTAATAATACCTTTAGAATGGGTTAATATTTTATATCACGTCGCTTAGCGGCACCTCATACACTGTATAACAAGTTATTGTTATTTTATTTAAAGATTTTTATTATTTACTTGTCGATGAGAATAACTCGCCTACGCTCTGTCACTTGGTATTTATTTAACTCTGCATCCACCCACACATTCTCGTTAGCGTGTAGTTCATGTGTGGATGCTAGGTAACACGCAGCAAAGTGCGTTAGTCCTTGTTTAAATTGTTATTTTTTTACTGTGATGGTAGACTACGATCAATTAATAAATATGAAAAATATTTACGGCGTTATTTATTTACCTCACCTTCTATACAACAAATTAAGGAACCCTCCTTTCCTTTATAGATTTCCATCTGCAAAATGTAAACGACTTAAAAATGAAACATCTCCTAAACATTAGATATTCTTTATTCGATAAATACGGAAGAGGTCGGAGACCGGCGCCCACGTCTCTAATTCAACTATAACAGAAAGACAACTAAACTTAGAACTAACAAGGATACACTAGTACAGAGGGGAATCTTTGGATGTAGCGTGTGTGGGGGTGGCGGCCTAGGCCCAGATGCGCAGCGTGGTGTCCCAGCTAGCGGTGCAGAGCGCCGTGCCGTCGGGCGACAGCTGCAGCTTGGCCACGCGGTGCTCGTGGCCGCACAGCACGCACACGCGCGCGGCCCGCAGCGCGTCCCACGCGCACGCCGTGTAGTCGGAGTAGCCGGCGAACAGCAGCCGGCCCGACACCGACCAGTCCACGCTGTTGACGCCGAACAGGATGCTGTCCTTGGCGTACTTGGCCACCTCGCGGTCGGCGCGCAGGTCGAACAGCCGGCACGCCGAGTCGTCGCAGCCCGACGCCAGCGAGTCGCCGGACGGGTGGAAGCGCGCCGCCGTCACGTCCGACTCGTGCGTGTCGAACGCCTGCACCGCCTGCCCCGAGCGCATGTCCCACACCAGCAGCGCGCGGTCGCAGCCGCCCGACACGAACGTGTCGCCCATGTCGGACGCCGCCAGGTCCACGCACGTCACGTCGGCGCTGTGCGCCTGGAAGCTCTGCAGCATCTGGCCCGACTCGATGTCCCACAGCGCGCACGTGCCGTCGCCCGAGCCCGTCAGGATCTGCCGGTCCGAGTGCGGGAACAGGCAGCACGAGATGTACGACGTGTGCGTCGCCACCGTACGCTTCCTCGCCGCTGGCTCCTCCTCGCCGCCCAGTGGGAACACCGTCAGCTTGTTGTCCAGACCGCTGCACACACAATTAATTTATGTAATGTTTAATAAATACAGTGTTACACCTTAAGCCTATAAAATCACCATAACAATAAGTGAGCAGGGGTCCACAAACTAGGCACACCCAGTATCTTGGGGAACCAGTTTACAATTTGTAGCTGAGTGTGACGTGGTTTAATAAATTTCATTATTAAATTAAAATCACAACTACCCAACGATTAATTATAAGTTTTGACATTTGTATTTTATTATAATAATTTGTGTTGTGTAATGGACTAAAAAAATATTTGTTTACTACCCAACTAAACAAAGACCTTTCGTTGAATTTTATTTGGTTGAATATTAAGCAATATGATTATGTTCTAATTACTCTCTGATTGAATCTATAATTACTACAAAGTATAGCACTCACCCTGCAGCCACCATGTTCCCGGACGGGGCGTACGCACACGCCATCACCCACGTGCTGGTCATGGGGATGATGCACTCCTTCACGGTTGTGAACGCATCCCAGATTATTAACTTGCCATCCTGTCAACACAAAATATCATGCAATCTCAGGTTTATTACATACGGTACTACAATATGTTGACTGGACCTGATTCAATTCATCTATTGAGTTGTACTTGGTCTAGTCTACACCATACAGAAGTAAAGATCACAAGACTTAGATGAAGCTCTTATCTCAAACATGATTTCACAAAACTTTCATAATTTTCAAGAATGACTGGTAATCACGATTGATATAGGTACTTAGTTGACGAACCTGTGAAGAGGATACTAGATGTCTCTTATCAGGAGCCCAATCAGAGCAGAGCACCTTGGACTGGTGGCCTTTCAGCACGCGCCGCAGCTTAAGGTTGTTGAAGCTCACCGGTTCCAGCCGCTCCGCCACACACGACACTGCAACAACACTCACTCATGTACCTAGGTAGCCATTCTGCGATACAGGCCGATTGGATTGTGTCATGTTGATAATGTTGCGGAAGTAAAATGTATATTGTGTCATGTTGATAATGTTGCGGAAGTAAAATGTATATTAAACTCATGTAAAAGTTGTTGATATCTTAGCAAGGAAACATGAAAATCCTAACGGATAGGCCAGGATATAAGAGGAATTTGTATGTAAAGGACAACACTTACGAGTGACGTCGTTGAGTTTCTGTCGCTCCTCCTCGAGACGCTGCTTGAGCGTGTCGGCCTCTCGCAGCAGTGCCTCCAGTGTGGCCTCGGCGGTCACCGCGCCGCCAGTCTCGCCCGACATGGCGCTCGCCACCAGCGACGTCAACTTCTACACTCTACTCCTGCATCGCTACAATCAACATCCACACTGCACCACTTCAACTTCAAACGGACACCATATCACTGATGAATTAGGAGTTTATAGAGTTATCGTTCGATCAAAAATTAATATAACATTAAGATGAAAAAATCAATACCTATTCGCTTTACACCACAGCTTTACACTGAGCACAAACCAAACAAATATTCCATCCAATGGGTTTTTTTTTTGACTTAATTTGACGTTTAAATGAAAGTGTTACCAATAAAAAATAAAACAGTCAAATGACATACAGGATGCATGATCCATTTTGACCAAATTCTGACATTCATTCATCAATCACAGAAGGAAAAAAATTTTGTGGCTGAATCGACGTTCTTCCCTTTGACTTTAAAGTAATGTCAATGTCATTCCATATTGTAATGTTGTCCGTTATTTTTTGGTTCAATATTTTGTTTGAAACAAATTGATTAATTTTACAATAAAATTTAAATAGATGTCGAAACAATACTTACTAAAATGAATTTTCTTCACGTAGAGGTACTTCAGAAGCGAGAGAGTCATAAAAGCCCAGAGTTCGTAGAACAAAGTGTGCGATCATGTTTAAGTGGATTTGCAGTCCTTACACCAGGCACCGTGCTCCGCGGTGAGGAGTTAGACTCTGCCGAGATACGTGAACACGTCACTAGCCTGGCTTTGTGCGACGCGGGCCATGAAGCGGGCGTCGAGCTATGCGGGGCCGAAACAGAGTTAGTAGTGCGAGTGATTCAAGCCGGCGCGGAGGGTGCACGGGATGCGTTCAGCGCGGCCGAGGACGAGCCGGCCGCTGTCGACGTGTGGCCGCTGCCGGCTGCCGAGCTGCACGGGCTGTGGGAGAGCCTTGTGTTCGACGACGAGCTGAAGGGCGATGTGCTGCGGTTCGTAGAGACGGCGTTTGAGTTCGAGTCACGCGGTGTGGACGCGCGCCAGGTGACATGGAGCCGCGTAGTGCTGCTGCACGGACCGCCCGGCACCGGCAAGACGTCGTTGTGCCGCGCGCTGGCTCACAAGTTGGCCGTACGTCTCCGGCCGCGCTTCCCCCGCGCACGTCTCCTCGAGATCAACGCGCATGGACTCTTTTCTAAATGGTTCTCCGAAAGCGGCAAGCTGGTATCACGATTATTTGACCGGATTCACGAGATATTAGAAGACTCTCGTATGCTCGTTTGTGTACTAGTAGACGAGGTGAATAGATCCACAAAATGCTTCTTAATAATAATAATTTTAATTATAAAACAGTCATAATAACTGGCTCTAATTACACATAGTAGATATTTACCTACTCATTGCTATGCTCAATCAATTAATTATGTCAATGTCAGCGTCCAATGGAGAATTTTGTTTCTTTTATTTAGTAGATTCAGAAAATCAGTAACAATATGAATTGTATGTATTTGCTCATAGGGAAAACAGCCATGTGTAAATATCTACTGTGTTCGATATGTTGTATATGTATAGGTAGTTTCAACTCAATTCAGGTGGATTTATATTTATCGGTGTATGTTCGGTAGGTGGAGTCCCTAGCGGCGGCGCGCGGCGCAGCGCTGGCGGGGCTGGAGCCGTCGGACTCGGTGCGCGCCGTGAACGCCGTGCTGGCGGCGCTGGACCGGCTGCGGCGCGCGCCAAACGCACTGCTGCTGGCCACCAGCAACCTCACGCGCGGCATCGACCCCGCCTTCCTCGACCGCGCCGACCTGGCGCGCCTGGTGCGGCCGCCGCCGGCGCGCGCCGCCTACGCCGTGCTGCGCGCCGCGCTGGGCGAGCTCATGGCGCGCGGCGTGGTGGCGCCGCGCGAGCCGCTGTTCGCGCTGCGCGTGCTGCAGGCGGCGGGCGGCACGGGCGGCGAGGCGGCGGCGGCGTCGCTGCGGCTGTGGGCGGTGGCGCGCGCGGCGGCGGCGCGCGGCGTGTCGGGGCGCGCGCTGCGCCGGCTGCCCTTCGTGGCGCGCGCGCTGCACTGCGGGCCCGCGCCGCCGCCGCTCGCGCACTTCGTGGCCGCCTTGGACGCCGCGCTGCAGTCGCAGCTGCGGGACAGCTCCGACCTGAAGCAGGGCGCGACCGAACTCGACGAGGGCCGGTCTCGTTGACCGATCCGGTTTCTTTCCAGAGCGGCTGTGATATAGACATTTATGGAATAAACTTGTGATGTAAGCGTAAAACTTAATTGATGCCATTAAAATTTCTTACTACCTACTGTAACTTTTTTATTTTGCCAACCCCTTTTCCTACACATTTTTTTAATACTGATACTTTCAGAGACTTCATGAAACTAAAGCTTTGTTTAGAAGAATCACCTGCAAAAGTATTGGCACAGAATACCTAATAGTAGGTAGGACAGAAATCTCTCTCCTAAAACCCGTTCAAAGAAATAACGACTCATGCTACTATACTATTTAGTTAATATTCCGACCGCACAAAGCTACACACCAACAATTTTACCTACAACTACGCTCTCTTTTAAAGCGTAGCTCGTAACTTTTCTGACGGTATCAAGATTGTCTCCTTTTAAAACTAATACTTCAAATCTTAATATTTAAATAGTTGTTTTGGAAACAAATGAGGTTTCGAACGAATAATAAGTATTTTGTGGCAGCGCAGTAGCGGTCGTATCAGTACGTACCTAGTTTCTTTTTTAATAAGCGACGAAAAACTCGAGCGCGCGTGCTGCTCGTTTGTGAACCCCTACTGATTTGTCACCCCGAAGTGGCGGCCGTTGCTACTTGCAGTTCCATACCTACACGCGAGTGGAACAGGCCTGGTATTGGTTTGAATCACAGGTTTAAATAGATAACGGATAGATAAGTGTGTTCGAGCGCAATTTCTAAAGTATGGGTGATGTAGAGGCGAATCGAAACAGGTTTGAACGCGCGGTGGAATCGCTAATTGTCTCCTCATGGAATAGAGCACCTAGCAGACTACCATTAAATTAAAGTCAGTATTTATTTAAATTAAAAAAGTCTCGTGGGATCATTCATGTATTTATTTACAAAGAGACCCTAAGCCTAGCTAAAGGGTCATCGAGATCTTAAAACGGAGCGTCAGGATCGGAGTCGCCGTCGTCTTCATCGCGGGAGTCGGCGGCCGGCAGCGGTCACCGGCCGATGATCCACAGCATGTTGAGACCGGCGGGTCCCAGGTGCACCCGGCCCAGCGCGGGCGGGTCGCGGCGCGCGGCGGCCGCGATGAACAGCAGCAGCGTGTGCAGCAGGTTGTTGCGGCCGCGCGGCAGCGCCAGCGTGTCCCCGTCCAGCGCCAGCACGTAGTGCGGCGGCCGGCCCGGGCCGCGGTGCAGGGCCAGCCCCCGCGCCGGCGCCGGAGTGGCGCCGGCGCCGGCCGACACGTGCGCGGCGCTGAACGGCTGCGGGCCGCCCGCGCCGCCCGCCGGCAGCTGCGCGTCCAGGTAGGCGGCCAGCAGGTGCAGCAGCAGCTCCGCGTCGCACGGGTCCGTGTCCTCGCGCCCCGCGCCGCCGCCGCTCCAGCGGTACTCGCTGAGGCAGCCGCCGTGCGCCAGCTCGCGCACGCGCCGCACCACGTAGCGCCGGTTGGGGAACGGCTCCAGGAACGGCAGCAGCTGCGCCAGCTGCGGCGGCGCGTGCGGCGCGCGGGCCACGGCGCGCAGCCGCTCCGGCGCCAGCTCCTCCAGCGTCCCGCCCGCGCCCAGCCGCGCCAGCGCCGCGTCCGCCGCCGCCATCTCCCGCACCAACCGCTCCAGGATCGTCACGTGCAACCACTGAAACCGATCGTTATTCGCTTTTGTTACGAATTTCGCGGTGGGACTGTTTTACTATGACGGAAACGCATTGTGAGCAATTTTATCTCATTGAGCGTTTTCGATCTTTGAGCGTAACGTATTCGAACGAGGAGAGAGCATAAAATAGGAGTAATACTCGAATGAGAAATATAAAGACGGATGAATCTCACCAAACGAAGGTTGAGATTGAATTGTGTGAGTCGCTGCGGGTCGAGGTGCAGGCGTGCGACCACCGCCGCCAGAGCGACGTCCGGAGCGGGCGCGGCCGGTGCGTGCGGCTCCGGCGTCGGCGACGACAGCTGGTACTGCGGCGCCGGAGACCGCGACGACGGCGGCTCCGGGCCGGCCGCACGACGTTCGCCGTACTGCCTGCGAGGAAAAACTGGATTAGGAGGCAGTAGGACGCAGAGGGCGAAACCGAACGACCGATACGTACTGCAGATAGTCGGCGAGGCCGCGACGATCGGCGATGAAGCGGTCCGGAGGCGTTGCCACCGGCGACGGCGGAGACGCGGGCGGAGGAGACGGAGACGCGCGCCAACCGCGCGACGGGGACAGCGACAACGACAGCGGCTCGTCGGCGCCGCTCAGCGACTGCGACAGGCTGGTGTCGGGCGAAGCGGCGGCCGGGCGCTGCTTGTCGTCGCTGAGCGGCAGCGCTAGTAGCCGACGTTGCTGCGGTGACAACTCGGGCGCGGCGGCGTCTCTCCGTGCGAGCCGCAGAGCTAGCCGCGCGAGGTTGGCGCCCGCCACCCCTGCTACCGCTAGCTCCACCCAGTGCATAATCGTCGTGTACCCGGAACATTTTGATGACCTATATTGATAAATTAAAAGGGAACGAATGTTTTGAACATACCTAAAGTTGCAAGTACATAAAATGTCGCTTTTTGGTGTACATCTCTGAGACTAGTGTCAATCGATAATACTTTCTTGCTTCATACAAAAATATTTGTTGTCTTTTATTTACCACACTCACTGAAGGCCGTATTTACAACATGTATGCTACGTATGGTGCAAGCCTGACAATACAGTGTTTTGATTCACTTCACTGGTAACTGCCACTTACGGCGTTGTGAAAGTGTGGAACTACAAAAATACAACGTACAAGTCAGTGGCGAGCACGAGCAGCAGCGCGGCGTTGAACGCAGCGGCTCGCACACAGCGTCGCCGGGCGCGCGCTTCCGCCGCCGCGTCCAGAGCGCGCCGCAACACGCCGCCGCCCGGACTGCAGCCGCCGCCGGACGACATACGGTGCCGCAATCCCATGCTCTCGCTCAAATTTGCCGGTGACATGGACCTGTAAAGCACGTTAAATGCTATGTTATGTGATAGTAAAAACTATATGAGCCGATCAGACCGTACAACGAATACAGTACCTAGGTGTGTGTGGTCGTGAACCTTTGAAAAAACTAGTGTACCTATTATAATACTTACATTTCCTTATTTTGTCTTCGATAACACCGTAAGTAAGTCTAACCTCAATAAATCGTTCGGATTTGTTTGGGCATTTAACTTCAATAACGAAACACTTAGGCATGAATAGATCAGAACACTTAATTATAGGCCTAAGAATACATAATTCAGTCATACATACATAAACCTTAATTACTTATAAAATTAAATTGCATTGTAAACAAATAACGCTGGCGGGAATTTAGGTTATATTCACTCAAATGTCAATGTCAGTCAGCCAGCCAGCCAGCTAGTGACTGCCACTTATTTGCGTTGCCCGCGTTGCCGTTGCGCGGATTTTTTTGATTTTAGGCTAGGTCTTCACTGGACAAAAGTTGACATATTTGTATTGCCAACATAAATTAAAACTTTGAAGTTGGGTTGGGAGCATTTTATTTAAAAAAAAAAGAAACTTGTTGAAGAAAAGAACTGTCATTACTGTCAAAATCTGATATCATCTGGCTGGCAGGGGGCAGGGCTGATTATACTGCGCCATTTTAACTGCATTATTCCGTCTGAAGCGTTTTGCTTCACGGAAGATATCTTCAATTCATTGAAGATTCAGTGCCGGAGCAGTGTGCTCGTGTGTAAAGTGTAATCATCACGTTTGTTGGCCGCCATCACCATGGAGCGGGCTTGGCCGATGGCTCTTCTATTTTTAGCTTTTGTGGCTCTGTCGCAGGGACAAAGTGAGTACTTACCTACATATCAATTGGTTATTTTACCCTCAATAGATTATGATGTCATTTTATTAATTAAGTTAATAAAACGTTTAATGAGTGCCATTTGTAGTCGGGCCGTTTGAGTGACGCTGCTGTAATGAGGTCACGAATAGATAGAACACGAGCCGTTGTCGTTCGATTGATCGCAAGCTGATGTCACTTCTTTGTGTCCACCTCGTAAAGAAGGGTGGGTTTGGTTAAGGTAGGAGGGCGGTCATGTTGGGGTGGTCGGAGAGTCATGTAAGGGGCAGTAACACCATCAAAATACCAATAAGATCAAAATGTGATAAAATGTTAACCTTATTACAGATCATTGAATATCATCATTTTATATTTCCCTCTGTTTCACATCTATGTATTTGAAAACAATTGTGTTATTGCAATTTTTACATATTCATAAGTTCCTGCTTTTCATTAAATATAGGTAAACCCTTATTGCAAATTAGCTGTTTGCTTTCAACTAACTATTAAATTGATAATGAGATGATCATTTATTAATGATTGCAATATAGTAATATGATGTCTAATGAGTAGGTAATGTCTTGTAAATAAGTCTTTGAATTGAAGTGAGGAGTGATGTTGTAAAATAGAAGTAAATTTAAGTCACTGTTTATCAGTAACTAAATTACAAGTGTCTCATTTGTAATAAAACTTTAAGAGATAATTCTGAATAATGTGTAAACAATCTGGTGAGATGTACACATTGATAACCGACACACACATACAAACAGCTCGTATCAGGAAAATACTAAGATTTGTTAGGAGTTTGGCTCGATTCAAGGAGATACAATATTTGCATATTAAAGAGATGCTTATGTAAGGAAATATATACCTCAATGTGGAATGGAAATTAATGACTGCAATCTTTAAAAATATCTTGAATAGCCTGCCGGTCTTACTACTGTTGCTGGGGTATAGATTTAGTAAATCCTATAAATAAATAAAATAACATACAATCTAGTCTAGTTCAAATTACATAGTATATTTATATTTCGTTCTTATTGCCAAACAATTCAAATTTTTGTTTTTTGCAACGTATTTGTCTTTTTGTCACGGTTTTCCCTCTGGTAAAAGAGTGGATTCCATTCAAATCGTATTAAGTAAGAGTTAAAATTTGGAGGCGCTAGTATTAGGTAGAGTAGAGTCGAGATTGAGAGCCGAGAGTATCGTGTGGAGATGCGCTGTGTAGAGACGACACCGGCGCCGGAGACGGAGGTGGCGGTGGAGCGGGGCGCGCGGCTCGTGGTGGAGTGCGCGCTGCGGCCGGAGCAGCGCGCGGTGTGGCGCAAGGACGGCGCCGCGCCGCCGCCGGACATGCGCGCCGACGAGACGCGGCGCGACGGCGCGCTGCGGGCCCGCCTCAGCGCCGCGCGCGCCGCCCAGCACCACGCCGGCCTGTACGAGTGCGCGCCCGACTCGCCGCGGCTGCGCGTGCGCCTCACCGGTACCCCGACTCCGCTCTACTCCGCAGCTTCACTTTGCTTCGCGCTGTAGTTCGTTCCGCGGCGCCACTTAGACTCGCTGATATATTTGCACATTCTGTAGAGTTGCAGTATTTAGACGGATACGTATTATTATTATGTAGTTTGTCGTACGTTGGTCGGGTAGCGTGATAGCCTGTTGTTTTGTTCCGAGTTTGCTGTAGTTAGTGGTGCCGAAGGGTCGCGGTCGCCGCCCCCCGTGTCGTACTCGCTCTCAGAGAACGACTCGCTACACTCGCTGTGAATTGCTGCGGCACGGGGCGCGCCGCCTGCTCTATCTTATCTTATTATATCTAAATAAATAACTAGTTATATCTTAGATGGATAATTGAGGCAAATTATGTTAATATACGAATACGAAGTGACTGTATTAAATCACCATAATAAAATTATTTATAACTTTTTTTGCGGAAACAAGCTTATGGTTAACAGTTTTTATCACAGGGAGTAAATATTTATTTAAAGTTGAATAATTTAATTTTAGACTTTTTCTTCCTTAGATGTAAGAAGTCGTTGTTATTTTGACTAAGGAGTATTCGGTCTGTTTGTATGCAGGCACCGAGCCGGCGGCGCCGACGACGGCGGCGGCGGTGGCTGCGACCGCGGCGCCCGAGTCCGCGGAGCGTCTCGGCGGGCTGCTGCTGCTCTACCACCACAAAGAGTTCTCGCTCTACTGCAACGACCTCGCCTCCTCCGACCCTACCGCCACCATAGTCTGGTACGTACTGTACTCGTACTACATGTACACACACATTCATGTCACTCTGCACCGCTGCTGTCGTACACCGTTCGCTGGGAATCCCGCTCTCATTGTCTGTTGTTTCCTTAAGACGCTAAATACATTGTAATGTTTGTTTTGACTTCAGAGATGAGGTTGTAAACTGTAACGATAAACTATGTAGGTAATGCTTGTTTAGTCAAAGATTATTGTAATAACAGCGAATAAAGGTAAGAGAGGAGTATAAGTTATTTACGTGTGTGTGTGTGTCGTTGCAGGAGTATCAACGGTACGGCGCTGGAGAATAAACCGGAGCTGCGCGCACGTGTGCTGGTGGAGACAGTGGACGCCGTGGAGCGCGGGCGGCTGCGGGTGAAGGCGGCCAACTTCGACGACTGGGGGAACTACTCGTGCAGCGTGGGCGGCCAGGAGCGCACCTGGCAGCTGCACGCCAAGCTGTCGGCGCGGCTGCCCGCCGACACCAGCGTCGTGGAGGGGCAGAAGCTCAAGCTAGCGTGCAAGGTGATCGGATACCCGGCCACTGGCGTCGTGTGGAGCTACAGCAACCAGTCGGACAACATCAGCTTGTCGCTGCCTGTGGCGGAGGTGTTCGCCGAGCGCGTGTCGCTGCGGCCCAACGAGTTTGGAGTGCGCGACGCCGAGCTGTCCATCAACGTGACGCAGCGCAGCGACGCAGGCTGGTTCTTCTGCGCGCCCGACAACAGCGAGCTGTCCTCCGTGTCGCGGCTTCGCGTCAAGGACATGTACGCGGCGCTGTGGCCCTTCCTCGGTATCTGCGCTGAGGTGTTCGTGCTGTGCGCCATCATCCTCGTGTACGAGAAGCGCCGCACCAAGCCCGAGCTCGACGACTCCGACACCGACAACCACGACCAGTGAGTGTCCTCTAGCCTCTCTATACCGCCACTAGCCGCGCCGTCCACACAGTGAAACGCACGCTCATACGCTATCTCTGTCTGTTGCAGGAAGAAGTCGTAAGTGTGTACGGGAGGGAGAAGGTCCACGTTGCAGCCGTGGCCGGTCGCCTTCGATGTTATGTGATTTTCGATTTTATTTTTCAATTTAACCAAATAAATAATGATGTTATAATAATGTATTAGCTAGATTTAATTATAAGTTTGACATAAATCCCGCGCTGTAGTGTATAAAACAACTGCTTCAACCGATATCGCCCGTGTTTGATCAAACTAACTAACTCTACCTACTAATTATTATTATTTTCCGAAAACTTTAAATAATTAGCAATTTTCAAATGTGTACTTAGTAATTATTTCAACTTTTTTTAAAGATTGTTTATGTTATGGTTATGAAAACTTACAATGAATAGGAATTTGTTTTTATAAAGTTTGATTTTGTTGTAAATAGATGCATGTTAAACAATGTGATAAAGTAAGTACTGCCGCTCGACGCCATGATGATGTACCAATTGTACGATGCAATTACTTAGTAGCCAATAAATACATGTTCCGTTATAAACGCTCTTTCATTTTTTCACCCATATAACTACATTAAACGCCCTACACACTGATGATTCAACCTGTGGAATCAACACAATTCGTTGCTGGATGGAAATCACAGATATTGTTCGTTTGTTTAATTAATATCTGTAGGTACCTCAGAGGTAAACAGTAGTAAGCGCCAAACCAAAAACTTTACAGGACGGCCGAAAATGTGCGACTCTGAACATAAATTTGAATGAAATGTTTAATATATTTTTTAATACTTTATATTATATTTTGCTATTATTATAATGAATATTTATAAGCCTTATGTAATATTATGGTAAAATGAATAGAAGTTGGATTTTTGCGGACTTGAGACTGTTTACTTCGCATAAAAAACTATCATGATACCATAAGGCTGTATACCTCATAAGAACATTCAAAATGAAATCATAATAGATTTGATAGATATCCAATTATTATTTTTTCGATTTTTTTTGTCCAATCACTATGTGTAAAAATATGAATTTTATTAAGTTTTAGCAAGGAAATAAAGACATTACAATAATATGAAAAATATATTCGGAGGTACTCTTAAAAATCTTAACTAAATAGGAACTGTGATATTGCTTATACGTACAACAATGCAAAGTCAAAGGAAATTAATTAATTTACTCTAGCTTCAGGTAGGTCAGGCACATCACCATGTGGTAGATTCGTATAAAAATCATGAAATATGGACAGAATCCACTCAAATGTTTTCTGCAAGTCGTTGTACTTCAGTTTTGATATTAGTTTTGCAGTATTCCGAATAGGCTTTGGCGTGGGCATCGAAAAGCTTTTTCGTTTATTCCGAATAAAACTCACTTCTTCACACTGTTCTTTTCGGAATTGCATCCAGCCAGACAATACCTGAATAAAGAACAGATTCTCTGGCAGTAGATTTCTTCCTGTGCACAAAAGGAGCAGATAATCCTTCTACAAATGCAGAAAAATCCAGGAAACTATTGTTTTCCATGTTGACTACTTTAAGATGAATAGTTCTTGAACAATTTTTAATAAATTGTTGCCAGTCCCAAGGTATAGCTATGGTGAAGTCGGGGAGCTTTTTCTTTTCTCTTTCTATCAAGGAATGAATTACATCTACTTCCATGTGCGTATGCCCTTTAAATAAATATTTATGATTTATAACCCGAAGATGTTGCTTTCGGGATAGAATCCGAGTGTAAGCCATCATTAAAAATATATTTTTATTTTGGCCAGCACAGTTATCACTCCATACTGTTATTTCTTCCAGATTAGCATCATCAAGTTGCTCAATTAACTTGACTAAGCCCGAAGTAGTGCTGCAAACGACTATAGGCTTTTAGGCCAAAATTTCAGCCTATTGGATCCTTTTTGAGACTAGACAAGCAAAATAGGCTTTTAAAGGCTTCGTCATTTTTAAAAGCCTACACCCTTTTTAAAGTAGTAGGCTTAAAAAAACTATAGCCATTTTTAAGTAGTAGGCATTAAAAAAAATTTATAGTCCCACTGTGGTCTTTATAATTTATTTGTTTGTAGTATGACGGACCATTTTTACCGATTAGTTTTCTGTCTTTTTTTTGTTCATCCGTCCACCAGGCTGTATCACCTGAACCGTTATATTAGCTAGAGCGTTGAAATTTTCACTACTAACTAATACTATTAACTAATTTATAGTTAGTAGTACCTACTTAGTTATTTTCAATAGGTATTTTTTTTCACAGTAGTTAGGTACGTAGGTCCGACTTGGCTTTATAGCCTAATAGCCTAAATAACCTTATAGGCCTAAGAGCTTCATAGACTTCGTAGTCTTATTTTATTAATAAGCCTGAAACAAGGTTAGGCCTATTTTTAGGCCTTTAGGCTTTTAACCGAAAGGCTTGAATAGGCTTAACTTTAGGTTAGCCGCTGGAACTAAAAGGCTGAATAGGTTTTTAGCCTACTAGGCTAGTTATTTCTTGGGCTATTCTTTAAAAAGGCCTAAATGCCTATAGTCCTTTGCAGCACTAGCCCGAAGCCAACTCGTTGTCCCCACAACCCGCTATTGTCTCGTCCCACATAAAACAAAAGCTGTCTTTCGAAACCGCATCATGAAGTGTGAAGTTGAATGTCTACAGTTTTCGGCGATAAAAACGCTTTTGGTTAGATATGGTGTGGGTAAATATTTCTTCAAGTCCACTGTTACCATTTTTTGTGTTCCATGACTCTCCATTGCATTTATTTTATCAATAGCTTTTAAGTTATAGCGTAGATCCGCTTCCTGAAGAAGTTTGTCGTGTTGTGCTTTAATGTCAGTCCTCTCAGTTTCGTCTCTAGTATCCTTATTTTTGATTACAAACGAATCTCAATCGTCGCAAGTATCATTAGCTGGAGGGTTAAAGCCAAAGTTAAAGTCTGTATTAAAAATATGCCTGTACAGCCTAGCTTTTGCAATAGGTATTTGCTTCAGGGATATTTTCTTGAGCACAAAATTCAACATACAGAGAATAAAGCTTTTCAATATTACGAGGACTCCCAAGGTACAATCTTTTAGTTCGATTACGGCTGTAATGGCTTTCATACTTAGGCAAAGCATTGATATGTCTACGAACTGTGTCTTTGACAGCCTCTGGTATCTTGTTTGGCGGTGCGTGTCTTCCACGTCTGTCTTCCTGCACAAATTCTTCTGATGATTTTTTTTATGGCATTTCTTACCACGGTCTCTGACACAGCCAGGGTATTTAAAAAAAAAACTTTTTGCATACCTTTAGCGGCTTCTTGTCCACTAGGAACGTATAGTTTAAAGTGAATTATCTTTTCGGCTGTTTCTCAAGATCGCGGTGTCTAATTCTGGCTGTTTGAGTTTCAGATATTCTTGCTACAATGAATTGTCTTTTTAAATCTCAAGACATACTTCTGCTGTAAAAATTATGAAAGATTGTCTCTCTCTCTCTCTCTTCATCGGTCCCTCATGTCTGAGGATCGTGGTCAGCATCAGAGCCACATTTGGAGCGTATGATTTGCCTCCATCGGTTACGATCCAGCGCGTCTCTCACCACTGCATAGAATTTAGAAGACGATGAGTCTTTTATTTGATCGGTCCATCTGGTTGGAGAACGACCGCGCGATCCTTTGCCCTCGATGTTTCCAACGACAATCAATTTCTCCAGACTTTCATCGTCTCTGCGCACTGTGTGACCGAAATAAGATAGAATGCGTTGTTGGCATGTGGTCGATAGGCGGGTTTTTATTTGCAGTTGATTCAGGATTGACACATTGGTGCGCTTTGCAGTCCAAGGTACTCGGAGCAATCGCCTCCAGCACCACATTTCGAATGCATCGATCCGTTGTCGTTCCCGGGCTAAGATTGTCCACGTTTCTACACCATAAAGGAAGATCGGGAATACCAAGGCTCGCACTAATCTGATCTTGGTTTTAATGCCAATTCCTCTCTTCTTCCAGACCTTGTTCAAACGGGTCATTGCATCTTTAGCCATCCCGATACGCCTTTTAATCTCAGGGACTTATCTGCCATCGTTACAGATTTGGGAACCAAGGTAAATGTAGCGGTCGACGATGTTAATGCCAGGAATGTTGCAGGTGACATTTGCTAGTGTTCCGGCTCGATCCACTATCATCATTTTGGTTTTCGCTCTGTTGACCGCAAGGCCAATGTTGCCACTTTCAGTCTCGAGTCTTTGGAACAGTTCAAACATATCTTCCATGGATTTCCTGAGTACAGACTGTATTAAAGCAACAAGATGTTTAGGGACTCCCATCTCCAGTAGCACAATCCATAGTTTATCCCATTTTACGCAGTCGAAAGCTTTTGTATAATCTATAAAGCAAAGGATCACGGGGCTGTTAAATTCTCTGCTTTTCTCAATAACTTGCCGGACATTCAATATTTGTTCCCGCGTTCCTTTGCCCTAAGCAAAACCTGCCTGCTCTTCGGGTATCTGTCGGCTTAAAAAGTAGTTAAAGCGTCGGTTAATGATATGGAGCAGGATTTTACTCGCGTGTGATATGAGCGCTAGCGTTCTATAGTTTCCACAGTCTTTCGAAGATCCTTTCTTATGTAATAGGATGAACACAGATTCAGTCCAGTCCTTAGGCCATTTTCCTGTTTTCCAAATGGTGTTACATATATCTGTGATAACTTTCACGCCCTCTTGACCGAGGCTCTTTAATAATTCGGCTGTTATACCATCTTTGCCTGGTGACTTCTTGCACTTAAGAGCCTTGATCGCATGCTCAATTTCCGATGGTAAGATGTCAGGTTCTTCTGTCGACCATGTAATCACAGCTTCATTAAAGTCGTTCGTGTGGTACAACTAGTGCTGCAAAGGACTATAGGCTTTTAGGCCTCTTTTTAAGACTAGCCTAAGAAATAACTAGCCTAGTAGGCTAAAAACAGACAGAAAACTAATCGGTAAAAATGGTCCGTCATACTGCAAAAAATAAATTATAAAGACTACAGTAGGACTGTAAAAAAAGCCTAAGCCTAGGCGTAGGCCTAGGCTTTTTTAATGCCTACTACTTAAAAATGGCTATAGGCTTTTTTAAGCCTACTACTTTTAAAATGGCTGTAGGCTTTTAAAAATGACGAAGCCTTAAAAGGCCTATTTTACTTGTCTAGTCTCAAAAAGGACTCGATAGGCTGAAATTTAAGCCTTAAAGCCTATAGTCCTTTGCAGCACTAGGTACAACTCTTTGCAGTAGGTTTTCCAGCGCTCTATTACGTCAGCTAGATCTGTGAGTAAACGTCCGCTTTCGTCCTCGATGACACAAGTTTTCGCTTTGCGCGTTCCAGTTAGGTCATTAACCTTCTGAAAGAGATATCTTGACTCGTTCTTTAGGAAGTGTTGTTCGAGTTGAAAGATTGTAGATCTAACATTTTAGCACAAGCTGGTTTCATTATCCGTCCCTAGGGCTTGCAAATATTCGAAAATTTTCGGTATTCGAATATTCGAGATGTTTTTTGAAATTATTCGAATAATTCGAATAATATGCGAATAGTGAAAACGCATCGATTTTAATGTTATTTTCCTTTTAAATTGCAATTTCTCGACTAACACAGCTTAATTCCACTAATATAAATCAATACATTATTATTGGATGCACAAAAATAAACATGAAACAACAATGGGGAATATGCACGTGACTTAAATATGGACAAAATATTTTTTTTTGTAACATTTATTGCTACTGAAAACACACTATACAATTATTTTTAGAATTTATTTTAATTTAATAATGAAATTTAATCATCAAAAAGTGGCTGTTTTGAAATTACCGCGCAAATTTTCGAAACGCAACACTATTGGTGGAACAAAACGTCACGTCAGTTTTACACGAGACGTCTGCTGTCGACAAGCTATTTGTATGGTTTCTTTTTTGAGGAATAATTGTTATTGTATTGTGTCACTGTTTTTTATGTTAAGTTAATAGTTTTATGTGTTCAAAGTATTAGTTAATTGTGAAGAAGGACTTAGAGAATGACTGAAACCGGTTTCGTAAAAGCGCAGTCGGATAATCTTCCGAAAATCGACGTGTTTATGATGGCCACGTATTATTTATAATTTAGTTTAGATGTTTTTATTCATGAATAATACTTATACATACATAAAGATAAATTTAGAATATCGAATAAGAATTTTTAATAATATCTTTACAACTTTTTGTAAACTAGGTTATGTTTTTGTAGAGGTTTGTAAACAAAACAAGTAGGTAGGTAAAAGTAAGAATGATTTGTATATGTATTTTACTTTTTTAATATCCTTACTTACATTGAAATGATCTTCACAACAGTATAAACAGCTCAAACACGATACATTGTCTCTTCTCATCGCCTTGCACCACTTTTTCCTTAGATTTTCACCTTTCGGCATAAGGAAATACACTTTGTCAGGTGCAGTGTTGATGTTATTTGGACACATAGGAACGACACAATATTTATAATACGGTTTTTTGTACTTTTCCATGGTAATTAAGTCGATATTCACTCACTTTATTTATTTTTTGGTAATTTTGTAAACCAAACACTTTGCTGTTGACATCGAACTCGTGTAATGGTGACGTCACGAGCAAGCGCGCCAAAATGGCCGCGTTTAAATTGATCGCAATTTTAATATTTAATTTTTTGCATAATAGTTTATATTTTGGACGTGATATTTGTATCTTTGGTAATGTAATAACTAGTAGAAACATATAAAAAAAAAAAAAAAAAACATGCATATTCCCCATTGACAATGTTTAATTTTTTTTACGTCTTATTTTCACTCTTTAAAAGAAACTATTAAAAATTCCTAATTTTTAATTTTTTTTAATGGCTATTTTCAGTGTGAAATAAATAAATTAAAAGTTTCTCATTCTAAAAGACGTAAAAGTACATTTTGTCAGCTCTATAAATTAGCCTATGCTCAAGAGAACATTTCATGAATTAAAAAAAATGTTGACATTTGGCAGTTCAAGGGGTTACGAAGTTAAAACAAAGAACATTTGTTTCCTTCCGAAACTAAGAGTAGAGAACATACAACTTAGTCGAAATAACACTATTAAGGCAGAAACAATATCTTCTAGCATAGCTACTTATATGTTAAAAACTGTAACATTTTATAATTATTTATATTTATTGTAATTGGTTCAGTTTGATTAATAAAATTAGCAGGATTTAAACAAATCTAAAATATTGGCTGGGCTAGGCTGTCAATCTTTTATGTATGGTTGATGAATGACAATGACATTTGGCCCGATCTAAGGTAAGAAGAATCTAAGGAATAAATAGGTTTTTTTTTTATCTTGAACTTTAAAATATGAAACATTGTCAATTACTAATAGACTTTACCTTTTCATAATTTATTTATGTAAAGTAGGTAACTAAAGATTAGAGATGGGCCGACTATGGTATTTGCCGACTAGCCGACTAACCGACTAATCGGTTTTGAAACTGCCGACTAGTCGGCCGACTAGTCGGCACTGCCGATCATTCTAATACTCGAATTTCGGAGGTCTTCGGGTTACTTCGTCGCTACTCGGGTCGCTCGCGCATGCGCACGAGCCGTAATGCGGCCTAGCTGTGCACGTTCTGACAAGTTTTGTTTACTTGCTATTTTCGATAGTCCGTTTTGTGTTTGTTGTGCCGGTTTATTTAGGTTAAATAAAAAAGTACTGAGTGTGTTATCACAAAATGTCGAAAAAGAAATCGCGAGTGTGGACATTCTTCGAAGATGTTGAAGGTGAACCGACAAAAGTTAAATGTAACCAGTGCCAGGGAATTATTTCGCGCGGTGGTCAAGGCAGGAAAGCTAATACAACAAGTATGACAAATCACTGACTGATTTTTAAGTTCCTAATACGGTTAATAATGGTTATCTTATTTAATTATTGCTCTTTTGAAATTGTTTACGTTTGTAATAATTAAAGTTTATAGAAACTATAAAAGAAATATTGGTTTTATTTAATTTATCCTGCACCGATTATAATCGGCATATTTTGCCGAATATTCGCCGACTAGTCGCCGACTAGGATAGGTGCCGGATATTCGGCTTTCCCGACTAGTCGGCCCATCCCTACTAAAGATATTTTTTATATTATTGCACGACCGACCGACCGACCGACCGACCGACCGACCGACCGACCGACCGACCGACCGACCGACCGACCGACCGACCGACCGACCGACCGACCGACCGACCGACCGACCGACCGACCGACCGACCGACCGACCGACCGACCGACCGACCGACCGACCGACCGACCGACCGACCGACCGACCGACCGACCGACCGACCGACCGACCGACCGACCGACCGACCGACCGACCGACCGACCGACCGACCGACCGACCGACCGACCGACCGACCGACCGACCGACCGACCGACCGACCGACCGACCGACCGACCGACCGACCGACCGACCGACCGACCGACCGACCGACCGACCGACCGACCGACCGACCGACCGACCGACCGACCGACCGACCGACCGACCGACCGACCGACCGACCGACCGACCGACCGACCGACCGACCGACCGACCGACCGACCGACCGACCGACCGACCGACCGACCGACCGACCGACCGACCGACCGACCGACCGACCGACCGACCGACCGACCGACCGACCGACCGACCGACCGACCGACCGACCGACCGACCGACCGACCGACCGACCGACCGACCGACCGACCGACCGACCGACCGACCGACCGACCGACCGACCGACCGACCGACCGACCGACCGACCGACCGACCGACCGACCGACCGACCGACCGACCGACCGACCGACCGACCGACCGACCGACCGACCGACCGACCGACCGACCGACCGACCGACCGACCGACCGACCGACCGACCGACCGACCGACCGACCGACCGACCGACCGACCGACCGACCGACCGACCGACCGACCGACCGACCGACCGACCGACCGACCGACCGACCGACCGACCGACCGACCGACCGACCGACCGACCGACCGACCGACCGACCGACCGACCGACCGACCGACCGACCGACCGACCGACCGACCGACCGACCGACCGACCGACCGACCGACCGACCGACCGACCGACCGACCGACCGACCGACCGACCGACCGACCGACCGACCGACCGACCGACCGACCGACCGACCGACCGACCGACCGACCGACCGACCGACCGACCGACCGACCGACCGACCGACCGACCGACCGACCGACCGACCGACCGACCGACCGACCGACCGACCGACCGACCGACCGACCGACCGACCGACCGACCGACCGACCGACCGACCGACCGACCGACCGACCGACCGACCGACCGACCGACCGACCGACCGACCGACCGACCGACCGACCGACCGACCGACCGACCGACCGACCGACCGACCGACCGACCGACCGACCGACCGACCGACCGACCGACCGACCGACCGACCGACCGACCGACCGACCGACCGACCGACCGACCGACCGACCGACCGACCGACCGACCGACCGACCGACCGACCGACCGACCGACCGACCGACCGACCGACCGACCGACCGACCGACCGACCGACCGACCGACCGACCGACCGACCGACCGACCGACCGACCGACCGACCGACCGACCGACCGACCGACCGACCGACCGACCGACCGACCGACCGACCGACCGACCGACCGACCGACCGACCGACCGACCGACCGACCGACCGACCGACCGACCGACCGACCGACCGACCGACCGACCGACCGACCGACCGACCGACCGACCGACCGACCGACCGACCGACCGACCGACCGACCGACCGACCGACCGACCGACCGACCGACCGACCGACCGACCGACCGACCGACCGACCGACCGACCGACCGACCGACCGACCGACCGACCGACCGACCGACCGACCGACCGACCGACCGACCGACCGACCGACCGACCGACCGACCGACCGACCGACCGACCGACCGACCGACCGACCGACCGACCGACCGACCGACCGACCGACCGACCGACCGACCGACCGACCGACCGACCGACCGACCGACCGACCGACCGACCGACCGACCGACCGACCGACCGACCGACCGACCGACCGACCGACCGACCGACCGACCGACCGACCGACCGACCGACCGACCGACCGACCGACCGACCGACCGACCGACCGACCGACCGACCGACCGACCGACCGACCGACCGACCGACCGACCGACCGACCGACCGACCGACCGACCGACCGACCGACCGACCGACCGACCGACCGACCGACCGACCGACCGACCGACCGACCGACCGACCGACCGACCGACCGACCGACCGACCGACCGACCGACCGACCGACCGACCGACCGACCGACCGACCGACCGACCGACCGACCGACCGACCGACCGACCGACCGACCGACCGACCGACCGACCGACCGACCGACCGACCGACCGACAGGTTAGGTTAGGTTAGGTTAGGTTAGGTTAGGTTAGGTTAGGTTAGGTTAGGTTAGGTTAGGTTAGGTTAGGTTAGGTTAGGTTAGGTTAGGTTAGGTTAGGTTAGGTTAGGTTAGGTTAGGTTAGGTTAGGTTAGGTTAGGTTAGGTTAGGTTAGGTTAGGTTAGGTTAGGTTAGGTTAGGTTAGGTTAGGTTAGGTTAGGTTAGGTTAGGTTAGGTTAGGTTAGGTTAGGTTAGGTTAGGTTAGGTTAGGTTAGGTTAGGTTAGGTTAGGTTAGGTTAGGTTAGGTTAGGTTAGGTTAGGTTAGGTTAGGTTAGGTTAGGTTAGGTTAGGTTAGGTTAGGTTAGGTTAGGTTAGGTTAGGTTAGGTTAGGTTAGGTTAGGTTAGGTTAGGTTAGGTTAGGTTAGGTTAGGTTAGGTTAGGTTAGGTTAGGTTAGGTTAGGTTAGGTTAGGTTAGGTTAGGTTAGGTTAGGTTAGGTTAGGTTAGGTTAGGTTAGGTTAGGTTAGGTTAGGTTAGGTTAGGTTAGGTTAGGTTAGGTTAGGTTAGGTTAGGTTAGGTTAGGTTAGGTTAGGTTAGGTTAGGTTAGGTTAGGTTAGGTTAGGTTAGGTTAGGTTAGGTTAGGTTAGGTTAGGTTAGGTTAGGTTAGGTTAGGTTAGGTTAGGTTAGGTTAGGTTAGGTTAGGTTAGGTTAGGTTAGGTTAGGTTAGGTTAGGTTAGGTTAGGTTAGGTTAGGTTAGGTTAGGTTAGGTTAGGTTAGGTTAGGTTAGGTTAGGTTAGGTTAGGTTAGGTTAGGTTAGGTTAGGTTAGGTTAGGTTAGGTTAGGTTAGGTTAGGTTAGGTTAGGTTAGGTTAGGTTAGGTTAGGTTAGGTTAGGTTAGGTTAGGTTAGGTTAGGTTAGGTTAGGTTAGGTTAGGTTAGGTTAGGTTAGGTTAGGTTAGGTTAGGTTAGGTTAGGTTAGGTTAGGTTAGGTTAGGTTAGGTTAGGTTAGGTTAGGTTAGGTTAGGTTAGGTTAGGTTAGGTTAGGTTAGGTTAGGTTAGGTTAGGTTAGGTTAGGTTAGGTTAGGTTAGGTTAGGTTAGGTTAGGTTAGGTTAGGTTAGGTTAGGTTAGGTTAGGTTAGGTTAGGTTAGGTTAGGTTAGGTTAGGTTAGGTTAGGTTAGGTTAGGTTAGGTTAGGTTAGGTTAGGTTAGGTTAGGTTAGGTTAGGTTAGGTTAGGTTAGGTTAGGTTAGGTTAGGTTAGGTTAGGTTAGGTTAGGTTAGGTTAGGTTAGGTTAGGTTAGGTTAGGTTAGGTTAGGTTAGGTTAGGTTAGGTTAGGTTAGGTTAGGTTAGGTTAGGTTAGGTTAGGTTAGGTTAGGTTAGGTTAGGTTAGGTTAGGTTAGGTTAGGTTAGGTTAGGTTAGGTTAGGTTAGGTTAGGTTAGGTTAGGTTAGGTTAGGTTAGGTTAGGTTAGGTTAGGTTAGGTTAGGTTAGGTTAGGTTAGGTTAGGTTAGGTTAGGTTAGGTTAGGTTAGGTTAGGTTAGGTTAGGTTAGGTTAGGTTAGGTTAGGTTAGGTTAGGTTAGGTTAGGTTAGGTTAGGTTAGGTTAGGTTAGGTTAGGTTAGGTTAGGTTAGGTTAGGTTAGGTTAGGTTAGGTTAGGTTAGGTTAGGTTAGGTTAGGTTAGGTTAGGTTAGGTTAGGTTAGGTTAGGTTAGGTTAGGTTAGGTTAGGTTAGGTTAGGTTAGGTTAGGTTAGGTTAGGTTAGGTTAGGTTAGGTTAGGTTAGGTTAGGTTAGGTTAGGTTAGGTTAGGTTAGGTTAGGTTAGGTTAGGTTAGGTTAGGTTAGGTTAGGTTAGGTTAGGTTAGGTTAGGTTAGGTTAGGTTAGGTTAGGTTAGGTTAGGTTAGGTTAGGTTAGGTTAGGTTAGGTTAGGTTAGGTTAGGTTAGGTTAGGTTAGGTTAGGTTAGGTTAGGTTAGGTTAGGTTAGGTTAGGTTAGGTTAGGTTAGGTTAGGTTAGGTTAGGTTAGGTTAGGTTAGGTTAGGTTAGGTTAGGTTAGGTTAGGTTAGGTTAGGTTAGGTTAGGTTAGGTTAGGTTAGGTTAGGTTAGGTTAGGTTAGGTTAGGTTAGGTTAGGTTAGGTTAGGTTAGGTTAGGTTAGGTTAGGTTAGGTTAGGTTAGGTTAGGTTAGGTTAGGTTAGGTTAGGTTAGGTTAGGTTAGGTTAGGTTAGGTTAGGTTAGGTTAGGTTAGGTTAGGTTAGGTTAGGTTAGGTTAGGTTAGGTTAGGTTAGGTTAGGTTAGGTTAGGTTAGGTTAGGTTAGGTTAGGTTAGGTTAGGTTAGGTTAGGTTAGGTTAGGTTAGGTTAGGTTAGGTTAGGTTAGGTTAGGTTAGGTTAGGTTAGGTTAGGTTAGGTTAGGTTAGGTTAGGTTAGGTTAGGTTAGGTTAGGTTAGGTTAGGTTAGGTTAGGTTAGGTTAGGTTAGGTTAGGTTAGGTTAGGTTAGGTTAGGTTAGGTTAGGTTAGGTTAGGTTAGGTTAGGTTAGGTTAGGTTAGGTTAGGTTAGGTTAGGTTAGGTTAGGTTAGGTTAGGTTAGGTTAGGTTAGGTTAGGTTAGGTTAGGTTAGGTTAGGTTAGGTTAGGTTAGGTTAGGTTAGGTTAGGTTAGGTTAGGTTAGGTTAGGTTAGGTTAGGTTAGGTTAGGTTAGGTTAGGTTAGGTTAGGTTAGGTTAGGTTAGGTTAGGTTAGGTTAGGTTAGGTTAGGTTAGGTTAGGTTAGGTTAGGTTAGGTTAGGTTAGGTTAGGTTAGGTTAGGTTAGGTTAGGTTAGGTTAGGTTAGGTTAGGTTAGGTTAGGTTAGGTTAGGTTAGGTTAGGTTAGGTTAGGTTAGGTTAGGTTAGGTTAGGTTAGGTTAGGTTAGGTTAGGTTAGGTTAGGTTAGGTTAGGTTAGGTTAGGTTAGGTTAGGTTAGGTTAGGTTAGGTTAGGTTAGGTTAGGTTAGGTTAGGTTAGGTTAGGTTAGGTTAGGTTAGGTTAGGTTAGGTTAGGTTAGGTTAGGTTAGGTTAGGTTAGGTTAGGTTAGGTTAGGTTAGGTTAGGTTAGGTTAGGTTAGGTTAGGTTAGGTTAGGTTAGGTTAGGTTAGGTTAGGTTAGGTTAGGTTAGGTTAGGTTAGGTTAGGTTAGGTTAGGTTAGGTTAGGTTAGGTTAGGTTAGGTTAGGTTAGGTTAGGTTAGGTTAGGTTAGGTTAGGTTAGGTTAGGTTAGGTTAGGTTAGGTTAGGTTAGGTTAGGTTAGGTTAGGTTAGGTTAGGTTAGGTTAGGTTAGGTTAGGTTAGGTTAGGTTAGGTTAGGTTAGGTTAGGTTAGGTTAGGTTAGGTTAGGTTAGGTTAGGTTAGGTTAGGTTAGGTTAGGTTAGGTTAGGTTAGGTTAGGTTAGGTTAGGTTAGGTTAGGTTAGGTTAGGTTAGGTTAGGTTAGGTTAGGTTAGGTTAGGTTAGGTTAGGTTAGGTTAGGTTAGGTTAGGTTAGGTTAGGTTAGGTTAGGTTAGGTTAGGTTAGGTTAGGTTAGGTTAGGTTAGGTTAGGTTAGGTTAGGTTAGGTTAGGTTAGGTTAGGTTAGGTTAGGTTAGGTTAGGTTAGGTTAGGTTAGGTTAGGTTAGGTTAGGTTAGGTTAGGTTAGGTTAGGTTAGGTTAGGTTAGGTTAGGTTAGGTTAGGTTAGGTTAGGTTAGGTTAGGTTAGGTTAGGTTAGGTTAGGTTAGGTTAGGTTAGGTTAGGTTAGGTTAGGTTAGGTTAGGTTAGGTTAGGTTAGGTTAGGTTAGGTTAGGTTAGGTTAGGTTAGGTTAGGTTAGGTTAGGTTAGGTTAGGTTAGGTTAGGTTAGGTTAGGTTAGGTTAGGTTAGGTTAGGTTAGGTTAGGTTAGGTTAGGTTAGGTTAGGTTAGGTTAGGTTAGGTTAGGTTAGGTTAGGTTAGGTTAGGTTAGGTTAGGTTAGGTTAGGTTAGGTTAGGTTAGGTTAGGTTAGGTTAGGTTAGGTTAGGTTAGGTTAGGTTAGGTTAGGTTAGGTTAGGTTAGGTTAGGTTAGGTTAGGTTAGGTTAGGTTAGGTTAGGTTAGGTTAGGTTAGGTTAGGTTAGGTTAGGTTAGGTTAGGTTAGGTTAGGTTAGGTTAGGTTAGGTTAGGTTAGGTTAGGTTAGGTTAGGTTAGGTTAGGTTAGGTTAGGTTAGGTTAGGTTAGGTTAGGTTAGGTTAGGTTAGGTTAGGTTAGGTTAGGTTAGGTTAGGTTAGGTTAGGTTAGGTTAGGTTAGGTTAGGTTAGGTTAGGTTAGGTTAGGTTAGGTTAGGTTAGGTTAGGTTAGGTTAGGTTAGGTTAGGTTAGGTTAGGTTAGGTTAGGTTAGGTTAGGTTAGGTTAGGTTAGGTTAGGTTAGGTTAGGTTAGGTTAGGTTAGGTTAGGTTAGGTTAGGTTAGGTTAGGTTAGGTTAGGTTAGGTTAGGTTAGGTTAGGTTAGGTTAGGTTAGGTTAGGTTAGGTTAGGTTAGGTTAGGTTAGGTTAGGTTAGGTTAGGTTAGGTTAGGTTAGGTTAGGTTAGGTTAGGTTAGGTTAGGTTAGGTTAGGTTAGGTTAGGTTAGGTTAGGTTAGGTTAGGTTAGGTTAGGTTAGGTTAGGTTAGGTTAGGTTAGGTTAGGTTAGGTTAGGTTAGGTTAGGTTAGGTTAGGTTAGGTTAGGTTAGGTTAGGTTAGGTTAGGTTAGGTTAGGTTAGGTTAGGTTAGGTTAGGTTAGGTTAGGTTAGGTTAGGTTAGGTTAGGTTAGGTTAGGTTAGGTTAGGTTAGGTTAGGTTAGGTTAGGTTAGGTTAGGTTAGGTTAGGTTAGGTTAGGTTAGGTTAGGTTAGGTTAGGTTAGGTTAGGTTAGGTTAGGTTAGGTTAGGTTAGGTTAGGTTAGGTTAGGTTAGGTTAGGTTAGGTTAGGTTAGGTTAGGTTAGGTTAGGTTAGGTTAGGTTAGGTTAGGTTAGGTTAGGTTAGGTTAGGTTAGGTTAGGTTAGGTTAGGTTAGGTTAGGTTAGGTTAGGTTAGGTTAGGTTAGGTTAGGTTAGGTTAGGTTAGGTTAGGTTAGGTTAGGTTAGGTTAGGTTAGGTTAGGTTAGGTTAGGTTAGGTTAGGTTAGGTTAGGTTAGGTTAGGTTAGGTTAGGTTAGGTTAGGTTAGGTTAGGTTAGGTTAGGTTAGGTTAGGTTAGGTTAGGTTAGGTTAGGTTAGGTTAGGTTAGGTTAGGTTAGGTTAGGTTAGGTTAGGTTAGGTTAGGTTAGGTTAGGTTAGGTTAGGTTAGGTTAGGTTAGGTTAGGTTAGGTTAGGTTAGGTTAGGTTAGGTTAGGTTAGGTTAGGTTAGGTTAGGTTAGGTTAGGTTAGGTTAGGTTAGGTTAGGTTAGGTTAGGTTAGGTTAGGTTAGGTTAGGTTAGGTTAGGTTAGGTTAGGTTAGGTTAGGTTAGGTTAGGTTAGGTTAGGTTAGGTTAGGTTAGGTTAGGTTAGGTTAGGTTAGGTTAGGTTAGGTTAGGTTAGGTTAGGTTAGGTTAGGTTAGGTTAGGTTAGGTTAGGTTAGGTTAGGTTAGGTTAGGTTAGGTTAGGTTAGGTTAGGTTAGGTTAGGTTAGGTTAGGTTAGGTTAGGTTAGGTTAGGTTAGGTTAGGTTAGGTTAGGTTAGGTTAGGTTAGGTTAGGTTAGGTTAGGTTAGGTTAGGTTAGGTTAGGTTAGGTTAGGTTAGGTTAGGTTAGGTTAGGTTAGGTTAGGTTAGGTTAGGTTAGGTTAGGTTAGGTTAGGTTAGGTTAGGTTGGGCGGGTGTGGGTCCACGGAGCACCGGGATGGCAGCAGCCTCTGGTCTGGGTCACCCGGTGGCCGCTTTTCCAGGCCTTGTCTTTGGATCCATGCCTAGTCCGGCTCCCCGTCACTGGGGTCGGTCTGGTGAATGGCTTTGGGGGAGAGCGCAGGTCGTGATGATCCCCAAGGCAAGTCTAGGTGTAATCCTTCTCGTGGTTGCCGCCCGTTATTGGTCTGGTTCCTTCTGAAACGGACGTAACAGAAACACCTAGTCGATTCATATATCATATAATGTATTTAGTTATTTATTTTCACCTGTTTGTATATATTTATGTAGTATTTGTTTTCATTATCGGTGTCCGCGGGGCTATACTGGAGAGGGCCTCCCATGCTGTGGGGGAATGAGACGCCTTGCCCGGTGCGTGCTGTCTTTTGTTGGTGGACACCGAGTCGTGCCGGGTGTTGGGGTGTTTCCGCGGGGCCATGCCGGTCAGGGCTGCCCATACCGGACGGGCTCGCGGAGAACAACGGGATAGAGGGAGATCCGCGGGGCTATACTGGAGAGGGCCTCCCATGCCGTGGGGGAATGAGACGCCTTGCCCGGTGCGTGCTGTCTTCTGTTGGTGGACACCGAGTCGTGCCGAGTGTTGGGGTGTTTCCGCGGGGCCATGCCGGTCAGGGCTGCCCATACCGGACGGGCTCGCGGAGAACAACGGACCTAAGGACCGTGGGAGAGAGGGAGAGAGACTGGCGCGGCAGAGACGGTCAACTCGGCCACTCTGTCGGGCAGCAATGATGTTGTGCGGCATCACTCTAAACTGCAGCGGACTTCGGTCGGTGGATGGCGGCCTCCAAGGCCGTGCGTCAATGCTAGGGGACCTCACCCTGCTATTGAAAGGCGGTTTCCGGTGTCCGAGAACGCCGGCCTCTATGTAATGGCATCTTCTAAAAAGACATTACCCCAGGAGGGTACCTCCACAACTGGAGGAGAGTCCCTCCCCGTAGTCTTGACTGCGGGCTGCCCCTCGTACTCTGGGGGGGGCAAGAACTGCCTTACTGATTTAAAAACAACGACTTTGGCTAGAAATTTGGACTTGAATGCATGCGATTTGGATTCGGTTGCGAGGAGGCGCTTATCTATTGGTGGCGTCGCAATGAAGGAGGCAAGGGTGGTATTGGAGCGTGCTTCGTCTGTGGCGTCCATTGCCGCAGAGCAGCGCTCACCATCAACGGGCGGCACGTCGGATTCTGACGCGTCGTTTAAGGATGTGGACATGTCGGACCAGGAGGGTCCACTCCCCGGGCGCTATTGGGCGTGTTACGGTCGAAAGCGACCCCGGGACCAAGCTGTCGCTCAAGGTGACGTGGAGGCGGAGACAAAAAGAGGCCGAGGACGGCCTGCAACAACGGGCGAGTACGTTGGCCTCGCGCAGGCGAAGAGGGAGTTGGCGGAGGCAACGAAGCGCCAGTTGGAATGGGAGGCGGAGAGTGAGGTGGCCGAAATGGCGAAAGGGCTGCGCTTGACTAGAGCAGGGACTCGACTTTCGGAGACCTCTACCTCAGAGTGTGAGGAGATGGAGGAGCTTGGCTCGGCTGAGTTGGGCGGGCAAATAGAACTTGCCGCAGCGACTGTAGCCGCTGTCTGCGCCAAGTCCAGCAACTTGAAAGGGACCTCAAAGAAGGCACTCAAGGATGCAGTGGCGCAAATTCGTGCGGCGTCAAAGCTGCTGATGGCACGCAACGTGAGCGAGGAGACTAAGGTCTTACGAGCGGCCAATGCCCGCCTACAGGCGGAGATGGCCGAGCTGAAGAAAGAGGTGGCGGAATTAAGGGCGAGCATGCGGCAGGAGGCGGCGACGGCCAAACCAGCTGCGGCGACGCCCTCGCAATTCACGGAGGAGGAACTAGAGGCGAGGATCCTGAGCAGGCTCTCGGATCGGCTCAATGCCCGGATTGATGGACTAGAGCCCCGCCTGAATCCGGAGCCTCGCTCGCGGCCGGCACTGGCACACGAAAGGCGGGAGGCGGAAGCCAGGGTGAAGCCCCCGGCAAGCCGTCCCAGCCAAATACTGGAGACGACGCAAGCTGAGTTGCCTGAAGTGCGCCTTTCCGAACCGGCCCAATCGTGCTGGATTAGGGTAGGTGCCAAGGGTAGGCCGAAGGCGTCGACGTCAACTTTGACGCCCGCCGCTTCTACTTCGGCGGCGCAGCCCGCCCATCCGGGTAGGAGGGCAAATAGGAGAAGGAGGTCGCGGGAGACTGAGCGTCCCCTGCCCCCGGCGCCTGCATCCATGGACGCAACCATGGCGTCGGTTGTTAAACGCGGACAGCGCCAGAAGGCGCCGCCAGTCACCAGGTCGGCACCAAAGGGGAGAGCGAAGGAGAAGGTCATGCCTCTGCCTAAATTGCGGGCCCCCAAGTCTGCGGCAGTCGTGGTGACCTTACATCCTACGGCCGTGGAGAGGGGGATCACTTACGCCAAGGCTCTGGCCGAGGCTAAGAAGAGGGTGGATCTCAAAGCCTTGGAGATCGAGAGTGTCCGCTTCAAGCGCGCGGCGACGGGGGCCTCCATTATCGAGGTACCTGGAGCCTCCAGTGCGCCGAAGGCAGACCTGTTGGCGGAGAGGCTCCGAGAGGTGTTCGGCGGTGGCGGAGAGATCACCGTCTCGCGCCCAACCAAAATGGCGGAGTTGATTGTGGCGGGATTGGATGACTCCGTCACCAAGGAAGAGGTGGCAGCAGCGGTCAGTGCAAGGGGAGATTGTGCGATCGACCAGGTCAGAGTGGGGACGCTACGTCAGGAGAAGTCCGGCCTCTACGCTGTGTGGGTCAGCTGCCCCATCGAGGCCGCCAAGAAGATGACGGAGGGAAGGCTCCTGGTCGGATGGGTGTCGGCCAGAGTGAAGCTTCTGGAGAAGAGAGAGCTCAGGTGCTTCAAGTGCCTGCAGGCTGGCCACGTTAAGGCGCGCTGCACTGCGGACGTTGACCGGGGCCAGCAGTGCTATCGGTGCGGCCAACTTGGTCACCGCGCGGCGGAGTGTGTCGCTGCCCCCCACTGCACATTGTGTGCGGAGGCAGGAAGAGCGGCAGAGCATCGTTTGGGGAGCAAGAAGTGCTCGGCCCCCAGCAAAACCGTGCCGAGAAGAGGGGCTGCTGCGAGTGGTGCTGGCTCGCGACAGGCTCATCCACCGAGCGGAGTAGAGGAGGTAGAGATGGACAACTCA